>CM041628.1:50692308-50702309 GCA_023333625.1 Bothriochloa decipiens
TGGAAATCATTTTTAGGGTTGGACTTAGACTTATACACTATGCTTGGCACTAGTGTAAACATAGTTTACACCTCAAGTACATAGAGTATAAACTAAGCATTTGTGATGACATTCGAAAATAGGGTTTTATTATTTCATGTGACCAAACATTCTAGAAACGCAATCAACCTATGAAATGTAAACTTGTTTTTAGTTAATGCACATTAAGGTTGACTTAAATATGAATGCTTTGCAATGAATATGATGACATGGCATGTTTTAGTTAAGATAACACTAAAGGTGTTACAGCCTTTCCCCCTTAAGGAAATCTCGTCCCGAGATTTAAAGCCTTGAGTGAAGTAATGGAAAAGGAAATGTGTCAGGAAAACACACTTCTACTAAGTTTGTAAAGGAAAGGAATTGTATCACTCATGGAGAAGTTACAACTCATAGAGGAGATGACCACTTAGATAGAAGCATAAAACTCTGGGAAGTTTTCCAACAGATAATCTTCCGATTCCCAAGTAGCTTCTTCTTCTAAATGTTGATCCCATTGTATCTTGTACCACTTGATTGTTCTGCTTCGGGTAACATGATCCTTCTAATCTAAAACTCGAATTGGATACTCAGAGTAAGTTAGATCAGATTCAAGTTCAATACCTTCAACGTCAATGACTTTATCTGGTACATGGAGGCACTTTTTGAATTGGGACACATGGAACACATTGTGCACAGCCGACAATTGTTCAGGTAATTGCAGACGATATGCTGACTGTCCACATCTTTCTATAATTGGAAATGGTCCAATGTAACGAGGTGCTAACTTACCCTTGACTCCAAATCGGGTAACTCCTTTCATAGGTGACACCTTTAGATATACGTGATCTCCCTTGTTGAAACACAATGGTCGATGCCTTTGGTCTGCATAACCCTTCTGACGAGATTGTGCTATCTTTATATTTTGTTGTATCTATTTAACTTTTGCTTTTGTTTCTTATACCAAATCAACTCCAAAAAATCTTCTTTCTCCGGGTTCAGACCAACTTAATGGAGTTCTACATCTGCGACCATACAATGCTTCAAATGGTGCCATTTTGATGCTTTCTTGATAACTATTATTATAAGAGAACTCAGCTAAGGGTAACACTCATCCCATTTCTCTGGAAAATTAAGAACACATGCTCTCAACATATCTTCAAGTATTTGATTTACTCTTTTAGTTTAACCTCCTGTTTGAGGATGGTAGGCTGTACTGTGCAGAAGATCAGTACCTAAAGACTTGTGTAATTGTTTCCAAAACTGGGAGACAAACTGCATGCCTCTATCAGAAACAATGGTCTTTAGTATTCCATGAAGACTTATGATGCGCTCAAAATATAGTTTGGCATATTGTGAAGCTGAATTTGTATTTTGAACTGGAAGGAAATGTGCCGTTTTTGTGAGTCGATCCACTATGACCCAGATTGAATCAAAACCCTTTGCTGTCCTAGGTAGACCCACTATAAAATCCATACTGATATCTTCCCATTTCCAAGCTGGAATGGGTAATGGTTGAAGTTCCCCTGCTAACTTCAAATGTACAGCTTTGACTCTCTGACAAGTATCACACTGAGCCACATACTTAGCAATTTCTATTTTTATCTTGGTCCACCAAAATCTCTGTTTCAAATCATGATACATCTTATTACTGCCTGGATGAATAGAAAACTTTGACAGATGTGCTTCATCAAAGATCTTTTGTTTTAACTCAGAATCTTTTGGTATGACCACATGATTCTTATACCATAAGACATCTGCTTCATTAATTGTGAAACAAGAATTCTTTTTATTTCTAACTTTCTTTTTAATATGCTTAATTCCCTTATTACTTCTCTGAGCAGCAATAATTTGATCTCTGAGGGTTGTCTCAACAACAATATTAGACAAACTACCTTGTTGCACCATCTCTATACCCAGTTTTTCTATGTCATGACATATAGAGATATCCAAAGGCTTCACTGTTAAGCAATGACAATGACCTTTTTGACTAAGTGCATCAGCCACTACATTGGCTTTTCCAGGATGGTAATAGATTTCCAAATCATAATCATTGATTAACTCTAACCATCTTCTTTGCCTCATATTCAAATAATCTTGAGTGAATATGTATTTCAAACTCTTGTGATCACTGTAAATATTACATCTATTACCCCACAAATAATATCGCCATATTTTTAAGGCATGAACAACAACTGCCAATTCCAAATCATGTGTGGGATAATGCTCCTCATGTTTCTTCAGCTGTCTAGAAGCATATGCAATGACTCTCCCCTCTTGCATCAACACACATCCAATACCTATACCAGAAGCATCATAATAGACATCAAACGGCTTCTCAATATTTGGCTGTGCTAGAACAGGTGCAGTAGTCATTAGTTTCTTCAATTTCTGAAATGCCTCTTCACAGGCAGGTGACCAAATAAACTTGACATCATTCTTTAACAATTCAGTTATTGGCTTGGATATCTTCGAGAAATCTAGTATGAAACGACGGTAATAACCCGCCATTCCCAGAAAGCTTCGAACTTGGTGCACAGTCTTTGGTGGTTTCCAATCTAGTATATCCTTTACTTTACTAGGATCAACAGCAACACCCTTGCTTGATAACACATGTCCAAGAAATTTCACTTCTTTCAGCCAAAACTCACATTTACTAAACTTGGCATACAGTTGATGTTCTCGCAAACGTTGTAAGACAATTCTGAGGTGTTTAGCATGTTCTTCTTCATTCTTAGAATATATCAATATGTCATCAATAAAGACAACCACAAACTTATCCAGTTCTGGCATGAACACTGAGTTCATCAAATACATAAAATAGGCCGGTGCATTGGTAAGTCCAAAAGACATAACCAAATATTCATACAGACCGTACCGAGTGGTAAAAGCGGTCTTTGGAACATCTTTCGGACGAATCTTTATTTGATGATATCCAGATCTAAGATCAATCTTAGAGAATACCTTTGCTTCTGCCAATTGATCAAAAAGCAAATCAATGCAGGGTAGAGGATACTTATTTTTAATGGTTACCTCATTCAAGGGACGATAGTCCACACATAACCTTAAACTTTGATCTTTCTTTTTCACAAAGAGAGCAGGACATCCCCAAGGTGATGAGCTAGGTTGAATAAAACCTTTATCTCGCAGCTCTTGCAATTGAATCTTGAGTTCTGCTAACTCAGGTGGTGTCATCGGATAAGCTCTTCTGGATATAGGAGCAGTACCAGGTTTCAAATCAATTCTAAACTCCACATTTCTGTCAGGAGGTAAACCCGGTAACTCATCGAGAAATACATCAGGAAACTCACGGACCACTGGTATCTCCTCAATCTCTTTTACAGATGTGGCACATACCTTTTGAACATTCCTCTTAAGTGTCGGAAGTTGGATAAGAAGTGAAGTTTTGCAATTGGGTATGTTTAATCTCATAGTTCTATTCAGGATATCTATCACAGCACCATGCCGTTTCATCCAATTCATACCTAGGATCACATCTATATCTTGATCCTTTAATATTATCATATTAGTGGGAAATGAGAAAATTATACCCACCCAAACTTACTGGCACATCATGTACCATTTCTTTAGTACACATACGCCCTCTAGGCGATTGTATAAAGAACTGTTCTTTTGTTCCCACTATTGGAATTTCATGTGTCTTAACAAATGTACCATTAATGAATGTATGCGATGCACCAGAATCAAATAGCATAATTGCAGGATGATCAGCAATAGGAAATGTACCCATCATGATAGGCTCTCCTTCTGGGATCTCCCCAACTTGAGTGTAGAACACTCTGCCAGACTTCTTTTCATTCTTACTATTTGACACCTTCTGATTTCCTGCCTTTTGCTAATTCTGTGGTTGTGGTGGTGGTGTAAAAGCTCTAGGGACATAAGAGTTATACTGCCTTGGATCCGGGCAGTTTCTTGAAAAATGTCCAGGCTTACCACAGTTATAACATGGGAAGATTGGTGGCTGGAAATTGGGATTATGAATACCCGGGACATTCGGCTGTCGTGGATATGAAAGATTAGCAACAGGACAAGCGAATGCCTGTTGCGGTGCTTGGTATTGTGGTGGACGATAAGGTGGACGAAAATGATTCTGAGGGTGATAGATTATTTTCTGGCGCTTTGGATTGCGACCAGAAAATCCAGAGGGTACACTTTTCTTTTTGGTTTCCAGATGTTGACGATTCTTATCTTCATAAGAGATAGCGATATTCACCACCTCATGAAAAGTGGCATTTGGATTTCCCGTCATCATTCTCTGAATTTTACTATTCAGACCTCTCAGAAAACACTCTTTCTTTTTACGGTCAGTTCTAACATAGTCTGACGCGTATTGAGACAAGTGATTAAATTTGCCAAAATATTGCATTACCGACATATCACCTTGCCTCAAGGAAAGAAATTTTTTGAGCTTTATAGTCATTATTCCCTCGGGAATAAAATGTGCTCGAAAGGCTTCTCAAAACTCAGTCCAAGTAATGCGATGGCCTTCGGGCTGAGCAGCAATGAAATTTACCCACCAAGCTCCTGCAGTACCTCTCAACTGCTGGGCTGCAAACATGGGCTTTTGATATTCTGTGCATTCAATCAGTCCAAACTTCTGCTCCATAGTGCGGAGCCAATCATCAGCCTCCATGGGTTCATCTACTCTGATGAAAACCAGAGGTCCAGTGTCTGTGAAATCCACATATGTGGTTTCATCTCTATGGTTCCGCCCATGATTTCCCTGTCGGGCATTCTGATTCTGGTTTTGAGCCATCATTGTGGTTGCAGTGACTAATGCTGTAACTGCATCAGCTAGAGTGGGTGGAACTGGTGGAGGGTTAGGGATGTCACCTCCATCCTGAGATGAGCCAGCAGCATCACGGGAACGGGTGTGATAAGGCATCTGTTGATAAACAAACTATACTTTATTCACAAAGCCTTATTGGATTTCATAAGGATATATTACAAAGGCGTAACATACTTATGTTACATTATTTTATTACATCAGTCTGCACTCCGGCAAGACTTTCCACACCTACTAGGCTTTAGAAAGCAAAGAAAGGATATATTATACATCTTACTTTCCAAACTCCTTACTCATCTTCCTCAGGATTCTCCTCCTCTTCAGGCTCTTCCTCTACTATCTCAGGATCTTCTTCTTCCATAACATCTTCTTCTTCACTTTCATTCTCTATATCCATTTAGTTTTCCTCTTCTTCATCAATGACATCCTCTTTGATAAATTCTAATTCTTTAGGATCTTCCTCTTCCTCATCCTGACCCATTACAAGACCAAGGTCATCCCGAACTGCCTGTCTTTGATATTTAGGATCCAGTAAGTTATTCAACCTCACACATTCATCGTCAGCCTCCTTCGCATATTCCTCCAAATCTTCCACATAGTCTTCAAGTTCTTGGATACGAACATTTGCTGCATCTTCTCTTGCCCAAGCATCATTTCTTTGGTGCTTCATATACTTCCAAGATCGCCTCAACGAAGTGATTTCAGCGGCCTCTAAAATCCTGTCGGTTTCAGCCCTTTCCAACTCGGATCTAAGCCTTGCTATCTCAGCCTACAGATCCTGATGCGGATTGCTACTGCTTTCTCCGATCTCATATTTAGGAGCTAACTGATGTCGAGGTACTCCTTTTGGTGCAGTGCTCTTGCGAGGTGTTTGCTTGGTAATGGCCATCCTGAAGCAAGATAGGATAGATAGGAAGAAGTCTAAAGGTTAGCATGAAAAGGATTGACACTACTTAACCCAAACCACTTTAAAGGGAAAAGTAATTAAACAAATTAATTAAGCATGATGCATGAACGAACTTACGATCTAAACGTAAAAGAAAGCAACACTTACATATATATATCATAGGGCAATATAATATGCTATTTCTCCACCACACTTTGTAAAATCAGAATAAGGGTCGATAGAAAGAATCATAGATAAGGAATAAGAAAATTAGACTCAAAATAATCAAGTTAAAATTATTTGACTCAAGGCTTTTGAAGTTTTCGCAAAAGAATACTACAACAATTCTCCTTAATAATAATTCAGCTCCGATACCAGCTGTGGCAGAACCTCCTAACTCACATGGCCTACACGCATGATTATTGTCTAAACAGACTCCAAATAACCATGACTGCGTTCCATATGACTTAAAAAGTCTGTCGGGTAAATCCCGAATCATCCACGATTCTCCGAGCAGGATCAATCATTGTAGAGAGACATTGCAGTATTACAACAGTTTACCATAAACAATATACAACGGAGTAAAACAGCGGAAGACTTATAATAACATAAGTTTACAAACCTCTAATTTTCAAATATTTACAATCATAAGTTTAAGTTATACAAACCATAATAGTAGTGGAGTAGCAGTAGATTACAATATTACACAAAAGCTCTGCCCAAGAGCTGAACATCTTTATTCATCATCGCTTTCCTCGATGATTGTCATGCAGCAGGATGCAAAACACTCCTGCCCATGAAGCTCACCTGCAATAGGGTTTCAACAAACCCTGAGTACAACAGTACTCAACAAGACTAACCCGACGAAAGAGAAGGGTAGAGACTCAAGAAATGCAAGCTAGAGGGACAAGGTAAGGCTTGTAAGAAATAAGAAATTTTGCGGAAAAACTTTATAGAAAGAGAAGTTGCTTGGGCTAACTCCTATTATCAACCAACTTCATTATTGATCCTTAATTTTTGTTCAAGTTGTTACTACGATGATGAACACCGATCGAGTCTTCTTCTTCGAGAAGCAATGGCGATTCGAATCCATTTTCATACCCAGCTGGGACCTAGGTGACTGAGCATACCGGAGACTTTAACTCCGAAGCACCCCAGATGCACCGATATACCGGGATAACAACCTCAGCCGTATATCACCACATGATACACGTGAGCTCTGCGGCCCAGCGTACCGAGATACGTGGGAACTTAAACCCCACAGTAAAACACACTATGACATAGATGGGATCTCTGGCCCCATGCTAGGTCCCTCCATGGCATACACGGCTCCAACCATCCATATACCACTTCATGCATGTGGATTTCTAAATTCTCGATATCACCAGTTCACCAACGGACGGGACCTAGGGCATCAACAGACGAGAACACTACAGAGGGACTCTATTCCCAGTGCAAATTCACCGTCCGGACTCGATTTATTACTAATATCAAGATTCCAACAAGAAACCAATCTCATCTTTTTTATTCTTTTGCTGTTGAACAATTAAATAAATAAGCAGGGCTAAGCATAACTACTTATCTTCCCAGTAGGTAACAAGGAATAAGGAATAAGACAGGTAATGCAATTTGTGGGTTTTCACTCAACTCCTATTACTTAATGCAACATATCAGAGCTGAAGCGGTAAAACTTTTATAAATAGAATAGGGTTTAAATGCATCCGGGGCTTGCCTTGATGTTCAGGGTAGAAGTTCTCAAACTCTGGATCAGCTCCCGATTCTTGAATCTGCTCGTCCTTCGGGTCTGGGTAACAACGTTAACTCTCCGTTAACGGAAACTACTCGATAATTAATATGCTTTACATGATGGAATAGTAAACATGATGCTCGATGGATGCATGATCAGATTAAGGGATCGAGTACAACTTTTCTTCACGATAAAGTTGCAGGTTAACAAAACTTTGCTTATAAAACTCATTAGGGTTAACTACGCCATTTAAGAGGTTAATTAAACACATAAAATAACGTTAATTAAGCCCTAATGACATGATTAAGATAAGCGCAAACAATTAATTAAAGTGCCAAAGGTCATTAGGGTTAATGACCCAAGGTCATCAATCAATTCCAAAGTCAATCAAATCCTATAATGATTAAGTTTAACTAGAGGGTTAATTAATTATTTAAAAGCATTAAATAAAGGTATAAAAATTAAAGTTATTAAATTAAGCCCAAAATTTTATTTTAGAAAGCTCTTAGCCTAATTAGATGGCAAAACAAATTTCAGAATTTAAAGCCAATTATTTTAATTATTAAAAATCATTGAAGGTCCATTTTTCAATTAAAAGGGCTAATTTTAACATATGCAAAAGTTACTCAAATTTGGTATTTCATATTTTCCCTAGGTAGATAGCATCATAAAGAACATTCACAAAAATGTTTAAAATTTTTGGAGCTATATATGAATTATTATGAATTTTCAAAGAAAATAGCATTTAAATCATTTTCTAAAAATAGAAAAAGAAAATTCGGCACAGTGCTCCCGGGTCAATAGTCGACCCCGCCGGAGTTGACCGGCGATTCCTCGCCGTCGGTGAGGTCTCCGGTGACCAGACTTGGTCCGTTGGACTCATCTTGGCACGAGGAGTTCAACAAGCTAGCTAACGGCGCGGGGGAGTGGCGGCGGCACCCACGCCGGCGGTGATGGCGGCGCGGCGGAGCTCGGGCGCGGCGGCGTCGCTCACCGGAGCAATTTCCGACGATGGCGACCACAAAGACTCACGCAGGGCACTTAAACGGACAAGTTTGGCAACTACATGACACCCTCTCCGGTTCCCTGGACAGAGCAGCGACGCGCGCGGCGGAGCGGCATGGCCGTGCCGGCGGCGAGCCACGGTGGCCGGCGGCTACGACACGTGATTGATGAAATTGATGGCACGGATAGATGCAGGAGCTCACCACGGCGCTGATGCGCACGTTAATGAAGGTCCAGAGTGGTTGGGTTGAGCTGCGGTCGACGGCGGTGATGGCGGCGGCGCTCCGATGGCACGACGGCATCACGGCGGTCTCCGGCAATGCGCTGCTCAAACCAAGGTGCGCATCAGATGCAGGATGACATGGAGAACATGATTGTGGGGTCGAAGGTAAAATATATTCACCTCCGGCGGTGGCAAACGGCGGCGATGGCACGGCGGCGCGACTGACCGGTCGCGGAGAAGAAAGCGGCGTGTGGGCAACTCGGATGATAAGAGCAAGCACGAAATGGCTCAAACGGACCATGAGGAAGTGGCGAAGCTTTGGGCAAGAGCAATTGGACGGAGGTGGAGCGTCGGCGGTGAATTTGAACGGCGGAGCAAGGTCGCCGGCGACGACGGCGGGAGGAAGAAAGAAGAAGAACGACGGCGTCCGACCGCTATTTATAGCACTAAGTTGAGGAAAGAGCAGGTGACACGACGACGGTGAAGTTTCTCGCGTCCGAGAGCGCTCTGGCAGCCGGGAAGGTGCGGCGGTGGTCGGCGGCGCGCGATGAGAAGCCGGCCATGGCGTTCGCCGATAGGGTTAGTTACTGTTCACAGAAATTACAGAAATGCTATTGGTTTAAAAATACAAATTACTCCAAAATTTGTATAAGAACTTGAAAATCTCCAAAAATATCATTTGCATAACTTTTCAAGAGCTACACTTTTCCTTTAACTGGCGTCCTCAAATTCTTTATAGATTTTGAAATTTGAATTCAGATTTGAAAAGGGGATAAAACCCTAGAAACAAACATTTGAAATTACTTTTGATTTTTCAATAAAACTAGAAAATCTTCAAAACTATGAAATGTTGAGCTTGTCAAACCAAACATCCTTCATATACAAGGTTTTCTCAAATGATGCATAATTTTTGAATTATAGTTTTAAAATCAAAAGGGGATAAATGCTAGAAACTGTATTTTCAAATTAATTTGAAATTTCTTTTGGAAACTTGAAAAACTTTATATACCAACTTTGTAGCTCTTGTCAAGATCTACAAACTGTCTTTTTAGAGTATCTCCAAATTCCTTATAGATTTTGAATTAGAGAAAAGGGGATAAAACTAGGTTTTGAAATAAAGGGTTTTTGAAATAGAATTTAAACTCAATTTGGTTTTTAACTTAATTGGTTGGTTATTAGTGATCACAAACATCATCCAAGGACATTTTTAGGTCATTGACCCAATGACACCCTTGGTTGACCAAGTTGACTTTTGAAAAACCTTTTATAGCATTTCCAATTTGAATTTAAACTTGAATAGCCAGACTTAGAAATAAGC
>CM041628.1:50720755-50908943 GCA_023333625.1 Bothriochloa decipiens
GACTACTGCTTGCAACACAGGGACCTGCTCCCATCCACCCCTTGTCAGATGGATGAATTGGGACTTGGTCTGGGAGCGCCCTCTCAGATCCTGGAAACC
Organism: Bothriochloa decipiens; assembly: GCA_023333625.1. Lineage (NCBI taxonomy): Eukaryota > Viridiplantae > Streptophyta > Magnoliopsida > Poales > Poaceae > Bothriochloa > Bothriochloa decipiens. Next base: position 50,720,855 of record CM041628.1, read on the forward strand.
AAAAAGCGTGAGAAAAGGTGTCAGATAAGAAAGCAAGCTGACCCCTCATATCGCAGAGGAAATTGCATACCTTGAATGCTCTTGCCAGGTCCTCAGTGGCGATGTGGACTGCCAGCCATAGGGCATGCTGCATGTAGACCTGAAACTCATCGACGTGCTCCCAGTGCTCGACCCCCATCAGATCGTTCATCTCAAACATGGGCGCATTGGGATTCGTCAGGTCATGGAGTTGAAGAGCTTCCCGGCCCCAGTAAGGGAGATCCTTATCGATTGACTCCCACACGGCTGCCATGATGCCATCCCCCATCTCGACTGAACCGTCGTGACAAAGTACTCGATCAGCCAGTGTGGGGAATGGCGACTTGGCTCCTTCTTCAACTCTCGACGACCCAACCTCCCCTGCCTTTTGCTTTCCTTTGGCGAGGAGGCCGGGAGCATACAAGATGGGGCCGTACAAGGATCCCCGACTGGCCGATGCCCTAGCTGACGGTGGGCGAGGCATCAGTGCCATCACAACCACCTTGGCCTCCGACACCTCCACCGGGACCGCCTGTGCGATGGGCCGCCTGTCCTCTTGGCCCACATTCAGCAGAGCCTCTTCCGTCTGGCTTGAAGCCAGTGACTTCGGCCGTCTGCTGTCCTGCCCCGTGTCTGACAGGGCCGACTCCTCCGGTGGTAGTAGGTCAGAGACCACCACCACCAGCTGTGGCTGCTACGACAGGCTCAGAGAAACTGGCTCCCTTTGCCATGGCTGTTGCTGTTGTTGTTGCTGCTGTTGTGGTTGCTATTATTGTGGTTGTTGTTGTTGCTGCTGCGGCTGTGGCAGGCCCAAGGGCTACTGCTCATCCTCCTCCTATTTCTACAGCTAGTCCTACTTCTGTGCTCCTCCCACTCGTGCAGCCCTAGTGGCCACGGTGACCATGGCTGCTGCTGTTGAGGAAGCTCCACCATCATCTCATGTGGGTGCTCCACCATCTCCACATCATGAGCAGAGGAATCTGCCCCTCGTCCTTGATGGTGATCGGGGCTTCCTCCGTCAACCCTAGCACCCGGCCGCTAGCGACGCCCTCGAGCTCGACAATGCTGGAGGGCACCTTGGTCCGCTTCCGGTCCGGGGCAACATCGCCACCCGCCTTGGTTCGCGAGGTGCCTGAGCCTGCAATGGAAGCAGTGCTCATTATCCTACCCTGAGCCATTGCAGCATGGGATTTCGCAAGACAAGCGACCACCGCCGCCGATCGAGACCCCAAAGTGGCACCTGGTGCTGACGCCGCCATCTTCGCGAAAGCATCAATCTTGAGCCGCTTGGTGGCAGAGGGAGTTGCCACCTCCGTCAGATGCTTCAGCCTAAACACGCACTAGCAGAGGATGATAAACATTCTATAAATGGCAAAAAGGGAAAAGGAAACCATGAAGGGCGAAGACTTACCCCACAGGATTAAGGGGCACCCTCCCGGGCACCCTCGAACCGCTCAGGGACTTCTGAGTCCCCCTCTTCGATGATTCCTTGTTGGATCCAGAGCTACCTAGGGCCACAGTCGACGATGCTCACGATGTCCTCCGCTCCTCCAAAGCCACTGATCCTGTGTCCATACGCCAAGTGTTGAAGATCTAGTATGGGGTGGCGACGTGCTGGACTTGCCTCGTGACGAAGACAGTGGAGTAACCCCGCGCGTGCACCTCAACATCGATCCCCCTGGGCCGAGGGGTCGGTCATCCTCCTCTCCTGGGCTGCCCTAAGGCCCTCACCTCTTGGTCCTTGATAGGTGTTGAGGCCACCCTCGATGCCTGAGAAGTCAACCCCACTTTGACCGTCTCCTGTGGAAAATGGACATCAGCTCTGGGGGGATCAGGCAGCGAGGCATCAAGACGCACCTACACCCCTTCATCATCATTGACCTCATCTTCCTCCCCCTCCTCTTCTTCTAAGGGAGACTCTTCCTCGGGAAGCCCCTCGCGCCTCTGTTTCGCACAATGTTGGTCATGCGCCAGGCGCTTGAGGCTCTTCTCCTTCATTTCCTCTTCCTTATCCTTCTTTTGCTACTGGGTAGTAAAGCGTCTCACTTGACGATCAGGCTCGTCCTCCTTGACAGGGGTGTCGACCTCCTGAAATCTATGACCCCCTATACACAAGCCCACGAGAGAGGAACATGGGGATGAGGCAAAAAAAGAGGAACCCAAGAATAGTGGATCGAGACACACACCAACTGTATGTGGCCGTCGTCCAGTAGCATCGGGATATTGTTCATCTTCTCTGGCATGAAGGAGCTGGTGACTGCCCCCTTCACTCGCCGTATAACCTCCTCAACAGGAAGGTCCTTGGCCGACATCTGGCACCCCTCGAGGGGTGCCCTAGGTCCCATCTGGCGCAGGCGCAGCGAGCGCCGCGTCAACGAAAGGACCCTCTGGCTATGGAAAGCTGAGACGACAATCCCGACGGTTAGGCCCTTGTAGCACAGCATCCTCAGCGTGTCGAGGAGAGGGTTCAACCTCACCTGGTGTTCCTCCACCATGTCGTGCGGCCAGTGATGTGGGTGCTCCTTGATGGTATGACCGGTGTAGTGCGGCAGCAGGCCATCATCGTTTCGGAGATAGAACCACCGGGCGTGCCACCCGCCTTGGTTGGAAATTAGCCCCGTCGAGATGTACTAATCCCCCCGCTTCAACACCAAGTTGCAGCAACCAGCACAGACGATGCTCCTCTTCCCCGATGACACCGGCTTAGAGAAGAACTCCCCCTTAAAGAGATGGAGCCACAGCTCCCAGTTTGGCTTCATCCCTAGGTACCCCTCGTAGACAGCGGCGTAGATTGCCGTGTTATAGATGGCATTGGAGGAGAAGTGTTGGGGCTCGACCTCGTAGTGGTTGGTCAGTGCGCGCATAAACCGGCTCAGCGGTGCTCCGAGCCCCATCTTGTGGAAGGCAATGAAGCTCACAACGTAGCCCATCAATAGGTACGGCTCCCGTGGTCCCTCGGTGGCGCCATCCACTCTGGTTGATCGTTCGAGGTGATGGGATAGAGGAGCCCATCATCGACTAGCTTCCGCAACTCCTACTCCGTCATCCATGGGAAGAAGCCCAATCGTCCGCAACTCCTACTCCTACTCCGTCATCCATGGATAGAGGAGCCAGTCGTCCATGGGAAGAAGCTCCACACCCATGGCGGAGGATTGGATCTGCTTGGTGGACGGACGGGAGGGAAGATTCCCAATCTCTCTCAATTTCACTCTCCCCCTCTCTTTCCTACGCTTACAGATCGGTTTGCATTGGTCTCTAGTGGCGGTGGTGGCGGAAACAAGAGGGCAAGATAGGGATGGACCAAACCCTACCCCCTAAATTTATAGGTAGACCAAGGAGCAACGAGCAGATCTAGCCAGGGAGTAGGTAAATCTCCACATTCAATTCTCATACCTAACCATTCCCTCGATTCATGGGTATAGGGACACGCATCGCACACCCGGTCTCTAGCAGTTGCCTACTTCCCCCATGACTGTGCTGCTCCATTTCCTGCCTAAAAAGACACGTCCAACAGACGGGAGGAGTTGTCCACGATGATATCTTCCACGAGAAGGAAAGTGGGCCCCGGCCCCATGAAAAAATCTCAAGGGAGCGACGGTTGGCCCTCGGTCAGTTTGATGATACCAGTCCTAAAGTATGGGTCAGGAATGCTGAAACACATTTTGAGTTGTACTTTGTACCTGAACAATTGAAGTCTAGGATTGCATCTTTGAAATTTACTAGCAACGCCAAGGTTTGGACACAATCACTAGAGTCTCCAGTGCATCAATACCCTTGGCATATTCATAGTAAAATGGTGTGTGAGCGATTTGAGAAAGATCAACATAATATTCTGTTGAGGCATTTCTTCCATGTTAAGCAAACTAAATCTATTGCTGATTACATTGAAAGGTTTGGTACCCTAGTCAATCAAATTCTGGCTCTTGATCCCAAGTTTAGTACTGCAACTATCACTAATAGATTCATTGATAGTCTTAAAGATGAGATCAGAGCTGTGGTATTGATCCATAATCCTACCAATCTAGATGCTACATGTGCACTATCCCTGTTTCAAGAAGAAACTACTAAAGAAGCTACCTACAATTCTAAGAAAGAGTACAAAAAGTCTAACTATCATCAACATTCCTCCTTCAAGTTTACTGGCAAGCCTGGTGGGGTCACCACCTAATACTACTGCTCTGCCTTCTACTGCCAGAAAGAGTATTACCGATGGTAAACAACCTATAGTTGATGATAGGGCAACTACCCTGATGCACTACAGAACAACTAAAGGTCTATGTAATAAGTGTGGACAGAAATGGCATCCTAGCCATTAATGTGCTCCTCATATATCCTTACATGTAGTTGAAGAAATCTAGGATTTTATGGTTCCTAGTGAGCAATTTGTTGAACCAGTGCATTGAGAGACTAATGAGGATTCTGACACTAATGAATTGTGTGTTCTCTTTGCTAATGATGAATATGGTACTGATGATCACACCAAGACTGTAAGAATGTTGGGTACTATCTGTGCTAGAGATGTGGTTATTCTTATTGACTTTGGGAGCACCTATACTTTTATCAGTGAGTCATTGGCAACCAAGTGGAGGGATTGGGTACCCCTAGACAGAAAAATGCAAGTTCAAGTTGCTAATGGCCATGCATTGAAATATACTCACCAAGTTGTTGACTGTCCAGTCTGGATCAGTGGGCATCCATTCAAATTATATCTCAAAGTATTTCCTCTACAATGTTATGATATCATATTAGGCATGCATTGGTTAGAACAAAATAGCCCAATGAATGTTGATTGGAAGGCTAAGTAGATGTCTTTTGACTATCAGGGTGGAACAGCTATGCTCCAAGGTATTCTACCTAATGCTTAGTCTTACTCTAGACAATCAAGATTAGATATGGTGTTTGTTGGAACTGAACAAGCTAGATGTGAGCAAGTAGATGTGTACTAGGCCAAAAGAGATCCAACAGCTCATTGATGATTATGCTGGTCTCTTTTTACCTCCTACTAGTTTTCCACCTAAGAGTTCATCTATCCATTCTATACCTTTGCTACCTGGAGCACAACCTTTCAGAATTAATTAGACCTTATAGATATAATGCTGCTCAGAAAGATGAAATAGAGAAACAAGTTTAGCAATTGCTTGATAATGGGTGGATTGAAGAGAGTCAGAGTCCATATGCATCACCTGTATTGCTAGTTAAGAAGAAAATAGGAGATTGGAGCTTATGTGTGGATTACAGAAAATTAAATGCAATGACAGTTAAGAATAAGTTCCCTCTTCCTATTATTGATGAGCTACTTGATGAGTTAGTTGGGGAAAAGTGGTTTGCCACACTTGATCTGTCTTCAGGGTTTCATCAGATTTTGGTAGCTGAAGAAGATGTTCCCAAGACTGCATTTCAAATTCATTGTGGCAATTATGAGTACAGAGTAATGCCATATGGGATTATTGATGGACCACCAAACTTTTAGCATGAAATGAATACAATTTTAGCTTCTGTACCTAGAAAATTTGTTGTGGTATTTATTGATGATGTGCTAATATATAGTAGAACTTGGTCAGAGCATATTGAACATGTGAGACAGGTGTTTGCTTTGCTTCACCAACACCAATTTAAGGTCAAGCTAACTAAATGTTCTTTTGCTCAGAGGTCACTTTTTTTATCTTGGGCACACTATTAGTGAACAAGGTGTTGCCATAGATTCCTCTAAGGTAGATATTATCAAGAATTGGCTAGTTCCACCTTTAGTCAAGGAAATTAGGAGCTTTCTAGGCATTGCTTGGTACTACAGAAAGTTTGTTCCCAACTTTGGCACTATTAGTAGACCTTTGACAATGTTGCTCAAGAATGGTGTTGTCTTTGTTTGGACTCAAGAATAGGACACTGCTTTCTCTACGTTAAAAAAATCTCTAGTCTTAGCACCTATGTTAGCATTGCCAGACCTAACAAAGCACTTTGTAGTAGAAACAGATGCTTCAGACAAAGCATTGGCATTGTACTCTTACAAGATGGCCATCCCATTGCTTATGTTAGAAAAGTGTGTGGCATTAAAAATCAAGCATTGTCCACATATGAAAGCAATATCTTACTATTTGATTAGCTATTGAACAATGGAGAGCGTATCTGTAGCATAATGAGTTTACAGTCAGAACTAATCACAGAATTTTGACTGATTTCAATGATCAGAGTCTTACTACACCTTGGTAGCAGAAAGCTTTGACTAAGTTACTAGATTGACATATAAAATCTGTTACAAGAAGGGCACTGAAAATACAGTAGCAGATGCTCTTTCAAGGGTAACTAATCATCCTAGCTGGACTGTCTTTGCTATATCCTCTGTTCAACCATTATGGTTTTAGGATGTAGTTGATGTGACCAAGTTGATCCATTGGCTTCTAAGCTACTCTCTGCTCTAGCTATCAAAAGTCCTTAAGGTCATTTCACTCTGTTGCAAGGTATTATTAGATACAAAGGTAAAATTTGGGTTGGCAATAACCTTGCTATGCAACAGAATATTTTGCAGTCTCTTCACTCAAGCCCTATAGGATGACATTCTGGGTTCCCTATGACATATAAGAGAATCAAAGAACTTATTTCTCATTGTTCAATTTGCCAGCAAGCTAAAGCTGAGCGAGTAAAATATCCTAGACTTCTCCAACCTTTGCTAGTAAATGACTATGCTTGGCAGGTAATCAGTCTTGACTTCATTGAAGGTTTGCCTAAGTCACATCATTTTGACAACATTTTTGTGGTAGTTGATAAAGTTTCCAAATATGCTCACTTCATACCTTTGAAAGACACATTTACTGCCCAATAAGTAGCTAGTGCTTTTCTTGATAATGTATTCAAATTACATGTGAAAGGATCAAGATGCCCAAGAGGGGGTCAATTGGGCTAATTCTAAAATTGCATGGGGAATTTAAACCTACTAGCCCATATTCACCCCTTAATGCCTAAGTGTGCTCCTAATGATTCTACCATCAAAATTCTTGCACCCTAGTTCCAATTCTATTCTAGCATGATAATTCTAATAATGTAAATTGCGGAATGTAAATGCTAGAAAGTAAATACAAAAAGTAAAGGGGCAAGGAACATGAAAAAAGAACCATGAATGTATCGTCACAACTAAAGAACCAAATCCCTCTCACAAGCTCCCCCTAAATCCTACATACTCTGACATCTCCCCCTTTAGCATTAAGGACCAAAACCTAAGGACAAGGAGAGGTAGAAGGAGTGCCAGATGAGCCAGTTAGTCTAGTGTGAGGTGTCATAAAGTACTGAGCTATATCATCTGGACTCAACTCGGGAGGCTGACCATTAGTAGCTATCTGACCCTCTAACTATGTCACTAGTTGAGAAGTGGTCTGTGTCTGCTCTGTGGTCTCTGTGAGTGGGTGTCTCTAGAGCTATAGCTAAAACTATCTAACCCTGTGGCTCCAGAAGTGAAGCAGTCTGCTGTGCGGGAGCTGTCAGGGTGCAGCCTTAGTGACGGGGGCTATAGGTGTCTCTTCTAAAGCCACTAAAGACATAATCATGTCAGTGGTGCCTATCCCAGTCACTGGTACCATCTAAGTCTGAGGCTATGGTGGTGGAACAGGTTCTAAAGAAGTAGAGGGACTTGCTATAGCCTATGATGGGGTCATCTGGCCTATGAGCACTCTATAAGAATATGAAGGCTGGTAAGCTGCTGATCCTAACCAAAAGCTAAGCAGAAGGCATCGACGAGAACCTCATGTGGATCGGAGGGGAACTAGAAGACAGAAACTACTGGGGCAACTATAGAGCAGATCAGGAAGGTCCTGGGGCCTGAGCCTGAAGCACCTGCTGACTCTGAAGCCCACCGGGCTGTATAGTTAGAGTCTGAAGCAAGTGAGGGGCAACTGAGTGCTTGTCTGCTAGACTAAGAAGGAAATCAACCTAAGATACTGTTGCTGGGTTGCCTGGTCTCTTGCCGTGCCTGTAGTTGCTGAAACTCTAAGTTCTGCCACTGTACATCAAGCTGCTATTGCTACACCTGTAACTACTGCTTCTGCTAGAACTCATCCTATTGAGCTCTAATCTCTGCTAGTGCTGCAGCAGTCTCAGCCCTCTCTCACTCAGCTAAGTGATCTGCTCTCTCCTGGTTCATCATTAGTCTCTCCTGGGTGGCTGTGAGCCTCTAAAGTATAGCAGAAGTGTTAGCCTCTGCATCATGTTGTCTAGGCTCATAAGTGTTGGAGATATGCCCTAGAGACTGCTAACGGGCCCAAACGTTGGGCGTTAGTGGAAACCCTAAAGGTGGAATGCTAATGGGCCTATTCTGGGAAAGCCCATTAGCAGGGCTATATAACCAGAAGGGGTGGGGGCGCCCAAAGGAGAACCCTAATCTAGCCACCGCCCACCTCACGATGATGTCTCCCTATTGCTCTCATGGACCTAGCAGTCCAAGGCGTGATGCTTCTTTCCCGTACATGTGGATACCTTAGAGGCGCTGCACTTGGAGTGCAAGGACGAACCGTGCGAGAGGATTGAGATTACAGACGACCACGCAACTGCACTGCCTGCTGTGACGCATATGACTACATCGAGTTGTCTTCCATTGCACCTGCACGTCTAGTGGTAATCCCGTAACCTGTAATTGGCAGTAGATCCTAGTTTATGAGGTCAAAAAGTTTTGTTTTCTGGCTAGCGTCGCACCCTCATAACCCTACAGTGGTATCGGAGCCGTAGCTATTCATTATAGGTTCAGATTTTGGTATATAGATGATATGCAGGGATAGTAGATGTGATCTGCTAGTCTTGGTTGCACGGTTTGAATAGGTCAATCTATGAAATAGGGTGGTAGATGGAAACTCAATATGTTTTTGTGCTCTTGATGCGTGGCCATGTAACGATCTACTCATACTGGTCGGTTTAATCCGCCACCTGAGTTAAGTGATACACGTAAGACCATACATGTTGGGCATAGATCAATGGGATTGATCTAGTGAAAATAGAGGGACTCCGAAAGGTTCGGATTCAGGTTGATAAGATCAATCTGATGAGATTTTTATAGCGATTCCATAGATGCGATCTATGTAATCCTATTTGGTTGGACATGTTGGACCGCCGTTGCTACCAGTCGTACGCGCATAGAATCGTTCTACGCCTAACTTGTTTTTGCAGGGTATGATGTGTATGGTATGGCCCATGTGTATGTATGTAATTCATTCATGGCCTGCGTGTCATGTAAGCAACACGGCTAGAGCCATATGTGTTGCCATTTGACGTATTGGCCTGCGCGCCATCTTGTGATTACATGACTATGTAAATAGTATAGCTTGCAGTAAAATAATTCTTGGAGGACTCATCACAAGAAGGATGGCACACATAGATCATGGAGATGGAGATCACCATGATGGACAAGATGATGGAGATGGAGATCACCATTTGATTAAGGGCCATACCATGTCATTATGTGTGAATGTGATTCTCATTACTTGTTCTACTTTTATTTATTGCTATTGATGCTTGCGATGATAGAAGTAGAAAGATCCCTCATAAATATCTAAGTTAACATATCCTCCCAAACCTAGCATTTCACATGTCCTATACAATTAGTGGTAGGTCTATAAAATTAGGGTGCCACTAATTTTCCTTGGCGTGACAAGTTTGTGTCGGACACTTACACGCAAAAGGGTTTGGTTAACTTAGACAAAGTCATCTTAACGGTTAAGGATTTTGGGATATGGAGGTTGGGAGCCGAGACATAGAGATGTCACCCAACAACAGGAATCATATGTGATATGATTGGCAAGCGTTGCCTACCGATCTACCTTGTTATCTAGCGGTGACGCTAAAGCTCACTAGTTGACTTGGTAGTTGTGGATCCTGAATCACTAAGTATCAATGGAGGGATATTGATTTTAGTGGGAGTAGATTCTGTTAAATGGTTAATGTGATTTACTCCATCATGAATACATTGTCTTAGTATTTTGCGTTACTTTAGTTGTAGATGGCCGCTCGCAATTAACCATTTTCTTTGCGTATAATTCTTGAGAAAGATAAGTTGAATGGAACAAATTACGCGGATTGGATCCGCAACCTGAGAATTGTTCTCAGGGCTGAGAAAAAGGAAGAAATTCTAGACACCCCATTTCCAGATGAGCCTGATGAAAATGCAACTGCTGCTAAGAAAAACTCTTACAAGAAAGTATGTGATGTGGATCTTGAAGTGAGTTGCCTCATGCTTGCTTGTATGGAACCTGATCTGTAGATGTAGTTCAACAACAATCATTCAGCGAATGATATGATCGTGGTGCTTGAAGATATGTTCTAAACTCAAGCGCGGACTAAAAGGTTCAATGTCTCTAAGGCGCTTGCAGAAACCAAGCTAGCAGAGGGCGCAGCTGTTGGTCCACATGTAATTAAGATGGTTGGTTACACTCAGAGGTTGGAGAAGCTAGGCTTCCCAATTGGCCAAGAGTTGGCTACTAATTTCATTCTTGCATCGCTTCTGGCCAGCTATGGAAACTTCATCTCGAACTACCATATGCATGGAGCGAAGAGGGGCTTGAATGAACTTTGTGGCATGCTGAAAACAGCAGAGGCTGACATCAAGAAAGGTGTCGGCAGTAGCCAAGTGTTGGAAATCCAGAACCGACCTCGTTTTAAGAGGAAGGGCAATTCTTGGAGGAAGAAGAAGGGCAAGGCTAAAGATGAGATCTCTAAGCCAAACCCATCTGTTGCCAAGGCTGGACCATCTGCAAATTTAGATTGCTTTTATTGTAAGGGAAAAGGTCACTGAAAAAGAAACTACAAGGAGTACTTGGCATCCTTAGAGAAGGATGGCGGCGATAAAGGTACTGCTACTACTTGTACTCTTGTTCATGTTATAGACATTTTCCTCGCTAACTCTTATATCAATTCTTGGGTATTTGATACCGGATCGGTTGCTCATATTTGCAATACGATGCAGGGAATAATAAGAAGTAGAAGCATGGATAAAGGAGAAGTTGATTTCCGCGTAGGCAATAATGCAAGAGTTGCTGCATGAACATCAGGATGATGCAACTTCCCTTGCCGTCAGGATTTATTTTGGAATTGAATAATTGTTATTTTGTTCCTTGTTTAAGTCGAAACATTGTGTCACCTTCATGCTTGATGAAGGATGGTTATTCATATGTGAGTAAAGACAATGGTTGTGTGATCTCAAAGAATGATGTGTTTGTGGCTTTTGCATCCATTGTGAATGGGTTATTTACTTTAAATCATGATGATGCACCTGTCTGTAATGTTAGTGCTAAATGGCCTTGGCTTAATGAGTTAAGTCCTACCTATATGTGGCATTGTCATTTGGGTCATATAAGTAAGAATCGCATGAAGAGGCTCCATGATGATGGTCTTCTAACTTCGTTTGATTTTGAATCATACGAGACATGTGAGGCTTGCTTGCTAGGCAAGATGACCAAGGCGCCATTCAAAGGATTTCCTGAGAGGGCATCTAACTTGTTAGAACTTGTACATACTGATGTATGTGGACCAATGAGCACGACAGCTAGAGGCGGATTTCAATACTTCATAACTTTTACTGATGACTTTAGTAGATATGGATATGTCTACCTAATGAAGCATAAGTCTGAAACATTTGAAAAGTTCAAAGAATTTTAGAATGAAGTAGAGAATCAACATGGCAAGAAGATCAAGGCGTTGTTATCTGAGCGTGGAGGCAAATATCTAAGTCATGAGTTTAGCAATCATCTTAAGAGTTGTGGAATTGTTCCACAGCTTACGCCACCAGGAACGCCTCAGAGAAATGGCGTGTTCGAGCGACGTAATTGGACCTTGTTGGACATGGTTCGGTCTATGATGAGCTAGTCAGACCTACCTCTATTGTTTTGGGGATACGCTCTAGAAACAGCTGCTTTCACATTGAATAGGGTACCATCTATGTCCATAGTTAAGACACCATATGAGATGTGGACTGATAAGAGTCCCAGTTTGTCTTTTCTAAAAATTTGGGGTTGTGAAGTTTATGTTAAATGACTTATATCAGATAAACTAAAACCCAAATCATACAAGTGCTTTTTTGTGGGATATCCGAAGGAAACTTTAGGGTATTATGTCTATAACCGGTCAGAGGGCAAAGTTTTTGTTACTCGAAATGGTGTTTTCTTAGAGAAAGAGTTTCTCAAAAGAGAAAAGAATGGACAAAAGGTGTATCTTGAAGAAGTTCAAGATGAGCCTGTAGAGACTGACTCTACGAGTGATGCTAATGTAGCATAGCAAGTTGAGACACTCGTGGCAGTGGAGACACCACCACAACCATGAAGATCAGCAAGACTTCATGCATTGTGTGGGGATTTGTTATTGTTAGACGATGACGAACCTACGGATTATGCGAAAGCTATGATGGATCCAGATTCCAAGAAATGGCAAAGTGCCATGAGATCTGAGATAGATTCCATGGGAGATAATCAAGTTTGGAACTTGGTTGACCCGCCTGATGGGGTTAGACCCATAGATAGGAAATGGATCTTTAAGAAGAAGAAGGATATGGATGGAAATGTTCACGTCTATAAAGCTTGACTTGTCGCAAAAGGTTTTCGACAAGTTCAAGGAATTGACTACGACGAGACGTTCTCGCCGGTAGCGATGCTTAAATCTATTCGGATCATTCTAGCAATTGCTGCATATTTTGATTATGAGATATGGCAGATGGATGTTAAAATAGCCTTTCTAAATGGGTATTTAGAAGAGGACGTGTATATGATACAGCCCGAAGGTTTTGTTGATCCTAATAATGCCAGAAAGATATGCAAGCTTAAGAAATCTATTTATGGGTTAAAGCAAGCATCTTGGAGTTGGAATATTCATTTTGATGAGGTAGTCAAAGGGTTTAGCTTCTGTCAGAATGAAGAAGAACCTTGTGTTTACCAGAAGGTAAGTGGGAGTGCTATTGTGTTTCTGATCTTGTATGTGGATGACATACTATTGATTGGGAATGATATTCCTAGGTTGCAATATGTAAATACTTCACTGAATAATAGTTTTTCTATGAAGGATTTAGGAGAAGCAGCATACATCTTGGGAATAAAGATCTATAGAGATAGGTCGAGAAGGATAATAGGATTAAGCCAAGACACGTACATTGACAAGGTGTTGAAATGGTTCAACATGGAACAGTCCAAGAAAGGGTTCTTGCCTATGTCATATAGTATACGCTTTAGCAACAAGCAGTGTCCTTCATCAGATGAAGAGCGCAACCGCATGAGTAAGGTTCCATATGCTTCGGTCGTTGGTTCCATCATGTATGCCATGATATGTACTCACCCAAATGTCTCATATGCTCTAAGTGTTGCGAGCAGGTACCTAGCTAATTCGGGTGAACCTCACTGGATGCTTGTTGAGAACATCCTAAAGTACTTGCGAAGGACTAAGGATGTGTTCTAATCTATGGAGGTGAGGAGGAGTTCGTTGTAAATGGTTACACTGATGCTAGCTTCCAAATCGACGGGGATGATTCACTGTCTCAATCAGGTTTTTTGTTCACTATAAATGGTGGTGCAGTTAGCTGGAAAAGTTCCAAGCAGGAGACAATGTCTGATTCTACAGCAGAAGCTGAGTACATTACAGCTTCTGGCGCTGCAAAGGAAGGTGTTTGGTTGAGGATATTCCTCATTGAGCTTGGTGTGTTTCTAAATGTGTTGGGCCCATTGAATTTACATTGTGATAACAATGGGGAGATTACACAGGCTGAGCAGCCTAGGGATCACCAGAAGAATAAACATGTACTCCGAAAGTTTCATCTCATTTGAGAGTTTGTGAAATGAGAAGAGATCAAATTGTGCAAAATACATAGAGATTTGAATGTAGCAGATCCTTTGACAAAGGCTCTTCCATAGCCTAATCATGAGGCACACATGAGGGCTATGGGTATTAGATACCTACAATCATAGAGATGATTAATTTATGTATTCATGATTTATGCCTTGAGCATTTTGTGCAGTTGAATATCCATATGAAAGGCAACTTGTACTGATCAACAATTATGTGAATTGTTTTTGAAACTCATACTTGTGTGGTTATTCTAGAACTGTCCCTGGTCGATATTATTGACTAGCACATGTATTGGTCGATGACTATGTTTCACAAGTCATAGGTCATGGCGATGTCATCAATAATGTGGGCACATATGGAGATATGGTGCTGGACTGACCCAACAGTGAGAAGGTGTGAAGTATTCTCACAATACACAAATGTGTATGCTATGTCCTTAGACCTGAGGCTAACGCATGCGCTTGAGATGTGAAACATCTTACTTAGGAACTATCAAACGCTACTCCATACTGGGTAGTTATAAAAGGTAGTTTTCGGGTTTGATGGGAAGCATGCTGCAAGTAATGGTTAGTCAAGATGGAATTTTCCCCTCTATTCATAAGAGAGATATCTCTGGGCCCCTCGAATGATCGGATCCAGAAATGCATGGCCGTGCTAAGGTTAAAGAGTTAACCAATTGGAATTCCGAGTCATAGATCGAGAAAGAGTGGTCGGTTTGAAACTAGACCAAATATCATGTGGCAAAGGGAATAGCATGGACTTAATGTTGTGGTGGTTTGTCAGATATGATCTTTACGTGTACTTAGGGGTTGATATGTCTTGCTAGAGGCCGCTATCAATTATTGGATGAGTAAGAGTACTCGGACCATGTCTACTTACACGCGAACCCATAGGGTTGCACACTTAACGGGATGAAGCATTGAAACATGGCTTAGAGATTGTCTCTAGTGCAAGTGGGAGATTGTTACAGATATGCCCTAGAGACTGCTAACGGGCCCAAACGTTGGGCGTTAGTGGAAACCCTAAAGGTAGGATGCTAATGGGCCTATTCTGGGAAAAGCCCATTAGCAGGGCTATATAACTAGAAGGGGTCGGGGCGCCCAAAGGAGAACCCTAATCCAGCTGCTGCCCACCTCACGATGATGTCTCCCTGTTGCTCTCATGGACCTAGCTGTCCAAGGCATGATGCTTCTTCCCCGCACATGTGGATACCTTGGAGGCGCTGCACTTGGAGCGCAATGACGAACCGCGCGAGAGGATTGAGGTGACGGACGACCACGCAACTACACTACCTACTGCAATGCGTACGACTACATCGAGTCATCTTCCACTATACCTGCACGTCTAGTGGTAATCCCGTAACCTGTAACTAGCAGTAGATCCTAGTTTATGAGGTCAAAAAGTTTTGTTTTCTGGCTAGCGTAGCACCCTCATAACCCTACAATAAGGAGGAACAAAATCATCATCAGAACTATCTGAGGTAAACTAAAGGTCTCTTCCCTCTGTCACCTTGTCCTCTAGTTGTGCCTCCTCTGCCTCTGCAATCTGTCGAATCATGGCATCCTGCTCACCTGCTATTTCTATCAACTCTAGCCTATGTCTCTGCCTGAATGGAGTATCTGTGGTGTGATTTCTCAGAAGCTGTGAGGCATCATCAGACTCAGAATCCTCATCCTCATCAATAACTATCCGAGAGACACGCCATGTACCTTTATAGAGTAGGTAGGTGATCCAATGAGCAAAGTGCATGTGCCTCATGGTCATGAGCCCTCCATAGATGACATCCTCAATGTCACTAATCATCAAGTCCTAGATGTCAAACAGAATCTTTCAGATCAGATGGGAGAGAATCCACTACTATAGTTGTGTAAGCCTATCTCTGGCACACTCTCGTGGCAAGATCGTCCACCTCACTATGGAGTTAAGAATCCTAGTTGTAGTAGTCAAGTCCTTTACCATTCTGCTCAATCCTTCTTCAAAGTCCCCCTTGAAGCACATACGAACATCATCAACAGGAGGGAGAACTCCGGTGTGTGCACGGTGAGGAGGCTCTATATAAGGAGGTAACCTAATTGGCTAATATGGAATCCTTAGGAGTTCTCTAGCCTCTCTACTGCTAAGCTCATGTGGCTCACCCTGAAAGCTGAAACTGATACTAGAATGATCAGTGTTGGGTGATAGAATCACACAAACATAAATAAGATGAGAATAAACTGCTGATCACAAAATGAATCACAACCAAATCTTTACACTTTGGGGGGTATTTATAGGGACCCCTGGCTTCGAGATTACACAAGAATTACAATCGTGACCTCAACTATCCTTTACCGTCGACTAAAAAGTAGAGGGTCCAAGTGGTAAAATAAACTTCGCCTCTCTTTTATGCTTCTTCTGATCGATCACAGTCTAGACGTTATTTTTTGACTTGGTGAATGTTGAGACCAACTCTCAGGCAAAACTGACGTGTCGACTTCGCTAAGATCCGAATGTCTCACGAAGTCACTTTTGCTCCTCAACCTGAAAGAGGTAAGAGTAAACAATGTGAAGTCCAAAATGAGTTACACGAAGTCTTCGTGCTATCTTCGCTAGCTAATGTTCTCCTTTTCATATGTCTTGACCGAAGTTTATTTTTCGCTCCAAAGTTTAGGCGAGATGTTGCCATGTCAAAGTTGTTCCCCAACAATCAGGGGCAATCCACACAGTGGCGTAGAACTCCATAATCCATGCAGGTACAAAGTGCCCTGTCCTACCTATGAGATACAAAAGTCCTAGTTGTGCCTCAAGGTACTGAATGAACTCACTGCCCACCACATCTTTGAACCTCTGAAGTGAAATCACCCACTGCTGAGTAAACCGAGCCCCGGTGTCCTTATATGCCCTAAAGAAGTCAAGTCCTCTGAAAGAGCTGTGTGGAAGTACTAAACACCGGGTTGTCTATGGTGAGGAAACCACATATGATGGTCCACCCATCGAAGCTTCCTGATCGACTTGGGTCCTCACTTCCTGAGGTCATAGTGCTTGACCCACACTATCCCTGCTAGATGACTGGCCTCAGAAGAAGGGATAGCTACTGCTCCATATGTAGCATGAGTATGGACACCGCTAGAATGCCTAAGTGGTGTCTCCTACTGCTCTGTGGGCTGCTCCTCTTCCACTATACCCTCTGCCTCCTCTAGGACTGACTGCTATGCCTAGGGCTCACGAATGAGAAAAGCACCATGCTTGCCACCTCATTGGGCTCTATCGACTGCATCTTCTATCACTTCTGCCTACTTTGCCTCTATCACATCTTTGGTCCTCTTCTTCTTCTTGGTGATCTTCTTTGTAGCTACTCCCTTTCCCTTCTGAGCTGGCGAAGCACGAGGAGGACGTGGAGCCTCATCACCATCATACCTTTAGAACCCCTATCAGGCATCTTCACATGAGCCATAGCTGCCAACTATCACTGAGCTAACCAATCAAGCAAGCAAGAACTCTCCCTGACACGCTTCTACACAAATCCACAATCAACTGACAAGATGATGAACAATTGGCTTAAGTGGCTTGGCCTCAATCCATACTCATGGGCTTGGCCCCGAGTTTAACTACCACTCAACAAACTATCAAAGTGGCAACTCTGCCTCAATTGCCAAGAAACTCAAATGATTAACACAGCCTGACTCACTGCATAGAATGGAATAGAGAAAGTATATAACAATAAGCAAACAAGCTAGAGATAAGACATTCCCTATTTGAAGCAAAGCATTATAGGTAAGAAAAAAGAAGCATGGCATATACCTAAAGATACAGACATCCCTGTGAATAAGATGAGAGAAACCGATGCTAGGGCACCCTCGATGAAGAAACAATGTCACTGCATAGGAAGTGCGGTGAGGAATTAGCATGACAATGACAAATGATGGTTAGGGCATTTTGTCAAGCATCTACTGTGCATGAACAAGAATGGGGCAATGAGCTCACCACCAGACGGAGGAAATGGTGACGAAGTCAATGAGGAACCCAGGTCGAGCCTAGTGTCTCTGGAGGGAAAGAACACCCCCAAAGTTCCATGGTCGAAAGATGTTCCCCGGTGGTGGTGCTCGACAAGCAG
Organism: Bothriochloa decipiens; assembly: GCA_023333625.1. NCBI lineage: Eukaryota > Viridiplantae > Streptophyta > Magnoliopsida > Poales > Poaceae > Bothriochloa > Bothriochloa decipiens. The sequence goes on from CM041628.1 coordinate 50,738,760, forward strand.
GAGTGCACGGGATGAGCTAGAGCACGCGAGGGTAGAAGCAGCATGGAGAGGTGCAGGGGTGTGGTGCGGAGGAATAGAGGCAGTGTGTGCGGCACAAGATTGATGTGCATGAGCGGTGGCATGGCGATGCGGGGGTGCGGCGTGAATGAGATGCCCTGCGGCTAGGGTGGCACCACGGCGTGGCTAGGAGGAGCACGATGGCGCATGACTGGCTAGACGGTGGCAAAGGGCAATGGCGCGCACATGAAGGTGCGACTCGCTAGGGTTATGTCGCCAGTGGTGTACAGGAGTGAGAAAGAAAAGGTGAACTGACCGGGATGGATTTGAATGAAGAGAGGTAGGGTGGCCCACACGTCAGTCATAGAACAAATCGCGCACACAACATGGCTTCAAATGCATCCATAGAAGTGCCTCGGGCGTAGGCCAAACTGACGGACGCAGCACAGAGTGATTGCAATTGAGACCAACCTCCAGACGTTGATGCTTCCACCTCCGGACGCTACAGTGCAGCATCCGTAGATGGGTTGACTTGAGACTGCCACCTCGGATGTGTCTGAATGAGGGCACTGAACGTGGCCTGATTACTGTTCAGCATGTGGACGATGTGTCTGCTGTGCTTCCCTCCGCAACATTCGGTGGATGCAGCTTCAGCATCCGACAGTCCTTCCTCTAGTGTCCCGAGCTTGTTTTTGATCTGATTTTGACTTCTTTCTTTGTGGCTCCTTTTCCCAACTAAATTCTAACACAAATAAGATTCAAATAAACACTCATTAGAACTAGTATGAGATCCTCACTTGAAAACCCTCAAATTTTCAAATATTTTACCATAGGCTTAGCCTATTTTTATGAAAATAGGCGATAAAATAAGCAAATTGAATGAAACGACAAACAACAACCATGCTTATGCCATGTGATACGAGAATTTGAATCTAGTTGGCTTGTCAATTTTGAACTAAGGGTAACCTTCTTCACACCTCCCAATGATGGTTACCTTAACCATGTTAGACAAGCCCTGTATGCATTACAAGAATGTAAATATGACATATTACAATGCATGCAATGACAACACATTTCATCTTTTCATGAAGTTGCTTAGGGCTTCAAGTGTTGAGCTGATTCCTTAACCAACTAAAGGTCGATTCGTCCAATGGCTTAGTGAAGATATCCACAAGTTGATCCTTGGTCCTCACACCTAGAGATATATCCTTTGTAGAGACATGATCCCTAAGAAAGTGGTGGCGGATATCTATGTGCTTTGTGCATGAGTGTTGAACCAGATTATTAGCAATTTTAATGGCACTTTCATTATCACACAATAGTGTTACTTGACCAAGGTTGACTCCATAGTCAAGGAGGGTTTGCTCATGTATAAAATTTGTGCACAACAAGCCCCCTGACAATGTACTCTGCCTCGGCAGTGGACAGAGCAACACTATGTTGCTTTTTAGATGACCAAGAAACAAGTGACCTCCCAAGCAACTGGAACCCTCCAAATGTGCTTTTTCTATCAATTTTGCAACCGGCATAATATGAATCAGAATAGATAATAAGTTGAAATCTTTCTCCTTTGGGATACCATAGGCCAATGCTTGTGGTTAGCTTAAGATACCTAAGGATTCTCTTAATGACACTTAGATGAGCTTCCTTAGGATCGGCTTGAAAGTGAGCACACATGCACACACTAAATTAGATATCGGGCCTAGATGCGATAAGGTACAACAAGCTACCGATCATAGAGTGGTAAAGAGTTTGATCAACCGAGTCACCTCCCTCATCAAGATTGAGATGTCCATTGGATGCAATAGTTGTGTTGATTGGCTTCCAATCCTTCATATCAAACCTCTTTAGAAGATCCTTGCTATATTTCTCTTGAAAGATGAAAGTCCCTTCTCTCATTTCTTTAATTTGAAAATCAAGGAAGAAGGTGAGCTCACCAATCATAGACATCTCAAACTCTTTTGACATCATGTCACCAAACTTCAAGCATTCTTCTTCATTCGTTGAGCCGATATCATCAACATATACTTGACAATGAAGATTTCTGCATTATGATTCTTGGTGAATAATGCGGTGTCAACCTTCCTAATTGTGAAGCCCTTTGCAATAAGGAAGTCCCAAAGGCGCTCATACCAAGCTCTTGGGGCTTGTTTAGCCCATATAGTGCCTTCGTCAACCTACAAACATGATTAGGATATATAGGGTCCTCAAACCTGGGAGGTTGATCAATATAGACAAGCTCATTTATGAAACCATTTAAGAATGTACTCTTCACATCCAGTTGAAAAAGTTTTATCTCATGGTGTCAATCATATGCAAGGAGGATATGATTGGCTTCAAGTCTTGCAACCAGTGCAAAGGTCTCTCTAAAATCTAAGCCTTCAACTTGAGAGAACCCCTTTGCCACGAGCCTTGCCTTGTTTCTCATGACATTGCCTTGGTCATCTTGGTTGTTGCGGAACACCCACTTGGTTCCAATGATTCTTGCATTCTTGGGATGCTCTTCAAGTGTCCATACTTGATTGCGGGTGAAGTTATTCAATTCTTTATTCATGGCATTCACCTAATCCAGATCCTTGAGAGCTTCATCTACATTTTGAGGCTCAATACAAGAAATAAAGGAGTGATGTTCAACAAAATTAGCCATTCTTTAAGATCTAGTCATTACACCCCTTGAAGGACTCCCTATGATGAGGTCTTGAGGATGAGCTTCGAGTTGAGGATTTCTTCTTTCAACCACTTGAGGAGATGGTTGGGGAGCATCAACATCATGAGCTTGTGCCTCTCTTGGCTCATGGAAGATATAAGTGTCTTCATTTCTCCCATCTTTATCTTCATTGCCTTGAGGCACATTTGACAAGGAAGAAGGCTTTGTCAATGACCCGCACATCATCATCATCTTTTTTAGGCTTGATGTCTTCGACCAAAATGTTCTACATGGCCTCCCTCAATGGTTCATCACCTACATCATTAATATTCTCAATTGCTCCTTGGGAGCCATTAGATTCATCATACTCAACATCAAATGTTTCTTCTACCAAACCGGTGGCATGGTTGAATACACACTATGATTTAGATTTTGATGAGTAGCCAACAAGAAAACCAATATCACAACATCCTTGGAACTTCCCTAGGTGTTGCCTTTTCTTGTAGATGTATCATTTGCAACCAAACACCCAGAAGTATGAGATGTCTGGCTTCTTCCCATTTAGCAACTCATAGGGGGTCTTGTTTAGGAACTTGTGGCGATATAACCGATTGGATGCATAGCATGTGGTGTTAATAGCTTCGTCCCATAGGTTCTATGGTGTATTGTACTCATCAAGCATTGTTCTTGCTAGAGTGATAATTGTCCGGTTCTTCCTCTCTACTATGCAATTTTGTTGCAGTGTGTAGGTGGAAGAGACTTCATGCTTGATCCCAACTTCATCACAATAAACCTCAATGTGTGTGTTATCAAATTCTTTTTCATTGTCACTTCTTATTTTCTTGATCTTGACATCAAATTCATTTTGAGCTCTCCTGGCAAACTTCTTGAAGCAAGCGACCACTGCGGTCTTGTCATGAAGGAATAATGTCTAATTATATCTAGAATAGTCATCAACAATCACTAAACAATAGAGTTTCCCTCCAATGCTCTTGTATGTGGTTGGTCCAAATAAATCCATGTGCAATAGCTCTAGCACTCTTGATGTTGACAAGTAAGCTTTGGTTGGATGAGTGGTTGCATCTTGCTTGCCAGCTTGACATGCACTACAAGGTTTATCCTCCTCAAACTTGACATCTTCCAAGCCTCTCACTAGCTCTTTCTTCAATAGCTTCTTGAGTGTACCCATACCAACATGTGCTAGCCTTCTATGCCACAACTACCCAAGTGAAGTCGAATAAGCATGTATTCAAACTTGCATCTTTGGAGGAGAAGTCCACTAGATAGAGATTGTTGTATCTAAAATGCTTGAATATGACTTGAGCATCTTCTTTCTTTGTGACAACCACTTCTTTCTCACCAAACAAGCATTGAAAGCCAAGGTCACACAATTGACCAACGAATAGAAAGTTGAAGCTCAATGGTGCAACATAATGCACATTTGATAAAGAGTGATCATTTGATATTGCAACTTTGGCCAAACCCTTGACTTTGCCCTTTGAATTATCACCAAATATTATCTTGTCTTGATCTTGGTCTCCATCATCAAGTGAGGTGAACATACGAGGATCACCGGTCATATGTTGTGTGCAACCACTATCAATAACCCAATGATTTCCATCGGTCTTGTAGTTCACCTAGACACAAGAGATCAAGCTTGTTGTTTAGGGACCCAAACTTGATGAGGGCTCACATTGAAGTGACTTGCCTTTAGCAAACAGCTTCTTGTTCACTTCTAGAAGTGGCTCATTTGTTGATTGCTTCAAACATGACATCCCAAACATGAGCCTCTTATTCTCTTCTTTGACCTTCTCATTCTCAAGCATTAGTTCTTCATCATGATCACGGTCCTTAATGGTGATGGTGTTGGAGGCCTTAGCTTTCTCAAGCTCTCTCTTGAGTTCTTCAATTTCACTTTTAAGCCTAATGTAGTCATCATAGTGATCAGCCTCAACCACCTTCTTGCCCTTGCTACTAGAACCTTGCTCAATGCTCTCCACAAGCAAATCAGCACATGATGTAGATATATCAATCTTAACAACATTGTTAGTAGCATAATTTGTTTCAGAGAGAAGACCATAAGCCATGGCAATATTATCAAGCTTGACCTTGATAGTTGTATACTTCTCTTTTAAAGATTCATAGCTAATGTTGAGCTCATTATGCTTCCTCTCAAGTTTATCATATTTTTCTTTGAGCTCTGTTTTAGAGGCTTTGAGCTCCTTGAGTTGGAAAGACTCAATTTCAAATTGTTCTCTAAGCTCATCAATAGATTTTTGCAAAATTTCACATTTTTCATTTAGAGAGGTATTTTCACTATCAAGCTCATCATTTTGGGCTCTAGTTTTAATGATGACTTTAGTGTACTTGTTAAGCAATTTTACAAGTTCATCATAAGTAGGTGAGTCAAATTCATCATCACTATCACTACCGCTTTCATCATCACTATCCTCATGTTTAGAATTTACCTTCTTGTCATGTTTACCCATGAGGCAATAGTGTGTAGAGGATGAAGACAATGGTAGTGGTTGCAGTGGCTGTGGAGACTCAATACCAATTGCGGCAACCTTCTCATCATCACTTTCTTTATCAGATGACCCACAAGAAGACTCAATATCGGTGAGCCAATCGCCAACAATGTATGTCTTGCCATTGCTCTTCTTGTGGTACTTGTTCTTGTCATCCTTCTTCTTGTGAGACTTGAGTCATCTTTCTTGCTTTTTCCCTTCTTCTTGTACTTTTCCTTGGGAGGCTCCGGGCTTGGATGAGAGAGATGCCTAAGCTTGTGACAATTGTAGCACTCCATTTCGGAGATGGGCTTTCTCTTGCTACTTGTGAAAAACTTATTATCAAACTTGATGCCATTCTTGTGAAGCGTCTTCATCATCTTGCTGGTCTTCTTCACCATGAGAGCAGGATTAGCATCGTCAACTTCATCATCACATGAATTGTCATAGGAGATCTTCTCTCTGCCTTTTCTTTGGTGACTTGCATTGAGAGCTAAATCTTTTTTCTTGGATGATGAGCATCCTCAGGAGTGAGATGCACATACATATTGTGAGCATTGACCTTTCCCAATATTTGAGTTGGTGTAGCATTGGAAAGGTCACCTAGATGAAGCATGGTGACAATGTGGTCATACTTCTCAATTGGGAGAACACAAATGATCTTTGTTGCAACATCATCGGATGGAGACATTTGATTGAGTCCAAGCCCATTGAGTTCCTCTATAATAGTGTTCAAGCGAGAATACATCTCATTAGCACTTTCATTAGATTTCATCTCAAATGAATTAAAGGTGCGCATAATAAGATGATAGTGTTCCTCACGCTCACTCTTTCTTCCCTCATGTAAAGCACAAAGGTTGGACCATAGTGCATGGGCGTCCTTGTGATTCCTAACATGGTTGAACACATCCTTACAAAGGCCACGAAATATAGCATTCCTTGCCTTGGCGTCCCACTTCTCATAGTTAACCCCATCACCGATAAGGTTGGATGTGTCCTTAGGCTTTTGGAATCCGTGCGATGCGGCTTTGAGCATGCCAACATCTATGGCTTCAAAGTAAGCTTCCAAGCAATTTTTCCAATAATGAAAATCATCTCCCTCAAATATGGGAGGAGGGACTTCCCCATGGGATATCTTTTCTCTAGGCGGTTAAGCTTAATTATGAGCAACTCAGCTCTGATACCACTTGAAAGGATCAAGATGCCCAAGAGGGGGGTGGGTGAATTGGGCTAATTCTAAATTTTTTTGTGAAATTTAAACCTACTAGTCCATATTCATCCCTCGGTGCCTAAGTATGTTCCGAACGATTCTACCTTTAAAAATTTTGCACCCTATTTCTAAACCTATTCTAGCATGGCAATTCTAAGAATGTAAATTATGGATTGTAAATGCTAGAAAGTAAATACGAAAAGTAAAGGGGCAAGGAACACAATGATGTTTTTTTGAGGTATCGGAGAGTCACCACTCCCCACTAGTCCTTGTTGGAGCACCCGCGCAAGGGTATATGTAATACAAAAAAATTTGGAATTTTGAAAGTAAAGTAAAAAATGATTTATTTATGTATTTTTTGTGCTCATGAAACATAGGGAAAACAATATTTTTCATTAAATTAAAATTTATCATAAGGTTAGTAACATGGTTGAGCATACATGCCTTTGCATATGATTTATATGAGTGAGTGAATTTGATCAAAACCCAAAAATGGTTTCAAATTATTTTGAAAATGGTCTAGAAAATGGCTTTGAATAAAAGAGAGAAAAGAATCTCTACATCAATCTTTGCCTCCAGCCGAAAGGTGTAGCTTTGCCTGCTAGCCGGATCCTAATTCCCCATCTCGGTGATCCTTTCAGACCTTATGGATTTGCACCCAACCGTGACCACTTCTTCTGCCTACGAAGAGGTTGTAAGTCCAGCTAGGCCAAAGCCGCACAGGCATGTGTGTTTCCTGTCTCCTTTGCTTTCATGGTGAGTCCAGCCCATGTACAAGGAGGCCACCGTAGCGTCTTTCTCGTGGTCTACAAGGAATGTGAAACCACATCAATATTTGCAAGCCATCACGTCATCGTATCGATCTATATATGTTTCCTCGCACAAAACCGTGCAGCTCTCAAGCCCAAACTACGTCGCCATCTTTTGCCCTAGCTAGCCCGCTGCCTGCGTTTTGGATCTCATCGAAGTGCAGAGCTAACTGCCGCCCGTCGCCGCTGTTGCCATCTGTGCTGCCACACCATCAAGGTTTATCATTGAAGCAAAGCATGGTGCCTCAACTTCATGCACCGTCAAGCCGCAGGTCATCCCGTTGAGGTCGATGTCTTCATCCCCTGATTACAAACTTCCGGTAGATCTCTTCTGCTCCGCCTTGCCCATTGACTCCACAAGATAATAAGTCTTCTGAATAGGGCGTCGGCCTGCTATTCGTCTCCATGTAGTTCAAAAGGCCATGCATGTTCATCACTGTGTAGTACCTTCATCTATCTCATATCGACATACCAAGCGGTCATTATCCCGCCGAGCTCCGTATCACTGTCGTACTGCTGCTGGAGTACGTTACATGAAGCACCATCTGTCCATCTTTCGTCTTATCCATATTGAGAGCACGTCAGTGCTGTTCTCTTTGCCGGCTAATGGGTCAATGGTGAGCACATCTATAGAACATCATCTTTCTCTCTGTTTGTTTTCATAGATCTATTCATGCCTGATCATCTCTGTGAACTAGACATGAAAACATGAAATTTTCTGCCTTTGCTAGCATTCACAAGTACATAATTATGGTGCATGCTAAGCATGTGTCTACGGTGCATGCAGGACCAAGAAATCGTGCATGTGATCAAGTCTTGTATCTTGCTTTGATAAATGGTATGCTGCATTATTTAATTTGCTAAATACTTTGCTGATGTCATCCCTTCATCATACATGTGTAATATTTTGGCATTCTTTTGGACAGCTAGAATTTCCTTTGCCATATATTCACCACGTGCACATGACCTTGTCTCACCTTGCATGTAACTAGCAAACCTCCTGTGCTAGTGTTCTAAGTTCATGTCATCCGCAGGCAAAGCTTGTCTCCAACAATTTATACAGATTCCTTGCTCCTCGTTTGACCTATTGCTTGAATATCCCTATATATGTATATATCTTTCAGCTATATTTTTGTTGTCTAAATCAAAACGTTATGCCCCACCTAGCTTTTTCATGTGTAGCAATGCTAGATAGTTTTCCAACATTTTCATTGGATGGTGTATTGTTCTAATCTACTATCTTTGCTATGCATGTTTGTTCGGATGTTGTGTGGTGCATTACGATTATGTCCAGTCGGTGAGCTTTGCGTTGGTAATCAAGAAGTCGAAGATCGAGAAGCAATCCTATGGAGATTTGGGATTTGAAGAACGATCAAAGTATAAGGCAAGTGTAGTTGGGATCATCCTTGTTACCTATTCACTATACACACTAAAATCATATGCATGTGTCTCTTTGCTACCCTATTATGATTATCTAGCTTTGATCACCTATTTACCTTGATAACCGGTGATGTTGCATATGGGTAGTTAATGCTAGTGCTTTATAACCATGATCTTGTAACTTGATTAATGACTATGTGACAAATGAAAAGATGGTTTTCAATAAGATCCAAACTGTAAGTGATCATCCGGGACATAACGTACAGCTATGGGGGCTATATGGCTCTAGCTCTAGTTGTTCATAGGACCTTTTCTAGCAAGTTAGAGGATCTGCGAGTTGGGTATAGGGCTGCCTCATCATTATGTGTTATAACTGGGATGTGCCATTTTGGGGGAGGGGTTTCTATATTTGTGACCCCAAGGCCCTAGTGTTGGGTGATGGAATCACAATACATAAATGAGGTAGAAACAATATGCTGATCGTGACTATGTTTCAATCTGTCCTAACATTTTACACCCCAGGGGGTATTCATAGACCCCCCATAGCTTCGCTATCTAAAAAACTTTACAAAACAGATCACAACACTACCTATACAACCAGCTAAACATATATCAGTGAAGTAGCACAACTCACTTGGCTACTGTCTTCTCAACTCCTTAGACAACTTTGGGCTTCTGACCAAATTTATGATTTCACAGGTTGCCTTGTTGACTCTTACGCGGAGCCACCACATCATCTTCGCTAAGCGCCTAGAGTGCAGCGAAGTTATCTTCGCTAGTCAATCTAAAACGTGCGAAAATGCACAAGCGAAGTTGAAAATAGTTACAGTGAAGTGTGTATGTTATCTTCGCTAGACATGTTAGTATCTCAAATGTTTGTAATGAAAAGTTTATCTCCAAAGTTTGGAATGGATGTTTGTGTGTCAAAGTTGTTCCCCAACAGCAGTCCCTCACTGGCGAAGGCCTACTCCAAAGGTCTGAATCCTGCGAAGTTTATATGAATCTTTGCCTAACAAACACCGTCCAAACTTTGGAATTGGCCTGTTTGAATTTTGAATCCAATGGCTAATTTTGACCGTTTGACCGAGCTTTGCCTATAAATAGCGAGCCCCCTCCCCTCTTGAGGCTATCGTTTTCAGAAGAAGGGAAACTCTGTCGAAATATTTCTTGAACCCTAAAGTTTGAGATAGCTTTTCTTGATGTTTTTCCTTGTGTTCACCTGGTCTTGGATCTTTGAATGAAGTTTGTGTAACACCTTCGGCAAGGTTTGTTCCTTTAACTTTTATGTTTTTGCAATTGTCAAATAGTGTTTCTGATTTTGATTTTCACAGATGTCTTCACGGGACTTGCAAGATCAAGTTCAATCTCAAGAAATCTCGAAGGTTGATGATATTCTAGATTCTGAAGAAGACAATTTCAAAGATGTTGATGCGTCTGTAGAAGACTTGGTTTTGGACGAAGATGGTTTTACCTTGACTTTTGGTAAGACTTTGTTTGAGAAAAGTCACCTTGATGAGCTGGTCCGTTTGAAAATTATGGAACGTGATCAAGCAAGAGTACCTAATCCATCAAAAACTAATCCGAAGCCATATCCTAATGAGTGTATTGCCTATAAGGATCTGTTTACTGCTGGTCTTTGATTTCCTTGTCAAGATTTTGTTGAAGATGTGTTGAAGGCCTTCAACATCCAGATGCATCACTTGACACCAAATGGTATAATTAGGCTAGTGCAGTTTATTTGGGTTGTGAAATCTCAGGAGGCTAATCCTAATATTGCTGCCTTTTGTGAGCTTTTTGAGATACATACTCAATTCAAGGATTTCATGCTTGATGGTCGAGTGGTCACTAAGTACTTTGCTTGCTCTAGTTTCAAGTCAGCTTGTAATGCTATTCAAATTTCTCCAGTGACACAAAACAAGTGGGGAAAGGGTGAGTGGTCAAGGTACTGGTTTATCATAAGGTTCCTATGGTTGAAGAGACGGATCCTATTACTAAGAAGATGGTAAAAAGATATCCATTGGCTACTAGGATGGAGATTAAGAAATTTAAGCTATCTCCATCTTTTGCTTCTTCTATGATCTTGAAAACTACAGTGAAATTTACAAGTCTACTGCTTCGCTTCAATGTGCGAGGGATCTTGTTGAAGAATATGCTGCTGCCAGATTTTGGCCATTGAAGAAAGGATGGTCTATTCAACGATTTCACTTGAAGAAGGTCCTAGGAATTAATTACAAGTTTTTGAACAACGATTTTCATCGTCCACAGAATTTTGCCACTGATGAAGTCTTTGTGAGGTCTGTTGAAAGTTAGGCAGAAGATCTGCTTAGAAAATATGTGCTGAGTGAGAAAAATAACATCGTTGAAATTATTGGTGATGATTATAAATGTTTGAATAGAGTTTTTGAAGTTGCACAAGTTGAGTATGGTGAACAGCCTCCTCCTGCTTATCATCATGAGAAGAAGCAAGGCCAAAAGAAGGAGACTGCTAAAGGTACTAAGCGTAAGGCTGGTCCTAGCTAGGCTATTGCTAAGAAATTGAGGAAGAATCAAAGTCCTTCATGTTTGCTGGATTTGGATGATCTCGAAGCTGTTCTTGAGCAAAGTTTAGATATAGAGGGTAATGTGGCTGTTGGTTCTGGTGACGCTAGAAATGATGATGCTGGTGACTTAAAGAAGGCTGATGATGTTGTTCTTGGGGAGGATGAGGTGAGAGAAATTATTATGACATTTTCTACTGATGCCATGACTTCTTTTTTGCTTACTCCGTTGGGTGATCGATTGCAGGATTTACAGGGTTGTACTTTGCCTACTGGGGATAATGTTGTTGATCTTAAGAAAGAAAATATAGTGGGAGAAACTTTTGTCGAAGATACTCATAAAGTTTCTGATCCTACTTCACCAAAGATTGACGCTGGGGCTCCTATTGTTGGCCTTCATGAAGAAAATATTGACGCTGGGAAAACAACTTTAGTTGAGAACCCAGCTGCGGTTGAGGTTGGTGAAGTTGGTGTTCAGAATGTGTTGGAGAAAACTGGTGGCTCTAGAGTTTACTCTCTTAATCTTGAAGATAGTGATGAGGAAGTATTTGATGATGTGATCAATGATGATCGTTTGGTGCGCTTGTCCAGTTCTACTATCCATGTTGAGAGTGGAAAAAGTGTTGAGTGTAATTTGGGTGAGCACGTCTCTACTGGTAAGTGTTTTGGCTTCGCGTTTTCCTTTTGACCTAAATTGTTTTCTTTCGCTAATTGTTTGGTTTTATTTTTGTAGAGACTATTTTTCCTCATGCACCATCTTCTCCTTAGAAAAATATTGACTTGAGCAAATTTAATATTCAAGATCCTGCTATGCTTGTTGTCCCTGCTACTGGCGAAGGCGAAGTTTCTGACACTCTAGAGCGTGGGTTATCATTTTGTCAGGAGAAGAGTTTAGGTCTTGATTGTTTCAAGTTTATAGGCATTGGGGCTGATAAAGTTTGGATGATGCCTCACACTTCTGAGGTTCAATTAGCAAAGTGTATAGATGAGGCCTTCACTGTCCCTGATGCAGAACTAGAAATATCCAAGAAACCCTTGGTCAAAGTTGCTGATGCTGGGTTAACGATGATGTACAAAGGTTCTCTCCTGATGAGAGGTTCGTGGACTGGGTTGGAAGAAATTTTCACCTTAGAAGCTGAAAAAATTTTCACCTTAGTGAAATGAAGTCAAAAAATTTGCCTGAGCAAATTTTGAAATGCCGTCCTTCTTTTTCGTTCGAAGTGGATGTGTACACTTCGCATAGAAGCTGAATACATTTTCACCTTAGTGAAATGAAGTCAAAAAATTTGGCTAGGACTTATTTGAGTTAGATAAGTTAGCATTTTTTAGATTTAATAAAATGTTGATGCTAACTTAGTTTTGCAAAATTTGTGTCGATATGGGAGTATATGTTGGATATACTCTTTGGTATTTTGTACTTTTGAGTTGTGCAATATAGAGACATATCTTTGGGGAAACTTTTTTCTCATTTATATTTCATGAGATTTACAAAGAGATTGCCTCTTTAAAAAACCACTCACCCTGCGAAGGGTTTCCCTTGAGTGGAAAAAGAGTGCAGCTCAGTTATGCTTTCAAGAATGTAAACTTACTTGTAAAGAGAATTTCTACTTCTACTTTTGCTGAAAAGTAAACTAATCTTGCGATCTTGCTTATGGATAATACTTGCAAAGTGCTTCTATGTTCCAGGTGTGATTAAGCTCTTCGTCTTTCATGTTTGCTAGATGATACACACCTTCTTTATTTGTTTTTTATGATAAATGGTCCTTCCTATTTTTGTTGAAATTTCCCACTGTATCTTCATTTTGCTTTCTTTTTAACACGAAATTTCTTGGTGCTAACTCCCTTGGCTTGACTTTTTTGTTGTATCACTTCTTTGTTTCAAGTTGGTACTTCTTGATATTTTTAAGTGCTTCATTTCTTTCTTCTTTGAGCAAATCTTTGCTTGTTGCTTGGTCTTCTTCTGTGATTATTTGAATATTTGTTCTTGGACCTTCATATTTTATTTCTTTGGAGTCATTGCTTCATCTCCATAAAGTAACTTGAATGGAGAAAAATCTGTTGGCCTTGGTTTTGGAGTGTTGTAAGACCAGATTACTCTTGGTAATTCGTCGACCCATTTTCCTTTTTTCAGGTCTGTTAAGCACTTTGAAATTCCAGTGCATATTATCCCATTTTCTCTTTTGACTGCTCCATTAGACTGTGGGTGTCTTACTGATGTGAAGCAAAGTTTGATTCCCATTGACTGACAATATTCCCTGAAGTCTTCACTGTCAAATTGCATTCCATTATCTACTGTGATGTGTCTTAGGACTCTAAATCTGCATATGATGTTTTTCCATAGGAATTTTTTCATTGTGTGAGAGGACATGTTGGTGATTGGCTTCGCCTCAATCCACTTAGTGAAATATTCAACTGCAACTATTGTGTATTGGTAATTGCCTTGAGCTGGAGAAAACTTTCCAACTATGTCGATTCCCTATCTTGCAAGTGGCCAAGTTGGTTCAATTGGTTGTAAGTTTGTTCTTGGTGCATTGACTTTACTTTCTGCCATTTGACAATTGTGACAAGTCCAAATAATTTCTTTGCTGTCACTTTAGGCAGTTGGCCAGAAAAACCCTTATCTGAAGGCTTTCCCAACTATTGATCTAGCCTCAGCATGACATCCATAGATTCCCTCATGTATTTCTTTCAACAAGTTTTTCCCATCTTCTCTTGAGATGCACTTTAGTAGTGGTTGGCAAACTCCTTCCTTATATAGTTCTTCGTTGACGATTTTGTAACTTCTGGTCTTTTGCTTCATTCTTATTTCATCAACTTTGTTTTCTAGCTCGTAAAATCCTTTGAGGAATGCCATAATTGGAGCTCTCTAGTCTTCGCTTTCTATGATGTGTACTTCTTTCGGTTGTTCAACTTTTGTTTTTGTTGAGGCTTCGGTGATAGTTTGGAAGAATACTTCTAGTCGTAACTCTAACTTTTGGGTGGCGGCTTTTGCAATTTTGTCTGCATCTATGTTATCATTTCTTGAGATACTTTTCACTGTGAATCCGGTGAAGTGTTTTTTTGATCCCTGAATAGTTGGAGATACTTTGCTAGCTCTAGATCTCTTGCTTTGTAATTTTTCTCTATATGCCTAGACACAACTTAAGAATCTGTCTTGATTATTAGCTTTTGAATTCCCATTGCTCTTGCTTTGTGAAGTCCCAACAACACTGCCTCATATTTTGCAATGTTGTTGGTGCATTGAAAGTCTAGTCTTGCTACGTATTTGAGTTTGATTCCAGAAGGTGAGGTTATGATTGCTGCTGCTCTTGCACCGGTGAAGCCCCAAGCGCCGTCAGAATAGATTATCCATTCTGGTTGCTCTATTCTTTCTTGATTGTACTTGGAAGGTGTCCAATCTACTACGAAGTCAGCTAACACTTGAGATTTGATTGCTGTTCTTTTCTCAAATTTGATGAAGTATTGAGACAATTCTGTAGCCCATTTTTCCAATCTCCCTGAGGACTTACAGCCTTGTAGCATTTCTTTGAGGGGTTGATTTGTTGGCACTCTTATTTTGTGTGCTTAGAAGTAGTGTTTAAACTTTCTGGATGCCATAAGTACTACATATGCAATTTTCTTGATTTCTGAATAGAAAATTTTTGATCGAGACAAAGCTTCAGATGCGAAGTATACTGAAACTTGTCTTATTGAGTGCTTCTTTTCTTCTTCTTGTATTAGTTCTGCACTAACTGTATTTCATTTGCTGATACATATAGTAGCAAATCTGCCGTTGGATTAGGTGTTGCCAAAGTTGTGGGGTTGCATAGATGCTTCTTTATTTCTTCAAAAGCTTCTCATTGTGCTTGACCCCAGTTGAATTTTTCCTTTTTCCCTGTTAGTGCTTGAAATATTGGGAGGCTTTGCTCAGCTGATTTGGATATAAATCTGTTCAGTGAAGCTAATCTTCCTGTCAGCTTTTGGATGTCCTTGATGTTCCTTGGCACTTGCATATTCAGTATTGCCTTCATCTTCTCTGGATTCGGGTCAATTCCTTTTGCGAATACGATGCACCCCAAGATTTTGCCTGTTTGAACTCCAAATGTGCATTTTTCTAGGTTCAACTTTAGATTTGCTTTTCTAAGGTTTGAGAAGGTTTCTTGTAAGTCTTCGACATGGTCTTCTCTTTTCTTGCTTTTGACTACCAAGTCATCAACATAGGCAAGTAAGTTTCTTGGTATTTGATCTTTGAGGACTGTGGATGTCATTCTGATGAAAGTTGTTCCTGCATTGCGAAGCCCCTCAGCCATTCTTTGGAAACAGTAAGTTCTAAATGGTGTAATGAAACTTGTGTATTCTTCATCTTCTTTTTTCATACAAATTTGATGGTAGCCTAAATAGCAATCAAGAAAACTAAGCATTTCACTTCCTGCTGCTTGGTCTACTAGAGTATCTATTCTTGATAGAGGAAAGTTGTCTTTTGGACATGCCTTGTTGAGATCTGTGAAGTCTATACACATTCTCTACTTTTTGTTTTTCATCTGCACCATGACTATGTTTGCGAGCCAAGTTGTGAATTGTACTTCTCTTATGACTTTTGCATCTAGCAATCTCTGGACTTTAGCTTTCGCAGCTTGTGTTCTACCTTCGGACAACTTATTGAGTTTTTACTTTTTTGGCCTAAAGTTTGGGTCAATGTTTAACTTATGTTCTATGACATCCCTGCTTACTCCTCCTAAGTCTTGTGCAGACCAGGCAAAGATATCCTTGTTACTTTGCAAGACTTGTATTATCTTTTCTTCATCTCCTTTTGATAAATTTGTGCCGATGATAACTTGTCTTTCTGGCACCAGTGGGTCGAGTGGTACTTTCTTTGTATCTTCGCAAGGCTTCGCTTTTTCTTGTGTCTTCACGTTTTCAGTTTCAAGCTCATCATCTTCTTCTTCTTGTATCACGTGGATATTTTTGAAAGCTAGGCTTGTATCTCTCTCTATGTTTCTTGCCTCTGTTTGATTGCCAAAGATAGTTATGATGCCATTGACTACTGGCATCTTCATGCATAAGTATACTATGGCTTCGAAAGCATTTAAACTTCCCCTTCCAAAGATTGCGTTGTATTGGCTGTGCATTTCAACAACATCAAATGCTATTTGCTTTGATCTTGCATTGTTCACTGTTTCGAATGAGACTGGCAAGATAATTCTGCCGACAGAGTTTATTTTCTTTTCGCCAAAGACAACTATGGGTGGTCGGCTCTTCCCAAGATTTTTCTATCAATTTTCATTGCATCTAGAGTTCTTGTGAATATAATATCTACTGAGCTGCCACTGTCTATTAGAATTTTTGATACTTCCCAACCTTCAATGTTTGCTTTTATGACCATTGTGTCCATATGAGGGTAATCTTTGAGCTTGAGATCTTATTCTGAGAATGTGATTGGCATGTGGGACCATCTTGTTTTCTTGAATGGACTTTCGACTGCTATGGAGTTTACTCTTCTGAAATAATTTCTTCTTTCATTTCTTTTATCGAGCTCCATGCTGTTTCCTCCTAAGATTGTCATAATTCTACCTTTGCTTGGGACGATTGCATTCCTATTGCTTGTTGACACTTCGGGCATGTTGTTGTTGTATTGAATTTGGTGGTTGTTATTTGCCACCAAACATTAAGGGTGGAAATTTTGCTGCTGACTTGGGCCCCATTGATTTTGCGGGCACACTGCTAGCGGCTGGCAATTACAGAGAGGGTGAATTAGTGTTTGGAAGCCTATCTTTGTTGTTTTGTTCATGCTTGTCCTAGTAAATGGAAGCAATATTTGTCACTTGCTGAGTTTTGGTACAATGCGTATTTTGATACATCTCTTAATGCAAAACCATTTGAAATTCTATATGGCGAGCACCCTAGGCATTTAGGCATTGACATTGTCAACTCTTGTGCCATACCAGATCCGCAAGAGTGGATGCAAAACAGACATGTTGTGGTTGGATTACTTCAACAGCAACTAAACAAACCTCAGCAGAGACAGAAAGCACAAGCTGACAAGAATAGAACTAAAAGATCTTTTGAAGTGGGTGATTCTGTTTATCTCAAGCTTCAGCCATATGTTCAAACTTCAATAGCAACAAGGGCTAGTCATAAACTATCTTTTAGATACTCTTGTCCCTACAAAGTTTATTGCTAAAGTGGGCAGTGTGGCTTATAAACTTCTGTTACCATATCATTCAACTGTCCATCCTGTTTTCATGTCTCTCAACTAAAGAAGGCATTACCATAAGCTGTCGAGGTTCCTCCTGATATTCCTCCATCTACTGAACTTGATGCATTTCGTGTTCTAGTTAAAGTGTTGCAACGCAGGCTTACGCCACAAGGAGACCAAGTTGTGTCTAAGGTGTCTTAGTTTTTAATTCTGCATATTTCCTCTTGACAAAAAACACTTAGTTATAATAAATAAAATCTTGATAATAGTCTACAATAAAGTTTTGACCTGTTGATTACCGAGGGTGGGGTCGGCCAGCCCCACCAGTGGCCTCACATGCCATCTTTTCACTTTGGCTCAATGCTCTGCTGCAGGACCAGCACTCAAGTGGGGGTTGGCCGACCCCCACATTGAACCCTTTGGCAGCCAGTTGGGCCTCATATAGGAATCCTATGCATGCCAGTCCAGCCAAAGTCTAAAAAGAAATAGTCCCTTGCTTTATCACTTTAGGCACAAGATGCTCTTTTTCATCTTGGATACTTTGGGGACCATACCACCAGCTCAAAATCTGCAAAGGGGTCACCTAGGCATGCTCAAGTGCTCCCATGGTCCATGGGAATCTCTTTAGACATGTCTCCATTTTAGCCATTCATCTTTTCTCTTTCACAAAGCACTAGGCAAGGGAATCTCTGAATAGTACACCACTTTTGGTCCACACCTAGCCTTTACTTTACCAGACACTTGATGACACAATGTCTAAAGTGCTGAGTGGCCTAGGATGGGGGTCGGTTGACCCTCACTTTGGACAAATTCTGAAAAGTTTTGAAACATGTTGCAAGATTTTCGGCCAGGATTCAAAATAAAATTCAAAGTGCTTATTGGGGGGTTGCTGACCCATGCCTTTGGTGTCCACCACTTGCCCTTCTCCCCCTATAAGTACCCCTACATTATGAGCTCAACTCCACACCCAAAACCTTTAGAATCATCTCGAGCTCACAATCTCTCTTCTTCTCTCCTTTGTTGCAAGTTCCTTCTCAAGATTAGCTTAGTAGTAGCCTTCCAAAACAAAAACCCAAAAATATTTCCCTTTCTTTCTTGCATAGTAGTAGTAGGAAGAGCTTGGTTGCCTCAATTGTGCAGCTAGATGAAGAAAGCATTCCTCTCCCGATTCAAGAAGTCCAAGGTAGGTGAGAGCTCTTCCTAAGGCTCTCACCACACTGATGAAGGAACCCATGGGAGAAGAGAGGAGGAAGAGAGCTACCACCCGATGGTACTCTATGAGCCTCCATCAAGAGTGATAGAGTCCAAGAGTGGCCTCATGCTAAGCCAAGAAGAGTTGTAGAAGTTCAACATCCTTCAAGAAAGCAACTTCCATCACATGGGCATCATCGACCCGGTCCTCTTGCACCGCACAGGTATGAGTAAAGAATTCAATGTTGTCTTTAACACAATTGGTTGGGGAGGATTTTGGCAAATTCATGAATATGGTATAAAAGTGCTTACCTAAGAATTTTTGTGCACCTTACAATTAACAAATGATGGGATAGCCTTTCGAATGTGTGGGAACAAATATAATTTATGTTAGAGTGTGTTAAACACTGCTTTGGGATGTGATCATGATTGCGAACTTGATTTGGACCATGCCACTAGTTTCTAGCTTCGATGGTTATCCTGATCCTGCACCCTCTTACATCCATAATTCAACCTTGCGCTTTCTCCATTACTTGATGGTTGTTACTCTTTTTCCTAACATTCGAGGTTATTCTATAAATGATGATCTACTTAAATTGCTTTATGCCATGGTTCATAAAACTAATGTCTCACCTATCAAACTGTTAGTAAACTTTTGGCTTAATTACATTGGGCATGAAAACTCCATTTACTTCACATCATTCATTACTCGTATAGCCAATACATGGGGTTTGACAGAATCACATTGTAATACCCGGTTTTAAGAACAAAACTAGATATACACCATATGTGAGTCCTAGGAGTCAATTTCCACATATAGCTACAAGTAAAGGGTAGTATCAGTAAACAATGCTAGATATATAACATACTTACTATAAGAAGGATATACCCTTATGTAGCAATCAGCGGAAAGACAACTCCGATCTTCATGTAAGGACTCCACTCCACTGGATCCAACTAATTGGTTGATCACAAGCCTAAACTTCTCCTACTTTGGCAATCTGGTACCCATCTGAGATTTTCCAATATAGAAACAAAACAAGCGTAAGTACTTTCATAATTAACAAGCATAGAAGGGGCTCATGAAGCTCAATAAAGATTGACACGGTTTAACTGCAAGTAGCTTTTTAGTGTATGTCACATTTTAGCAATTAGCATCAAGGTAATAGCAATTCCCATAACCACATGATCATAAGATATAACTGAATGAACAAATTGCACATAAACCATTAAATAAACATTATAGATTCCCTCAGTTTTCTAGGCCTCCCGTAACTATGGGCACGAACAATATATTGATTTAAACTCTGCGCAGAGGTGTACACTTTCACTACGAGTCATGATCCTCAAATGCACGGGATAGCTACTTCCCATAAAATCAAGTCTCATATAAAGCCCCTTGGGGACATGTAAACATCAGATGTAGGAACCCTCTTTCAATATGGCACATTCCTTCCTGGCTATACTCATAAGGACAGAGGCTGTCCTATACCCAACTTGCATACCACTAACAAGCTATAAAAGGTCCCATGAGCAACTAGAGCTAGAGCCATATAGCCCCCGTAGCTGTATGAAAAGTTCCAGCTTTTGCCAAAGGATTACATTCATCTTATATGGTTATCACTTATTCATTACTCCAGCATACATGATCATGGTTAAAGATTTGCACTAGCAACATACACCCAAATGCAACATCCCCAGTTATCAAGGTAAACAAGTGTTCAAAACTAGGTAGTCCTAACAGGGTAGCAAAGAGACACATGCATATGATTTTAGTGTTTATAGTGAATAGGTAACAAGGATGGTCCCAACTATACTTGCCTTGATCAAAGCTTTCCTGATAAACCTGTTGTCCTAGTTGTTGAAGAACTCTTGGTCTCCAATGAATGGTTCACTCTCTAGATCCGATCAACAATCAGCAGCACACAAGCATCGAGTAATCATACACGAGCAAACAAATAGACTTTAGAATAGTACACCATGTCACAAAATAGATTGAAAAGAGTTGAAAAACTATTCTACACATCACTATGATCACGTAGCCTACGTCGATACGATTCCAAAAAGTATAAGTTTGCTAAAAATGAAGTTAAAACGTGAAAATTATAGCTAAAACAAGGTTAGGGGCAAAACTATAAATAAACAAAACTATTTTCGTATTTGAAAACAATTTAAAAACTGAAATAAAACCTATTTTGGACCTAAAGCACAAATACCGACTGCTTCAGGGCTCAAACTATAAAATCAGCAGCCTGTTTTGAACTGCGACGGACTAAATCATAAATACAGAAAAACACAAGGGCTTTTCTGCAAAAGTGACAGGGCTGACCGGCTGACTGACCACGTTGACGCGGTCAGTGCACGCTTGGCGCTGAGGTGGTGCGCACGTGGCAGCCATGTGGCAGCCACGTCGGCAGCTGACGGGGCAAGTTGACCCCGCAGTTGACCGGTATGCCCGATCTAATCTGGGCCGTCTAGATTGGATCGTGCGGCTAGGGATGGCCGGCGGGCTTTGGTCGCTGGAGACGACGGTTAGAACAGTGGCACAGCAGAGGAGGCTCACCGGAGTTCACCAAAACGGCGCTCCGGAGCATGGCTGACGGCGCGGAGAGTAATGGGATGATGAGCTCGGCTCCGCGGACTCGGCCGCGGGCACCATGGTGGAAGGGGGTGGCCAGAGGCGGGTCTGGGCGACGACGGCGCCATAGACTGTAGTGGTATGCTTGGCTGGGAGCATCTACGTGGCATGGTGGGGCTACACAAGCGCGCAGGCACGTTGCGCACGCGAAGGCGAGCTCAATGCGCACTGCAGCCGCGACGGCCTGCAGCGAGGTGCGATGGTGGACGTGGCGGCGGAACGGCGGTGGCGGTGCTACCTCGATGATGATATGCGAGCACCAAAGATGGAGAGCATGGGAGGATAGGGTACTGATGTGGTCCTCACCTTGATGCGGAGCTCATTAGGGTGGTCACGTTGACAGGGACGCGACGATGGCGGAGATCGATGGCGGCGCAACCGAGCTCGGGTGTGGCTATGGCGGCTGCACACGTGAGCTAGGGCACCGGGTGGCGGCGGCTCTGCTAGGGTTTCCAGTGGGGCGCGGGGCATAGGGAAAAGCCCTTTATAGGCTGGCGGACCTCGGTGCGCGTGCGGGCACGCGCGGCGTGGACGGAGCCGGAGTCCGGCTCAGTGCCGTCTCCCCGAGGGAGACGATGCTGTATCTGGGCCCCATGACTGGCGGGCCAGTGCGGTGGGATCGGCCCACCACGCTGCAGGCCGGGGCTATGCAGGCCAGGGTGCTGGGCTGGTAGCTGGGCTGTTGTGCAGCTGCTGCATGCGGCCCGGCCGCTGATGGCCAGACCTTGTCGTTGGCTGGCTGTGGCCGCTGTGGCTAAGCTAAGCCTAGCTGGGGCCGCTGTGGCTAAGCTAAGCCTGGCTGTGGCCGGCCGAAGTTGGTCATGGCCGGCTGAGAGTGAGCACAGGTGGCTGTGGCTGGCTAGAGTTGGCCATATGAGGCTGAGTGAGGCCTAGGTCTGCTAGAGCTAGGTAGGGGATGGTGTCTAGCTAGAGGGATGGACAACACTGTAGAGGAAAAGAAAGGCTCTCTCTCTATCTATGCAAGAGAAAGGATTTTCTTGAAAATATTTTCCCAAAACCTTCTTGAGGAAAACTTGGGTTTTTGAAGCTTTGTTTTCATACTTGAAAAGAACCTAGTCGTGAATTGCTCGGGTTTTAGAAATTCTTTTTCACACTCAAGAAAAACAAAACAAAGCACCAAGCACAAACCCAACTTTATTAACTTCATAAAAGTTTTATAAAGCCACACTTTTTATCATTTTATAATGATAACAAAAGAATAAAACCTTGCCTAATCTGAAAGAAATTAATAAATCCTTTAGTTTATTTAGTGTTTTCGGTTCATATCCTAAAATAGAAATTTTGGGGTGTGACACACATAACTTTGAGTACATTGCCTCTGCTAGAGATATTATAAATGAGAATGTTTTCTTTAATGCTAATATACTCAAAAGAGGTCCAAGAGGTGGGCTTAAAATGATTTATCCTAGCCATACAGTCAAAGTTCCTCTCCCTTGTGAGAAACGTCGACTGTATGTACTTTGTACACTAACCATCAAAATTGGATTGAGAGGCACAAGGCCAAAATGTTGTAGGAACAGATAGAGTGACAAGACGCATATCACGAGCTGCCCAAATGGAGCAAGCTGGACCCTCACACCCTGCAAAATAAGAAGTTGAAGAAGGCGATGAGGCAAGCTCTATGGACATCTCAGGGTCCATGGGGAGGCCTCCACGTCCACAGGACACTCCTCACCCAAGGCGTCGGGAGAGGCACCATCAAAGGACGAATGCAGACAAACTCATCAATAACATAGGTGCAATGCACATTGAACAAGAGGTGACATTACAATTGGCACAACAGAATGCCCAATATCTGCAAGCAATGCAAGAGGAGGAAGCACAACATTGGGCCAGATGGTTCCAACACTATCCGCCACCATGGTGAGCAAGAGCCAAGCTTTGGGGAGATTCTCTCCCCCACTAAGGTAAGTATTCTATCTTAGCATTTGCATTTTAGTTGTTATTTTTATTGCATAAAAAATTGAAAAAGTTTAAAAATACCAAAAATATTTGTTTTCTTTAGCACCTATGCTTCATGAATGCTCTTTCTCCTTGTGTTAATGATGACTAGTTGCTTTGTTAATGTTTCTCTAGTGCCTAGTTTACAACTTAATACTTCTCTAAGTATGGATTACTTAGCTCTCGTGAACCATTATGAACTTGAAAACTTTTTGGGTTGCGAGTGCTAGAACTAAGTCTAAGTTGTTGGGAGATATGAGATAGTGAGACAAGAGCGAATTTATTCTTAAAAATGATCAAAACCTTAATTGTTCCTCAATGGTGATAAATTCCTAGCACAGCCATATAAGCTTTACATATTATAAACCTTCCACATCAGCTATTTGATTTGTGTTGAGTGTTGTCAAGTCTTGTTGATCCTTGTTAAGAGACTTTTCATGCCTCTAAGATCAAGATCACATGCACGCCACACACACACACATACACATATATATATATGCCACTTCTACACTTGAAGTATGTAAAAACATGCATTCCATTTCCACAAAATATGTTGCTCCATGCTTTAAGTGTTAGAATATCTCTGTAAATATTGTTTAGTAGATGAGACACAAGAAAAGGGCTAGGAAAAATAAGTATTCATATAGATGGACACATGAAAGTCCATGAGAAAAATGCTAGCCCTGTCTCAATAGAAAAATAGAGAGAAAGATCTTATCAAATAAAGGAGCAACCTAGTCCACCTTATACTACACACTTTCACATCTTGATCTAGGGGTATTACACTTCTCTTCAAGGAACCGAGCTTTGACTATGCAATAAATGCAAGTAAGTATGCTATCTCTTTCTATCCGTACCTTGAGCTCCACATAAGCCTTTTTAGAAGTAGGGTAGAAAAAGGCAGTCTTACTTTGTGCCTTAGTGAAGAATCATACACTATTTGAGAGACATGAGAGAACCATATGAGGAACATTAAGTTTTCTTTTGAAAAATATTGCAAAACCTCTGGTATGAAACTTGCTAGGAATAAAAAAGTTAGTGCTCAAGTTAAAAATGTTCTGTCTTTCAACCTCCTAAGACAAAGGAAAAGCCATAAGGCCCATAGAGGAAAAAGGTAATATGGGTGAGTTTTTATAACTAATTTTGCATTCAAGGAGAATAACTTTGTTGTGCACATGGTACTCTTGAAATGTGGGGATAGTAACAATACCAGATCCACCGACGCTAAGTTTGACTGTTTGCTCAGGACGAGCAAAGGTTTTGCTTGGGGGATCTTGTTAACGGTGGATATATACTAAAAATCCACACTCAAAATACCGTCAACATGCTTGAGTTCCAAGGAAGAATAGCATAACATGAGCATATTTTATCAATAACTAGTTCCACTTGTATTCTTAGCTTGTGATTTCTGGAAGAACAAAATACAGCCCAGAGGGACCCAAATAGGGGGGTCGGCCAACCCCTCTATGAGCTCACCTTGAGCTGAGCTATGAGCATGATCCATGTCAAGTTCCCTGGAGTCCAAATCAACCATCAAAGAAACTTACAATTTCACCCAACGGACAATGATCATTGCACATGGATTCATTGGTCCACAATGAAGTAACCAACATGACAAATATTTGGCAAAAGACCGAACCACTTCAGATGATAGGTGGGGACACCTTCTAGAAGACCCAGCCGGGCCTACCTGCCGATGAGGGGGTCGGCCGACCCCCACATTGTGGGCCACTAGGTGGTTGGCCCCCCACCAACCTCCGCATGCCTCCATGCAGCTGGCTTCATCGTGGACGTCCATCTGAGGCGGTTTCAAGGTCAGTTCATCCAAGGGTGATGAAGCAAGGAGCACACGGATCGTTGATGTGGCACCCTCTCTCCTTCCTCTATATAAGGATGCTGCCACCACCCTTGGAAAGCATCTTCTAAGCTCCAAATCTTCCAATCAATTCTTAGAAGCAAGAGTAGAAGTAGTTAGTCTAAAGTGGGAGTTAGGTTGAGTCGAGCGAAGCTCAGGGTCTCCGGAGTCGTCTTCTAGAGAGTCTGGTAAAGATCCTGTACCTTTTCTCTTTTGTAAGACTTTCCTTCTATCAGTATATTATTATTGCTTTACTTTACTTAGTATTTACTTAGTGCAAGTCTATATTTATAATCTTGTTGTGCGCTTGTCTTAGCAGTATAGTTGTCTTAGTTGGATTGGTTTCTTGTAACCAACTCCTTGTGTGTATCATCATCCTATCTCTGCATAGGAGCTTTAGCTATTTGCGCGTTAGCTAGAGTTGTAAGAGTAAGTGTGAGTGTGGTGCTCAGTCTTACCTTTGATTGCCGCTGGTCCGCACAGACAGTTCATGAGCGCACTCCCGAGAGGTGATAGGTCTTGGGCGGCATTAGGGTTTCTCACCACGTTTGGACTAGTTCTTAAAAGGTAGGGCGTCCATAATCCAAATAGTTGCTTTAGTAGAGGTTCTGTCTTCTACTGTCTCATTTATCCTGACCAAACAAGTAGTAAGGCATTAGTCTAGTTGAGTCATCTTCTTGTTAGGATTAAGTGCATAGAAGTAAAGTTAGATACGTAGGAGTCTATTACTCACTCGTTGTCCTCCCACCTAGCTAACACTCTACCAGTTATCTTTAGATTAGGATATTAGCTATCTTATTTACCTATCCTATCTATGATCCATTTACCCCCCTTCTGCAGTAGTTGGTACTAGATTGTAGTAGACACAAGGATCTCTTAACCCTTCTATTTAATATTTTTAGTCTTTCCCTAGGATAAAATAAATAATGATACCTTGGAATACTTATCCTCGGTGAAGTGCTACATCGGTATATTATGTGCACTTGTAGAATAATCTCATAGACATAAGACATATCCCACAGGCTTATCGTGCTGCTGCCAATCTTTGGTAATAAAACTAAGAGTTACCAACGGTCATTTCTAACACCGTTACCAGGAACTAACTATTTCTGGTAACGACGTTAAGATTTACCAACGGCCTCCATCAATGGATATGTGGGAACTAGAAGATGAATTGAAGCTCATGTTTTCACTTGCACCGGCTTGGGGTGAAGCCAGTTTCCAAGGCGTGGGGAATTTCAGGAATGCAAAGATGGTGAAGACTCAGGGAACTGAAAATGGCTCAATTAAAGATGGGCCTATTCCATCCAGCAGGCCTGGAAGCTTCAAGCCCAAACGAACTCCAAAACCCAACCCAAAGTATCTCTACGACAGCTGGACACCCAAGTGATCGGTCTTGATATAGCCCTAGGGCATTCTTTTTGTGGGGTACGAAAAGGTAGAACAGAGAGAGAGAGAGCTCAGGGCTCGGTCGGAGTGCTCAGGGCTCGGTCGGCTGCGTCCGGAGTTTGGCAGGGAGCAGTTGCTCGCCTGATGTAATCGAGAGTCTATGCTTGTTAAATTTGTGTTAAACCGGTGAGATTCGTAAGCAACTCCAGTTCAATCTATAGTTCATCGAGTTGGTGTTTTTTCAACAAGGAAACAATTTAAATATCACGGAACCGGGTTAACCCTTGCAATGAGGCAGCAACAAACGACCAAAACGCCGATGGGAAGACACCGGTCATTTTGGTTCAGATCGAGTGCTCCGCACCGACGAGCAGAAGCCCGCGCTTGCGTTGGATCCTTCAGGATCAGGCCGTCGCCTGCTGGCCGCAAGGCGGCGCTCGACGTGCTCCTCTTCAGCTCACTGTGGCGCCTGCGGGTGCGTGTGTACGCCGCCATCTCACGGCGTCCTACCTGCATCTCAGGAACACCCACGGCGTACACCTCATGGTCGTCCTTTTCACCCTCTTCCTGGGAAGCTCTCCGGCACCCGCTCGTGGGCGGTGCTCGAGCGCGGGTGCCGGCAGTACGAGAAGGCCATGTTCCATGCGGAGGCACCAGGTCTGGGAGCCCGCCGCCAAGGTGCTTGACAAGATGTCTGATCAGGTCCATGTGGCGGATTTCTACGACGAGGAGATCATCAGGAACAGGATTGAGGAGCTCCGGAGATGGAGGGAGGATGGGTCGCTCTGGGGACGTGGTGGTCTGTATGTGCGGAGATATTGTTAAGAAATTGGGGGAACATGTGCAATCCTGAACTTCACAAAGGCAGGCTAGAGGTAATTGACAAAATAACCGTACCTTCTACTAATTCACGCTGTTGATTTGTAGATATATCGGTTTGCTGATTGATGTTTTGTAAATGGTGATGGTCTTGAAAAATTGAAAATCTCCACTGAACGTCTGCAGTGATGTGATACTGGTACCTATTATCTTTATCTCTAAATTCGTGCGTTCTGAACTATGTGTGTTCTGGGAAGCGTATTTGATTTCCTTTCTTTGCCAGCGTCTGGTCTGATTCTTATCTTCTGGAACATCTAGAAATGTAGCTGCATGTGCTGTAGAGAGCTAGTTGCCACAATTGATCCATCTCATTTTAATGAGTGAATTAGTTTATGCTTTGAATGAATATTATGGAAACTATGGATTGGGAAGGATGGTTTCTATGGACATTAATTATTCTTGGAGATTACAACTAGAAATCATCCATTGGGACTGC
Source organism: Bothriochloa decipiens (assembly GCA_023333625.1). Taxonomy (NCBI): domain Eukaryota; kingdom Viridiplantae; phylum Streptophyta; class Magnoliopsida; order Poales; family Poaceae; genus Bothriochloa; species Bothriochloa decipiens. The sequence continues at coordinate 50,766,372 of CM041628.1, forward strand.
CCTTACTACACCACATTTCTAAATATTCATGCAAAACATGGAAGTTTATTTGTTGCCTGCACTTCAATTCACTCCGGTCTATAGGCTAGTCCCGTTTTTCTAGGTTTGTTTATGGCTGCACTCGCATCTACTGTACCTCTCAATTCACGTATATATTGCGAGCAAATTGCCTTAATCTACTTTAGAACATATATGCATATTAAGGTGCATACAAGTATAGCTAAAAAAGTCCTAAAGAGAATTCAAGGGGATTGAAGTGGACTAAAAGGGAATTTGATTTATTGGGGATAAAATCGACCTCATTCTCCTCCAATCCCACCAGTCCGGTGTGATTAATTTTTTTTGGAATTTCCATGGTGGATGGATTGTTAAAGACATACTAGTAGTGGATGGATTGTTAAAGACATACTAGTATAGTATTGGATAAGGGATAATATGATAAATTGTATGCATATCTATACAGTGAGAACATACCTTCTTGCATGGTCCAAAGGTCACAATTACCACCAATGACGCACACAAAACAATCATTTAAACAGTTTCAAGTGCACACGCTACCCTATTTAATTTAGTTTATTATTTATTCATGACCAGCACACATCAACCAGGACCGGACCACGCAGAAATGTCAAGTGTGGTAGTTCCCAGGATAGACAGCGACGCATGCATCGACAGTGCTAGCTCTCGTGTTTTTTCCACGTCCGTATGGACCCAGTGACGCGGACGTGCAAAACCATTGGCCACGACGGTATCCCGGCGCGCTCGCTCAGTGCCGGCCGTCCGCATCATCGCCATTGCCATTGCCATCCGCCACTAGAAAAAGGAAAGGCTAAAAGAAAAGCTGATGGCTGATGGTGGAAGATGGAGGGGCAGAGAAAGGGATGGAAGCATATACGAGCGTGGCGTGTCCTGTGCCTTGAGAAGGAGAAAAGACATGGATTTTCTCATCACCTTTTGATCCTCCTGCCTTGTGCACCTAAAAGCTAGCCATAGCTTTTGTTCCCACGAAGAGAACACAGGATAGAAAATTGCGTGGAGATTCCAGTACAACGAACTAGGCCATATAAGGTATCGTTCGTAGGGTGCATATGATTAGGGCCAAATTGCAGCCGTTTACAACGGATGCTTTTAGCTTGCTATATGATTTACTATTGTTCGTGCAAGAAAACAATTAATCAGTTGTTTTTATGCTAAATTATCATATAATAATATTATATAACTATGATATATATGGTTGTTACACTTTATGGTGGTGCATTGCAATTGTGTTCGCTTTGGTTCTAGGCTTGAGATCAAACTTTCATTCCAATTTGTTAAACACTCAAGAACACAAGCACACAAGAACACTAAGTATTATTCACTTCTGGTGTTATACATCTGATTGTTACAGTGGTGAAAATGAACTCCTAAATGAACTCCTATTTATAGGGGGATGAGGCAGGCAGGGGTTGGACCCCACGGGTTCCTTATGATCGAAGAATACAGATGGTGGGCCCCAATAGTGGTCCTACCGCCTGACATATCAAAACATGAAGCAAAGCTACATGTAGTTTTTCCTTATCCCTAGACGGATTGTAATAGGAGAGTGTCTGAAATCGTTACAGTTAGTTTAGGACTCGTTCCTCTTATCCGACTAAGAATCAAAGAACCCGCAGCAGGCCCTGACCTATAAAGGGCTGATGCGGGTACCCCTTGTAAATAAGACAACTCATACTCATTGATACAACGTAATAGGCTAACGCCGACTAGACATAAAGGCTATTACTCGACTAAAGTCAAGGGCCTGAACCAGTATAAATTGTTCATCTTGTTGCCTCAGCCGCTGAGTTTCGCTATTTACTGAAGCCCGAACAACTGTCCTAGGTACCCCCGTGGCGCGCCAGGTAGGCACCTTCGACCAATGATTTTTTTAGAGCATGGCAGACCTCACCTTTAAGATGAGTTTTTTAACAACCTTCTTCTTCGGGTCCTGGATCTGTGAGGCTGACAGTGATGGCAGGCTCCAAAGCCGTCTAATCAAAGAATCAGAACTCGACGACATCAAAATCAACCCAATGAAAGAATCTCAACTCGCCGAGAGGCTAGCGACACTCGACTTCTGATCTAACTCGGGGAGCAGGGGAAGATGGCTACGAGACCGATTTGGAGAAGAAGACGGGGGCCTATTCCAACTCAAAGACTTTGATCAAGATCTCGAGCACGTCCCATTACGGGTTACGCAACACAGCATCAATGGTACAAGAGTTCGTGCCCGTTCCACAACAGGGAGACGACACTACTAGGGATGTGCTCATCAATGACACTATGCTTTCATCATAGAAGACTCCATAACCATCATACCAATTGTTCTGTGATGCATATGTGATGAAAATTATTTTCATGTATGATGAAATGGACATCATTGACTGCCTACTATGACGAAACATGTATTTTCATCATAGATGTGCATTCATTCTATGATGAAATGGACATCGTCATAGAAGCAAATTCATTCTATGATGAAACGTTCTCGTTATTGACGTACTCCATTTTTTGCCATAACGTGTCGTTTCGGCAGGCTGCCAAACGATGTTTGCCATGCTGGCATCTGATGTGTCCTATACACGTGGCACGTCCACGTGGCAGTTGACGTGGCCAGATGACGTGGCTTGACATGTGGCTGCTGAAGTGTTTCGCCACATGGCAGCTGGCGTGGCGGCTTACGTGTCTAGTGACATGGAGGGTACACATGTCCCTTTTTAAATGGGCCACATGGCATGCTACGATTAGTCCATGTGTTGCTCTGTGGTTGGTTCTTTTTTGGTCATAGAATTACTTTCAAATCGTCATAGAACAAGTTTCAATATCATCATAGATTGCCTAGAATTTCATCACTCACATGCTAATTTCATTATAAAATGCAAATAACATTGAAATGACCAAAAGCTTGCATAAAGTAACAGATCCAGTATTCCAGCAACATAAGTGCGTAAACCTAGTTTTACAGCAACATAAGTGCATAAACTTAGTTCACTAGCAACAATACTAAACTCGGTTCAACCACCAGCAACATAAGTCATTGCATAAAACAAAATGAACAGCATGCCAACCACTAGTAGCTACATAAAACAAAATGAACAGCATGCCAACCACTAGTAGCTACAAGTTTTTGGTAATTCCTACTACCAGCACCGACGAGCAGCGCTCATGTCGAAGAAGCGTTGTTGAGGGACAATACGCTTGAGCAGCGCATTCCTCTCCTCCATTGCCTTGTTGTTTATCTCAATCAGCTTCTTCATCTCCTCCATCTCCCTTTGTATCCTCTCCAGCTTTTCCTCAGCCTCTTCACTTCTCTTCTTGAGCTCCTCGAGTTCACCTTGTATAGCAGCCTTAGCTTCAACTACTAGTTGTTCCCGAAGCTCACTTTCATTTGATGCTGCTGAGTTGGAGGATGCCGCTAGTTTGATGCCAACATTCTTGAGGAAAATGTTTGAGCTGTTCTTGGAGAGCAGCTGGGACACAACCTGCACACTGGATACTCCTGTCTCACCTTCAGCAACAAGTGCTACCCTCAAAGCTTCCATATTGGACTGAAACAACAATGAGACATCATTAGTTCGTACTTAATGCATTAAAGTGAGGTGCAAATATTACACAAGATGTATTTTAAATAATATAGATAGGAAGATGTGTGCTAGAGAGTGGTACAAGTAAAATGAACAGCCTGTAGCAAATTACATCAACAGAACAGGAATAGACCTAATGTGGAAACAATCAGTTGAAGTAAGTTCAATTAAAAGGACCAGATGTAAACAACAAGTTGTTATTAGCCAAATAAGGTAAATTAAAAGGAGTGGATGTACTAGACCAGATGTAAACAAGTTGTTATCAACAAGTTGTTCAATCAGTTCAAGTAATGTAAATTAAAAGGACTAGATGTACTAGACCAGATGTATTCTAAAAAATATAAACAACAAGTTGTTATCAGGCAGCCCTGTTTCCATTTAGCTTAAAAAACATCTTCAGAACAAGCTAGAGCATTTACCCAAATCAAAGACACATCAAAGACATTCTTATATGTAAAAAAAATTCAAAAACCAAAGCGAACCTTGTACTCGGCGATCCTCTACTCGCGCACCACACATAGCAATGCTCGCCGGTGCTGTTAATTTGTTCCACATGTGTCACCACTGCCTGGCATTGATCTACAGCTACTCGCTAGCGCTGTTGTTGTGTCCCAAGCTCGCCACTACTTTCCGACGCCGCTCTGCTCGCCTGCACGGCGCTGATCACCCGCCGAGGACGCACCCTCGACACCGGGTACCCTCGACGCCGGGTTTAGGGCCACGGACACCCTCGCGATCGACCGCCAGGGGCTATACGTGATTGGCCACCAGGGAGTCTACGTGATCATGAGTATAGAGCCCATTAACTCAGTGACAGGTCACGGGTTCGATCCTCTAGTGCTAGCTATTTTTTGCAACAAAAGAAAAGACGTGAGGGGCTGGCAGCTGGTCCACCTGGACCATGGGACCATCGCGCCATGTGTTCGCAGCCACGCCTCACTGGTGGGACCAAATCACCATGTCATCACCATGTTTTGTACAAATAGAAAAACATGTATTTTAAAATCATGAAAGCGCTTGTGTTCTAGTGGTAAGGCTCCTCTCTGTTCACTGTGAGTTTGCGGGTTCAAAGTGGGACCCGCTGGTGAGAAAACAGCTCCATGTCCTCAAGGTGAAGCAAGAGCCAAACAATCAATGACAACTTAGTTTTGTTATTGTATGACGATCTTTTTGTTTTTGTCATTATTTTTCATGCCGCCCTGGTGCAAGCGGTAGAGCTTTACCGTCTGTGACCAAGAGGTCCAGGGTTCAAGCCCCAGCCTCTGCACATTTATGCAGGGATGGCTGTTGGCTATTTTCCCTTCTCCAGACCCCGCAGTGCGGGAGCCTATGGCACTGGGTACGCCCTTTTTAAAGCTCCGCCACTTGTGACGCATGATGATATATCAAATTTCATCATAGAATGCTATCATTATATGATGAATTTAGCACTCGTCACTAGTGGATCGTCATTGATGAACACATTTCTAACAGTGCGAGAAATAACTCTGTGAAGCCAATTACTCACAACTATCAAGATGGAAAGGGAAGATGGGGTAGATAATGCAAAATTTCACTCTAAAAGGAGCACAAGAAGGATTGGTCATGACAGTAATGCTGCAAGATTGCGTAGTACACTCGTCGGGTTCTTTTATCACAAAAAGAACATGACTCAATAGCTATTAGAAGAGTTACCTTATCAGGAGGGGAAAGAACTTGGATACTCCTCATCAACAAGTGGCGGACCTAAAATTGTAACATAGGGTATGCATGGAATATAAAAATGAAAAATAAAAACAAAATATGAGGCAGCAATGGATCGAACCAACAGCCTCCAGCTTGCATTCAGCAACCTTACCACTAGACTAACATGACATTATATAAAGTTTTTTCACAACATTGTTTTATCATCTCTATCACATAGTATTCAGTATGAACCATGCCTATAGGGTGTGCGGTGGACCACCTAGAATACCCTGTGGGTCCACCCTTGTCATCAACAGAAATTATCAGCTCGGAAGAAGAACCCAAGACCAGCAAGAAGAGGAGACAAAGAAGAAGAACCATATACATGGCAAAAGCCATAGAACTACTAGTGGCACTTGAAATCCCTAACATATAATCATCTAATGAATCAGAGAGAAACATCTCCCAAGAAGTGAAAATAGACAATGACGAAGATGAAGAGAAGAGATAAGCCAGGATGGAGAGAAAGAAATGAAGACTTAATCGCAAAAACAAGGCAATGCAAAATATCAAGCATGCGTAAGATACAAGGATGAACTCATTGAGTACAATAGAAAGGAAGTAGAGAAAGAAGCCGCAGAAAAAAGAAGACAAAATTAAGGAGTTGGCAAAAGAACTCAAGAAGCTAGGAGGACTCGAAAAGGAAAAAGCTACGACCTAGAAAGAACCCGGGTTCAAGATAAACAACTCATGAACACCAATCTAGTAGAAGAACAACCCCAAAAATCAATTTTTGAGAGATTAGGACCATCTGAAAGTAGCAACATGAAGAAAGCTCGTGTCAATAATTAATCAACATGGCATGACCCAAGGACAGAAAGAGCCTGACCCTACCCTACCCAAAGAAGACTAGAGCAATCAAGAATGATCGTTAGGGAAGAGGGACAAGGTGAATCAGAATATAGAAATAACATGACTCAATATAGAAGATTACCATTACCAGATTACAGAAGAAAGGATGTGGCTGACCATCCATCGTAGCCAAACATATTCTCATGCGGCTTCATACAATGCAATTATTTCTGAGTGTTGGTTGATGTGGCAACCAAAGTTTGCTTCACAGACCACGAAGAGATGGCTGCACCACCATATAGAAACACAAACTAGCTTGTCACCTAGCATTATGGGGGTCGGACATATAGCTAGCATCAGCATATCCCACCATAGTTAAGTGTCCCCTTTTAGGATACCATATCTAAGGATAGTCTTTATGCCAACCTAATGTCTATTGGTGGGTGTTGATGGTTGCTAACCTCTATTTTCACCATCAACATTTCACTAAATAAATGGCAAAATAATCCGACAATTTCTAAATTTTCTTTGAATTTTACCTAGTTCCACTTGTACATGGAATTTATATTTGTATGTAGGAAAAGTACTAAAAATAAGTGTAAATGGACCAAGAGGAGGCAATGGAACCTGACATGGCAGTAGCCAGGCCAAGTGCCAGGGCGGCCGCCCCGGAGTCAGCACGGCCACCCTGACCAGGGCGCCCACGCTAGACCCAGGGCGCCCACCCTGGTCATGCCGGTTCCCGAACTCAACCACATCACCAATCTGCGACAACACCTTCCCATGTATCCCAACCACTGAAATCAAGTTGGTTTGATCCAAAGGCTCTTGAGTTATGTCACTTGGATCCATGGGCCCATTGTCATTCACTCAAGAGGTTAAGTCGGTTGGAACCGACTCCAAACCGACTTAACCAGCATGCAACCAACCAAAGCAGAAGAGCCATGGTCGTTTGATCATGAGGCAGTGCCAGGTGGACGGCACCCACCCTAGCCAGGGTGCTCGCCCTGGTAGTGATGGCAAACTGACCTCCTTCTTTGCCTACAAGTACCCCTTGGTGTCCCATCAGTATATAAAGGGCACCTCGGCTATTGAAGCAATCATCCCCTACATCACTACATCTCTACCTCAAGGCATAAGAACGCAAGAGCCTTAGCTTAGAAAGCTCTAGCTATAGTGCTCAGTGCTATCTTGCTCTAGCTCCATCTTAGCTATAGTAGCAATTGCCTGTAAGAGGAGAGGAGTCGGGTGAAGTTCCCACCTCAGAATCTGGAAGAGTCTTTAAGAGTCTTTGAGTTCGGTATACTTCTTTGTAATCATAGATTATCTACTTAATACAAGTACTTTACTTCAAGTATTTCATTAAGTATTTACTTATGCCTTTACATTCAAGACTTACTTTCCCGCTATTTATTAGTAGTGATAGTTATATTTATCTGGTATTGTCCTATCATCTGGTTAAGCTATCTCTGATTCGAGCTCAAGTACAGATAGTAATCTTGTAGATTAAGCATGGTGCTTAGGCTATAACTTACCCGCAGGTGCGGCTAGGTCTTCGGAGGTGGTAGCAATAGGTGGTGAGAGCCCTATTCACCTGTGTAGTCCACCAAGTTAGAACTAGTTTCGTAAAACATAAGGCTCATGTTGCGTTGTGTCCTGTTTAATCGGGAGTGCGTACGCCTCTTTACTAGATATAATCTTTCTATTCACTCAGCTATCTTAGTTACCTAGATTACACCCGAGTGCACACCCTGATAGTGAAGTAGAGATCATTACCCTAGGATTATCTTAGATTGTAAGTTATCCTTAGTTATCATTCCATTTATCCCCTACCACCTATCGCCATTTGATTCTCCATACTCTACCCAAGGATACACCAACACCCTGCCTTCCTTTGGGAATAAAGAAATTGACACCGGTACTCCCAGGCAAAGTGCTATACGATAGTTCTGTGCGCTTGCTAAATCCTTTCCTAACCTATAGAACTGTCATCACATGTTTTTAGTGACGGGACTGACAACCCCGTGAGTGACGCTAACAAATACCAACAAGCATTTCTAGCACCATTGCCAAGGAACAAACAAACCTGGTAGGGACGTTAAGAAGTGTCAACCAGAATTTCTAGCGCCGTTGCTAGGGAAGGCAACTGGTGCATCAGACTAGAGTCTGTCGAATTATTTTGCATCTAGATTTTTAAGCTTACTGATCCTATTTCCATTTCTGTTTCTTCACCTCTTTTTTTCATGAACATGGCCAACTAGACCATCCATGATTTCCAATGCGTTATTAGTCAAGTTCTTTCCTATGGGTAAAACCAATGCGCTGCGCAACAAGATTTCTAGCTTTTAGTAGTTAGCTAATGAGTCAATTCCCGAGGCTTGGGAGCGTATGCAAGAACACATAGCTGCTTGCCCGCACCATGGTATGGAAGACTAGCTTTTAATCTAGAACTTCTATCATGGCCTTAACCCCCTCGATAGAAGTCATCTAGACGCTGCCGCTGGTGGAGCATTCTTTTCTCTTAATGTTGCAGATTCAAAAGCGTTAATCGAGAAGATGGTGTCCAACCAAGGATGGAGCGATGAACGCTTACAGCCCCACAAGAAAGGTATGCATACTCTTAAAGAAGTTGACATGATTGCAGCCAAGGTGGACCTGCTAGCCAAGTAGCTAGAAAGCTGTGAGAAGATGAGCACTCAGGAGACCGTGCAAGCATTAACTCTCGCATGACGTGCAAAGTCTGTGGAGAATCTGGACATTCTGGAAATATTGTCCCAAAACCCATTAAGACCTCAACTTCATCAACCACAACAACGCATTCCAAGATCAAGGTCAAGGATGGAATCAGCGCCCCAACACTCAAGGTAACAATTTTAATAATGGTTATCCACAACACTCCAACAACCAAGGTAATAACTACCTTCCCTCAAAGATCTTGTGTATAGTCTAGGAAGAATGACATGGAGCATTAATAAAAGACTTCATGCTAATGACAAGATGCTAGAGAATATCAATGCTAAGTTAGAAGATTTCTCGTCTGCTATGAAAAATCAGCTAAGTTTTAACAAAATGTTAGAAAGTCAATTAGCACAATTAGCAGTTGTTGTTCCTACTTCTGAGAGAATGCCATGCCAACCTGAACCAAGAATCAAAACTGCCAACCTTGTTACTGCTAGATATGATACTATTTTATATTCTTTATCACTTGGTGTAGAAGATACTGATATGACTAAAAATGGTGACCCTGGTAGTCCTGTTATCACCTGTCAATTCGTAATCATGTTTTCATAATGTAATTTGTGATCACGGCTCTAGCATAAACATCATGTCTAAGGAAAAATACGATGAATTTTTTTATCAACATCGGGCCCCAACATTGAAGGGTTATGAGGATGCTATGCTAGCCAGAAAATAAAACTTTTCTACCTCATAAACCAGGATCTACTGCTAGATATAGGTCACAGGATTACCACTAGACGCGCAGATGCAGCGGAAGACATGATGTAGTCAAACGCGTCGCAGCAGTGTCGTGCAGTTGTGTGGTCATCTGTCAAGTACACCCTTCACTCGCGGATCGTCCGAGCACGTTCCTGACTAGTCCCACTATTCGCCGAGCAGTCCAACTAGTCGCCGACTAGTTGCCGACCACCATGATCGACCAGGTCCGTCCTTGTGCCACAGATTTGGAACCTCCGAGGTATCACACATGTGCGGTAAGAAGCAATGCGCAACCAGACTGCTAGGTCTACGAGGAGCAAAGGCGTGAGAATGCAGTGGGCGATGGTGGCTCAATAGATCAAGCGGATCCTCTTTGCCTCGCCCCTACCCCTTGCTTATATAGGAGTCCCTATGCGACCCCAACCTGGAGGCCCATCAGGAACCCTAAGCCTTGTCTAATTCGGGTCCAACCCGAATTAGGCTTCTAACCCTTAAGCGTGCGACCCTATGGGTTCAGGCACACATAGACATAGACCGAGTACTATGATTACCTCTAGGGTATATTCCCTACATACAGATGCGCACTTGAGGTCTTAGAGATTAACTCTAGTGAAAGTGGGAAATTGTTGGGAATATACCCTAGAGGTAATCATAGAGATGATGATATTCCAACTGTATCTATGACATGCATTAAGTGTTCATTGAATATCCATTATGGACAACTTGTATTGATTGACAATTATGTGAATTGTCTGTGGAACTCAATTACTTGAATGGTTATTCTAAAGTTGTCCCTGGTCGGTGTTCTTGGCACTTGAATATTAGACCAGCACATGTATTAGTTGATGGCTATGTTTCACAAGTCATGGATATGGAGATGTCGAACTAATAATGTGGGCACATATGAGACATGTAGGCTGGACTGACCTAACTTGAGATTGTCTCTAGTCACATCATATATGTTATGTCCTTAGACTTGAGATTGTGGTATGTACTCAAGATGTGAAATGACCTACTTAGGGATTACCAAACATTGCTCCATAACTGGGTAGTTATAAAGGTGTTCTTCAGGTGGTGGGGAAGCCTGCTATGAGACATAGACAGTCAAGATGGAATTTGCCCCTCTCTGCATGAGAGAGATATCAGTGGATCACTCAAGTGATTAGATCAACAAATGCATGGCCGTGCTTGGGTTAAGTGTTAACCCACGAGTTGAACCATATATTAGTGGCAAAGGGAATAACTTGTACGTGGTCATAGTGGTTCGTTTGATATGATCTTTGCGTATGCATAGGAGTTGTCATGCCATGCTAGAGGCTGCTATCAACTATTGGGCGAGTAGGAGTACTCGGTCCATGTCTATGTGTGCGTGAAACCAAAGGGTCACACGCTTAAGGGTTGGAAGCCTAGTTCGGGTTGGACTCGGGTTAGACAAGGCTTAGGGTTCCTGATAGGCCTCTAGGTCAGGGTCTCATATGGATGCCTATATTAGCAAGGGGTAGGGGCGAGGCAGACCTGATCCGATCGATCTATTCAGTCGCTGTCGCCCACCCCACGCTCACACCTTTGCTCTTCGTGGACCTAACAGTCTGGTTGTGCATTGCTTCTTCCCGCACGTGTGTGATACCTCAGAGGTGCTGCATCTACGGCACAAGGACGGACCTGGTCGATCACAGTGGTCGGCAACTAGTTGGCAACTGGTCGATGTCTAGTTGGACTGGTCGGTGACTAGTTGGACTGGTCAGGAACATGCTTGAATGATCCGCAAGCGAAGGGTGTACTTGACAGACGACCACGCAACTGCACAGCACTACTGTGATGCGTTCAACTACATCGAGTCTTCTGCTACATCTGCGCATCTAGTGGTAATCTCATGACCTATATCTGGCAGTAAATCCTGGTTTGTGAGGTAGAAAAGTTTTGTTTTCTGGCTAGCGTAGCACCCTCATAACCCTACAGGCTTGATATTTTCTGAGTCTGAGCTCACGTGGTCAAGTTTGAGAAATATCTGGGAGCTGAGCTGGTCTCCTCCTCGTCCGCTTCCCCGGTGAAGTTGCTGCGCCGTGTGGTCTCGTCCATGGCGCCAGCATGATTCCTATGCTGGTCGTCCCTGTGGATGTGATGGCTTGGTGCTACTCGTGGAAAGAAGAAGAGTAGGTGATGGGACGGGTCGAAGCAGTGTATAGCTGGCGCTCGTGTGCTCATCCTCTTTGGCGCTGGAACGGCCACTAAGGGTACTCATGTTCGAGCACGGACACTAGAACCGTGGTGAAGGAGATGAAGGTGTGCTACTCGTACATGGAAATATAGAAGAGAATGTCTGTCGCTTTGCTATGCCTTGCTTGGGCCATAGACGTGGCTTTGGCCCACATGAGAGAGTGAGAGAGGTTTGAGCCCGTGATGCTCTTTTCTATTTCCTTTCTTTTTCCTAGAATTTATTTAATAGTCATTTGAGGTGACTCAAAAGGAGTTCAAAAGGATATCAAGGAATGGTACCATCATAAGTTCAACAAACAAAAGGGCAAACAAACAACACAAATTCACTCAAGCAAGTTTATTTTATTGTACAAAATTTATTCATAGCACAAAATAAACATATGTATATAATTTTAAAAAGGTTCAACTTTTTAGTGATTTTTAAAACGGGTCAAAAATTCAGGGTGTTACAAAAGCGCCAAGTACATCACAAGCCCTACACCATCTGCCTCAACACCTTTAGCAAGGCAATTCCATCCCAGAGTTAGCCTGCTACTAACCCCGATCACAAGACCTACACCATTCACTAAAGAAGGTTACAAAACAAGCCTAGGGGCTCGTCAAGCTTGCACACCAGCAATTCCATCATTATAAAAGACGCTATGGAGAAGAAAGGAGGAACTCAAGACCTCTACAAGTGAATGAAAAGAAATAGGCACAAGGAAACCATATTTATAGGCCAAGACGGTGCATGAAGACCGAGTCTACAGAGGAAAAGATACCCCAAAAGCAAGTACAGCCATGAGAAAAGGATAGAGCTCTGAAATGACTAAACAAGCACACAAAGTGACTACATAGCCGACAGGAGGACACGCATGCGTACAAGGGCCATCAAGAGCACCTGCAAGGTCACGGGCAAAGCAATAAAAGGCGCAACAAGAAAAAGAAGCATATCCAAGAGCATATTTCATAAAAGTACAAAAGCAGTAAAGACAACCAACAACCAATGATACATCAGTGAAGAACTCAAGAACCCTTCCTTGAGTTCTTTCATATTAAAAGAACCCGGGAAAGGCTCGGGGGCTGCAGGAGTACCCTCCACCAAAGACACATTTTAGCTTTTTAACAAGACCCTCCAGCTTCCTGTTCTATAAAGCAAAAGGCTCAGGGGCTGCACTCACTGAGTGTAATTTTTCAAAAATTGCACTCCATGAAGATACAAAGGACGATGAACAAAAGACAAAGACCAAGCTAGACCCTCAAGCTTTTTGTACCATAAAGCAAGAGGCTCAGGAGCTACACTCAATGAAGTGCAATTTTTTATCAAATTACACTCTCTGAATACAAGGTGGCAACAGAAGAAAGAGCATCCCAAGATTTCATCTCGAAGGAACCCGGGTTTCGAGTTCCAAATCCTGGAACGCTCGAGGGCTTGTCGATGGTAGATACCAGAGGTTCCCAAGAAGATAGAATACGGCTGGAAAGCCAAAGGACTCGCCGCTCGATTCGAGTAGAACATGGAGTAACACGACGTGTAAATTACCATATCCTGGATGGATTATAATAGAAAAGAGTGTGAAACTCTTGGTTTATGACTCGTTCTTGGAATCTGACTAGAAAACTTAGGACCCACAGCTGGCCTCGCCCCATATAAGGCTACTGAGGGTACCCCTTAGAAAGACAAGAAGATTGTAATGCACACAGCACATGATCCCTCATAATCATCAATACAACACAACAGGCTCATGCCAACTGGACGTAAAGGCTATTACTCGACCCTAAGTCGAGGGTCCGAACCAGTATAAAATTGTTCGTCTCATCAAGCTTGTCGCCGCAACCACCGAGTTCCATAGTTCGCCAAGCTCCTCCAAACAAAAACACCCTTCGAGGTACCCCGATGGTGGGCTATCAGTGATAAAACATCGACATGATCTTGTGATGCTTTGATCTATGGTCGAGGTGCCATTTATATAGTGTTAGGGACACCAGGGGGTACTTGTAGGCAGCAAGGAAGGTTGGTGGTAGTCACTGTGGGGGTGGGGCCATGGGCCCAGGGAGGGCGCCATGGGGCCAAGGCAGGCGCCGTCCACCTAGCACCGCCTCTTGATTTGACGATCGTGGCTCACTCCCTAAAGTCCTTTCATGGTGGTTAAGTTGGTTTGGAGTCAGTTCGAGCCTACTTAACTCTCTTGGGTGTATGATGATGGTCCCATGAATCCATGTGACTTCACTCAGGAGACTTTAGATCAAACTGACTTGAATTCGATGGTGTAGGAGATGTGGGGAGGTGTTGTCACAGATCAGTGACATGGCTGAGTTTGAGAGCTAGCACCCCAGGGTGGCCGCCCTGGCCATGACGGGCAGGCGCTGCCAGGTGAGGTCGGCCGCTGTGGCCCTGGCAGGGTTGCTGGCCCTGTCACATTCCATTGCCTCCATATGGTCCATTTGCACTCATTTTTGGTATTTTTCTTATATACAAATATAAATTCCAAGTACAAGTGAAACTAGATAAAATTCAAAGCACTTTTAGATGTTGTCAGGCTATATTATCATTTATTTGATGAAATGTTGAGGGTTGTTAGTGACCCTCAGCATATAATAGGGCTAGAGAAGTCTTTGTCACAAAATGGAGCAGGAAAGGATCAAAGTGCATCCTTGTTAGATGACAGCGATGTTGGCGAATTGCTTTCTTCTTCATTTGGACACAAGCAAATTTAACATGCTTATATTTTGTGCTGATATCAAAATTTGTGTATTGAAATGAAAGAACACAAGATTAGTAGCACGGTAGCAGCTCTAGCCTATTCATTATTATTAAGGGAGCACCTCCACCAAAGGAATTAACTAAACTTACCTAGCAAACCTAATTCTAAATCTGCATAGATAAGTATTCAAATTAAATATTAGAATTAAATTACTTTGCCTAGCAAACCTATTTGTAAATGTTCATAGATAACAATTCAACTCAAACAAAAGATTGGTAATTGCAACATAAGAGTATTGGTAAGGTCATTGGAGATTAAAGCTGCAATGGCATTCCATAGGGACTTACAGCTAAGTGCATCCTAAATAATTTGTGGATCATGATCACAGGCAGTTCCTTGTAGTCCTTCCATTTGGGAAACATAGGAATATAGTTTCTCACTATATTGCATTAAGTTGCAAGCTTTGTAACAATAACATGATGTAGTGGCCTTATGTCCCCTTTTTTGATGACCATCGGTACTTTTGCATGCATAGATCGAGACATCCTTTGCAGCTGGGCTCCTTTATTATATCCCCTGGCCCATGGTTCCTCTTCTTATTGTACATGAACAAAAACAACACCTAGTGAGCTGAAGAAAACTTGATTCAACACTAATAATATAGTAAACTATTGAACACAAACAACAGGGCAAAGAGGGTTAGGGTGCTATCACATACCTTCACAGTATATGTTCACTGCAGCTTCATCTTCTTCTTCAACATTACCATCACCTCAGCTGTCCACCTGAGCCCACATGACCCCAGGTTGAAACATCACCACTACTGTCCACCTGATTGTCACCATGAACCTAGGCTATACCATCACCATGGATAGAATCATATCCAAGACCTATTTCCTTTATCATTTTTTGCTTCATTGTAAGATGTTGGTAGTGTATTAAACACTAGGAATGCATTAGCTAGTATCTTAAAGAAGGTAGAAAATGCAATGTTGGTAATTCTTAGCATCACTACCAAAGATTGGCACTGACACCAGAAAGGCCTGAGGGGTAACTCTAATGTCTATTTGATGATTCCGCAAGCGCACACAATGTACCAATGTAGCACTTCATCGAGGATGAGTATTCCAAGGTATCATTATTTGTTTTATCCCAACGAAAGGCAGTAGCTAGGAATATTTAATAAAAGGGAAAAGAGATCCTTGTATCTACTACAATCTAGTACCAACTAGTGTATAAAGGGGGTAAGAGTATAAAAGGAAAGGATAGGTAAATGATCACACAGATCCTAATCTAAAGATAACTGGTAGAGAGTTAGCTAGGTGGGAGGACGATGAGTGAGTAAAGGACTCCTATGTATCTTACTTTACTTCTATGTACTTAATTCTAATAGATAGATGACTCAATAAGACTGATGCCTTACTACTTGCATGGTGGGGATAGACGAGAAAGCAGGAGACAGAACCCCTACTAAAGAGACTATACTCTTACGGGCGCCCTATGTTTTAAGAACTAGACCGAACATGGTGAGAAACCCTAATGCGGCCAAGACCTCTCACCTCTCAGGAGAGCACTCATGAACTGTTCGTGCGGACCAGTGGTAATCAAAGGTAAGACTAAGTCTGAACACCTCGCTCACAGTTACTCTTACAACTCTAGCTAATGATCAGATAGCTAGAGCTCCTATGCCAGATAGGACAATTATACACACACAAGGAGTTGGTTATAGGAAACCAATCCAACTAAGGCAACTATAATATTAAGACAAGCACACAACAAGACTATAAGAATATAGACTTGCACTAAGTAAATACTAAGTAAAGTAAAGCAAGAATAAATATATTGATAAAGGAAAGTCTTACAAAAAGAGAAAGATACAAGAGCTATACCAGACTCTCTAGAAGACGACTCCAGAAACCCTGAGTTTTGCTTGACTTGACTTTAACTCCCACACTAGACTAACTACTACTACTCTAGCTTTGAGCTTTGGAGCTTGGATAATGGATCAAGTGTTGCGTGATGCCTTCCAAGGGTGGTGGTAGCCTCCTTATATAGGGGAAGGAGAGGGGGTGCCACATCAGCGATCTGTGTGCTCCTCCTTACTACACCCTTATATGAACCGACTTCAATACCGCTTAAGTCAATGTCTAGGATGAACCACACTGCATGGAGGCATGTAGGAAGGCGGTGGGGGGCCAACCGACCTTGGAGCCCAGAAGGTGGGGTCGGTCAACCCCCTCACTGGAAGTGGGCCCTGTTGTATCTTCTAGAAGGTGTCCCCACCTATCAGGTGAAGTGACTCGGTGTTCTTCTAATTGTTTGTCATGTTGCTTGCTTCTTTGTGGGCCCATCAATCCATGTGCAACAATCCTTTGCCATTGGTTGAAAACACAGGTTGATCTGAGGGTTGAATTGGACTCCATGGACCTTGACATGGATCATGCTCGAAGCTCAGCTCAAGCTGAGCTCACTTGGGGCTCGGCCTTTTTTCCTCATTGGGTCCCACCAAGTTGCATTTTGTTGTTTCCTGAAATCATAAGCTAAGAGTACAAGTAGAACTAGTTATTGATAAAATATGCTCATGTTATGCTATTCTTCCTTGGAACCGAGGCATGTTGATGCTGTTTTGAGTGTGGATTTTCATGGTACATCCACCATCAAGAGTAATCCTATGAAATGTCTTCAGATGAAGTATCCTAATGACAAAGGACAACCTTGAATATTTGTAACAACCAAGATAAAGCTGACACTTAGCCTCCTTCAATAGATCTTCAAAAAATTAGTCTTCCTATTTCTATCCTTGTTTCCATCATTGTTTGCATTGTCAGATTCATTGCGTCCCCTACCATGCTCATTTTCATTTTGTAGGTCCCTAAGTAAACTATCTAACCGATCACCTCCATCATTGTTATTCTCAACCACACTAATGGAACCATCATCAACCACACGAATGGAACCCTCATCATTGTCATCCACAGGAGCAAAGCACACCTCAGGAATAGGATAAGGGACTTCATTAAGTTGAACACTAATGTCGTCTCCATGATGTACCCATTGAGTATAAGTACAGTCCATGCCATTCATCAAAATGTAATTGTTCACAATGGCCTGATGCAAGTACTTATAATTAGGACATTTAGTGCATGGGCAGGGATTTTTTTGATCTTGAGCATATTTTTCTTTAACAAAATCCATAAGTTCTCTGACACCATGGACATATTAAGTAGAAAATATTGTGTTGTGCACCATTGCAAAAACACACAATTTAATTAATAGGGTGCATCAATAGTATAAGAGAATGGTGACGCAGCAGGCATCAAGAAGGGAAGTCACATTGCAACAAGGTAGTATGCAGCAGGAAGGGACGATGGAGAGCGACTAGTGTAGCTGCATTCCTTTGTCAGTGGCCCACTGCACAACCCGCCGTCATTGTCGGCATGGGGTTTATGGGCGGAGCGGCACCGTGAGGTCGATTGGGGGTCAGAGAGGAGAATTGGAGTGGCACAGTGACATATGTATTTGGGACGGCCGACGAGGTGGAGTGGGGTGACATCAAGGTGGATTACGGTGGCACAACAAGGTGGAATGGGGTAGTTGGGGTGGCACAACGAGGTGGAGTGGGGCAGTGGTGAGGTGGATTAGGGCAGTACGATGAGGTGTATTTGGGTTGTCGGGTGGCACGGTGAGGTGGATTGGGGCAGCGACGAGGTGGAAAGGGGCAGCACGACAAGGTGGTATATTGGTGACACACCAAGGTAGAATGGGTTGGTGGTATAAGGATTCAAGTGTCAAAGGGGATTAGGCATTGTTTTGATGTAGCAAACTCTAATTCTATATAAGGAATAAACTCTAGTAAAATACCATGCCAAATAGGCATACGGCATGGGACTGAGATGTCTTGAGTTTGATTCCTAGGCGCCGCATAGTTATTTTGAAGCTTGTCATTTAATAGGCACATGATCAAGTCCATGTCAGCTCGAGACGCAGACATCCGATGTGATGTGACGGAAGTAAATCTATCACGGGTTTACTTCAGATGCAAAATCATGATGGTCTCTTGAATTCTGTCATGGAAACTGGGCCCAAATTCTGTCACAAAAATTTTGTCATGGATCACCACATATGTTGTAGTGCACATAGCGACAGGTTCACAGGAGGGCAGCGGCATGTTGCTAGGACTTGGGAGAGCAGCTTATGTCCCTAGTATTAGGGAGGAGCACCTGTAATCATGCCCTGGGAATGTGATTCAACTAAACTTGATTAACAAATATCGTCCCTCTGGTGTCATTTTTGATCTTGCATGTTCGTCCTGGTGGCTCTGATTGATGCTTCCGCACATGGAGATTAGCGGACCAGCTCATCGCTATGGGGTAATAGGTCTATTTTAATTCAATTACATCAGATAAATCTTGAGGCCTATATTAAATGATATATGAAGTACCTTTAAGTACCTTATCGGATTTTGAATATACATTGACTTATATATGATACATATGTACATTCACTGATAAGTTAAGAGAGAAAAAGGTCACACCACACACATGCACCGCCAGAGTAGAGCTATGTCATGTCATGTTGTGGTGTCGAGAGGTATGTGCGTGATTGTTGGTTCTGCCACCTGGGGCATTTGATGATAGGAGTTACGGGAGGTTTCTGCTAATGAAGTCATGATGATAGGGTTTGCAAGAAGATTTTCTAGTAATGATTATGTGAGTTTTTGTTTGTACCATGAATATAAGTGTTTCTCTTCCAGACTTTCTGATCTCCTTTATCTGATGCCTAATTTGTTAGACTTACGATAGACTTATGGTTGTCTGTTAGCAAACCTTAACTACTATTTTACATTGCTAATTAAAGACCAAAAGGGAACAAATTATATATTTACATGCACATATACATTTGTTATTCACCTAATTCCACTTATACTTGGAGAATTATCTTTTTGCATGAACAAACACTAAGTACAAGGAATTCCACTCAGAAATACACTTTCCAGAAGGCATAAACCAAAGGAGGAGGGAAGAGGTCCACTTCGGGACCAAACTGGGCTGAGTGCACCATATGGGCATGGTCCAGGCCCATCCTCAACCGACCATCCAAGGTCGGTCATGGGGAGGTGCCATCCAGGGGCGTGCGCCCATGCTAGGTGGACAGCCGGGCCCATCCTTAGCAAGGTAGTTCACACCTTCCATGTGGAGCTCAGGTGGTTGTGCGTTGGACGAATCTACCCCCAAACCGCCTCTGGCCAACTATAAGAAGAGGGAAGAGCACCCCCTACACACACACCATTTGGAGCATTCTACCTCTCTCTACACTTGTTCTTTAGCTTAGTAAAAGTATTGTTGGAGCAAGGCTAAAAGTTAGCAAGGAGGGCTTGTTTTGCCTGGGAAGCAAAGCTACTCTTTGTAATAGTTCTATGGAGAGTTCTTCCCTATTCAAGTTCTCTACTCTTATATACATTATCGCATATGAACTAGAGTATAGTCTTGAGCATGATATATTCAGTGATTATGAACTGGACTATAGTCCATATGAGAATTGTTTATCATGCTCATACATGTTCTTCATCGTTCATATGATAGAAAAGAATGGCGATGATGATAGGAATAGGGTAACGGTTCATTGTTCCTTCGGGTTTGCCTATGTCCTAGCTCGTCCATCCGTAGGGTGGAAGTCCTGGGGGATGTAGGTAGTTCAGGTAGTTCCTTAGTATGTGGGCATGGTGTCCGGATACAAGGGGGCCTTTGGATTTGATGACATGCCCCGCTTGAGGGGTAGGTGGCAGAGAGTGACCTAGTCCCGTCCGTCCTTCGTAATCCCCCACGTTCGTATGTCTTGTAAGAGTTCATAAATGTCCCCATTGGTTGATAGATCAGTTGCCGGGATCTCCATGTGACCTTAGACCATGACTTGTTGCTTGACCTGTATAAGATGTACCTGCTCTATGTAGTTTGTTCTTTTATTCTTTCATTCTTATATTCTTTAGTTTTTGTTTTATCCTTATGGTAGATCCAAGTGTGTGTCCACTATCTATCCAATGATTATCGCTTACCCCTGTATAGCAATTGGCCTCATTTCCATGATATGAAATCATAACATTTCTATGCTAGAGGTACCTGTACCCGCCTTCCTTTGGGAAAATATAAATAACAATACCCTGATAATACTTCTGGGTGAATGCTACAATGATAGATCCGTGTGCTTGCGGATATTTTTAAAAATTAAGATCTATCACATGGCAATCCTTATGTCGTTCCTAAAGAATCAATTCTAGTAGTGATATTAAGACCTGCCCACACAAGGGAGTTTCTAGTGTGACCGCCAGGGATGGGTTTCCTACCTATCTTTTGGTGCTCGCGCTAAGAAACACCAACAAGCATTTCTAGCGCCGTTGCCGGGGAAGGCAATGGTATAGTTAAATCTAGCATAAGGAAGAAAATAAAACATATACATCACTTCATTAGAAACGGCCATTGTATATGCATGCTAATTTTAATGTTTTCTCCTATTGTGGACGAAAACAGGATAGTGTATTACTAGTTTCTCACTGTCAGAAAACTTTGTCAACAATCCAAAGGCCTAAGGAAGAACCGATCTCGTGCCGCTTCTTCTCTTTTCACTCCACCGATAGAAGAACCAGTCACCGCTGCACCTTCCGCGCTAAGCGAGATGGCCCAGAAGTCACTCCGCGACTTCTCCACCCCACCTGTTGCCAACGTGCCCACCGGACTCGCTATCAATGTTGAGGACAAGAACTTTGAACTTCAGACCGAGCTAATTATCATGGTGCAGGCAAGCCCATTTGTGGGCTGCCCAACAAGGATGCCAATGCTCATCTACAACATTAACAGGAGCTATGTGACACCATCGTTATCAAAATGTCGCACCTAACGCCATTAGGCTCTGCCTGTTTGCCTTCTCCCTGGTGGGAAAGGCAAAATAGTGGTTCTATAAGGACAAGGAAGCTGTCGACACATGGAGCAAATGCTCCACAGTGTTCCTTGCTAAATTCTTCCCCATGGGAAAACCAATGCCCTGTGGGGAAGAATCACCAACTTCCAGTAGACATCAATGGAACCCATACCGAAAGCATGTTGAGGCTGCAAGAGTATATTCAGGCTTGCCCCCACCACGGCACGGAGAACTGGCTGGTACTCTAGAACTACTATAGTGGGTTAACTATTGGGTTATGAGGGTGCTACACTAGCCAAAAAACAAAACTTTTCTACCTCATAAACCAGGATCTACTGCTAGTTACAGGTTACGGGATTACCACTAGACGTGCAGGTGCAGTGGAAGATGACTCGATGTAGTCATACGCATTGCAGCAGGCAGTGCAGTTGCGTGTTGTTCATCATGTCAACCCCCTCACGCGGTTTGTCCCAGTGCTCTAGATGCAGCACCTCCAAGGAATCCCACATGTACAGGGAAGAAGCGATGCGCCTCCGGACTGCTAGGTCCGTGAGGAGCAGAAGGCACGAGCATGGGGCGGGCGACGGTGGGTGTTAAAGGTGTGCAACCCACTAGTCGTGCCCCTTCCCCTTGCTTATATAGGCGTCCCCAATGAGCTCACGAGTTAGAGGCCCGTTAGTAACCCTAAGCCTTGTCTAATTCGGGTCCAACCTGAATTAGGCTTCCAGCCCCTTAAGCGTGTGACCCTTTGGGTTCACGCACACATTGACATGGGCCGAGTACTCCTACTCACCCAATAGTGAACAACGGCCTCTAGCAAGGCATGACAACTCCTATGTGCATGCAAAGATCATATCAGACGAACGACTATGACCACATACAAGTTATTCCCTTTGCCACTCGATATATGGTTCAACTCGTGGGTTGACACTTAACCCAAGCAAAGCCATGCATTTGTTGATCCAATCACTTGAGTGATCCAGTGATATCTCTCTCGTGTAGAGAGGGGCAAATTCCATCTTGATTGTCTATGTCTCATAGCTTGCTTCCCGACCACCCGAAGACCACCTTTATAACTACCCAGTTACGGAGCAGCGTTTGATAGTCCCTAAGTAGGCCATTTCATATCTTGAGTACATACCACAACCTCAGGTCTAAGGACATAACGTATATGATGTGAATAGAGACTTTCTCATGTCGGGTCAGTCCAGCCTACATGTCTCATATGTGCCCACATTATTAGTTTGACATCTCCATGTCTATGACTTGTGAAACATAGCCATCAACTAATACATGTGCTGGTCTAATATTCAAGTGTGTTCTCACAAGAACGCCGACCAGGGACAACTTTAGGATAACCATTACAGTAATTGAGTTCCACAAATAATTCACATAATTGCCAATCAACACAAGTTGTCTATAATGGATATTCAATGAACACTTAATGCATGTCATAGATACAACTGGAATATCATCATCTCTATGATTACCTCTAGGGCATATTCCCAACAGTCTCCCACTTGCACTAGAGTTAATCTCTAAGATGTCTAATCCCCATAGACCTCATGTGCGCCTCATGATTAGGCTGTGGAAGATCCTTTGTCAAAGGATCTGCTACATTCAAATCCGTATATATTTTACACAATTTGATCTCTTCTCATTTCACAAACTCTCAAATGAGATGAAACTTTCTAAGTACATGTTTGTTCTTCTGGTGATCCCTAGGCTGCTTAGCCTATGCAATCACCCCATTGTTATCACAATGTAAATTCAATGGGCCTGACGCATTCGAAAACACACCAAGTTCAATGAGGAACCTCCTCAACCAAACACCTTCCTTTGCAGCACCAGAAGCTGCAAGGTACTTGGCTTCTGCTATAGAATCAGACACCATCTCCTGCTTGGAACTTTTCTAGCTAACTCCACCACCATTTATTGTGAACACAAAATCTGATTGAGATAGTGAATCATCCCCGTCGGTTTGAAAGCTAGCATCGGTGTAACCATTTACAATGAGCTCCTCCTCACCTCCATGGATTAGGAACACATCCTTAGTCCTTCGTAAGTACTTAAGAATGTTTTCAACCAACGTCTAGTGACTCTCACTAGGATTGGCTTGATACCTGCTCGCAACACTTAGAGCATAGGCTACATCTAGACGAGTACATATCATGGCGTACATGATGGAACCAACTACCAAAGCGTATGGAACCTTACTCATGCGTTTGCACACAACATCAGTGGAAGGACACTGCTTATCACTGTAGCGCACACCATGTGACACAGGCAAGAACCCTTTCTTAGACTGTTCCATGTTGAACTGTTCAACATCTTGTTAATGTAAGTATCCTGGCTTAACCCTATTAGCCTTCTCGACCTATCTCTATAGATCTTAATGCCCAAGATGTATGTTGCTTCTCCTAAATCCTTCATAGAAAAACTATTATTCAGTGAATTCTTTATAGATTGCAACATAGGAATATCATTCCCAATCAATAGTATGTCATCAACATACAAGATCAGAAATACAATAGCGCTCCACTTTCCTTCTTGTGAACACAAGGTTCTTCTTCATTCTGACAAAAGCCAAACCCTTTGACGACCTCATCAAAACAAAGATTGCAACTCCGAGATGCTTGCTT
Source organism: Bothriochloa decipiens (assembly GCA_023333625.1). Lineage (NCBI taxonomy): Eukaryota > Viridiplantae > Streptophyta > Magnoliopsida > Poales > Poaceae > Bothriochloa > Bothriochloa decipiens. The sequence goes on from CM041628.1 coordinate 50,790,387, forward strand.
TAACCCATAAATAGATTTCGTAAGCTTGCATATCTTTCCAGCATTATTAGGATCAACAAAACCTTCAGGATGTATTATATACACGTCCTCTTCTAAATATCCATTTAGAAAGGCTATTTTAACATCCATCTGCCATATCTCAAAATACGCAGCAATTGCTAGAATGATCCAGATAGATTTAAGCATCATTACCAGCAAGAATGTCTCATCGTAGTCAACCCCTTGAACTTGCCAAAAACCCTTTGCGACAAGCCAAGCTTTATAGACGCGAACATTTCTATCCATATCCTTCTTCTTGAAGATCCATTTGCACTCAATGGGTCTAACCCCATCAGGTGGGTCAACCAAGTTCCAAACTTGATTGTTTCCCATGGAATCTATCTCGGATCTCATGACACTTTGCCATTTCTTGGAATCTATCCATCATAGCTTCCGCATAATCTGTAGGTTCATCATCATCTAATAATAACAAATCCCCATGCAATGTGCGAAGTCTTGCTGATCTTCATGGTTGTGGTGGTGTGTCCACTACCACGGGTGTCTCAACTTGCTCTGCTACATTAGCATCACTCGTAGAGTTAGTCCCTAATAGCTCATCTTGAATTTCTTTAAGATACACCTTTTGTCCATTCTTTTCTCTTTTAGAAACCCTTTCTCTAAGAAAACACCATTTCGAGTAACAAACACTTTGCCCTCTGACCGGTTATAGACATAATACCCTAAAGTTTCCTTCGGATATCCCACAAAAAAGCACTTGTCTAATTTGGGTGTTAGTTTATCTGATATAAGTTGTTTGACATAAACTTCACAACCCCAAATTTTTAGAAAAAACAAATTAGGACTCTTGCCAGTCCACATCTCATATGGTGTCTTAACTACGGACTTAGATGGAACCCTATTCAATGTGAAAGCAGCTGTTTCTAGAGCGTATCCCCAAAACGATAAAGGTAGGTTCGAATGGCTCATCATAGACCGAATCATGTCCAACAAGGTCCGATTACATCACTCAGACACGTCGCTTCTATGAGGCGTTCCAGGTGGCGTAAGCTGTGGAACAATTCCATGACTCTTAAGATGATTGCTAAACTCGTGACTTAGATATTCGCCTCCACGATCAGATCGCAAGGCCTTGATCTTCTTGCCACGTTGATTCTCTACTTCATTCTAAAATTCTTTGAACTTTTCAAATGTTTCAGACTTATGTTTCATTAGGCAGACATATCCATATCTACTCAAGTCATTAGTAAAAGTTATGAAGTATTAAAATCCTCCTCTAGCTGTCGTGCTCATTGGTCCACATACATCAGTATGTATAAGTTCCAACAAGTAAGACGCCCTCTTCGGAAATCCTTTGAATGGCGCCTTGGTCATCTTGCCTAGCAGGCAAGCCTCACATGTCTCGTATGATTCAAAATCAAATGAAGTTAGAGGACCATCATCATAGAGCCTCTTCATCCAATTCTCACTTATATGACCCAAGCAACAATGCCACATATAGGTAGGACTTAACTCATTAAGCCGAGGCCGTTTAGCACTAACATTATAGACAGGTGCATCATCAAGATTTAAAATAAATAACCCATTCACAATGGATGCAAAAGCCACAAACATGTCATTCTTAGAGATCACACAACCATTGCCTTACTCGCAAAAGAATAACCATCCTTCATCAAACATGAAGGTGATATAATGTTTCGACTTAAGCTAGGAACAAAATAACAATTATTCAATTCCATGATAAATCTTGATGGCAGGTGAAGTTGCATCGTCCCAATGTTCAACGCAGCAACTCTTGCATTGTTGCCCATGCGGAAGTCAACCTCTCCCTTTTCCACGCTTCTACTTCTTATCATTCCCTGCATCATATTGCAAATATGAGCAACCGATCCGGTATCAAATACCCAGGAATTGATATATGAGTTAGCGAGAAAAATGTCTGTAACATGAACAACAAGGGTACAAGTAGCAGTAATACCTTTACCGCCGCCATCCTTCTCTAAGAATGCCAAGTACTCCTTGCAATTCCTTTTCCAGTGACCTTTCCCCTTACAACAAAAGCAATCAGAATTTGCAGATGGTCCAGCCTTAGCAGTAGATGGGTTCAGCTTAGAGATCTCATCTTTATCCTTGCCCTTCTTATTGCCCTTCCTCTTGAACTGAGGTCTGTTCTGGACCGCCAACACTTGGCTACTATCGGTACCTTTCTTGATGTTAGCTTCTGCTATTTTCAGCATACCACACAGTTCACTCAAGCCTCTCTCCACCCCATGCATATGGTAGTTTGAGATGAAGTTTCCGTAGCTAGGGGGAAGAGACAAGAGGATAAAATCAGTAGCCAACTCTTGGCCAATTGGGAAGCCCAGCTTCTCCAACCTCTGAGTGTAACCAACCATCTTGATTATGTGTGATCCTACTGCTACGCCCTCTGCAAGCTTGGTTTCCACAAGCGCCTTAGAGACATTGAACCTTTCAGTCCTGGCCTGCGTGCGGAACATCTCCTCAAGTGTCATGATCATATCATTCGCTGAGTGATTGTTATTGAACTACATCTGCAGATCAGATTCCATGGAAGCAAGCATAAGGCAACTCACTTCAAGATCAGCATCGCATGCTTTCCTGTAAGTGGTTCTTTCAACAGCAGGTGCATTTTCTTCAGGCTCATCTGGTAATGGGGTGTCTAGAATATCTTCCTTTTTCTCAGCCCTGAGGACAATTCTCAGGTTGCGGACCCAATCCGCGTAATTTGTTCCATTCAACTTATCTTTCTCAAGAATTATATGCAAAGAAAATGGTTGATTGTAAGCGGCAATCTACAACACAAGTAATGCAAAATACTAAGACAATGTATCCATGAAGGAGTAAATTATATCAAATAGAATATACTCCCACTAATATCAATATCCCTCAATTGATACTTAGTGATTCAAGACCCACAACTAACATCCCAACCAGTGAGCTTTAGCATCACCGCTGGTTGGTATGGTAGATCGGTAAGCAACACCTTGCTAATCATATCTCATATGACTCTTTTTGTTGGGCTAGCATCCCTATGCCAAGCACTCAACCTTACCATGCTTCAAGATCCCTAACTGTTAGGATGACCTTGTTCTAGTAACCAAACCTTCTTGCAATAAGTATCTGATACGAACCTGCCTAGTCGAGGAAAACCACTGGCACCCTAATTTTATAGACCCACCACCGATTGTACAAGACTTATGACAGTGCAAGGTTTGGGGAAGCATTCAACTTAAACATTGCTAAGGGATCGTTCTACTTCACTACCGCACTCATGTAGACAAAAACATAATAGCATGTGAAAGTAGAACATAGTAATAAGAATCACATTCACACATAGTGACATGGTATGGCCCTTTAATGAATGGTGGTCTCCATCTCCATCATCTTGCCCATCATGGTGATCTTCATCTCCATGATCCATGTATGCCATCCTTCTTGTGATAAGTCCTCCAAGAACTATCTTGCCACAAGGTATACTAATTACTTAGTCACAAGATCACAAGATGGCGCGTAGGCCAATACATCAAATGGCAACACATATGGCTCCAGCCATGTTGCTTACATGACATGCAGGCCATGAAAAATTACATACATACACATGGGCCATACCAATCACATCATACCTTGATAAAACAAGTTAGGCGTAGAACGATTCTATGTGCTACGACAGGTACCAATAGCACCCTAAAAACCAAACCGGATTACACAGATCGCATCTATGAAATCATTATGAAAATCTCATCAGATTGATCTCATCAACCTGAATCCTAACCATTCGGAGTCCCTCCATTTTCACTAGATCAATCCCATTGATCTATGCCCAACATGTATGGTCTTACGTGTATCACTAAATTCAGGTGGCGGATTAAACCGACCGGTATGAGTACATCGTTACACGGCCATGCAACAAGAGCACAAAAACATATTGAGTTTCCATCTACCACCCCGTTTCACAAATAGATTTCATCAACATGTGCAACTAAACCTAGTAGATCACATCTACTATTCCTGCATATCAACTATATGCCCAAAACCGAACCTATAACGAGGCAGTAACGGCTCTGATACCACTGTTGGGTTATGAGGGTGCTACACTAGCCAGAAAACAAAACTTTTCTACCTCACAAACCAGGATCTACTACTAGTTACAGGTTACGGGATTACCACTAGACGCGCAGGTGCAGCGGAAGACGACTCGATGTAGTTGTACGCGTCACAGCAGGCAGTGTAGTTGTGTGGTCGTCCGTCACGTCAACCCCCTCGTGCGGTTCGTCCCAGTGCTCCAGCTGTGGCTCCTCCAAGTAATCGCACATGTGCAGGGAAAAAGCGATGTGCCCCCGGACTGCTAGGTTCGTGAGGAGCAAAAGACGCGAGCGTGGGGAGGGCGATGGCAGCTGTTAAAGGCGTGCAACCCACTGGCTGTGCCCCTTTCCCTTGATTATATAGGCGTCCCCAATGAGCTCATGAGTTGGAGGCCCGTTAGTAACCCTAAGCCTTGTCTAATTCGGGTCCAACCCGAATTAGGCTTCCAGCCCCTTAAGCGTGCGACCCTATGGGTTCACGCACACATTGACATGGGCCGAGTACTCCAACTCGCCCAATAGTTGATAGCGGCCTCTAGCAAGGCGTGACAACTCCTATGTGCATGCAAAGATCATATCAGACAAACCACTACGACCACATACAAGTTATTCCCTTTGCCACTCGATATATGGTTCAACTCGTGGGTTAACACTTAACCCAAGCACGGCCATGCATTTGTTGATCCAATCACTTCAGTGATCCAGTGATATCTCTCTCGCGTAGAGAGGGGAAAATTCGATCTTGATTGTCTATGTCTCATAGCATGCTTCCCGACCACCCGAAGACCACCTTTATAACTACCTAGTTACGGAGCATCGTTTGATAGTCCCTAAGTAGGCATTTCACATCTTGAGTACATACCACAATCTCAGGTCTAAGGACATAACGTATATGACGTGAATAGAGACTTTCTCACCCACATTATTAGTTTGACATCTCCATGTCCATGATTTGTGAAACATAGCCATCAACTAATACATGTGCTGGTCTAATATTCAAGTGTGTTCTCACAAGAACACCGACCAGGGACAACTTTAGAATAACCATTCAAGTAATTGAGTTCCACAAATAATTCACATAATTGCCAATCAACACATGTTGTCTATAATGGATATTCAATGAACACTTAATGAATGTCATAGATACAACTGGAATATCATCATCTCTATGATTACCTCTAGGGCATATTCCCAACATTAACACCCATGTCGAAGGGTGCCATGCCACTGCTGGTGGCGCCTTCTTATCACTGACCGTCAAAAGCGCTATGGCGCTGATCAATAAGATGGTGGAGAGCCAAGCTTGGGAGGAAGAGAGAGCTCCCACTAAAGCATAAAAAGGCATGCATACCGTAAAGGAGACGGATATGCTTGCCACAAAAATAGACCTACTCAAGAAGATTGACAAACGTGCCATTGGAGATATGTCTGGCACAATCAACGCCATAGACACTCGCATGACATGCAAGGTCTATGGGAATGTTGGTCACTCAGGCAATGATTGCCCCGAGACCCTAAAGAAGCATCATACATCAACAACGGGTATCGCCAACAAGGAGGCAACAATGACTGGAACAACCAATCATGTTCTCCATTCCAAGGTAATTTGAACTACCAATCTAATTATAATTCAAATCAGCCTTCTTTAAAGATCATGTTCTAGGCCAGGCAAAGATAAATGAAAATCTTACCAAAAAGCTACTTAATAATGATAAAATTTTAGAAAACATAAATATCAAAAATAGAAGGTTTATCTTCTGCCGTCAAGAACCAGCTGAGCTTTAATAAGATGATAAAAACCCAGTTAGCTTAGATAGCTGCTGCTATACCCACTAATAATAGTTCAGGAAAGATCTCGGGGCGACCTGAGGTCTCGCTCGAATCTGTTAACATGATCTCGACATGGCTTGGTAAACCTTCGTCATGGGGTATATTTGTTCTTGACAAAATGGGTGATCCCGGCTGCCCAACGATCACGATCGCCATCGGCCCCCACACGATCAACAATGCTCATTGTGATCTTGGGGCCAGTATCAACGTGATGTCCAAAGTGACATACGACAAGATCGTTGGAGGACCCTTGTCCCCCATGTCTTGCAGGTTGTAGATGGTAGATTAGTCCACCAGGCGTCCCAAAGGGCTGGCCGAGAACATACTGGTAAGAATCAGGGATGAATATGTCCCTCTTGACTTTGTTAGTCTTGATAAGGGTGACAGCATCGCACCTCCACTCATCCTGAGGAGGCCCTTCCTGTACACCACCAAGGCAGCAATCTACACAGGAAAGGGAAGTATCACCCTAAATTTCAAAAGCAAAGTCATAAACCTGCCTTTTAATGGTTATAATAAAAATATTGAAAATAAAAAGAGCCAACCAGAAAGGCAATTCGAGCCACCTGTCACTAATAAGTAGGTATGGAGGGTCAAAGCAGCGCCATCCGACCCCACTTCTTTCGGGACGGATGTGCCATCCACAAGCACAAGATGAAAAGGGAGAAAGTCCTGCTCAACGAACATAAAAAGGTGAGCCCTGACCGTCAGGTAAACTGGTAACTTATCTATTCAAAATATATATATATAATACCTGGTTTTAAGAACAAAACCTGATACGCACCATTTGTGAGTCTCTGAAGACAAATCTAACAAATAGCTACACTTAAAGGATAGTATCAGTAAACAATGCTTAAATTATATAACGACATAGTAAAAGAGAAATATACCCTTAGGTAGCTATCAACAGAAAAACACTCTGATCTTCAGGTCTAGACTCCACTCCACTGGATCAAAACTAACTGGTTGATAACAAGCCTAAACTTCTCCTGAGGTGTGGCGGGAATAGCAAGAGTGAGTCCATATCGAACTCCGCAAGTATAGCAATAAGGTAGTATAGGTCTCATAAACATGATCAATGGAACATAAATAATGTAAAGCATAAAACTGTAAACAATGAGCATATTAACAATCAAAAGTCATCATCTTAAATGTGAGGATTCCAAAGCCGCTCGTGTCCTTGAGCAAGGCTAGTATACCAGTTTAATAAACTCTGCGCAAAGGTGTACACTTTCACTATGAGCTGTGATTTGTCCTTTCACTCTAGGCCTGTCGACTTCTTAGCCCACTACCAAGGAAGGCCAGCAGGGTTCACTATGAAGCCTTTCAAAGGTTTCTCTAACAAGTTAGGGCCGCTAGGTTTCATCGGTCAGTCTGTGTGATACAGCCAGTCCTAGGGATTCATAGTCTGCTTATCCCCATTTGCGCTACAAGGGTGACCTCTAATAAGTTAGAAAAGGTCCTCATACTGAGCTAAAATCAGAGCCATGTAGCCCTCACAGCTAGTAGTAAATCCCGGAGGTTCTCTTACAAGTAAATCCTCAAGTTGTTAAAAAATCTTTTTTATCGTTTGTTACTTAAACATTATTTAAGTCACAAGATCATGGTAATAAAAATAAAACCCAAACTATACTTGCCTTTAATATCTGCTCAAACTTCCTCATATTCTGCTTCTAGTCATCACCTTATGATCTTCAATGGTTACAAGCAGTTCTCACCGTTCTACTCGTAACAAGCATCCCACACAAGCAAACATGCAAGCAACAAATAGAGTATTTTTCTATGAGAAACACATACGTACGCTGATAGCTAATTAAAAAAAAAAGACCATACGGTAGGTAGAATAGATTATACACAAAATGTGTAAGATAGATGTGCTATTCATGCACGTACCGTATATGGAACCTCACGCATAATGCATGGCACTTGAGTTAATTAATTAGTAGCATGCAAGTGTGCTTGTAAAGCAACGTGATGAGCAGCTGGGTAGGGCTGATCGATGAACAGCTTGCTTGCTACAGACACATGATCAAGCCGAGGCGTTGATCCTAGCTTCCTTGGGACGGTGAATGTTATGTCGGCAGAATTCCATGAGAGCTCGCTAGGCAGCAAAACACTTCCTCACCTGCTCGGGCAGGGAGAGCACACAGCCAGTCAATGGCGACCAGGAAGGGAACAATCACGGCACGTCGGCAAACAAGCACGGATGTACTGCAGATTGAATACAAGAAGCAAGGGACGTAAGGGATACATATAGCGTGCTGGCCTAGGGCATGGTGTAATTCACAGAGAGGAAGGAAAACATGAAGACGTGCTCACCAAAGAACAACTATATGAACGGTAACGTCGATGGTCCTGCATGGCCGGACATGAAGAAGGCAGCAGCTTGGCGACTTCAGGATCGGGGCGATGGACTCGACTTGCAGATCAATGTCAGGGGCAACCAGCTGAGTCTTGATCTGTAATCGCTTGAGAAGACGACGAGCCAACGAGCTCCGTTGGTTAGGGAAGATGCACGTGCGTCGTGGCAACAGCGGCGGAGCGAACGGCACGACGCACGGCGGCGGACGGGAACAGCTTTTGCGATCTCGATGGCGTGCTGCAAAGCTGTGATGGATGTGGTCGGCGGCCGATGCTGATGATATGGCATGAACGCCGATCTATGGTAGTGGCTTCTTATATGGTATTGGCCTTTGCAATGATGCAGCGGCCATTAGATCATGGCGGCACTGTGAAGCGGAGGCAATAAACGATGAAGAGATCGGCTAGAAGGTTTTTGTGAGATCGTGCAGATGCTGCGTAGAGAGGCGACGGCGGCGGCTGATGCCATGCTAGGTCACGGAGAGATGCGATGTAACAGCATCCTTGACGTGCGGAGGTCTATTTATAGACAAGTATACGGATTGTGCTAAAGTCCTTGACGTGCAAGGCTTGCAGACAAGAGACATCAATGAACCAAGGAGGAAAAGATAAGATCTATTCTACTCGAAGGAAAACCACGTCTAGTTATTAAGATGGAAAAAAGGATTAGCTACTTGCTTCAAGGATTATTATACCATCAAGTCAAGTAGACAGATAAGGAATAAATAACTACAAAATAACAGAACATATAGGAATAAATAACTACAAATAACGAGAGAGGAGAGAGGATTTTCCTTTTCTTTTTATTTTCAGTTCATTTTCAAACAGTTTTTGAAATGTATTTTGAAATCCTTTTCGCTTTTAGTCAAAATCACACATGTCAAAAACGTAAATGCATCAGCATGTATCCACAAGCATGTTTCTAAGCCTATGATAAATTTTAGTTTAGTAAAAAATATTATTTTTCTTAGGTTCTCATAAGCACAAAAGTTCAAATTAAATTATTTTAGTCTATTTTTCAAAAGTGCAAAATTTGAGGTGTTATAATATATATAATAAATAAGTTCTTATACAAAAATTATTTTCTGCAATAAAATGCTTTCGAAAAGTTTTAACAAAAATCCTAAAAATTAACTTTTGAAATGCTTAGAATTTCCCATTTATCAAAACTATTTTTAAAATAATTTTTGAAAATTCAAAATACCATCAAATTTTGTTGAAAATTCAAAATCTGGATGAGAAATTTTCAACAAAATTTGAAACAGGCGGACATGTTCAGGGGTCTTAAGACCAAAGGTTAGTACCTGGCCGCTATACAAATTAAGTTTTGGTTAGGTAACCGGTACTTATTTGCATAGCCAGGGAAATAGTAATAAATCTCTTCGTTCTCACCCTCTGTCTTCAATGTGTGACCTTGAAACAAGACAACATAATCGCACATAGGTGTGGGATGGTGATGAACTCAACAGGCTCGCCATCCAACACGCCAAGGGCATTGGCAATACAATTAACAAGGGAGGTGCAAGAGATAGCATGATCATATCTAATAGTGCCTAGCCAGTGAACAACCATATCCTTGACATGAGAAACCTTGATCTTCTTAACAATGGCATAGACCAATTTTAGTTCTATTTGGTCTACCCATCTAATCTTGCCAGCAGGGAAGAAAGTCATGCAGATCCAACGATGCATAAACCTCAAGGTAGGATGATGAATCTGGGTATGAAGCACTCTAAAAGTATCAACTTCTACCCTACCAGAAATAACTTCCCAAAACTTGTTGGGCTCCAAACTAGAAATGCGTGATCAATCTCAACTGAACACCTATGATTAAAGTCTAGATGCACACTAAGCTCTCTCCATGGAACATGATGCTCTTGGTTATGCTTGCATCTCCCACCCTTCCTGCAGCTCGAGGTATGGCGCGTCGGCTTCATCGATATCCTCCTCTTGGGGTACCTCAGCCTCCTCGTCTCCTGCAGTTTCCTCCTCCGCCAGTTCTCCTTGCACGAACTCGTCGGGAGCTTCATATTGAGAGCTGGATTCTCCATGGAGACGCTTGGAGCGCCTCCTAAAAGCTCGCCTGACGATTTTCCTTAGCTTCACCATGGTTGAACAAAAGCTAGCGAATTCTCGGGCGTAGGAAGGGTTACTGGAAAATGCTGTCTCTCCGCACCCGAGAATCACTCTAGTGCTTGCACTACTCAAATTTGTTGGAAATTGCTCGAAGGAATGAAATGAGACAGTGAGAAAGGAATGTGTGAAGCTTACCATGGGTTACCTGCTATTTATAGGAGAGTGCACCAGCTAAAGAGGTGGAGGGCGTCAGCCACTAGCCGTTGGGCTTTGGCTCAACGCTGACAGATCTAGGACAGGGGCGCGCGACCTAAGCTTGGCGCACGCCCCAGGTCTGGTCAGTCTGCTGGTCAGCTTTTGGCAGGTGGCTCCAACAGCCATTTCAAATTTGTGGCCATTGTGTACTTAACCGTACTTGCTAAGTTTTAACATGGAACTCACTCTTGCTATTTCCCAACCAAAGGATGCTCGAGTGATGACTCGGATAGTGACTTCCCCGAGAACTATCCGGGATGTTACACGTCGTGATACTGCAGTCGACTTTCCTGTGGCGAGATGGAGTCGTTACGTCTACGTCGTTTAGTTGCTTTTCGCTTTAGAGGATGTTATTTATATTCCGCTTTACTTTGATAATAATTATATAATAATGGTACGATATAAACGTTATACTATTGTTATATTCGAACACTATGCTATTTGGACCATGTAAATGTTATACTATTGTTATATTCGAACATTGTGCTATTTGGACCATGTAATTTGTTGTTCATATGTGTAAACTATTCCTGGCGCACGTGAGCTTTTGCCTTGGTTTCCTTCCTTCGAAATCAGGGTGTGACAAAGTGGTATCAGAGCCATGTTGACCGTAGGATCACGAAGCCTTAGTTAGAAACAGTCGTCTTAGGTTGACCTTTATAAGTATTTTGCGTATCCCATCATTTATTAGCATGTTTCATTTATTATCTTATTCATTATCTTAATATGCTTTTACTACTGCTATTGCTACTATCATTTATTGATCATTTATTACCTTATCTTATAGTTACTACCATGCTTTTGTCATTATGATCATGTCATTATGATGTTTTGTTTTACTATAAATACCACAGAATGCATGCTACTCCTGCTTCAATTTATTTATAGCTTTCATATCACCATCTCCAGATATTTATGCATGCACTCTTTATACATATTATCCTTTGATCATAGACATGTTTATTTCTTCTATCATGATCTATTGACTGTTTGCTACATGTCTTTGATCTTTGGATACTAGTAGATGGTGCGCCAGCTTCTGCCCTGTCGCCTGCACGTGACCACATCCCCTATGGAGCAGCTGGAGGACGTACTAGGATTAACTAGGATGTCCCTTTCATGTAATAAATAATGCTATGTTAGCATGTTTGAACATTTAGCTTATCAAGTCCGTGGTAATTCTAGTGCATGTGCGTTAGAGTGTGCTTTGCTTTATTGGTGTGAGAACTTGTTTATCATTATGAACTATGGATGATTTGCGTCTTTGTAATGATTGAGATAAGTTGTGGGGTGATGTCAACACTTATCATATTTATATAAGTTTAAGACTCTATTTAGTAATTCGGGGTTTTGGGTCTCTATATATGTTGTGCTCTATCTATCTTTCTGCTTCATCCTATCAGTTATTTTGTCATAGCCTATTGTCACTTGTTCATGTCAGCTATCAGTTTGGAGATTATATATGTGTGTTATTTGCAAGAGATTATATATTTGCTATTCTGTCAGTGATAATATTGTTGGAGGCTATGTCAGCTGGTTTATTGATATAAGAGACAGTATATTATGTTGTAGTTACATTCACAGTTTATATTCAGTATAGATATATATGTTGAGACTGCATATCCTTATACCCTGCTATTCATTTGCATCAGATGGTGAACACCAGGAGGAATAACAACACTGGTGGCACCAGTGGTGCTGGTGGGAGTAACCAGAACCCTCCACCACCACCTCCTCCTACTGTGGAGCAGATGATGGCTATGTAGACCCAGTTCATGCAGGGCATGAATGCCAGGATGACCATGCTGCAGCAGAACATGGTGATGAACCAAGTCCAGAATCAGCACCATAATCAGAACCCTCCACCACCACCACTGAGGCACAAGCATAGTGAGTTTTTGAAGGGGCGTCCACCTTTCTTCTCTCATTTCCCTGACCCTCTTGTTGCTATGGATTAGCTGAACGATGTGGATAAACAGTTGGAGATCGCTCAGTGCAATGATAGGGAGAAAGTTCTCTATGGATCTGGTCAGCTACAAGGAGCAGCCGCTTCTTGGTGGGATTCATACAATTTTGGTCATGCAACTCCCGACACCATCACTTGGGCAGAGTTCACTAAGGCGTTCAAGGAGTTCCATGTTCCCGTAGGACTGGTGAAACTGAAGAAGGAGTTTGCTGATCTGAAGCAAGGCTCCATGTCTGTTTATGAGTACTGTGACAAGTTCATTGCTTTGTCTCGCTATTCACCTAGAGATGTTGAGCAGGACTAGGACAAGCAAGATCACTTCCTAGGAGGGTTGAATGATGGACTCGTTTACATGATGGCAAACGTCAAGTATGCCAATTTCTAGGAAATGGTTGATAGAGATATTGTGCTTGAGAGCATGCGCAATAAGATGGAGGATAAGAAGAAGAGGAAGGCCAACAAGTACCAGGATCAGGGAAGCAGCAGCCGTCCTTGCTTCAACAATTTCTAGAACTACCAGCAGCATCCTTCTTATCAGTATGGAAGGAACAATCAGGGACAACAAGGTGGTCAGCGCTACAACAACATGGTTTGTATGAGTATACAGTGATGTCTTTTGGGTTGACCAATGCTCCACGTTACTTTATGTACATGATGAATAAAGTTTTTATGGAGTATCTTGATAAGTTTGTGGTTGTCTTCCTTGATGATATTCTGATTTGTTCCAAGAATGAGGAAGAACATGAAGAGCATCTCAGATTGGTGTTGCAGAAGTTGAGGGAACATCATGTTGGAAAAAGGCGTTGATAGATCCTTATTCTAACCTGCAAATAAGTCACATTTTTAAAATCCTAGAACATGGTAAATGTCACTACGATCGTGTAGCTTACGTCGATACGATTCCAAAAATTATAGGTTTGCTAAAAACGGAGTTAAAATGTGAAAGTTATGGCTAAAACAAGGTCAGGGGCATAATCATAAATAAATAGATCTATTTTTGTATTAAAAAATAATTTAACAACTAAAATAAAGCTCGTTTTGGACCTAAAACATAAATACAGATGACTTTAGGGTTAAAAATGCAAAAACAACAGTCTAATTTGAACTACTATGGACTAATCCGTAAATACCAAAAAGTCTAGGGACCTTTCTACAAAAATGCCAGGGCTGACCGGCTGGTTGACCAGGTTGACTGGTCAGCGCTGACATGGCATACACGTGGCGCCCGTGTGGCTGCCACATCGGCGGCCGACTGGGCCTGTTGACTCGCGGTTGATCGGTACGCCCGAGCTAATCTGGGCCGTCCAGATTGGATCGGGCGGCCAGGGTCAGCCGACGGGGTCGAGTCATCGAAGACGGCGACTAGAATGGAGGCATGGTAGGGGAGCTCACCGAAGTTCACCGGAATGGTGCTCCGATGCTCGGATTGCTACGCGGAGGGCACTGGGATGACGAGCTCGGCTTCGCGAACTCAGCCGCTGGGTCCTTATCGGTGGGGCAAGGCCGGAGGCGGATCGGCTCGGCCAAACTCCATTGGCACGAGTGGCGAGCATGGTGGGGAGGCACTATGTGACTCAGCTGCGGGAGGCGATAGCATGGGAAGGTGTAGTTCGATGTGGCGAGCCCGGTGGGTGGCCTCGCGCTAATGGACGGGGGCTGATACGGCGGCGCACGCAGCGAAGAGAAGCGACGGCGGAGGTGGCACTACCTCAGAGACAATGCGTGGCCATGGGATACCAACATGGTTCTCACCTCGATGCGGAGTTCGTCGGGGTGGTCATGTTGGCAGGGACACGACGGTGGTAGAGATCGACGGCGACGCACCCGAGCTCGGGCGCGGCGGCTATAGGCGACGCCCTAGGGTTAGGGTTCGCGGGTGGTGACAGCTGCCTTAGGGTTACGGAGGGGAGTGCGGCACACTAGGTCTACCCTTTATAGGCATAGGGGAACCTCGGGGTACGCGCTCGGTGCCGAATCGGGCGGCGGCGGGCGACGATGATAACGGGTGGCGTGCGCTGGCCGGGCTGTGGCCGGCCGAGGAGGCTGCTGTTGGTGGCGTGTTGTGGCTGCTGGCTGCCTATGGCCGCTGGTGGCCGGCTGGTGGTTGCTGTGAAGCCGGCCAGAGTTGGCCATGGCCGGCTGGAAGGGGCCAGGGTTGGCCAGGGATGGCCAGAGAAGGCTCAAGGTGGCCGGGGGTGGCTATGGCTGCTTGTGGCCTGCTGCAGCTAGCTACTAGGCTGGGTCATGGCATAGGCTAGCTTGTGGCCACTGTGGCCAAGCTAGTGCTGGTGCGACGCACTAGGTCTACCCTTTATAGGAGCAGGGGAACCTCGGGGTGCACGCTCGGGGCCAAATCGGGCGGCGGCAACGCGCCTCCGCACGATGCAGAGCAAAGGGATGGCAACGACATTGACGGGTGGGGCCAAATGGCAAGGCTCGCATGGCAGTGACTTGTGGTGGGGCGCAGGCGCGGCGCTACTGGGCTGCTGCCTGTTGGGCCAATGCCGCTCGGCTTGGCCTGCTGGCGTGCGCTGGCTGGGCTGCAAGCCGGCTGAGGAGGCTGCTGTTGGCAGCCTACTGCGACTGCGAGCGGCCTATGGCCGCTGGGGGCTGGCTGGTGCTCGTTGTGGTCGGCCAGAGTTGGCCATGGCCGACGGAAGTAGCCAGGGTTAGCCAGGGATGGCCAGAGAGGGCTCAAGGTGGCCGGGGGTGGCTATGGCTGCTTGCAGCCTGCTGCGGCTAGCTACTGGGTTGGGTCACGGCCGAGGCTGGCTTGTGGCCACAGTGGCCAAGCTAGCCCTGGTTGTGGCCAGCTGAAGTTGGCTTGTGGCCACAGTGGCCTAAGCTAGGTAGGAGCTGGCTAAAGCAAGCTAGGATGCCTTAGAGGATTGCAAAGGGTTACTAGACCGAACTACTGCTTGCCTTGCTATGCTGCTGATGGCCAAGTTTGGCCACTGGTGGCCGGCTGCGGCTACTGCTGGCCTGGCCGGGGTGGCCAATTGAGGCTAGGAGAGGCCAGAGCAAGCTAGGTCGGGCCAGGATAGGCTAGGGGAAGCCAGGGATGTCTAGCGACTGAACTAGGCCCACTAGTGGTTGAACAAGTGGATAGCAAATATTAAATGTTTAGAAAGGACAGTGAGCTTGAATGCACCTAGTGGAGATGCAATAGATGTCTTGGTTTCTCTGCCATCTAAGAATCAGGGAACAGTGAATCATGTCAGCAGTGAGCCCTTGGAGAGAATTGTCAATGAGTTTCCAGATGTCTTCGCCGAGGATAAGCCAGATATGCCACCGGAACGAGAGATTGAGTTTATTATTGATTTGTTACCTAGTACTGCACCCATAGCTAAAAGACCTTATAGAATGGCTGTGAATGAACTAGAAGAACTTAAGTCACAACTTAGAGAATTACAGTCTAAGGGTTACATTTGACCTAGTTCATCACATTGGGGAGCTCTAGTAATCTTTGTAGAAAAGAAAGATGGAACACAGAGGATGTGTGTAGATTACAGATCTTTGAATGAGGTGATTGTTAAGAATAAGTACCCTTTACCTAGGATTGAGGATGTGTTTGACCAGTTGAAGGGAGCTAGTGTCTTTTGTAAGATAGGCTTGAGGTCAGGTTACCATCAATTGAGGATTAGACCTAGTGATATACCAAAGACTGCTTTTACCACCAGATATGGTTTGTATGAGTATACAGTGATGTCATTTGGGTTGACCATTGCTCCAGCTTACTTTATGTACATGATGAATAAAGTTTTTATGGAGTATCTTGATAAGTTTGTGGTTGTCTTCCTTGATGATATTCTGATTTGTTCCAAGAACGAGGAAGAACATGAAGAGCATCTCAGATTGGTGTTGTAGAAGTTGAGGGAACATCAGCTTTATGCCAAGTTCAGCAAGTGTGACTTCTGGTTGAGTGAAGTTTCTTTTCTTGGGCATGTTATTTCCAAGGATGGAGTTACAATTAGTCCTAAGAATGTTGCAGATGTGCTTAAGTGGAGTCCACATAAGAATGTCAAGGATATCCAGAGTTTTCTAGGAATGGCTGGATACTATAGGAGGTTCATCGATGGGTTCTCTACCATAGCTAAACCTATGACTGCTTTGCTAGAGAAGGACAAACCATTCTAGTGGACGGAACAATGTTAGGCCAGTTTCAAGGAATTGAAGAAGAGGTTGACAACAGCACCAGTTCTAGCTCTACCAGATATGACAAAGGACTTCTCTATTTATTGTGATGCTTCTAGACATGGTTTGGGTTGTGTGTTGATGCAAGAGGGTAAGGTCATTGCTTATGCCTCTCGACAGTTGAAGAAACATGAATTGAATTATCCAACTCATGATTTGGAATTAGCAGCTGTAGTGCATTCGTTGAAGATTTGGAGACATTATGTCCTTGGTCATAGGTGTAACATTTACACTGATCACAAGAGCTTGAAGTATATATTCACTCAGAAGGACTTGAACTTGAGGCAGAGAAGGTGGTTAGAATTGATTAATGATTTTGACCTGGAGATTCTCTACCATCCTGGTAAAGCTAATGTTGTAGTTGATGCTTTGAATTGGAAGAGTCAGCTAAACATGTTAGAAGTGATGGAGTTACCTAAATAGTTACTAGCTGAATTTGAGTATCTTAATTTGGGGTTTGTTGCTAACACTCAGGGAGTTTCTATGGATGTGGAACCAACACTTGATCAGGAGATCTGGAAGGGTTAGAAAACCAATGAGGAATTTCAGGAGATTGTCAAGATGGTTAGTCAAGACGGAGCCCCAGGATTCAGTGTTGATGAAGAAGGGACACTCTGATATAAGCACAAATTGGTTGTGCCTGACAGTCAGAAAATCAAGAATACTATTCTTAAGGAATGTCATGAGACTTCTTACTCTATTCATCCAGGAGGTACTAAGATGTACCAGGATTTGAAGAAACACTATTGGTGGAAAGGTATGAAAAGGGACATTGGGGAGTATGTGGCCTTGTGTGACACTTGTCAGAGAGTAAAGGCAGAACATCAAAGACCAGCAGGATTGTTGCAGCCATTGAAGATACCTAAGTGGAAGTGGGATGAAATCAGTATGGATTTTATTGTGGGATTACCTCGAACTCAAAGAGGTTTTGATTCTATTTGGGTCATAGTGGATTGATTGACCAAGGTTGCTCATTTCATACCTGTCAAGACCACTTATACTCGAGCGCAGTTGGCCGAGAAGTATATGGCTCGAATTGTGTGTGCTCATGGATTTTCTAAGAGGATCATTTCGGATAGAGGTACACAGTTCACTTCCAAGTTTTAGAAGAAGGTACATGAAGCTTTAGGAACTGAGTTGGTTTAGTTTAGCTTATCATCCACAATCAGATGATCAGACAGAAAGGGTTAATCAGATTCTAGAAGATATGTTGAGGGCCTGGGCCCTGGAGTCTAATGATAGTTGGGACAACAATTTGCCTTATGCTGAATTCTCTTACAATAATAGTTATCAAGCTAGTCTCAAGATGTCTCCCTTTGAAGCATTGTATGAACAAAAGTGTAGAACACCTTTATTCTGGAATCAAGCTAGAGAGACAAGTATTTGGACCTAATGTCTTGAAGATAGCAGAAGAGCAGGTCCAAGTGATACCGGCATAATTTGAAAGCAGCCCAGTCTAGACAGAAGAGTTATGCAGATGTTCGCTGAAGAGAGCTTGAGTTTGAAGTGGATGACTATGTTTATCTTAAGGTGTCTCCGATGAGGAATCTGAAGAGGTTCAAGGTCAAAGGAAAGTTAGCCCCGAGGTACAGTGGTCCTTTCATGATTTTGTAAAGGAGAGGAGAGGTAGCTTATCAGCTTGAGTTGCCAGCTTACTTGTGCAGTGTGCATAATGTGTTCCAGGTCTCTCAATTCAAGAAATGTTTGAGAGTCAAGGAAGAGGAGTTGCCTATAGAAGAAATAGACTTGCAGAAAGATTTGACTTATGATGAGAGCCCGTCTAAGATTTTGGAGACAGCTGAGAGAGTCATAAGAAGTAAAGTTATCAAGTGGTGCAAAGTGCAATGGAAGTACCACTCAGAGGATGAGCTACTTGGGAAAGAGAAGAGGATCTAAGGGCAGAATACCTAGAGTTGTTTCCTGAGTCTTCTAATCTCGAGGACGAGATTCTTTTAAGGGGATAGGTTTATAACACCCTAATTTTGAACTTTACACCTTAAATGAATTTGATTTTATTTCTACATAGATGCTTTACATTCATAGGACAATTATAAATGTTTTATAAATTTCTTTTAAAATATGTAGCATGTTAGAAACCATGCATTGTTCCATTCATGTTGCTGCACAGTTTTATGGTTGACTTGTTTGAGCCTGTTGTTTAATTCTTGCCTTGCTTTCTAGCTACTAACATGCTCCAACTTATGTCCTCAGATTCCTAGACTAACCTAACCTAGTCTAACTAGCCTAGGCAAGTCTCTAGTGGACCCTGGCCAACCCCAGCCTCTCCTAGCCAAGCATGGCCAACCATAGCCGGCCATGGCCAACTATGGCTAGCCATGGCCAAAGCAGCAACAGCAAGGCCGGCCAGTAGCGGCCACAGCCGGCCGCGGCCAGCCAGGCTGGCCAGCAGGCACCGCACACCGTGCCGCAGCCCATTCAGCCGCGCTAGGCCGCAAGCCAGCAGGTCACCCGTAGCGGCCCAGCCAGCAGCCCAGCACCGTGCCGCGTAACAGGCCGAGCGGCCCAGCAGGCCGCCACGCCATCCGGACCTGCACGACGCCTTGCGCTGCATGCGTCAGCACTGTGCCAGCCACTGGCATCAGCGCCCACGTCGTCACCCACCGCCACTGATGGGTGGGACCCACTCGAGTAGGGCCCATTGCTACAGTGTGGTCTCCCTCACGTAGACGACACCGAGCTAGTGTCCGCGCGCCGCCCAAGTCGCCCGCCCGCGCGCGCGACATGAGGTTCCCCCCGCCCTATAAAGGGCATCCGCTGCCTCCCTGTGTCGCTTTTCTGAAGCATTAGCCGCCACCCTTGCCCTCGCCCTCACCCTCGCGAAACCCTAGCCGCCGCCGTCCTCCTAAGCTCGCGTCGCCACCGTCAATCTCTGCCGTCGCTTCGCCTCCGCCGACAAAGACTCCCCCACAAGCTTCGCGGTGAGATGAGCCACCATTGGAGCCCTTTGGCATGCCTCCCTGTGCCCCACAGCATCTCCCCGTAGAGACCCCCGTCGTCGCCAATGCGACGCCCGCGCGGGCCACCTCCTCCGGTCGTCGGCCACCGTCACGGACCTCATGTCTGGGTTCACGGGGTCGCACCGCGCCTCCCCGACTACTCCGTGCCACCCGCCGAGCACTGCAAGCATTGTGCCGCTGTTCGCCGGTGAGCCACCGCCGCCGGTGGCACAGCTCCGGCCGACCCGACCCGCGGGCCCAATGCTTGCCATTGGATTGGGATCCGACGACCCAGATCCAAGGATGACCCCCGGTCAACCGAGGGTCAACCCGACCTCCTGGTTGGCTGATGTGGCAGCCATATAGGCGCCACATAAGCACCATGTGTGCGCTGACCGTGTCAACATGGTCAAACTGCCGGCAGCCTTGGCACTTTTGTAGAAAGGCCCTTGTCCTTTTCGTTATTTATGATTTAGTCCTTCGTAGTTCAAAAGTATTTAGGTTATAGTCCTGTTTTTTGCAGATTAATCCCTAGTATTGTATAGGCCATAACTTTTATGCTTTAACTCCTATTTTAACAAACTTATACTTTTTGGAATCGTCTCGACAAGTAGAATAGTTCTATGCTATTGGTTGTGACTGTTGAGATGTTTTGGTGTACTGCTCTAATTAAAGTATGTTTGCTTGCGTGTATTGTGCGTGTGTGAAGATTGTGGCGTATAGAGAATGAGACATGGGTGAATGAGGATCAGTAGGACCCAGAGGACTACGTGCAGCAGGACATCAACCAAGGCAAGTGCAGGCACCTTTGATTATTTTGCGCCTATTCATGTTTAATTAAATACATTGCATGTGTCTTAAATCGGCAAACCATAGGACTTACTAGCCACTTTACTCAAAGATATCCTATGGGGGGTTTTAGTTGATTGGTTTTAGATTGTTAGTGCTCTACCTCACCTTTCACCTACCTAATGAAGATAAAACTTGCTTCTTAACTTGTTGAGCCTTGGGCTCTTGGCTTCGGCCGTTGGAGAAGTTGATGGGTGTCTGCATCGTTGGTTGGCGATGAAAGAAGGGGGAACGGATGTCAGAGGGCTCGTAGCGATGGGGGCATCCGTATCTCCTCCCCCTTGTGGTCCTTTCGTGGAGCGGCAACCTGGGACTTCCGTACATCTCTAGGCTAATGGGCTCTGGCTTGGTATGTTAGCAGGATCATCATAGGCAGTTGGGTAGCTTACCGACGGTTAATATAGCAATGGCATGAAGGGTGTTACAAGTTCTAGCATGGGAGTTCTGGTTGATCCGTGGACCGGGGCGGTGGCTACGAGTACGTCTCTGATGTGCTTGGGACATCACGGATCGGGTTACCACTACCTATGACCCTATGAAGGACCTCGTTGTGACCTCTGCCAGCCTATCTTGGTATTGGGCTAAGAGGTTGATCCCCTCGGGCATAAAGAGTAATCACAATCTGGAGTGAAAGTGTACACCTCTTTGCAGAGTTAAAATCGATATATCATCTATGCTCACGGTCACGAGCGGCCTAGATCCTCACATGATTAGCTAAATGGTTTAAGCTGTGAAGTCATGGTGATGTTGTTGAGGTTGCTACCTCGGGTTTTATCGGAATGGCTATCCTGTGTTCCCTTGAGATGGCTATCTCATGTTTAATGTTGTTAACGATATATGTTTATATCTATGATGCTAAATGACACATTAATTTCTACTTGAACCTTAATAAAGGGTTGGGTGTTTCAACCATGTTGTTTAGAGAATAGGTTGTAATAAGTTAAATCTTAATTGCTTACATTAAAATGCTATCGTAGTCTACCTTTCAGCTTTACCTTGTATTAGCCTTGCATGTCATTATTTTTTCGTCTGTACTTGCTAAGTTTTGACATGGAACTCACTCTTGCTATTTCCCAACCAAAGGATGCTCGAGTGATGACTTGGATTGTGACTTCCTCAAGAAGTATCTGGGATGTTAGGCATCGTGATACTGCCGTCGACTTTCCTGTGGCGAGATGGAGTCGCTACGTCTACATCATTTAGTTGCTTTTTGCTTTGGACGATGTTATTTATATTCCGCTTTACTCTGATAACAGTTATGTAATAATAGTATGATGTAAACGTTATACTGTTGTTATATTTGAACACTATGTTATTTGGACCATGTAAACGTTATACTATTGTTATATTCAAACATTGTGCTATTTGGACCATGTAATTTGTTGTTCATGTGTGTAAACTGTTCCTGGCGCACATGAGCTTTTGTCTTGGTTTCCTTCCATCAAAATCAGGGTGTGACACCCAGGGGCAGGGGCGGCTGCCCATAGCCCTCCACCAATCAGATGGAGGCTCATGGATCCTGCCTCCACTGACTTTGAGGATGAATATTAGCCATCTATTTAGGTAAGATTGATCCAAGGGCTGTGGTGGATCCTAGAGGGCTATATAAACAGGGCCCCTTGCCCCTGGATCAATGCTAATTCAGAAACCCTAATACATATTTTCCAGAGAGAATAAGCCAGAGAGGTGTCCATTGAATAGATCTATCTCTTTAGGGTTTTAGCAACAAGAGAGATTGAGAGAGTATAGGGTGGAGGTAGAATTGGAGGAAGCCTGGCCTGTCGGTGTCTCCTCTCCAGTTGTACCTGCGGGATCAAGTCTCCTAACCCGAGGCTTGGTTCTAGGATCATTTGGCAATTCGACTTCTAATACTGGTAAGTTCATTGTTCTTATTGTTCTTTGGTTTACAAGTTTACTTTATTCGCTCCGCGTAGGGAATAGAGTAATTGTTCATAGCGTAAGCATGGTGCTTGGGCTAGGAATACTCGTAGATACTTCCCATCTGGCTAGATTTATGGTAGTAGCGGGGGAAGTGACAGTCCCCTTGTTGCCTTAGTAATCCATGTCCCGTCAGGAGGTTTGGTAGGATTTAGTGTGCCGGGGTTAAGCATCCTTTGAGGTGTCTCTTTTCCCTAGGTGCCTGTTGGCGGTCTTTATGGATCATTCTTAACCACCAACTTATGCCTAAAAGGAGAGAAACTATCTTGCTTTAACACATAGACATATGTTATTAATAGAGTTCCACTTGTACCCCTAGTGTTTATGTTTTTATAGGATTTATGGTGAAATAAGTGGAAGTGCACAACACCAATTGCAAAGCATAAAGGCGAAAAGTGAATTCAGGAAATATGCAACCAAAGTTAGCAAAGGAGCCCACCTTAGGTGCATACCTGGGCCTAATCATAACCACAGGGGAGGTCTAGGCCCAGAGGTGAACCAACCACGCAAAGCCGGTGGCCATTCGGCCCCACCAGGGGGGCGACCGACCCCGGAGTGGCCGGTCCCTGGTGGCCCCTCCCGGGCCCAGTCTTTTGCGGTGGTTCTTAGGACGGTTTTCCCATGATGGTCCCACCTATGATCAACATAGATGGAAAGTGGAAACCGCCCTTTGGAGGTCAGTTTGGGTCCTTCCATTTGGGGATAGCCCTTTTGCATAGAGCCCCCTCCTCTCAAGCTATAAAAGGAGGCCTCCTCTCTTCATAATTCATTCATTCACCAACACAAAGAGGTCACAATGTAGAGAGGAAGAGTAAGCACCATTCCATTAGCTTCTAGCTAAATTAGTATAGGGAGTGAGAGAGGGAAAGAGCTGGAAAAAGAGCAGAGTTGAAGCAGTTCTGCCTCCAGATGGATGGAGTGTCGGGCTTGTCGGCTCTCGCTCCAACTTGTACCTCTACAATCGTCTTGCTACTTGAAGTAAGAAGTTTGTGTTCAACTTTGGTTTGATTCATTAAGCATGTTTCTTTCATAAAGCAACTTGTTTGTGGGATCATAGTTTGTCCTTTGGACGGATGCACTAGTAAGAGGACTCCTGATAGAGACGGATGGTCCTAATCACTGCTAGAGTAGTAGTCGCCTTCATAGACATGGTGTGTAGGTTGGGGTCTACCTTCGTATGTTGCACGCGCCATGGGCAGAGGGGTAGGTGGCAGGTGGTGACAGCCCTGTCCACTCATACTAGCATTCCCCCATGTTCGGCCATGGAATAGCGCTGATGCTGATATCGCTTGGTAGACCAAGTGCGTCAGTGGGCCTGAAGCAAGCAAGTAGTGGGAAAGTTACCATCGCTTATATGCGTTCGATCTTAGAAGAACCTCTCTACCCAAGCTACTCTTCATCTTATCATTCTAGGAGAACTAGTTTAGAGATCTCTTACACTTCTGTTCCCCGTGGAAATATGATACCCTGAATACTTTCGGGTGAAGGCTACAACGGTACTTCCGTGTGCTTACGGACTTTTTTGCTAATGCTATGAAGCGCCAACAAGCTTTCTGGCGCCGTTGCCAGGGAGTGGTTGTCGTATTTGTCTCCAAACCTAGTTCACCCGTGTATCCTTGTGTTTTTTCTAAAAGAAAAAATATTCTTTTATCCTTTATTTTATAAAACAAAATATTCCATTTGTCCGATCCTTTCACCATGAAGCCAGCTCCAAATTCAAATTCTTTTGCTTCAAGGGGTGAGTTCTTGGAACTGCATTCTTTTTCAAAACCAAAATTTCCATCTAGTTATGAACTCCACCCAAGATTCAAAACCATGGTTCGGTCAAAATACCCTTCTTTGGTCATGACAATGAAAATTCTTTTGACCACTTGTGGGAATTCGAGGAATTGTGTTCATGCCTAAGCATTCCTGGCATGGCACAAGAAAACTCTAAAGTGGAAGTTGTTTTCATTCTTCCTCAAGGGGGAGGCAAAGCAATGGTACACTGATGCCGTAGAAAGTGCGAATGGAGAATGGGATGAAGTTAAGAACAAGTTTTATCTTGCATTCTTTCCCATGTCTTGTATCGCCGCTCTACCAAGGGCAAACCTCGACTTTGAGCAGAACAAGAAGGAGTTCATAGGTGCAGCTTAGACCAGGTTTACAATGTTTATACATACTGGCCTAGACTTTTCTTTACCTGATAGTGTGCTTCTGCATTTCTTTTGATCGGATCTAGACATAGATGCTGCCCTATGCTTTGACATTACCGTTAGAGGGCCATTTTCATAAAAACCATGATGGAATAGAGGAAAGTCCTTGTTTACATCCTAGAGAAGCATGCTTCTCCCGTCATCATACCTAAATCCCTCCAAACAAGGGCATGTCAAGTTTTGAGGAGCCCCTAGCAGCTGAATCCTTTCCCTTGCCACCCTTAGATTCATATGTTGAGCCCTCATCCGAACCACGAACATTGAAGGAAGGAATGTTTTATCCGTTGGAGTTTGCTATCAAAATTTGAGGATTATGGCAGAGCTTTGAAACATTTCTTGGCACAAAATTTTGACACTTCTTTCAAAGGAAGTCTCCCCTAATGCAGAGTCATCGAAAGAACGGTTGTTGCTTATTGGAAGTGAAATGCTCTTCTGAAGAAATTTAGATTCTTTCACCTCCCACAATCATGTCTTGCTCGTTAAGGGGGACTTCCGTGAAAGCCCTACATAACCTCACAGTTGGGACTACTATCATTCCTGCAGAAACCCTTTTTGGGCATTTTCCTGCTAGTCCCAACCAACAAACTCTTCAGAAGTCCATATGGACTCATCTTTGAGTTTCATGGGATTGTTAGGGTTGTGCCATTGGAAATTAATGAAACCAAAGTTTCTTATACTACTTCATCTATGCCATCCTTGATTTTGATCTTCTTATAGGGCATCCTCTTGAAAATATCTTTTATAAAAAAAAGAGAAGGGAGCCCCGATGAGAAGTTTGAAAGTTTTGATTCTGCCAGCCATAGCACTTGCTCAAAAAACCTAAAGGAAAAGCAAAGCTACTTGTTCGAGCATGCGAATCTTTCTCCTGTGCCCTTGCTCAAACAAGATGCATGTCCCCCTGGACATCAAGAACATTGTTCTCGATAATGGTCAAGATTAAGTGATTCCTCCATGATATATCTTTTGAGAATGAAAACTTTCGTGCCACGGACATGCCCAAAGCAACAACTCTAGATCCAAGTAGGGGCTCGCTAACTAGCATGGTTTTGAGGTCCCTCACATTTCATGTTCACATTTAAGGTCTCCAGAGTTTGTTTCGCTTCGGACCACCTACTTCTACGAGGATCACGCAACCATTTCTTGATTCTAGTTGTTCAACTTTTTAAGAGAATTGTTGTGAATGCTTATGTTTGTCATGAACATTGCAAATCCCATTGTAGTACGAGGGTGTGAACCTTGCAACTTGAATATTAATGCCTATGATTGGTGGTAAAGCTGGGAACTACACCACCATTGATTGCTACAAGAAGAAGTTCCCATGGTCAAGCTTAAGACCATAACTTAAGCATTGCCGGGAGATACCTCGGATTATCCTTAAAAATATATATTTTATTATTATTACTATTGTTATTTTTATTTTCAAAAAAAATATATAGCTTCTTTAAATGGTGAGGGCATGTTGTCAAGTTAGTATGCACCTTCGGCTATGTCGCTAACCATTTCAGGAAAGATTAAGAAGAACTCAGGTCATATGATGCTTGACGACATGGAACGACATCAACTACAAAAGCTTGATGCACTTCTAGGTAATGGAACACACTCGTAAGAAGGCCCTAACTCTGCACTTGACTTTTATGCAAAAGTCCAAGTGTGGGGAAGGACGGTGAGAAACCCAAGTTCCATGCACACCAAAGGGTCATTAAAAAATGGTGATGATGAATCAACCTCGCCTTGCAAAAAAAGAGAGAGTTAATATATATATATTGAAAAAAAGAGAGAGATGATATAAAAAAGAAAAAATGAATGAAAAAATAAAAAAGAAGAGAGATGAGGAAGACTAAAAAAAGAAGAAAGAGAACTATGAAAAAAAGAAAAAAAGATTGGGAGTCTCCCTCTTCTGAACCTTTGCTAGTATCATCAAGGCCCATGGCCCATGCACATTGATGTGTGCGTGGCCTGGCTTCGGAGATCACCTGAGCAGAACTATCATGCTAGTCGCAACAACAACTTCAACGCCTCATACATATATGTTGCTGATACATATATTCAGGTATGCGAAGGTAAATAAATGTTCACCAACTTCTTATACTTATCTTTGTTTGATCATACAAATTCATGCTTCCTTTGCTTATGTTATAAACTCTGGTTTGGGTGTAGTCTTATAAGGTACATCCATAGGTCTTTTTAAATTAAGCGTGGTGCTTAGGTAAAAATGGCCTTCTTTGATCAAAATTTGACATGGTGTTAAAATTTGATCAATGAACTTTGAGTTGTTGACATAATCAATGAAAGTAATTTGATATGGAGACAAGCCAAGGTCTATTTTACTTTGCATCATAAGTCTGACCTTGTTTGAGTTATGTGAGTTGGATGAATAAATAAAAAAGGCTTAATAAAATAAATAGATAATAAGTAAATAAAACAATCATAATATGTTCTAGGCTCTCTGAGGTTCAACCTCGTAGAGCCTTTGCTTGTTTTATGTTCTCTTTGTTTTTTGTTTCTTTGTTAAAATTAAAAACAGGTACAAGATAGAGTGCGGGGTGATCTCTCAAGCACAACTAACACACCCTTCAAGATCTCCCCTAGATGCTGCACAAACATCAAGCAGGCCATCATATAGAGGGACAAGACACATGACTTCCATGAACTCCTTCTTCTACATCGATGATTTGTGCAACACCTCTCTCACTCCCCTGACTAACCATGACTCCATGCATATCGTGGATCACACTTCGTTTAAAGATTCTAAAAAAAATAAAGGGGAGTCATGGTCATAACATTTTAGATAGAAGCTTGCATGAGGTTGTTCCTCCTATGTTTGTCGTGTTTGCAAGACACTAACATGCAAGAGTTAACAATAAATGACTTGCTACACAATGACATGCTACTAAAATTGATGAACTCCAACCCACACCTTGGTAGTCACCTAAAACAGAAACCGTGCCACCATAGCGACAACTCTGATGTTTCATCCATACACGATGTTGGTACACACATTCAATTATGTCAAGGTAATGTTGACCAACTCTTTCGCTCATATTTGTCTCCATGAAAATATAATATCATGCTCTTCTTCTGTTCATGCCATGTTCTCTGAGTTTGGGTGTATTCACATGCGCGCACTTGTGGTATATCCATAGATTTTTTTTTAATTTAAGCATGGTGCTTAGGTTAAACTGGCCTTCTTTAATCAAAATTATGATATGGTGTTAAATTTTGATTAATGAACTTTGAGTTATTGTCAGAAATAGTGGAAGAAATTCATTTTGGAGATGACGCAAGGCATGCCTTTCTTTGCATTCTTATCCTAGCCTTGTTTGAGTTATTATGGTTCCCTTGTTCAAAATTCTGTCTCTGTTGGATGAATATTATTTATCTTTCGATGACTTAATTTCTATGCTGGTAAGTTTTGGTTTGGATGTACTAGTTACGCATCTTTTGAATTAAGCATGGTGCTTAGTTTGAAGTTTAGATGCGGATCATGCTTCTTTAGGCTCGTTAATTTAAGCATGGTGCTTTGATTAAGTTGCCTACCTAGACCAAATTAGACATGGTGTCTAGTTTGATCTTGGAACCAAAGCTGCTAGTATAGATTTTGGTTGATCTTATGGACTAACCCCTTGCAGGAATTTATCAACTTCATAAGGGTAGGTCTTTGAGATGACAGCAGAGAAAAGCAGTTCTTGGGTGAACCTTGAAAAGAAAACTATATTGATAAATAAAATCTTGATAAAAAAGGTAATATACCTTTCAACCCCAAGCCTTGTTGTCTTGTTATCTCAATACCACCACAAAAACAAGCTTGGGGAGGAGCTTCATAGCATGCTCAATAGAGGCCACGAACTGCACATCAAGTTGAGGCACCACTAATTAGCGACACCCCTAGGTGAACCACATTGGTAAGTCAAGAGCAAGCTTGGGGGAGGGCTCCCACAAAAGGTAACTTCTATCTCACATTTCTTTTTAAATTCTTTTACTTATAAAATGGTGAGATATAATTAATAAATATATTTTCCT
The DNA here is from genome assembly GCA_023333625.1 of Bothriochloa decipiens. NCBI lineage: Eukaryota > Viridiplantae > Streptophyta > Magnoliopsida > Poales > Poaceae > Bothriochloa > Bothriochloa decipiens. The sequence goes on from CM041628.1 coordinate 50,819,128, forward strand.
CTCTCGTATGTGTTAAGATATGTTAGTTTCTACCCTTGTTGAAATGATAAACAGTTGCTCTGTCTTATGTTTCACCTGTACCTAGTTTATAATCGAGCTTTCTCTAAGATTTGGGTTTATCAGCTAAAAATGTCTCATCCTAAAAACTTGAACTAGTGGGTTGCACATGCTTGATCTTGCTAAGTTGTTGCCTGATATGATATAGTGACATGGGCTGCGCTATGACTTTGTTCTGAGTGAAACTTGACATCCGAAGTTTTATTTTCAAAAACATTTGAAAACAAAAAGTTCCTCAATGATTATGAAATACCTACCAAGGCCATATGACATGTTTCAATTCTGCAAACCTTTTAGTCATATGCTACTTGTGGAACATTGAGTTAGGTCAAATTATTGTGACCTAAGTGAGATTATGGTCATACACCCATGATTGAGATTCACATGCACCCACCAAATAAAGCCAACTCTCAACCCGAGAGTTGCGCACAACATGCAGCCATCGATCCACAAAAAGATATGCCAACTCTTACCCTGAGAGTTGTGCACTTTCCACCAAATAAAAATGCCGGTTCTTACCTTGAGAACCACGCATTTGTTATCCACCAAATAAAAAAATACCGACTCTTACCCTGAGAGCCGCGCATTCATTTTCCACCATATAATTACTCCTCGCATTCCATCATGACATCTCTCCATCCAAAAATTCTTCATATATTGACAATAGATATGGGCTATGCAAAAAACATGCCAAGGGCATGCAATAAACAAATAGGAAAGAAAAAGTTCCAAGTACCCGTTCAAAAAAAAGAGAAGAAGAAAAAAATGGATATATGATTTTATAGCCCATATCCCTCCAAAAAGTTTCATTCCATCCAATAAAGGAGAGAATCATGATGCATGGAGTACCAAAAATATTTAGAATTATGATTTCCACCATCCTCATACTCCACACACTTCCACATCTCAATCAAGGTGTATGACTTGTATCTCCTTGTGGTTTGGTTTTTGACTTAGCAATATATGTGATGCAAGTATGCCCACCTTTATACCTGCCCAAAACTGCACTCATAAGCCTTAGTGGTAGGATATGAAAGGCAACATTACAATGCCTTTGGTGAGGTATTCATACACATTGAGTGATCAAGTGAATTATTTGAGGAACTTACATTTCTTTCACAAAACTTTCAAAACCTCCAAAAAGATAATTGATCTTGGGATGAAAGATAAGCAATGTCTGTGAATTTGTTCTGTCTTGCAATCACCCAAGTCTTGAGATGGCTAAAAGACCCCATTTGTTTCAAGATAATAGTAGGGTGGATAACATGCTGGTTTATTCAAATTGTAGTAGAAAACTTTGTTACAAACTTTGTACATTTGAAATATGATCAGCATTGTAGCAACTCCTGATCAACAGCCATACTTAGCTATTTTCTTGGGACGAGCAAAGGTTAAGCTTGGGGGTCTTGTTGGCGGTCCTTACGGATCATTCCTAACTGCCAACTTATGCCTAAAAGGAGAAAAACTATCCTGCTTTAACACATAAACATATGCTATTAACAGAGTTCCACTTGTACCCCTAGTTTTATGTTTTCATAGGATTTATAGTGAAATAAGTGGAAGTACACAACACCAATTGGAAAGCGTAAAGGCAAAAAGCGAATTTAGGAATACGCAACCAAATTTAGCAAAGGAGCCCACCTTCGGTGCATACCTAGGCCTGATCGTAACCATAGGGGAGGTCAAGGCCTAGAGGTGAACCGACCACGCAAAGGCGGTGGCCATTTGGCCCCACTAGGGGCGGCCGACCCTGGGAGCAGTCGGTCCCCTGGTGGCCCCTCCTTGGCCCAGTCTTTTGCGGCGATTCATAAGACGGTTTTCTCACGATGGTCCCACCTACGATCAACACAGATGGAAAGTGGAAACCAACCTTTGGAGGTCAGTTTGGGTCCTTCCATGTGGGGATAGCCATTTTGCATAGAGCCCCCTCCTCTCAAGCTATAAAAGGAGGCCTCCTCTCTTCACAATTTATTCATTCACCAACACAAAGAGAGGAAGAGCAAGCTCCATTCCATTAGCTTCTAGCTAAATTAGTATAGGGAGTGAGAGAGGGAAAGAGCTAGAGAAAGATCAGAGTCAAAGCAGTTCTGCCTCTGGGTGGATGAAGTGCCAGGCTTGTCGGCTCTCGCTCCAACTTGTACCTCTACAATCATCTTGCTACTTGAAGTAAGAAGTTCGTGTTCAACTTTGGTTTGATTCATTAAGCATGTTTCTTTCATAAAGCAACTTGTTTGTAGGATCGTCGTTCATCCTTTGGATATATGCACTAGTAAGATGACTCCTGATAGAGACGGATGTTCCTGATCACCGCCAGAGTAGTAGCCTTCATAGACATGGTGTCTAGGTTGGGGTCTACCTTCGTATGTTGTGTGCACCCATGGGCAAAGGGGTAGGTGGCAGGTGGTGACAACCCTGTCCACTCATACCAGCATTCCCCCATGTTTGGCCACGGAATAGCATTGATGCTGATATCACTTGGTAGACCAAGTGCGTCAGTGGGCCTGAAGCAAGCAAATAGTGGGAAAGTTACCATCGCTTATATGTGTTTGATCTTAGAAGAACCTCTCTACCTAATCTACTCTTCATCTTATCATTCTAGGAGAACTAGTTTAGAGATCTCTTAACACTTCCATTCCCTGTGGAAATACGATACCCTAAATACTTCCGGGTGAAGGCTACAACGGTATTTCCGTGCGCTTGCGGACTTTTCTACTAACACTAAGAAGCGCCAACAGTGCCCTCTTAGAATAATAATTGCAAAGCTTGCCATAGGTTAGAGGAAGACTGACGGAGTAATCCTCTTTATATCGCTTAATTCTCGCTATCTTGCCTTGCAGCCCAGGGGTAGTAGATAAGACCGGGTTAGTCTTTTGCATGTTTTCTCCTAGCGGATAAACAAATATGATACTCTAGATTTATCTCCTGGGTGAAGTGCTCACCAATATCTGTGTGCTTGTATATTATTTCTCTTTGATTCTTTCGTGTGCATAACCAATATCAATAAGCATTTCTGGCGCCGTTGCCGGGGAGAAAGACGGTCTGCTTAGATAACCTAAGTCTTGCTCTACCTTGTTCCTATATTTATTTTTTATGTTATCTCACCTTTTCTTTCATCTTACCTTTTTCTATCCTCATGGATAATTTAAATTCCATTCCTATCATTCAAATTTTTTCACCCACGGAGACCAGCCTAGTGCCATATGAGTCATCACAACCTATCCAAACATCTAGCTATAGGCTGAGTCCGTGGTTGATTGCGTTGATCCAAAGCCTATCCTTTTTAGGAGAAGGAGACGAAAACCCTTACCTTCACATTAGATACATTGAGCAAACATGTGACTGTCTTCGCATAGAGGGCATGTCCAATAAAACTCTCCATTGGAAGCTATTTCCTTTCTCATTAAAGGGAAAAGCTAGACAATGGTATGATAGAGCTATAGGTAAGCAACAAGGGGATTGGGGATCCTTACGTTCCAACTTTTGCCTAGATTTCTACCCCATCTCCCAAGTTGTCAACCTTAGAGTCAAGAATCTGACTATCAAGCAAGAACCTGAAGAATCTTTGGCATCATCTTGGAATTGTTTCACTACACTTTTAGCATCAGGCGCAGACCTTAGTCTACCAGACCCTATTCTTTTATAGCACTTTTATAAAGGTCTATGTAGAGATAGTAAAAACTTGCTTGACACAACGTCTGGAGGATCTTTCCTGCATGTCTCTTTTGAGAAAACAAGACTAATCCTAGATCAAATCCTATCCACTGCATTAGATTACCTTCTAGAAGTAGAGCCAGAACATCAAGTAGCTAAACCTAACTCTTTGCAAGATATACCACCTACTTCAGCGAGCCCATGTCTTGAGCAAGAAAAAGAAGAAATCCCATTTCCAGATTTCATGCTAGAAATAGAACCTACTCTCTTTTCTAATTTTGGAAACGTCTTGAATTATCATTCTGTAAGGAAACTACAGAATAAGAAGCATCATAAAGATCCTTTAAATGCCTTTGAGGACATTCCATTTGGAAGAACCTTAAGAGAATTAGTATCTGTTATGAGCAATGAATGGTTAGAAATTAGGGCTTTCCTCTTAAGTAATCCATTTGGATTCATCTTCTCTTCCGATTTGTTGCATAATCAATACATATCACATAGATGCTCTCTACAATCTAGTTGTGGGTATAAATATCATGTTTATGTCACTTACACAATATTTATTGAAGGACATGACATTAACCCCAATAGTGAAATTTATGAGAAGTCTCTCAGGACATATCATCCCCAGTCTAGGAATTCTACGTGTCCTACCAATTCAGGTAGAAGGAACCCCAGTTCATTTGAGCTTTTATATCTTTGACACATGAGACTATGACCTATGACAACCATTTAGAAGACTTCTCTGTGAAGTCAAACTGGAAAACTAAACATCTGCTTAGGCAAGAAACTCCAGTTCCCACTGTCCATTTCACACTCTTTAAGCTCTAGGACTGAGCCCTGTCCACAATGTGGTCCATTGGAGGAATTTAGAGCTGCTTCTTTAGACTTTTTAGCTAAGCCAGAATAAGAAGATGAAGCTAGATTCTTCATAGAAGAAGAAGCTAACCCTTCTGAAAATGAAACTTTAGATGAGTTTGCAGTGCCTTCTAAACCTCCTATTGAGATTAAACCTTTACCATCCGGTCTTAGATATGCTTTGCTAGGCGATGATCCAAAGTCTCCTGTTATTATAAGTGATAATCTCACTCAGGAGCAGACTCTCCACCTAATGCCATTTTAGAAAAGCATCACTTAGCCTTTGGCTACTTACTCTAGGACCTTAAAGGAATTAGTCCTGCTCTTTGCACCCATCACATTCCTATTGATCCTAATATTTCACCATCTAGAGAACCCCAATGTAGACTCAATAATGCAATGAGGGAGGTTGTTAAGAAGGAAGTATTAAAGCTGTTGCACACTGGGATTATATACGCTATGCCACACGAGTGGGTAATCCCTATCCAAGTTGTTCATAAAAAGGGAGGCATGACTATTGTCCAAAATGAAAAGAATGAGTTGATCCCTCAATGAACCATCAAAGGATGGTGGATGTGCATAGACTATAGAAAGCTAAATAAGGCAACTAGGAAAGATGACTTTCCATTGCCTTTCATTGATGAGATGCTAGAGCAGTTAGCCAACCATTCTTTCTTCTGTTTCTTAGATGGATATTTGTGATACCACCAAATCCCTATCCATCCTGATGATCAAAGAAAAACGACCTTTACATGCCCTATGGAACCTATGCCTATCAAAGAATGTCTTTTGGGTTATGTAATGTGCCAGCTTCTTTTCAAAGATGTATGATGTCTATATTCTCTTATATGATTGAAAAGATAATGGAAGTTTTCATGGATGATTTTTTATTTATGGAAAAACTTTCGATGATTGTCTAGAAAACTTAGATAAGGTTTTGCAAAGGTGTAAAGAAAAGCATGTAGTCCTTAATTGGGAAAAGTGTCATTTTATGGCTATAGAAGGAATAGTGCTAGGACACTTAGTGTCTAAAAGAGGCATTGAGGTAGATAGAGCTAAAATTAAAGTAATTGAACAGTTGCCTGCACCTGTTAATGTGAAAGGGATTAGAAGCTTTCTTGGCTATGCTGGTTTTTGTCATAGATTCATAAAAGATTTCTCATTTATTGCTAGACCCCTTACTCATTTGTTGGCCAAGGATGTTCCTTTTGAATTTGATGATGCATGTTTACAAGCTTTTGAAATTCTTAAGAAAGCGCTCATCTCTGCACCAATCATTCAACCCCCTGATTGGTCTTTACCTTTTGAAATTATGTGTGATGCAAGTGATTATGCTATGGGGGCAGTGTTGGGATAGACCAAGGATAAGATGCATCATGCAATAGCTTATGCTAGCAAAACTCTAACAGGACCTCAACTTAATTATGCTACTACTGAAAAAGAGCACCTTGCTGTTGTTTTTGCTGTTGATAAGTTTAGATCTTACTTAGTGGAGCTAAAGTAATTATTTATTCTAATCATGTTGCTTTAACATTTTGCTCACTAAGAAAGATGCTAAACCCCGTATGATAAGATGGATCTTATTACTCAAAGAATTTGACTTAGAAATAAAAGATAAAAATGGAGTAGAAAATTTTGTTGCCAACCATTGTCTAGAATGTAGTTTGAGAATCCACATGAACTACCCATGGACGACTCACTCTCGGATGACATGCTCTACAAAATCAACAGATCTTACCCCTGGTATGCAGATATTGTTAATTTTATGGTTACAGGTTATGTACCACCAGGATGCAGCAAAAGAAAACTCATCCAGGAGAGCCGTGCTCACATATAGGATGAACCATACCTCTTCCGTGTATGCTCTGATGGCTTACTTAGAAGATGTGTGCCAGCTGAAGAAGGAATCAAAATCATTGAGAGATGCCATTCATCACCATATGGAGGGCATTATGGGGCATTCCGTACACGCAAAGATCTAGCAATGTGGATTCTTTTAGCCAACGATGTATGACCAGTACTGATGTTGACCTCATGATGCCGACTAGCACTGATGCTGACCAATCAGCACCATCCAGGCTTCTCCTGAGCAGTTCATAAGTCTGCTCCTGATCACATCTCTCGTCAAGGAAGGTGATCTGTCGAAAGATGCATGGTGTTCCAAGAAAAAGAAAAATTCTTTTCCACGTCCTGAGACGTGGGCCCACATTAACACGTAACACGAAGTATCACTGGAATGCTAACATGAATAATTCATAGAGGTAAGGGTACTGAACCAAGAATAGAAGATAAGCCCAAGTCACTGTGAGGTGACATAGGCCCACGTAGTCCCCAAGCTCGATAGAAGATAGAATATGTTGTATTGAGCTTTTTCAAGAAAAAGTCAAAAGCAAAAAACACCAGCTAATTATAGTCAATGCTAAATACCCTTTCTAGAACCGAGAACCGAAAATAGGTCCAAGTCATCATGAGGTGACACAGGCCCATATAGTCCCCAAGCTTGATAGAAGATAGGATGTGTGGTATTGAGCTTTTTAGGAAAATGTCAAAAACAGCACTAACTTAACCAAGGCTAGTATCAAAGGACTAGACGTGTTCCACCTATATCGTAGTCCCCAAGTGTGATCAAAATAGGTCACGGGCTCGACCAGGCCAAGGACGCCAAGAGCCCGTGGTTCACAACCACCACCGGGTGAAAAATCTACCACACAGTCCCCAGGTGTGCTCGGAACAGGTCACGAGCTCGACCGGGCCAAGGATGCTAAGAGCCCATGGTTCGCCAGCACCACTGGGTAGAAACCTGCCGCGCAGTCCCCAGGTGTGCTTGGAATAGGTCATGGGCTCGAGCGGGCCAAGGACGCTAAGAACACGTGGTTCGCAAGCACCATTGGGTGGAAAACTGCCAAAATCAGTCCCTAGATTCAAGGAAAAAATCTATAACAAATTTGGAAAGAAGTAGATAATTTAAAGCAAATCTGAGATTAGACCCCTAGATTACCAGACACGTGCGCAACAACTGAGAGTGGATAGACAATCATGCACATGAGGGGAAATAAAATATCCTGGCCCACGCGCACACTCAGGACCAGGACGGCCCACCAAGCCGCGTCCACACGAGTCAAGCGTGGTCCAACCCCAGAAGTCAAAGCAATGTCATCCGGTTAGTATAAATAGCGGGTGCTATCGGCGTCGAGATCCGGGGGTGCCCTAAGCCAACGAGTAAACATGTACTACATGCTCCCTAATTTGGATGGTGATGCAAGATGAACACACGATATTTATCCTGGTCCGGGCAAAGAAGGCCCTACATCCAGCAGGGGGAGAAGACTTGTATTATCTTGCACCAAAGTGCTTTTACAGGAGTGGATACAAGCGAACGAGTGAGAATTAGTGGTGTTCAGAGTCAGCTAGGACTTGAGCGTTTTGGGCTCTAGAAGCTCTCTTGGGTGTTCAATCGACTTATCCCTCTCTTTTCTCTCATACCCAGCGTCCCCTTTTATAGACCAAGGAGAGGCACGGGTGTACAGGAAAGCTAAAGCTGTCATAGGCGATGCTGATCATGTCGTAGCCACTATAGAGGCATGCACAGGGCATGGCTTTCCCTATAGCGATGTGCTTGGAGTCGACGGTCATCCTTCAAGTGTGTCATGATGACGCCCAGAGACGGTCAGTGAAGGACTTGTGCCCATGCATAGTCGTGCAGATCCCTGTGGACATCGTGTCGGGAGTTGTTGGAGCGTTGACTGGAGGCGTTGAATTCACATTGGAGGGGTGGTCGATGACGTTTGTGGCCCAATCGAGGGGTAGCCACGGGAGTAGTGGTTGGATGGATAAGATTGGACTTAGGGAATTCAAAGCTAGTGGCTGTCACATAGCGTGTCGAGGGGGTGTCGAAGGTGGAATAGTGCTAGGCATGGTGCAGTAGTACCGAGCAAATCACCGCATGTCTAGGGATGGGCGGTAAAAGTAGGATCCGATCATTGTACCTGACCACTGTAACGTTGCTGTAGCCATATGGTTAGGCAGGAGTTGGCGAGAGCATTGAATGCACTAACTCTCGTACAGGGAGTAGGTGGATTCGGGGAGGGTAGTAGTAATCGACAGGGGATCTTCTGCTCGGGTGGAGTTCTGTCACTCGATGGGGGGTCATCCACTCGTGCAGACTTCCCTCTCTCGAGGGTCCTGTCGAGCAAGAGGATGTCTTGGTTCGAGCGATGCTACTCGTGGGCCAGCCCAGCGTAGCTCGGTGTACGTCGGTGGGCCCACATCTCTGTTTGTGGGCTTCTTGGATGATTTTGGGGTTTTATTGTTGGGGGATTAATTCTTCCAATAAGAGGGTTTAGGGTACCCCTTTATTCAGGTACCCGATAGTAGCCCCTGAGTCTCTGCGTGAGTGCTGGCACCCACGCAGATGCTCATGTACTAGAGTTGTAGTAGAGGTGTTTTCCGATGGGTGCGCGCGAGCGCACCCATCGGGTTAGCCCCCAAGGCCTTGGGGGAGTAGAATACTCACCCGAGGGCTTTTGTGCTTTACTCACTAAAGCATGCTCGAATGGTCGAGCCCCCGGATGGTTGGTTCCTCTTACGTCAAGGCCGTCCGGTCATGAACAAACCCCCGAGCCTCTTTCATCGAGGTTGATCAAGGACAAGCCCATCTTTTTTCTTTTGACCCTCACGATCCCTTTTGCTCGGGAGGAGGGGTGAGAAGCACCGTGCTACCCCTGTTTGGGCGAGCTCCGATGTCTCGGGTGAGCTACTATTGGGAAATTCAAGTAAGAGCTCGTGCCCTGTTCGATGGGGGTCAACTTCTGGCCCGGAGGCACTCATATCGAAGCAAATCAATGGGTCCCATGGATGCCAACCCCTTTCGATCGGGTTTGTGGCTCGATGCCTCCCGTTGAGGGGATTCTAAAGTGGTCCCTTAGTTTTGCCTTGAATATGTTCGAGGGGCTTTGAGAGTTCTTTCTCAACAAGGGACTCATGTCGGCTCCCCCCCAATCATCCCTGACTCAGGCACTCGAGGGTGGCTGTCGAACCCTGACCGAGGGCCAGCCTTCACTTCCTTGAGGTTTTTGTGGGGCTAGAACCCTCGTTCCTTACCATGGAAGAATCCTTCTATGGATAGCTCTTGCTGCCTGTTGGATGCATCTTTCGAGGTAGAAGCCGAAACGGCATAGCCGCGGGGGGAAGGGTTCAGAGCTCGTGTTCCTTATCATGGAAGATATCACCACAGATAACTTTTGCCACCTGTTGGACGTGTCTTTTGAGGCAGGAGCCAAAGCGGCACGATCGTGGGAAATTGGGACAACGGCTAGGGTCCAAGCATTCCACCCATGTCCATATACCTGGAAACCAAGGGTGCGGTTAGGTAGGTGCAGTAAATGCAGGGATTTACCTATCTCCTCACGCGGGTCTGTGTGTTGCCTCCCGGCCTACCTATAAATTTGGGAGAGGGGTAGGGCTTCATCCACTCCTCATCCTTTCTTTCTTCTCTCACCACCGCCGCTACCGTAGAGCTCATCCGTCCTGCTGGTTAATGTCTGAAAGAGAGAGAGAAAAAAGATTGGAAATCTTCCCTCCCGTCTGTTCACCGAGAAAATCCGCACGGTTGCCATGGTGCTAGAGCTTCTTCTCCCAGAAGATTGGCTTTTGTCGGCCATGATGGAATGCGAGCTCAAGGAGCTGGTGGAGGAGGGGCTTCTTCGCCACATCATCACGGCCGACCGGCCGTAGTGGTTGGTGCCGCCGAAGGAGGACCGGGAACCAAGCCCCCCAGAGGGGTATGTGGTGAGCTTCGTCAAGTACCACCAGATGGGGTTCGGGTCTCCATCGTGCCGGTTCATGCGGGCGCTCACCCACTTCTACAGGGTCGAGCTGCAGCACTTCTCCCCCAATGCCATCTCTAACGCGGCGATCTTCGCCGCCGTTTGCGAGGGGTACCTGGGGGTGGAGTGTAACACCTCTGGTGTTATGGTAACTAAAACCTGCCATGTCATCATATGCACCACAAAGCATTCATGTTTAGGTCAACCTTGATATGCATCAACTAAAACAAGCTTACATTTCATAGGTTGATTGTGCTTCTGAAATATTTTGTCACATGAAATAATAAAACCCTACTTTCGAATGTCATCCCAAATTACTTGGTTTATATTCTATGTACTTGAGGTGTAAACCATGTTTACACTAGTGTCAAGCATAGTGTATAAATCTAAGTCCAACCCTAAAAATGATTTCCATATTTGAAATTGAATTTGGATTTCAATGCTTATTCCCAAGTTTTGCAATTCAAATTGGAAAACTATAAAATATTTTCTAAAAGTCAATTTGGTCAACCAAGGGCGTCATTGGGTCATTTGCCTAAAAATGTCCTTGGATGATGTTTGTGATCACTAATGACCAACCAATTAAATTAGAAACCAAATCGAGTTTGAGTTCGGTTTCAAAAACCCTTTATTTCAAAACCTGGTTTTATCCCCTTTCTATAATTCAAAATCTATAAAGAATTTTGGTATACTCTAAGAATATGATTTGTAGATCTTGAAAACAGATAGAATAATGGTATATAAAGTTTTTCAAGTTTCCAAAAATAATTTCAAATAACTTTGAAAATACAGTTTTTTAGCATTTGTCTCCTTTTGATTTTAAAAGCATAATTCAAAATTTATGCATAATTTCAGAATACTTTATATATGAAACATGTTTTGTTTGCAAAGTGAAACATTTCATAGTTTTGAAGATTTTCAAATTTTATTGAAAAATCAAAAGTAATTTCAAATGTTTATTTCTAGGGTTTTATTCCCCTTTTGAATTTGAGTTCATATTTCAAAAACTATGTAGAATTTCAAATTGTTTGTTAAATGAAAAGTGTAGCTCTTAAAAATTTATGCAAATGATATTTTTGGAGATTTTCATGTTCCTATATAAATTTTGGAATAATTTGTTATTTTAAAAGAGTGGCATTTCTGTAATTAGCTTGAACAATATTGAAACCTATGGGTGGCCGCCATGGCCGGCTTCTCAAGCCGCGCCACCGTCCACCGGTGCCATACCAGCGTGTAGCCGCCAGCTCACCTCCGTGCGCGAAGCGTCACCGCCGCATGTCACCAGCTCGCACCTCCACCCTGCCCTATATATAGGTGTGGCCGCCATCGTCGTCTTCTTTCTTTTCCTTCTGCCGTCGCCGATGACTGTCCTCCGCCGTCAAAATTCACCACCGTCGATCCATTGCTGCTTGATTGTTCTTGCCAGAAGCTCCGCCTCAACCTTGCGCTTCTTCTGAGCCAGCTAGTGCCCGCCCTCGTCGCCCGTAGCACCCGCACGCCGTCATCTTCCTCGCGGCCGGTCACCGAGCCACCGTGAGCTTTTTTGCCGGCCACCACCACCAGGGTAGGTTATTTATTCTCTTTAAACTCCCTATCATGTTCTTCGTCCTCTCCTGCTCCTTATGCGCACCATTGACAGTCCGTTGGTGCACAGGGATCACCGGGACGCCGACCTTTCCAGAATCTACCGCCGCCATCAGCGCCGCCGACCGCAGCTCGCCTCCGACCATTTTCTAGTCAACCAACATGCGCACTGTGCCCACGGTGAGCTCCTGCGCCCCTCCATGCCTTCATTTTCACCTATTTTCCACCATAGTGGCCGGCCGCCGTAGCTCACCGTCGGCACAACCTTGCCAGCGCCGCCGCACGCGTAGCTGTCGGGGTTGGGGGCTGGGAATAGCTTCATTTTGCTACACATCACATTCACCCGAGTACCCTGCATGTGCCCGTGCACTCACCATCCCTGGAAATAGCTCTGGTGAGCCGAGCCACCGCGTTGGAGCTCCGCCGTGCTGTCATGACCGCCGGTGTAGGTATCATCGTCGCTCCGCCACCACATTAGCTAGCTTAGCTTGCTCGCCTTATCGAGGTGATCATGTAGGTGCCAACCCCGTGGCCAGAGACCTCACCGCCGGTGAGAAATCACCGGTCAATCGCCCTTGTTACCTGTCTTACTTCCATATTCCTTGTTACCTGTTATATGGAAAATACGTAGTAATGCTTAGCCCTGCTTAATAAGTTAGGTTATCAAAAAGTAAAAGTATGAAAAAGATGACGATGGCTTTATCTGTGGAAATGTGATAATAGTTAATAAATCGAGTCCGGACGGTTAACTTGCATTGGAAAAGTAGTCCCTCTAGTGTTTTTGTCTGTTGATGCCCTAGGTCCCATGTCGATAGTGAACTGGTGATATCGAGAAATTAGAAAATCCACATGCATGAAGTGGTATACAGTGGGCCAGAGTCCCCACATATTTCATAGTGTGTTATACTGTGGCTTTAAGTTTCCATGTATATCGGTACACTGGGTCGAAGTGCTCATGTGTATCATATGGTGATATATGGCTGCAGTTGTTATCTCGGTATATCGGTTCATCTGATATGCTTAGGAGTTAAAGTCTTCTGTATATCAATGACCTAGGTCCCAGCTGGGTATGAAAATGGATTCGAATCGCTGTTGCTTCTCGGAGAAGAAGACTCGATCGGTGTTCATCATCGTAGTAACAACTTGAATGATGATAAGATATCAAAATAAAGTTGGTTGGTAATCTGGATCTAGAGCAAGACAACTTTACTTTCTATAATTGCTTTTCTGCAAGAATTCTTATGTCTTGCAAGCCTTACCTTGTCCCTCTAGCCTGCATTTCCTGAGTCTTCACCCCTTTTCTTTTGTTGGGTCAGTCTTGTTGAGTACTTTTGTACTCAGGGTTTGCTGAACCCTTGTTGCAGGTGAGTCCCATGAGCAGGAGTGCTACGCATCCTGTTGCATGATAGTCGTTGCAGTTAGTGACGACGAGTAGGATGTTGGCTCTTGGGCAGAGCTTATCGCCTGGTATTGTAATAAAGTTATCTATCGCTACTCCACTACTTTTATGTTTGTACACTTTAAACTTATGGTTTGTAAGGTTTGGAACTAAATATTTATAAAATTATGTTATTGTAATCCTTCTGCTATTTCGCTCTGATATATCTTATTTATATAAAACTATTGTAATACTGCAATGTCTCTTTGTAATGATTGATCCTGCTCGAAGAATCGTGGATGATTCGGGATTTACCCGACAGACCTTTTAAGTCGTACGGAACACATTCATTGTTATTTGGAGTCTGTTTAGACAATAATAATGCATGTGGGCCATATGATTTAGGAGGTTCTAGCACAGCTGGTATCGGAGCCGGATCATTATTAAAAAGAGTTGTTGTAGTATTGTTTGCGAAAACTTCAAAAGTTTTGAGTCAAATAATTTTAACTTAACTATTTTGGGTCCAAATTGCTTAATTCCTTATCTATGATTCTTTCTATAGACCCTTATTCTTATTTCCAAAATGTGGTGGTGGAATAGCATATTAAATTGCCCTATTTTATAAAGGTTACCTTTATATATGTGTTATTTCAACTCTTTTATGCTTAGATCGTAAGTTCGTTCATGCATCATGTTTAATTAACCTGTTTTAATTACCTTGCCCTTTAAAGTGGTTTGGGTTAAGTAGTATCAATCCTTTTCATGCTAACCTTCAGAGTTCTACCCATCTATCCTTATCTCTTATGACCTATCTTTCTTCAGGATGGCCATTACCAAGCAGACTCCCCGTAAGAGCACTGCACCGAAGGGAGTACCTCGACATCAACTAGCTCCCAGATACGAGATTGGTGAAATAGCTAGACTTAGAGCAGAACTAGAAATAGTAGAAGCGGATAGGCTCGAAGAGGCCACTGAGATTACTCAGTTAAGGCCATCTCGGAGATATATGAAACACCTGAGAAATGATGCTTGGGCACGAGATGATGCAGCAAATGATCGTATTCAAGAACTTGAGGATTACGTGGAAGAGTTGGAGGAATATGCCAATGAAGTTGATGATGAGAATCAAAGGCTGAACAATCTGTTGGATCCTAAATACCAACGACAGGCAGTAAAAAATGATCTTGGTCTTGTAATGGGTCCGGACGAAGAAGAAGAAGATCTTGAGGAAGTAGTGCCCGTCGATGAGGATGTTATTGATGAGGAAGAAGAAAATCTTATGGATGCAGCAAATGAAAATGAAGAGGATATTATGGAAGAAGAAGATCTAGAGATAGTGGAAGAAGAGCCAGAAGAGGAAGAGGATCCAGAAGAGGAGGATGTAATTCCCGTGGATACCAGTGAGGAGGATGAGTAAGGAGTTTGGATAATGAGATGTGTAATATATCTTTTCCCTACTTTCTGAAACCTAGTAGGTGTGGGAAGTCTTGGCGGAGTGCAGATAGTTGTAACAAAAATAATATATTATAAGTGTGTTGCACGTCTGTAATATCTGCTGATCTAGTTCAATAAAGTTTTGTGAATAAAGTATAGTTTGTTTATCAACAGATGCCTGCTCATACTCGATCCCGTGATGCTGCCGGTCCATCTCATGATGGAGGTGATGTTCTGAATCCTCCACCAGTTCCACCAACCCTGGCCGATGCAGTTGCAGCCTTAGTCAATGCAACCACCATGATGGCCTAGAATCAGAATCAAAATGTACATCTGGGGAATCATGGTCGAAATAATAGGAATGAGCCCACCTATGTGGATTTTACCGACACCTGTCCTCTGATCTTCATCATAGTGGATGAACCAATGGAGGCAGATGATTGGCTCCGCACTATGGAGCAGAAGTTTGGGTTAATTGAATGTACCGAATATCAGAAACCCATGTTTGCAGCTCAGCAGTTGAGAGGCACTGTAGGAGCCTGGTGGATTAACTTTGTCGCTGCTCAGCCTGAAGGTCATCGTATTACTTGGGTTGAGTTTCGTGAAGCTTTTCGTGCACATTTTATTCCTGAGGAAATCATGACATAAAGCTTGAAGAGTTTCTTTCCCTGAGGCAAGGTGATATGTCAGTCATGCAGTATTTTGGCAAATTCAATCACTTGTCCCTATATGCTCCTAATCATGTTAGTACTGACCGTAAAAAGGAGTGTTTCCTTAGAGGTTTGAATAGTAAGATTCAGAGGATGATGACTGGGAACCCAAATGCTACCATCCATGAGACGGTAAATATTGCCATATCTTATGAAGAAAAGAACCGTCAACACATGGAAGCTAAGATGAAGAAAATGGTAACATCGGGATTTTCTAGTGGCCATCAAAAGCACCAGAAAATAATCTATCATCCCCAAGACCATTTTTGTCCTTCTTACCGTCCACCACAATACCAAGCTCAGCAACAGACAATTGTCCGTCCTACTGCTACTCTTTCTTATCCACGACATTTGAATGCCTTTGGTATTCATAACCCTAATTTCTAGCCACCAATCTTCCCATGTTATAATTGTGGTAAGCCTGGCCATTACTCAAGGAATTGCCCGCATCCGAGGCCATATAATTCTTATGTCCCCAGAACCTTTGCACCACAATAGCATCCATAGCATCAGAATAGGGCAGGAAATCAGAAGGTGCAGAATAATAAGAATGAGAAGAAGGTTGGTAAGGTGTTCTACACTCAGGTTGGGGAAATTCCAGAAGGAGAACCCATCATGATGGGTACGTTCCCTGTTGTTGATCATCCTGCAATTCTGGTTTTCAATTCTGGTGCGTCCCATACATTCATAAATGGTACATTTGTTAAGACACATGAAATACCAACAATGGGGATGAAAGAACAATTCTTTATACAATTGCCCGGGGGGCGTATGTGTACTAAAGAAATGGTACATGGTGTGCCAGTAACTTTGGGTGGGTATATTTTTCCCACTGATATGATAATATTAATGGATCAAGATATAGATGTGATCCTAGGTATGAATTGGATGAAATGGCATGGTGCTGTCATAAACATCCTGAATAGAACAGTGAGAGTGAACATACCTAATTGCAAATCTCAACTTCTTATCCAACTTCCAACACTTAAAAGGACTGTCGAAAAGGTATGTGCAACTTCTGTAAAAGAGATCCAAGATATACTAGTGGTCTGTGAGTTTCCTGATGTGTTTCCTAATGAATTACCGGGTTTACCTCCTGATAGAAAGGTGGAGTTTAGAATTGATTTGAAGCCTGGTACCGCTCCAATATCTAGAAGAGCTTATCAAATGGTACCACCTGAGTTAGTAGAGCTCAAGACTCAATTGCAAGAGTTATAGGATAAAGTTTTTATTCAACCTAGTTCGTCACCTTGGGGATGTCCTGCAATTTTTGTGAAAAAGAAAGATAAAAGTTTGAGGTTATGTGTGGATTATCGTCCCTTGAATGAGGTAACAATCAAGAATAAGTATCCTCTACCCCACATTGATCAGCCTTTTGATCAATTGGCGGAGGCAAAGGTGTTTTCCAAGATTGATCTTCGATCCAGGTATCATCAAATTAAGATTCGCCCGAAAGATATTTCAAAGACTGCCTTTACCACTCGGTATGGTCTATATGAGTATTTGGTCATGTCTTTTGGACTCACCAATGCACTAGCTTATTTTATGTACTTGATGTACTCAGTGTTCATGCCAGAACTTGATAAGTTTGTGGTAGTCTTTATTGATGATATTTTGATATATTCCAAAAATGAAGAAGAACATGCTAAACACCTCAGAATTGTTCTGCAATGTCTGAGAGAGCATCAACTGTATGCCAAGTTTAGTAAGTGTGAGTTTTGGTTGAAAGAAGTGAAATTTCTTGGACATGTTTTATCAGATAAAGGTGTTGCTATTGATCCTAGCAAGGTACAAGATATACTTGATTGGGAACCACCAAAAATAGTGCATCAAGTTCATAGTGTTTTGGGAATGGCGGGTTATTACCATCATTTCATACCTGATTGTCACTTGAATATGAAGAGGCATTTTAGAAATTGAAGAAGTTAATGACCACTGCTCCCATCTTAGCACAACCAAACATCGAGAAGCTATTTGATGTTTATTGTGATGCTTCTGGTATTGGTATTGGATGTGTGTTGATGCAAGAAGGGAGAGTTACTACTTATGCTTCTCGACAGTTGAAGAAACATGAGGAGCATTATCCAACACATGATTTAGAATTAGCAACTGTTGTCCATGCATTGAAAATATGGCGACATTATCTGTGGGGCAACAAATGTAATATCTATAACGATCACAAGAGTTTGAAATACATTTTTACTCAAGATGAGTTAAATATGAGGCAAAGAAGGTGGTTAGAACTAATCAATGATTATGATTTGGAAATATATTACCATCCTAGTAAGGCAAATGTAGTTGCTGATGCTCTTAGCCAAAAGGGTCATTGCCATTGCTTGACAGTAAAACCTCTAGACATTTCTTTATGTCATGAGATAGAAAAGTTGGGCATAGTAATGGTGCAACATGGTAGTTTGTCAAACATTACAATTGAGTCAACACTCAAAGATCAAATTATTGCTGCCCAGAGACGTAATAAAGGAATTAATCATATCAAAAAGAAAGTTAGAAAAGAAAAAGTTTCTTGTTTTACCCTTGATGAAGCAGATGTCTTATGGTATAAGAATTGTCTAGTCATACCAAAAGTTTCTGAGTTACATCAAAAGATCCTTGATGAAGCACATCTTTCAAAGTTTTCTATTCATCTAGGAAGTAATAAGATGTATCATGACTTAAAAACAGAAATTTTGGTGGACCAAGATGAAGATTGAAATTGCTAATATGTAGCTCAATGTGATACCTGTCAGAAAGTCAAAGCCGTGCATTTGAACCAGCAGGAGAACTTCAACCATTACCCATTCCAGCTTGGAAATGGGAAGATATTAGTATGGATTTTATAGTGGGTCTACCCAGGACAACAAGATGTTTTGATTCAATTTGGGTCATAGTGGATCGACTCACAAAATCCGCACATTTCCTTCCAGTTCAAAGTACAAATTCAGCCTCGCAATATGCCAAACTGTATTTTGAACGTATCATTAATCTTCATGGTGTACCAAAGACTATTGTGTCGGATCGAGGCACGCAGTTCATCGATAAATTCTAGAAGAAATTGCATAATTCATTAGGTACTGATCTTTTGCACAGTACAGCCTACCATCCACAAACAGGAGGTCAGACTAAAAGAGTGAACCAGATACTTGAAAATATGTTAATAGCATGTGTTCTTAATTTTCCAGAGAAATAGGATGAGTGTTTGCCCTTAGCAGAATTTTCTTACAACAATAGTTATCATGAAAGTATCAAAATGGCACCTTTTGAAGCATTATATGGTCACAGATGTAGAACCCATTGAACTGGTCAGAACCTGGAGAAAAAAGATTCTTCAGAGTTGATCTTGTAAAAGAAACAGAAGAAAAGGTTAAGCAGATACAGCAAAACCTGAGAGTAGCCTAGTCTTGTTAGAAGAGTTATGCAGACAAAAGGTGTCAACCATTGTGGTTCAATAAGGGAGATTATGTATATTTAAAGGTGTCACCAATGAAAGGAGTTACTCAGTTTGGAGTCAAAGGCAAGTTAGCACCTCGTTACATTGGACCATTTCAGATTTTGGCACCAATTGGGAAGGTATCATATCGTTTTCAACTACCTGAACAGTTGTCGGCCATACACAATGTGTTCCATGTATCCCAACTCAAGAAGTGTCTTCGAGTGCTGGATAAAGTTGTTGATGTTGAAGGAATTGAACTTGAACCTGACTTGACTTATTCTAAGTATCCAATTTGAGTGTTAGATCAGAAAGACCGTGTCACTAGAAGCAGAACCATTAAGTGGTATAAGATACAATGGGATCAACATTCAGAAGAAGAAGCTACTTGGGAATCAGAAGATTATTTGTTGGAGACTTCTCGGAATTTTACACTTCTATGTAAGCTACAATTCCCTCTATGAGTTGTAACTTCTTTAGTGTGAGTTGTAAAATCCCTTTTCCTTATTATTTAGTTGAAGTGTGTTTCTTGACACATTTCCTTTTCCATTACTTTACCTACATCTTTAAATCTTGGGACGAGATTTCTTTAAGGGGGAAGGGTTGTAACACCTCTGGTGTTATGGTAACTAAAACTGCCAAGTCATCATATGCACCGCAAAGCATTCATGTTTAGGTCAACCTTGATATGCATCAACTAAAACAAGCTTACATTTCATAGGTTGATTGTGCTTCTGAAATGTTTTGTCACATGAAATAATAAAAACCTACTTTCGAATGTCATCCCAAATTACTTGGTTTATATTCTATGTACTTGAGGTGTAAACCGTGTTTACACTAGTGTCAAGCATATTGTATAAATCTAAGTCCAACCCTAAAAATGATTTCCATATTTGAAATTTTGGATTTCAAAGCTTATTCCCAAGTTTTGCAATTCAAATTTAAATTCAAATTGGAAAACTATAAAATGTTTTCCAAAAGTCAATTTGGTCAACCAAGGGTGTCATTGGGTCATTGGCCTAAAAATATCCTTGGAAGATGTTGGTGATCACTAATGACCAACCAATTAAATTAGAAACCAAATCAAGTTTGAGTTCGGTTTCAAAAACCTTTTAATTCAAAACCTGGTTTTATCCCCTTTTCTATAATTCAAAATCTATAAAGAATTTGCTTCTAAAAATATGATTTGTAGATCTTGACAAGAGCTACAATAATGGTTTATAAAGTTTTTCAAGTTTCCAAAAAAATTTCATATAACTTTGAAAATACAGTTTTCTAGCATTCTCCTTTTGATTTTAAAAGCATAATTCAAAATTTATGCATAATTTGAGAAAACTTTATATATGAAATATGTTTGGTTTGCAAAGTGAAACATTCCATAGTTTTGAAGATTTTCAAGTTTTATTGAAAAATCAAAAGTAATTTCAAATGTTTATTTCTAGGGTTTTATTCCCCTTTTGAATTTGAGTTCGTATTTCAAAAACTATGCAAAATTTCAAATTATTTGTTAAATGAAAAGTGTAGCTCTTAAAAAGTTATGCAAATGATATTTTTGGAGATGTTCAAGTTCCTATATAAATTTTGGAGCAATTTGTTATTTTAAACGAGTGGCATTTCTGCATTTGCCAGAAGCTCCGCCTCAACCTTGCGCTTCTTCTGAGCCAGCTAGTGCCCGCCCTTGTCGCCCGTAGCACCCGCACGCCGTCATCTTCCTTGCGGCCGGTTGCCGATCCACTATGAGCTTTTTTGCCAGCCACCGCCACCAAGGTAGGTTATTTATTCTCTTTAACCTCCCCATCATGTTCTTCGTCCTCTCCTGCTCCTTATGCACACCATTGACAGTCCGTTGGTGTACAGGGATCACCGGGACGCCGTAGCTCGCCGTCGGCATGACCTTGCCAGCGCCGCCGCGCGCGTAGCCGTCGGGGTTGGGGGCTGGGAATAGCTTCATTTTGCTGCACATCGCGTACACCCGAGTACCCTGCGTGTGCTCGTGCACTCGCCGTCCCCGGAAATAGCTCTAGTGAGCCGAGACGCCGCGTCGGAGCTCCGCCGTGCTGCCATGACCGCCAGCGTAGGTATCGCCGTCGCTCCGCCGCCACATTAGCTAGCTCAGCTTGCTCGCTGTGTCAAGGTGATCATGTAGGTGCCAACCCCGTGGCCGGAGACCTCGCCGCCGGTGAGAAATCATCGGTCAATCACCGGCGGGCCGTCGGTCAGCGCAGAGACACTGTTCCATTTTCTTTTCTATTTTCAGAAAATGATTTAAATGCTATTTTCTTTAAAAATCATAGTAATTTATGTATAGCTCCAAAAATTATAAAAATTTATAGGTAAGCTCTTTATGGTGTTCTCTACCTAGGAAAAATATGAAATGTCAAATTTGAGTATTTTTGCATAAGTTAAAATTAGCTCTTTTAATTAAAAATGCACCTTCAATGATTTTTAATAAATAAAATAATTGGCTTTTATTTCTGAAATTTATTTTTCCATCTAATTAGGCCAAGAGATTTTTAAAATAAAATTTTGAGCTCAATTAGACAAATTTAATTTTATGCCTTTATTTTATGCCTTTAATTAATTAATTTATCCCTTTAAATAAAGTTTAATCATTATAGGGTTTGTTTGACTTTGGAATTGATTGATGACCTTGGGTCATTAACCTTAATGACCCTTGGTACTATAATTAATTGTTTGCGCTTATCTTAATCATGTCATTAGGGTTCAATCGACATTATTTCATGTGCTTAAATAAATTTCATTAAAGATGTAGTTAACCGTAATGAACTTAGTGCGTAAGTTTTGTTGTCTTGCAACTTTATCATAATGGAAAGTTGTACTCAAGCCTTTAATCTGGTCAGGCATCCATCGAGCATCATGTTTACTATTCCATCATGTTGAAGCATATCATTTTCTCGTATAGTTTCCATTAACGAAGAGTTTAACATTGTCGCACCATATCCCAAGGAAGAGCAGATTCAGGAATTAGGAGTTGATCTAGAGCTCGAGACCGTCTACCCCGAATACCAAGGCAAGCCCCAGATGCATTCCTACCCTACCTTTATTTTATAAAAGTTTTATCGCTTCAGTTATGAAATGTTGCATTAAGTATTAGGAGTTGAGTGAAAACCCACCAATTGCATTACCTATCTTACTTCCATATTCCTTGTTACCTGTTATATGGAAAATACGTAGTAATGCTTAGCCCTGCTTAATAAGTTAGGTTATCAAAAAGTAAAAGAATTAAAAAGATAAGGATGGCTTTATCTGTGGAAACATGATAATAGTTAATAAATCGAGTCCGGACAGTTAGCTTGCATTGGGAAAGCAGTCCCTCTGTAGTGTTTTCGTCTGTTGATGCCCTAGGTCCCGTGTCAATGGTGAACTAGTGATATCGAGAAATTAGAAAATCCACATGCATGAAGTGGTATACAGTGGGCCAGAGTCCCCATGTATGTCATGGAGTGATATATAGTGGGCCAGAGTCCCCACATATTTCATAGTGTGTTATAATGTGGGTTTAAGTTTCCACGTATATCAGTACACTAGGTCGAAGTGCTCATGTGTATCATGTGGTGATATATGGCTGCGGTTGTTATCCTGGTATATCGGTTCATCTGATATGCTTAGGAGTTAGAGTCTCCTGTATATCAGTGACCTAGGTCCCAGCTGGGTATGAAAATGGGATCGAATCGCCGTTGCTTCTCGAAGAAGAAGACTCGATCAGTGTTCATCATCATAGTAACAACTTGAATGATGATAAGATATCAAAATGAAGTTGGTTGGTAATCTGGATCTAGAGCAAGACAACTTTACTTTCTATAATTGCTTTTTCGCAAAAATTTTTATCTCTTGCAAGCCTTACATTGTCCCTCTAGCCTACATTTCCTGAGTCTTCACCCCTTTTCTTTCGTCGGGTCAATCTTGTTGAGTACTTTTGTACTTAGGGTTTGTTGAACCTTTGTTGTAGTTGAGTCCCATGAGCAGGAGTGCTACGCATCCTGTTGCATGACAGTCATTGCGGAGAGTGACAACGAGTTGGATGTTGGCTCTTGGGCAGAGATTATCGCTTGGTATTGTAATAAAGTTATCTATCGCTACTCCACTGCTTTTATGGTTTGTACACTTTAAACTTATGGTTTGTAAGGTTTGGAAGTAAATGTTTATAAAGTTATGTTATTGTAATCCTTTCGTTGTTTTGCTCCGATATATCTTATTTGTATAAAACTATTGTAATACTGCAATGTCTCTTTGTAATAATTGATCCGGCTCGGAGAATCATGGATGATTCAGGATTTACCTGACAAACCTTTTAAGTCAGATGGAACACATTCATTATTATTTGGAGTCTGTTTATACAATAATAATGCATGTGGGCCATATGATTTAGGATGTTCTGCCACATGGAGCCGCACTGGGAGCTATGGCTCCACTCTTCAAGGGTGAGCATTTCAACAAGCCGGTGTCACACGGGGTGAGGAGGATCGTATGTGTCAGCTACTACAACCTCTCCTTGAAGCGATCAGAGCTATTCGTCCCGACGGGACTATCGTCGAGCCACGGCGGGTGGCATGCTTGATGGTTCTACATCCGCAACGACGAGGGTTGGCTGCCCCATTTCACTAGATGTACCATCGTGGCGCGCCTGGAGCACTGGTCTCGCAGCGTGGTGAAGGAGCAGTAGGGGAGGTTGAATCCCCTCCTCGACGTGCTGACCGCTGGGATTGTTGTCTCGGCGTTCCATAGCTGGAGGTGCTGCCATTTATGCAGTGACTGATGCGCTTGGACCAGATGGCCCTGGAGCACCGCTCAAGGGGTGCCAGATGTCGACCGAGTCGCTCCCCCTCGAGGATGTCGTGAAGCGGGTACGGGGAGCGGTCGTCGGTGCCCTCACATCGTACGAGATGAACAGCATCCTGATGCTGCCCGACGATGGCCACATCCAGTTGGTGAGTACCTCATCATGTCATCTCGAATCCCTTTCTTCCCCATCTTCACCTCACGCCTTCTGTCATGGGCTTGTGTATAGGGGGCCATAGATTTTAGGATGTCAGCGCCCCCAGTGAAGGAGGACGATGCCAATCGTCAGATGCGGTGCTTCGTCGCCCAGGTGGAGAAGAAGACCAAGGACGAGGAGAGGAAGAAGAAGAGAAGGCGGGGCCTTGAGTGTCAGGCACGTGAATAGCGCCGGGTGAAGTAGAGGTGCGAGGGGCTTTCTGAGGAGGAGTCCCCCTTAGAAGAGGAGGAGGAGGAGGACGAGGGTGTCTCGATTCCTTACTGCCCGAATGGCTCTGGCTGATGGCCCTTTGATGCAGGGCACCATCGAAGTTGGGTCATCGGTGCCATCCTCAATTGTGACCTCGATATCTATGGAGGTCCGGCGTCGAGGGCCTCGGAGCAGCCTCAGGGGTAGGGCTTGGGCGACCCTTCCACTCGGGGAAGGACATTGTCTCGCCGCACGCGCGGCGGGACGCCTTCAACTCCTACGCAGGAGAGGTCGAGCACCCTGCCGTCCCGGTCCAGGTCCTCGGCAGCTGGTTCATAGATCAAGAGTTGGTCGGCTTCGAAGAAGCATGATACGCTGAAGGTGTCATCGGCATTAGCTTCGAGTGGCTCGGGCTTGGACAAGGGACCCTCGAAGGGACTCGAAGCCATGAGCGGATCGAAGAGGGTGCCCCTCCTTCTTGTGGGGTAAGCTTTTGGTGATTTGGGTTATTTTTTTCCTTTCTATGATGATTTGGTTGCTCACAGTGTCCCTTGCTTCATGTGTGGTTCAGGTTCAAGCGCGCGTGGGAGTTGGTGGGCCCTAACCCTGCTAAGCGCCTCAAGACCGATTTCGCAGCGGGGACGGCGACGTCGGCTCCAGGCGTCACTTCGACACCCCTGGCGGCAGCGAAGGTTGCCTAGGTCGAGAAGGACCGTGCGGCCATGGCTCAAGGTGCTGGTTTCGTCGCGGGTTTGGTCGCCCTAGAGCTCACGACGAAGGGAAGCGCGGACCCTAATCGGGTGCGAACCGACGTCCCTCTCGGCACTGCCGCGCCTAGGGGCGCCTCCAGCGGTCGGCAGCTAGGGTCATCGGAGGGGTCCTCGATTATCCTCGAGGGTGAGGAGGCGGATCCTTCTGCTGGGGATGCAAAGGAGATGGCTGCGACCCCTCAGCAACAGCTGCGGGCGCCGGCATGGCCACTAGGGCTGCACGAGATGGAGGAGCAGAAGCTGGAGCGGCTGTAGCAGCAGGGTCATCCAACTCCTCTTCAGGCTCTAGAGCCTTCTCTTCCTCCTTGGGAGCAGCCGCAGCAGCAGGAAGAGTGGATCAAAGAGGGCCAACTGCAGCCATAGCAGCAGGAAGAGCGGCTCGAAGGGAGCCAACCACAGCCAAAAAAGCTAGTGGCCGAGGATGTCCCGACACACGGGGAGGTCGAGCAGCCAACCGCGCAAACAGCCCTGGCGAAGACGTCCGTTGGGGCATCGGGCGATCGGGCGTCAGGCGATTTCGGCCTCCTTGCCAAGGGGAAACAGAAGTCAGAGGAGGTTGGGCCATCGACGATCGAGGATAGGGCGGGGTCACCATTCCCCAGACTAGCGACCGAGTGCTCGAGCACGGCGGCACGGTCGAGATGGGGGATGTCCTCATGGAGGCGGTACAGGAGCACATCGAGGCGGTGCTCCCAAACTGGGTTTGGAAGCCATCCTTGTCTGAGACCCGACGGATCCCGACGCCCCAATGCTTGAAGTGAATGACCCCATGGAGGTCGAGCGATGGGAGCACGTCGAGGAGTACCATGCATGGTTGCAGCACTCCCTGAAGATGGCAGTCGACATCGTCTCCAACGACTTGACGAAATGCTTTGGGGTATGTGACCTTCTTTCATAGTGTGGGGGTTGGTTTGTTTGCTTTTCTGATCTCTCCCTCTTTTTGGTTGTATTTCTTTGTTCTCAGGCCCTGAAGAGGCACTCCCAGGCCAAATCCTACTTGATCCATCATGCAAACGATAAGTGGGAGCAGGTCCGAAGCTACAGGTGGTGGTCGAGGCTGCTCGGGTCGAGGCGGAGAGGGCAAAGGAGGAGGCGGCCAAGGCCCAGGAGGTGGTGGAAAGGGCGAAGGAGGACACCTCATTGGCTCGAGGGGAGGTGGCCTGGGCCAAGAAGGCGGAAGCTGAGGCCAAGGAGGAGACGGGGAAAGCCAGGGCCAACACCGCCAAGGCCCAGGAGGAAGCAGAGAAGGCCCTCGAGGCCTTGGCTGCCGAGAATGCCACGCTAAAGAAAACCCTGCAGGAGCAGAGGCAGGACATTATATCAGCAGGCAAGGAAATCGAGGACCTGGGTGTGGAGAGGACGAAGGTGGTCCGCTCCCTGAAGGTGACCAAGAAGGAGCACGCCGAGCTGTAGGAAGGGTACACGACCCTCGAGACCCTTGCCACTGGTGCGTCTTCTTCTCTAGCCTTTGTAGTTTTGCCTCTAATGCTCCTGTCATGGCTGACCCCTGTCTTATGTTTTAGTTCTTGAGGAGGAGTTGGCCAAGACTCGGGGCATCATCGAGATGCTTCGAGAGGCCTACCTAGCCAAGGCAAAGCTGACCAGCACCCTTAGCTCCGTGATTACCTTGTTTCGAAATGACTTTGAGGTTGCCCCTCAAGCGGAGGTCAAGGGCGACATACGTGGAACTCCCTCCTCATCCGACTGCACGAGCTCGACCACATCATGAGGGAGCAGATCTGGAATGTGCTCCATGTCGGTGTGAAGTGGGTGATGCCAGTCGTGTGCTCCAGCTTCATATACGACGTGAAGGTGGTCTCCCACGGTTTTGTCAGTGACCCCTCAAAGACCGACACTGAGAACGAGGAGGAGGAGCCTGGCGATTGTCTGGCAAAGCTGTTCGAGCCTGAGGTCCTCCCATCGTTCGAGGATGATGGCCTATGAGCCAATCTAGGCAAGAAGGCCCATGTAATAGATTAGTTTTTGTAAATTATGATGGTGTGGCCCTGGGGGCCTTGAAAACATTATGCATGTGCATATACATAATTTCATGAGTTTTAAGTCCTTTTCTTTGTTGTTGGCCCGACTGTATTTTCACTTAGCAAAATTAGCGCACGATCGTGCCCCTCGAAGGGGGAGTGAGTGGAGGTACCGTAGCCCGGAGGCATAGGCGATCTCACGGCTCAACAGCCCTTGACCCTTGGGACATTCCCGTGATGCTTTTGACTAAGTGCCGACACATGTCGAGGCATGTGAGAAAGAATAGATGTTGAGTTTCGAAAAAATGTGTGAGTTTTTAGGGACTTCGGGGGGTTCCCCCTATACCTTTTATTTCTTGGCGGCCCGACTGTATTTTCACTTAGCAAAATTGGTGCACGGTCATGCCCTTTGAAGGGGGGAGTGAGTGGAGGTACCAAAGCCCAAAGGTGTAGTCACGGCTCGACAGCCCTTGACCCTTGGGACACTCCTGTGATGCTTTTGACTAAGTGCCGACACATGTCGAGGCGTGTGATAAAGAATAGATGTTGAGTTTCGAAAAAATGTGTGAGTTTTTAGGGACTTTGGGGTGTTCCATCCTATACCTTTTCTTTCTTGGCAGCCCGACTGTATTTTCACTTAGAAAATTGGTGCACGGTCGTGCCCCTCGAACGGGGGAGTGAGTGGAGGTACCGTAGCCTGAAGGCATAGGCGATCTCGTGGCTCAACAGCCCTTGACCTTTGGGACACTCCTATGACGCTTTCGACTAAGTGCCGACACATGTCGAGGCGTGTGAGAAAGAATAGACATCGAGTTTCAAAAAAACATGCAAGTTTTTAGGGACTTCGGGGGGTTCCCCCCTCTAGCCCCCTAGGGAGGCTTGGCTCTGATGAAGCAGAGTCGAGGCTACTGTGTACATGTGAATAAAAAGTTTGAACTTGTAAACAAAAGTACTTCTTATTCATTCATGTTATGGGAAATGTACAAAGGCATCGAGGCACTAAGGGTAGAAGCGATGTAGTTGTTCGATATTCCTCGCGTTGGTGAATGTCTCGCCCTTGTCGTTGGCTAGCTTGTAGGTTCCCAGCTTGAACACCTCAGCTACGATGAAGGGGCCTTCCCATGGTGGAGTCAACTTGTGGCAGCCCTTATTGCTCTGACGTCAGCATAAGATGAGATCGCTAACTTGGAGGTCCTTCTTACGATGTGCTTGTCGTGGTAGCGTCAGAGCTTTTGCTGGTACCTCACAGAGTTAAGGAGAGCCACATCTCGAGCCCCTCGAGCTGGTCGATGGCGTTGGCAAGTGCTTCCTCGTTCGTCTGCTCATTGTACGCCTTGAGTCGAGGGGACCGATACTCGAGGTAGGTGGGAAGGACGGCCTCAGACCCGTAGACCATGAAGAACGGGGTGAACCCCGTGGCTCGACTTGGCATTGTCCTTAAACTCCATAGGACCGAGGGTAGCTCGGCAGCCCACTTCTTCCTGTATTTCTTGAGACGATTGTATATCCTTGGCTTGAGTCCCTGGAGGATCATGTCGTTGGCATGCTCGACCTGGCTGTTAGTTCGAGGGTAGGCAACTGCGGACCAATTCACATGGATGTGATGATGGTCGCAGAAGTCCAAGAACTTCTTACCGGTGAGCTACGTGCCATTATCAGTGATGATTACATTGGGGACTCCGAAGCGGTGGATGATGTCGGTGAAGAATGAAATCACCTGCTCAGAGTGGATGTTGGTGATGGGGCGAGCCTTGATCCACTTGGTAAACTTGTCAACAGCTATGAGTAGATGAGTGTAGCCTTGAGTTGTCTTCTTCAGGGGCTCGACGAGATCGAGCCCCCACACGGCAAAGGGCCACATGATGGGGATCATTTGTAGAGCATGAGCAGGGAGGTGTGTTTGCTTGGCATAGAATTGGCACCCCTCGCATGAGCGAACAAGGTTGATGGCATCAAAGACGGCGATTGGCCAGTAGAAGCCCTGCCAAAAAGCGTTCCCAACAAGGGTTCTTGGAGCGGCATGGTGACCACAAGCCCCCGAGTGTAGGTCCTCGAGCGACCTCTTTCCCTCCTCGATTGTGATGCAGCGCTGAATAACCCCGGTGGGGCTCTGTCGATAGAGTTCCCTATCATCGCCGTGGAGAATGTAGGTCTTGGCCCATCGAGCGATGCGCCGAGCCTCAATTCGATCCTCTAGGAGCTCCCCTCGAACAAGATATTCGAGGAAGGGAGTACACCAATCAGGCTCAGGGTATTGCCGAGGGGGCGACCCATCAATTTCCATGACCTCGGCCTCGGTCAAGGGGGCCTCAGTAGGAGGAGGGTGGTCGACCGCCTGTGTTGTAGCTACTTCCCTACCTCCTAGATCAACCAAGGGCTCATACAGGTCCTTGGAGAAAACATTGGGTGGGACAGTACCTTGAGTTGAAGCGATCTTCGCCAGCTCGTCTGGCCTTGTTGTATCTCCGGGCGATGTGGTTGAGCTCGAGGCCATAGAACTGGTCCTCTAACCTGCGAACCTCCTTATAGTAGGCCTCCATCCTAGGGTCATAGAAGCTCAAGTCCTTCATGACTTGGCCAATCATGAGTTGCAAATCACCACGAACATCGAGGAGTCGAACCCCAAGCTCGATGGTGATGCGCAAGCCATTGATGAGGGCCTCATACGCTGGAACATTCTTAGAGGCGGCGAAGTGGAGTTGGATCATGTAGCAAATGTGGACTCCAAGGGGCAAAATGAAGAGTAGGCCTGCACCTGCTCCCATCTTCATTAGCAACCCATCAAAATACATCATCCTGAGCTCTACTTGGATTTGAGCTAGTGGGAGTTGAGTATCAGTCCACTCGGCGATGAAGTCGGCCAACACCTAGGACTTGATGGCCTTTCATGATGCATAGGTGAGGGCCTCGCCCATGAGCTTGACTGCCCACTTGACAATTCTTCCCATGGCTTCTCGGTTCTGGATTATCTCCCCGAGGGGGAAATACGAGACCACAGTCATCGGGTGACCGAGGAAGTAGTGTTGGAGCTTGTGCCAAGTGATCACAATGCAATAGAGCAGCTTCTGGATCTGTGGGTAGTGAACCTTGTTCTCCGAGAGTACCTCACTGATGAAGTACATGGGCCATTGGACGGGCAAGACCTGCCCTTCTTCCTTTCTGTAGACATAGAGCAAGAGCGGCTCGGCTGACCACACTGACCACCTGGGTGGTTGCGGTGACATAGAGCAAGAGCGGCTCGGTTGGGTTCGGAGGTACAAGAATTAGAGGTAAGGTCAGCATGGCCTTAAGCTTGGCAAGGGCCTCCTCAGCTTTGGGGGTCCATACGAAGCGCTCTGATTTTTTCAAGAGGCGGTACAGAGGTAGTGCTTTTTCTCTGAATCGTGAGATAAAGCGACTGAGGGCTGTGAGGCAGCCCGTGACTCTCTGACTCCCTTGAGGTCTCGGATTGGACCCATCTTGGCTCCTGGCCTTAACACCACGTTGAGAGACTATGTACCCCAAGAGCATGCCTCGGGGGCGAAGACACACTTCTCGGGGTTGAGTTTGATATTCTTCGCCCGAAGGCATTTAAATGCAATCTCGAGGTCGTTGATGAGGTCGTCGGCCTTCTTGGTTTTAACCATGATGTCATCGACATAGGCCTCGATCGCTGACCTAATGTGTTCACCGAAGATGTGGAGCATGCATCATTGGTATGTCACCCCGGTGTTTCGAAGGCCAAAGGGCATGGTTACGTAACAATATATGCCGAATGGGGTGATAAAGGAAGTCGCGAGCTGGTCAGACTCCTTCATCTTGATTTGGTGGTAGCCAGAATAAGCATCAAGAAAGGAGAGAGTCTTACATCCCACAGTTGAATCAACGATTTGATCAATACGTGGTAAGGGAAAGGGAACTTTAGGACAAGCTTTATTAAAACTAGTATAGTCTACACATATCCTATATTTCCCATTCTTTTTCTTGACTAGTACAGGATTAGCTAACCACTCAGGATGATGAACCTCTTTGATGAAACTGGCGGCCAAAAGCTTGTTGACTTCATCCCCGATGATCTTGCATTTCTCCTCATCAAAGCTACATAAGCGTTGCTTCACCAGTTTGGACCCGGCTCGGATCTCCAAGGCGTGCTTGGCAACTTCCCTCGGTATGCCTGACATATCTGAAGGACTCCATGCAAACATGTCGGCATTTGCATGGAGAAAGTCAATGAGCACTGCTTCCTATTTGTTGCTATGGGTGGCACTGATGATCAGTGCCCTCTCATCAGAGCTGCTTGGGTCGAGGAGGACCCTCTTTGTGTCCTCAATGGGCTCGAAGTTGTCGGTGTGGTGCTTGGGGTCGAGAAGCTCAGAGGTGAACGCCTCGAGGGTTTCCACCAGCATTGCGAACTCCTCAACGGCCTCCCCATTCTTGACGCACTCGACATCATAGTCGTATGCATGCTCAAAGGAGGGGCCGACGGTGATCACGCCTTTGGGTCCCGGCATCTTGAGCTTGAGGTAGGCGTAATTGGGGATCGCCATGAACTTGGCGTAGCCAGGTCGTCTGATGATGGCGTGGTATGTGCCGTGGAACCCGATCACCTCGAAGGTGAGCTTCTCCTTTTTGAAGTTCACAGAAGTGCCAAAGCAGATGGGGAGGTCGATGCGACCGACGGGGAGAGCCTTCTTCCTTGGTACGACGCCGTGAAAGCCCCCGGCACTCGGGCTGAGCTTCTCTCTTGGAACCCCTAGGAGGTCGAGGGTCTCTGGGTAGATGATGTTGAGGCTGCTGCCTTCATCCATGAGCACCTTAGAAAGGCGAGTGTTGATGATGACGGGGTCGATAACGAGCGGGTACACCCTTGGACAGGGGACATGGTCCGGGTGGTCATCACGGTCAAACGTGATGGCCATTTCAAACCAGTTGAGGTAGTGGGGGGTTGCAACCCGTGTGGAGAAGACCTCTCGATGCTCCCTCTTATGCTGTTGGGGGGAGAGCCAAGTCAAGGGCCCCTCGTAGATCATGTAGTAGTCTTAGACCTTGGGGAAGCCATCATCCTTGTCGCTGCCCTTGTCCTTGGGATCCTCGTTCTTGTCGTCCATCCCGAGGCCCATGCTCTTGAAGTACTTTTTGATCATCTGGTAGTCCTCGAGGTTGTGGTTGGTAGGCCCCTTGTGATAGTGGCATGACTTTTTTAGCATTTCATCAAAGAGGCCCTTCTCGAGAGGACCTCGAAGCTTCTTGTGCTCGGCGGTGGCCACGAGATAGTCGGGGGTGTCCTCGCACTTGCCCAGTTGGTTCTTCTTCTTCCCACCCTTCTTGGCACCTCAATTTGAGTTTTTGGGGTCGCCCAGCTTGGCCTCGCGCTTGCCTTGGGGGTCATTGAAGAAGGCGCCAATCACCTCCTCATCAACGGCATAGTTGGCAACGACGTCCATCAACTCATCAGCGGTCTTGGGGGTGTGCGTCCTAGCTCTCACACAGGTCCTTGCAGGTGGTCCCGGTGATGAAAGCCAGGGTCATGTCTTCATCGGCGATGTGGGGAAGCTCAGTGTGCCACTTGGAGAAGCGTTGACCGAAGTTGTGGAGACTCCCCGGGCTTCTTCTTGTAGCTTCAGAGATCCCACCTATTGCTGGGGCGCACATAGGTCCCCTTGAAGTTCTCCTCGAACACCCTGACCAGGTCGGACCAGTCATGGATTTAGTTGGAGGGGAGCTCCTCGAGCCACCTTCAAGCGGTGTCTGATAGGAAGAGGGGAAGTTATCGGATGATGGCCTAGTCATCGTGCACTCTGCCCAACTGGCATGCCAACCTAAAATCAGCTAGCCATAACTTGGGCTTTATCTCACCGTTGTACTTAACGAGGCTTGTGGGGGACGGAAAGGACTCAGCAGCGGTGTCCTCCGAATTGCTCGGCTGAAGACTCGAGGGCCCAGTGGGTTGGGGGACCGACGCTGGTCCTCGTTGCTGTCATAGCGCCTGCCCTGGTGTGCGTTGTAGCCTCGTGCTTCAGCATCACCGGTCTTACGCCTGCGGTTCTCGTTGATGTCGAGGCTTGTGTCTTGAGGATCGGGGGTGGGCCTCTGGGTTTGAGGGGGCCGGCATGTTGCGAAGAAGCATAGTTGCCTTGACGATGTTCTAGCTAGCACAATTGAAGATGGGGCGCTCGAACACGTCCCCCCAACAATTCATCGTTGGACATCTCAGGCTCTGGCTCAAGCCCCTCCGCCCTGTGGATGTCTGCACTCTTACTCGAGGGTTCGCTTAAGCTTGCACAGACGGTCCCGATCCTCATCGAGCTTGGCTCGCATGTCCCAAACTTGCATTAGCAGGGCGTCATGGGCATCCTGGGGCACTCGTGTGTTGTCTGGCGTAGCAGGCGGCTGCTCCTCTTATCCTGCTATGACAAGGGTGCCGCCCGCCGTGGCTGCGGCTGTGGGTGTGGCTACAGGGTCGATAATGTGGTCGGTTGATGTGAATCCTTCATCGACGTGGAAGCACTCCCACGTGAGGTCGTAGTAGGTGGAGTCAGAGTTGGGACAGCCAGAGTAGAAGATGGGGAACTGCCCACCACACTCCTCCAACAGTCGTTGCATCGTGCCGAGGGTGTAGCACCTCAGGCTAGGATCCTATGATGGCCTTGGACACTCCAGGATCGACGCGGGTATCTCTAAATGCATGGTAGTGCGCAGGAGGTGCCCGTGATGGTCCTCATGAATACTAGGACTGGAGCGTACCGCGGCGGAGTATGCACTGGCAATGCTATCCAGGCCGAATGGGAACGGACGGTGGGCTGTGAACAGCCCATGTGGGAGTAGATTGGATGGCGTCGGAGCCGCGCCCATAGGAGAGATCGTGTTTGGCCTCCTTGGTGAGCACGTAGCGAGAATGGAGTCAGGGTCACCGCCGAGACTTCTTGTCTGCCAGGTTCCCAACTAGGGACCCTGCGTCCTCAGATGGGGATGAGGAAACAGAGGTGGATGCCGACTCAAAGCGGTGATGGTGGTTGCGCTGGCCACGCCTCCTCCTGGGCGGGGAAGCATGGTGACGAGATCAGCGAGGGGCCCGTCACGGGGACCCAGAACCGCTTCCGTTCATGTTTTCGATCAAGAATAGGATCATATTATGGCCGTGGCTAGAGACATGAACTCCAAACTCCCAAACCGAATCACCATAGCGAACAGAAATGATGGCACGAAGTTTGCCATCTGGAAAGTGGCAGGAAATGCTAGTGATACACAGATTCCCCTACCTGGCGCGTCAACTGTCAGCATCGGGACCCGGGGGTGCCCTAAGCTAATGAGTAAATGTGTACTGTGCGCTCCCTAATCCGGATGGTGATGCAAGATGAACACATGATATTTATCCTGCTTGGGCAAAGAAGGCCCTACATCCAGCAGGGGGAGAAGACTTGTATTATCTTGCACCGTAGTGCTTGTACACGGGTGGATACAAGCGAACGAGTGAGAATCAGTGGTGTTCCAAGTGAGCCGGGACATGACCATTTTGGGCTCTAGAAGCTCTCTCGGGTGTTCGATCAACTTATCCCTCTCTATTCTCTCGTACCCGGCGTCCCCTTTTATAGACCAAGGAGAGGCACGGGTGTACAGGAAAGCTAAAGCTATCATAGGTGATGACATCAAGGGGCGATGCCGATCAAGTCTTAGCCGCTGTAGAGGAGTGCACCGGGCATGGCTTGCCCTATAGCGATGTGCTTGGAGTCGACGGTCGTCCTTCAAGCATGTCACGATGACGCCCGAAGACAGTTAGTGAGGACTTGTTCCCATGCGTAGTCATGCGGATCCCTATGGACGTCATGTCAGGAGTTGTTGGAGCGTTGACTGGAGGCGTCAAAGTCAGACTCGAGGGGTGGCCGATGACATTTGTGGCCCAGTCGAGGGGTAGCCACGGGAGTAGTGGTTGGATGGATAAGATCAGACTTAGGGAATCCAAAGCTGGCAGCTGTCGCGTAGTGTGTCGAGGGGGCGTCGAAGGTGGAACAGTGCTAGGCATGGTGCAGCAGTACCAGGCAAATCACCGCACGTCCAGGGATGGGCGGTAAAAGTAGGATTCGACCACTGTACCCGACCACTGTAACATTGTTGTAGCCATGTGGTTAGGCAGGAGTTAGCAAGAGCATTAAATGCACACGTAATCTTCTGCGTCAAAGATGGCTGTCAGCCAGTAGAACCCTGCTCGGTAGGCTTTGCGGACCAGCGTCTAGGATGCCGCATGGTTACCATAAGTGCCCGCGTGATTATTCTTCAAAAGTTTCAAACCCTCTGCCTAGGTGATGCATTTCTGGTAAATCACAGACCTTGGAGCCTTGCACATTAGATCGCCGTTAACCATGAGGTAGGCACGGGCTCTGCGGACCAGCTATTGAGCTTCGACCTTATCCTCCAGAATAAGGTGGTCATTTAAGAATCTGACAAAGGGCTATCTCCAATCGGGCTGGGGAGGTGCTGCCTGCTCGGTTGACTCATCAACCGAAGGCTGCTCACTACCATCATTATATCCTTGCTGGCCGGTGTAGCTATCTTCCACCTCTTTTGCCTTGTCGCTGAGCGCCGCTACGAGCTGATCGGTAGCGGTACTAGGCGTAGGTGCTTCGTAAGCCTGATCGGGGATCGAAGGCTTAATCAAATCTTCAACAAAAACACCAGGTGGTACCTCAGGTGAGAAGATCCAAGCTTAGATAGCTTATCAGCAACTGTGTTCTCCACATGAGGTACATGAGTGAACTCCAGTCCATAGAACTTATTCTCCAGCTTGCGAATCTCGGCAACATAGGCATCCATCTTTTCATTGACTACGTCCTAGTCTTTGTTGACCTGGCGGATGACCAGAGCAGAATCTCCATACACCAGGAGCTGTTTAATGCCCAGCTCGACTACAATATGGAGGCCATGTAGGGCCACTTCATACTCGGCCATGTTATTGGATGCCTTGAACTATATGCGCAAGACGTAGCGGAGCGTGTCTTTGGAAGGAGAGATGAAATAGACCCCTGCACTGGGCCATCGATGTTCATGGAACCATCGAAGTACATCTTCTAGTGGTTGGCAGACATATCAGCCAGGGGCAGGTTGAGGTCCGACCACTCCACAATGAAATCAACCAGGGCCTGAGACTATAGGATTATGAGGGTGCTACGCTAGCTAGAAAACAAAACTTTTCTACCTTATAAACCATGATCTACTGCTAGATATATGTCATAGGATTACCACTAGATGCTCAGGTGCAGCGTAAGACTCGATGTAGTCGAACATGTCATAGCAGTGCCGTGCAGTTGTGTGGTCATCTGTCAAGTACACCCTTCGCTTGCGAATCTCCTAAGCACGATCCTGACCACGTTCAGCTAGTTGCCAACCAGTCCAACTGGGCGCCGACCAGTTGTCGACCACCCTGACCAACCAGGTCCGTCCCTGTGCCATAGATGTAGCACCTCCGAGGTATTACACACGTGCAGGAGGAAGCAATGCGCAACCGGACTGCTTGGCCCACGAGGAGCAAAGGCATGAGTGTGAGGTGGGCGACGACGGCTGAATCTATTCGATCGTATCTGCCTCGTCCCTACCCCTTGCTTATATAGGCGTCCCTCTACAACCCTGACCTGGAGGCCCATCAGGAACCCTAAGCCTTGTCTAATCCAGGTCCAACCCAAACTAGGCTTCCAATCCTTAAGCGTGCGACCCTATGGGTTCACATACACATAGACATGGACCGAGTACTCTACTCACCCAATAGTTGACAGTGGCCTCTAGCAAGACGTAACAACTCCTATGTGTACACAAAGATCATATCAGATGAACCACTATGACCACGTACAAGTTATTCCCTTTGCCACTGATATATGGTTCAACTCGTGGGTTAACTCTTAACCCAAGTATGGCCATGCATTTGTTGATCCAATCACTTGAGTGATCCAGTGATATCTCTCTTATGCAAAGAGGGGCAAATTCCATCTTGACTGTCTATGTCTCATAGCATTCTTCCTGACTACCCGAAGACCACCTTTATAACTACCCAGTTATGGAGTAGCATTTGGTAATCCCTAAGTAGCCATTTCACATCTTGAGTACATACCACAATCTTAGGTCTAAGGACATAACATACATGACGTGAATAGAGACAATCTCTTATCGGGTCAGTCCAGCCTACATGTCTCACATGTGCCCACATTATTAGTTTGACATCTCCATGCCCATGACTTGTGAAACATAGCCATCAACTAATACATGTGCTGGTCTAATATTCAAGTGTGTTTGCACAAGAACGCCGACCAGGGACAACTTTAGAATAACCATTCAAGTAGTTGAGTTACACAAACAATTCACATAATTGCCAATCAACATAGGTTGTCTATAATGGATATTCAATGAACACTTAATGCATGTCATAGATACAACTAGAATATCATATCTCTAGGGCATATTCCCAATAGTCTCCCTCTTGCACTAGAGTTAATCTCTAAGATGTCTAATCCCCATAGACCTCATGTGCGCCTCATGCTTAGGCTATGGAAGAGCCTTTGTCAAAGGATCTGCTATATTCAAATTCGTATGTATTTTGCATAGTTCGATCTCTTCTTGTTTCACAAACTGTCGAATGAAATGAAACTTCCGGAGTACATGTTTGTTCTTCTTGTTTCACAAACTACTTAGCATGTGCAATCACCCCATTGTTATCACAATTTAACTTCAATGGGCTCGACGCATTAGGAAACACACCAAGTTCAATGAGGAACCTCCTCAACCAAACACCTTCCTTTGCAGCTCCACCAGCCACAATGTATTCAGTTTCTGCTGTACAATCGCTGACCGCTTCTTGCTTGGAACTCTTCCAGCTTACTGCACCACCATTTATTATGAACACAAAACCTGATTGAGATAGCGAATCATCTTGGTTGGTTTGGAAGCTAGCATCGATGTAACCATTTACAACGAGCTCCTCCTTACCACCATAGATAAGGAACACATCCTTAGTCCTTCTCAAGTACTTAAGAATGTTTTTAACCAATGTCCAGTGACTCTCACCAGGATTGGGTTGATACCTGCTCGCAATACTTAGAGCATAGGCTACATCTGGGCGAGTACATATCATGGCATACATGATGGAACCAACTGCCAAAGCGTATGGAACATTACTCATGCACTTGCGCTCAGCATTAGTGGAAGGACACTGCTTATCACTGAAGCGCACACCATGTGAC
Organism: Bothriochloa decipiens; assembly: GCA_023333625.1. Taxonomy (NCBI): domain Eukaryota; kingdom Viridiplantae; phylum Streptophyta; class Magnoliopsida; order Poales; family Poaceae; genus Bothriochloa; species Bothriochloa decipiens. The sequence continues at coordinate 50,857,208 of CM041628.1, forward strand.
ACAGGCAAGAACCCTTTCTTGGACTGTTCCATGTTGAACCACTTCAACATCTTATCAATGTACATGTCTTGGCTTAATCCTATTAGCCTTTTTGACCTATCTCTATAGATCTTAATGCCCAAGATGTATGTCATCCTTCATAGAAAACTATTATTCAGTGAAGTCTTTACGGATTGCAACATAGGAATGTCGTTCTCGATCAGTAATATGTCATCCACATACAAGTCAAAAACACAACAGTGCTCGAACTTTCCTTCTTGTAAACATAGTTCTTCTTCATTCTGATGAAAGCCAAACCCTTTGATGAACTCATCAAATTGAAGATTCCAACTCTGAGATGCTTGCTTTAACCCATAAATGGATTTCTTAAGCTTGCATATTTTTCCTGCATTTTTAAGATCAACAAAACCTTCGGGCTGTATCATATACACGTCCTCTTCCAAATATCCATTTAGAAAGGCTATTTTATCATCCATCTGCCATATCCCATAATTGAAATACGCAGCAATTACTAGAATGATCCAGATAGATTTAAGCATCACTACCGGCAAGAATGTCTCGTCGTAGTCAACCCCTTGAACTTGCTGAAAACCCTTTGCGACAAGCTGAGCTTTATAAATGTGAATATTTTCGTCCATATCCTTCTTCTTCTTGAAGATCCATTTGCACTCAATGGGTCTAACCCCTTGAGGCGGGTCAACCAAGTTTCAAACTGATTGTCTCCCATGGAATCTATCTCGGATGTCATGGCGCTCTGCCATTTCTTGAAATCTGGGCCCATCATTGCTTCCACATAATTTGTAGGTTAATCATCATTTAATAACAATAGATCACCACGCAATTCATGAAGTCTCACTGATCTTCATGGTTGGGGCGGATTACCGACCACAGGTGGTTGGGATGAACCGACCACAGGTGGTTGGGGTGGTGTACTAACCATAGGTGGTTGAGATGTACTGACCACAGGTGGTGTACTGACCACGGGTATATCAACTTGTTTTGCTACATTAGCATCACTCGTTGGGTCATTCACAAATGACTCATCTTGAACCTCTTCAAGATATACCTTCCGACCACTCCTATCTCTTTTGAGAAACTCTTTCTCTAGGAATACACCGTTTCGAGCAACAAACACTTTGCCCTCTGATTGGTTATAGAAGTAATACCCTAAATCTTCCTTTGGATATCCCATGAAGAAACACTTGTTTGACTTTGGTGCTAGCTTATCAGATATCAATCGTTTGACATAAGCTTCATAACCTCAAACTTTTAGAAAAGAAAAACTGGGATGGCGACCAGTCCACATTTCATATGGTGTCTTCTCTATGGACTTAGATGGTACCCTATTTAAGGTGAAAGAGGCTGTATCTAGAGCTTATCCCCAAAATGATAAAGGTAGGTCTGACTAGCTCATCATAGACCAAACCATGTCCAACAAAGTCTGATTATGATGCTCGAATGGACACGCCATTTCTCTATGGTGTTCTAGGCGACGTAAGTTGTGGAACAATTCCGCAACTCTTAAGATGATTGCTAAACTTGTGGCTCAAACATTCTCCTCCATGATCCGATCACAAGGCTTTAATCTTCTTGCCACATTGATTCTCTACTTTCATTCTAAAATTCTTGGAACTTTTTAAATGTTTTAGACTTATACTTCATTAGGTAGACATATCCATATCTACTAAAGTCATCAGTAAAAGTAATGAAGTATTGAAATCCACCTCTCGCTGTCGTGCTTAGTGGTCCGCACACATCAGTTGTATGAGTTCCAACAAGCTAGATGCTCTCTCAGGAAAACCTATGAAAGGTGCCTTGGTCATCTTGCCGAGCAGACAAGCTTCACATGTCTCGTAAGATTCAAAATCAAACGAAGTTAGAAGCCCATCAGCATGGAGCCTCTTCATGCGATTTTGACTTATATGACCCAAATGATAGTACCACATATATGTAGGACTTACCTCATTAAGCCGAGGCCTTTTAGCAGTAACATTACAGATAGGAGCATCACCAAGATTTAAAATAAATAATCCATTCACAATGGATGCAAAAGCCACAAACATGGCATTCTTGGAGATCAAACAACCATTATCTTTACTCGCAAAAGAATAACCATCCTTCATCAAGCATGAAGGTGATAGAATGTTTCAACTTAAGCTTGGAATGAAATAACAATTATTCAATTCCATTATAAATCCTAATGGTAGGTGAAGTTGCATCATCCAGACATTCAACGCAGCAACTCTTGCATTGTTGCCCACGCGGAAGTCAACCTCTCCCTTTTCCATGCTTCTACTTCTTATCATTCCCTGTATCGTATTGCAAATATGAGCAACCGATCTAGTATCGAATACCCAGGAATTAACATAGAGTTAGCGAGAAAAATGTTCGTAACATGAACGATAAGGGTACAAGTAGCAGTAATACCTTTACCACCGCCATCCTTCTCTAAGGACGCCAAGTACTCCTTGCAGTTCATTTTCCAGTGACCTTTACCCTTACAGTAAAATCAATTTGAATTTGCAGATGGTCCAGCCTGGGCAACAGATGGGTTTGACTTAGAGATCTCATCTTTAGCCTTGCCCTTCTTCTTCTTCCAAGAATTGCCCTTCCTCTTGAACCGAGGCCTATTCTGGACCGCCAACACTTGGCTACTATCGGCACATTTCTTGATGTTGGCTAATGTTGTTTTCAGCATGCCACACAATTCACTCAAGCCTCTCTCCGCTCCATGCATATGGTAGTTTGATATGAAGTTTCCATAACTGGGCAGAAGAGACGAGAGCATGAAATCAGTAGCTAACTCTTGGCCGATTGGGAAGCCTAGCTTCTCCAAACTCTGAGTGTAACCAGCCATCTTGATTACGTGTAGTCCTACTGTTGTGCCTTCTACAAGCTTGGTTTCCACAAGCGCCTTAGAGACATTGAACCTTTTAGTCCTGGCTTGCGTGCGAAACATCTCTTCAAGCACCATGATCATAACGTTCACTGAGTAATTGTTATCAAAATGCATCTGTAGATCAAATTCCATACAAGCAAGCATACGGCAACTCACTTCAAGATCAGCATCACATGCTCTCATGTAAGCGGTTCTTTCAGTAGTAGGTGCACTTTCATCAGGCTCATCTAGTAATGAGGTGTCTAAAATTTCTTCCTTTTTCTCAGCCTAGAGAACAATTCTCAGGTTGCGGAATCAATTTGCGTAATTTGTTCCATTCAACTTATGTTTCTCAAGAATTAAATGCAAAGTAAATGGTTGATTGCAGGCAGCCATTTGTCTACAACAAAAGTAATGCAAAATACTAAGACAAAAGTATCTATGAAGAGTAAATTATATCATATATAATTTACTCCCACTAAAATCAATATCCCTCAATTGATACTTAGTGATTCAAGACCCACAACTAACATGCCGACCAGTGACCTTTAGCATCATCGCTGGTCAGTATGGTAGATCGGTAAGCAACACCTTGCTAATCATATCTCATATGACTATTGTTGTTGGGCCAGCATCTCTACGCCGAGCACTCAACCTTCCCATGCTTCCCCCTAACTGTTAGGATGATCTTGTTTAAGTAACCAAACCTTCTTGCAGTAAGTATCCAATACGAATAGTCAAGGAAAACCAGTGGCACCCTAATTTCATAGACCCACCACCGATCGTACAAGACTTGTGACAGTGCAAGGTTTGGGGAAGCATGAAACTTAAACATTACCGAGGGATCGTTCTACTTCACTACCGCACAAACATAGACAAAATGTTACAGCATATGAGAGTGGAACATAGTAAGCATGACATAAACATAGATATGACTTGGTATAGCCCATTGTTCTTTTGAGATCTCCATCTCAACATCAATCTGTTCATCATGGTGATCTCCATCTCCATGGTCCATATATATCATCCATCTGTGGTGCATCCTCTAAGGCTAGCTAACACAGATTGGCACGCAGGCCATTACATTAATTGACAAGACATCTAAGGCTCCTGCCTGTATTGTCTTCATGATGTGCAAGCCATAAACTAATTACATACATGCATCTCATACACATAAGGGCTATACCATCATGAATTTTTGCAAAACAGAGTTAGCCGATATCTATACATCTAATGTTGCATGACCTAAGACTGTTCTCAAAAACCAGTGCTCGGTAATAGATCCCATCTACTACCGCCGCACATCGCATGTTCTCGGCACTTGACCTAATGCTCAATTCAATCAATCTAATTGATCTCAAACTCACCATGACTAGTTTTACATGTATCACTTAACTCGGATGGCAGAATTTTGACTGATACGAGTAGATTGTTATAAGACCAGAGTAGCAAGACGATGAACCAAGATCAGAGAAACAGTGCATATCATCATATGCGCACAGCAGGACCTATAACAAAGCAGCTACGGCTTTGATACCACTATAGGATTATGAGGGGTACGCTAGCCAGAAAACAAAACTTTTCTACCTCATATACCAGGATCTACTACTAGATATAGGTCACAGGATTACCACTAGATGTGCAGGTGCAGCGGAAGACTTGATGTAGTCGAACGCGTCGCAGCAGTGCCGTGCAGTTATGTGGTCGTCCATCAAGTATACCCTTCACTTGAGGATCTCCTAAGCACGTTCTCGACCACATTTAGCTAGTTGCCGACCAGTCCAACTGGGCGCCGACTAGTTGCTGACCACTGTGACCGACTAGGTCCATCCCTGTGCCATAGATGTAGCACCTTTGAGGTATCACACACATGCAGGAGGAAGCAACGCGCAACCCGACTGCTAGGTCCGCGAGGAGCAAAGGCGCGAGCGTGAGGTGGGTGACGATGGCTGAATCTGTTTGATCAGATCTACCTCACCCTAGCCCTTGCTTATATAGGCATCCCTCTGCAACCCTGACCTAGAGGCCCATCAGGAACCCTAAGCCTTGTCTAATCCCGGTCCAACCCGAACTAGGCTTCCAACCCTTAAGCGTGCGACCCTATGGGTTCACGTACACATAGATATGAACCAAGTACTCTACTCGCCCAATAGTTGACAGTGGCCTCTAGCAAGACGTGACAACTCCTATGCATACAAAAGATCATATCAAAAACCACTACTACCACGTACAAGTTATTCCCTTTGCCACTGATATATGGTTCAACTCATGGGTTAACTCTTAACCCAAGCACGGCCATGCATTTATTGATCCTGTCACTTGAGTGATCCACTGATATCTCTCTTATGCAAAGAGGGGCAAATTCCATCTTGTCTGTCTATGTCTCATAGCATGCTTCCCGACAACTCGAAGACAACATTTATTACTAACCAGTTACGAAGTAGCGTTGGGTAATCCCTAAGCAGCCGTTTCTCATCTTGAGTACATACCACAATCTTAGGTCTAAAGACATAACGTACATGACATGAATAGAGACAATCTCTTATTGGGGTTAGTCCAGCCTACATGTCTCACATGTGCCCACATTATTAGTTTGACATCTCCATGCCCATGACTTGTGAAACATAGCCATCAAATAATACATGTGCTAGTCTAATATTCAAATGTGTTCTCACAAGAATGCCGACCAGGGACAACTTTAGAATAACCATTCAAGTAGTTGAGTTCCACAAACAATTCACATAATTGCCAATCAACACAAGTTGTCTATAATGAATATTCATTGAACACTTAATGCATGTTATAGATACAACTAGAATATCATCATCTCTATGATTACCTCCAGGGCATATTCCCAACAGAGACTTCACAATATTGCAACTGCAGAAGTTCAGCATGAATTCAAAGAGCTCTAACGCATATTTTACAATATGGCCCCTAGCAAATTTGTTGTGGAGAATGTCGCCAAGTGTAGCTTTTGTGACCACAGTGACCTTGTAGGCTTGGAAGTAATGGAGGAGCTTCCGTTTGGTGATCAGGAGCGCATATAGTAGTTTCTGCACGTGGTTGTATCATTTCTTGGTTTCGTTAAGAAACACGCTAACATAGTAGATTGGGCACTGCACCCCGTAGATGTGCCTAGGTTCCTTGTGCTCTATAGAGGAGAAGCTCCTTGCCCTCTATATCACGGTACTGACCATGTTAGTTGTGGCAGCAATATAGAGGAGAAGCTCCTCGCCCTCTCGCGGGACCGTGAGTACTGGGGGAGTCGCAAGGTACTCCTTGAGCTGTTTGAAGGCCTTGTTGGCCTCCTCCGTCCACTTGAATTTCTCTTTAGCTTTGAGCAGTTTGAAGAAGGGAAGCCCTTTTTCGCCCATGCGGGAGATGTAGTGGCTCAGGGCCGCCAAGCGGCCGGTAAGTTTTTGGATATCTTTGATGCTTCGTGGTGGTTGCAGGTCCAGCACAATTTGGACATTTTTGGGATTTGGGCATATGCCATCCTGGTAGACAACGCTGCCGAGCAGGATCTTAGAAGGAACGCCAAAGGTGCACTTGTTGGGATTCAGTTTCCACTAAAAATTATTGAGGTCCGCAAAGGTGCGTTGGAGGTTAGCAACCAGTGTATGGGACTCCCTGGTTGTCACCACCACATCATCTACATATGCCTCAATAAGGTCGTCGGTGATCTCATGCTCGAGGCAGGCCTGGATGGCCCACTGGTAAGTAGCTCTGAGGCCAAACAACATGGTCATGTAGCAGAAAGCGCCGAAGGGGGTGATGAAGGCAGTGTTCTCCTGGTCCTCCTTTTTGATGGCTATTTGATGATAGCCCGAGTAGCAATCTAGGAAAGAGAGCAGCTCACAACCTGCAGTTGAGTCTACAACCTTGTCGATTTGAGGGAGATTGAAAGCCTATTTAGGGCAGTGTTTGTTGAGATCGGTGTAGTCAACACACATTTTCCATTCGTTAGTCTTTTTGAGTACATGAATCGGATTGGCTAACCACTCCAGGTGATACACCTCCTTGATAAAGCTAGCTGCTAGAAGCTTGGCTACTTCTACCCTAATGACTTCCTTGCAGTCATGAGCAAACCATCGCATCTTATGCTTGATAGGTTTAGCGGTCTTCGAGATGTCAAGGTAGTGCTCGGCCCTTCTCCCTTAGGACACCTGGCATGTCGGTGGGTTTCCACGCGAACATGCTGATGTGCTCTCGAAGGAATTGGACGAGCGCATCTTCCTATTGGCGGGAAGGGTAGCCCCGATCTTGGTGGTCTCTGAGGGGTCATTCGGGTCGAGCTGGATCAACTTGTGCTGCTTTACCTTGTTGTAAGGTTGCCGTGCTAACCTGATTGGAACCTTGAGCCCCGCAGGGGCGCCTCCTTAACACCTAGGCTGGTGTGCTCCATGATGTGCTTCAACTCCTCGAATTCTGCGGCTGCATAGGCATCAGACTTGCTCACACATGCTGTGAAGATGTTACCGTGCAGGGATAGGACACCCTGCTTAGTTGGGAGCTTCAACACTAGGTACCCACAATGAGGTACCGCCATGAACTTGGCGATCCCTGGTTGGCCAAGGATGGTGTGGTAGATGCCCTCGATTTCATTCACAATGAAAGTGATGTGGTCGATGCAGAAGTGCTACTTTGTCCCAAACTGGATGGGCAATGTGATCTGCCTGAGGGGGTATAAAGGTTCGCCTGGTATGATGCCCCAAAATGGATACTCATATGGCTTGAGGTTTTCTTGCTTCAGCCCTAGCTCCTTGAAGGCTGGATAGAACAGAATGTTCAGGGTGCTGCCACCATCAACGAGAACTTTCTCGAACCCGGTGCCATTTATCACTGGGTCAAGGATCAGCGGGAATTGACCGGCGTCAGGGATTTGGCCCACATATCAATGCGGCTGGACAATATGGGCTACTCAGACCAGGCGGGCACCTTGACATCCGCAACGAAGTCGTCAGCCTCCTGGATAGCCACGATGGCTCGCATCAGTAGCTTCTTGTCACGAGCGTTCTCCAATCCGACCTTGCCACTATAAATGAAAGTTGTCACATTCTTCATGGGATCCCTATAGGCATGTTGTGGTTTTGCATCCTGAGCTTCTTCTTTGTTGGCATCCTCTTGCCGGACGGGGTTCTTGGCTTTGGCTTTGGGAGCTAGGCGTGGCTTCTTGTTGGCCGTCTTCTCCAGCGCCTCTTTCAAGACCCTTCACTCGCCCAGTGTGTGTCCCTTGCCAGGATGATGAGGGCAATCTTGACTAAGGACCTTGTTGAGTTCTTCATCGTTCACCCTCTTCTGGTCTTTACCGTGTTGATAAAGGAGTCATTACGGTTACGCCGACCACCATTGTAGGCTTCCCAGCCACGACGGTTGATAGAACGATCATCATCACAGTGGTCAGGGTTGCAGTTGCTATGAAGGTTGCAATGATCGTCCCATGATTTGGCCAGCTGTCTTGGTTGCTGCCGCGATCATGGTCGTTATCATGGTGGTAGTTGCGGTTGGGGGGAATAGGGTCCCCCTCGTTCAGTCCATTGTCAAGATGAGCAAATCTGTTGGTGATGGAGAGGAGCTCTTCCATGGTTCTTGGTCACTCAAGGAGCCACTCCTTGAGGTTTAGATCACGTGGTTGGACCAGGCCGGCAACAAAAAGGTCATTCCCTTCTGCCGGGGTGACATCGATCACATGATTCCACGTGTCGGAGAAACGCCGGATGTACTGTCGTAGCGATTCCTTGGATGATGCCACACCTATGCCAAAGTGTACTTGGTGTTTGGCAGCATGCAGTTGGGCTTGATGTTGTTGATGAACATCTGCCTGAGCTAAGGCCAACTGTGGATGCTACAGGCACACTGGCGGAGCAACCAGGAGGTAGCGACGTTGTTCAAGACTACCAGGAGGTAGTTTGCCATGATGAATTGGTCACCCCATGCTCGGACTGCCACTTCATACAGCATGATCCAATGCTCAGGGTTGTCCTACCCATCATACATCTTGACGTCCCCAATCCAGAATTCTTTGGCCACAGGACGGCCTTGAGTTCTTTCGAGATGGGGCTGGTCCACTCATGTGTCACTGAATACGGTAACGTTCATCAAGGTGAACATGGAGATCGTGATCTTGGGGCTGCTTGACTTCCTGGTTGTGTTCAGCGCGACAGTTGGCTTGTTGCCGGTTGGCACGCTAGCGATTGCCGTGTTGGAGCTAATCGTCGTGTGGCACCTCTCATGGGCCATCATTGGCGTTGGCCTACCTGGGCTGTTCGAGCAGAGGTCCTCCTTGATTAGACTCATTGTCAGCGCCACTTTCTGTGGGTTGGCGATGATGACTACACCAGGATCATCATGACCGATGCGACGTGGTCAGCGAACCGATAGAGCAGAGCTGAACCACCTATGCTTCGGCGACGATCAAAAAATCACGGATCGCTTCGGCCCCGGGTGTGTTCGGGGGAAGGTTGTTGAGCCGATCCATGGCCACTATAATGTTGATCGTGGGATCTCATGGACGATATCCCCCACCATGTTGAATTTTCCATTGAGGTTGCGTTGGAGGCGGCACGGCTGAGGACCTGCATTGTTACCACCGTTGGCCCCGTTGTTGGCGGCGTTCGCTTCTTGTGCCTCCAGGAGGCATCGACATTCTTGATCAGCATTGCGGCCTTCCCTTGCTTGCCTCTCCTACTCTATTTCATTTGGAATAGGAGGCTCATCCATGCTGACCATGAATACTGAACCGTTGAAGCCAGGCAGGATCCTAGGGGTGCCGGGTGCCGTGTCAGCAGAACGGGTCCGGTGGTCCGGCGTGGTCGGGCTTTCCTCCTCGACGTTCTCCTGACTCTGGATCTCAGGACTCTCTTCATCAGAGAGGAGGTACTCTGTAAGGTTGAAGGAGACGAAGGGCATCCCGTTGAGCCCAGAGAGTAGATCAAAAGCGGCGTCGTCCTTGGGGATTATAGCGTCCGACCTGGAAGGAATTTGCTGCAAAGCCACCATGCCTACCATGGGCCTTGGATCTTCTGGGACTAGAATTAGGTTGGGATCTAGGTCCAGGAGGTGGTCATCACATCACTGAGGAGCGCTCTATAGGTTTCTCGCATCGGACGAGGCTACGTTGCTCAACCCGTGTGAGAAGATGGGTATATTATTTGGGCCGGGGGCGACTGGATCTACCGGCCCTGGTGCCGGTTGCATCTGCTGCGCCCGATGCTGCTGCCACTACTCTACTCGGGCCTAACAAGCAGCATGGCTAAGTGTGTGCTGGTGCTGATGTATGTTGATGAACTCGTCCAGCCTAACTAGAGGTGGAGCCCGGGTAGTGGCTAGAGTTGTATCTGGTCAGCGTGGGTGACGAGCTTGATTGCGCGTAGGGCGCTGCAGATGGTGCCCCTGGTTGGGCATGGGTTGTTGTTGACAGTGCTCTGCCATAGTAGGAGGCCCGCCTTAGTGAGTAACCGATGGTCCACCTCTGCGGTTAGCAGGTGATGCTCGAGCCGGAGCTAGATTTGGATCTAGTCGGCGTGGGCCACCAGCTTGGCCCGTACGTCCTTGCTGGTGTCGAGTGTTGCCCTACTGGCGGATAGGTGGCAGCCCACGAACCATGGTGTGGATTTGGATCTACACAGCACGGTTGGTTGGCATGATTGCGCTGGCGTGGTTGGACTGGGATGAAGTCCATGTACTCTTCATGGAGCCACGTAGGAGCGGACTCCACGTACTCGAGGAGCTTAGCCAGACCTGTCCCGTGTCGATTGATCATGTCAATCAGATCGAAATTATCGATGTGCCTCCTCTGGTAGCGAAGAAGCTGCCAGTTCACCACTGGCGTGGCCATCAACTCCGCCCTTGTCATGGGCGGCTCGAATGACCCCGGGGTAGCCCCGAGATCTGGGTTGTTGGAAAAGTGGTTGGCACAGTCAGTGCTGGTGTCGACTGCGTCACAGCAAGAGCTGGGACCGGCTGCGCTGCTCCTGCGAACATGAGGGACGTCGTCACGCCAGTGGTCCATGTGAGTGAACCGATGGTGAGGGAGACGCCTGCCTCAAAGTCCATGGAAGCTGGGAATAAAACCATCTGGATCACCTGCTAATCAGATCGCACACCCCTAACCTGGCGAGCCACTGTTGAAGAAACCTCCTCGACAGTCTACCATGGGATACCTTGAGGTAGTAGATTGTGGTGAGGGCATGCTGAGACCTAATATCTAGATGTGAGACGCAAGACGAACAACCAGGACAACTAGGGTTTATCCAGGTTCAGGCCGCTTGGAAGCGTAATACCCTATGTCCTGCGTCTCTATTGCCGTATTGATGAGTATCCGAGTACAAGGGTTCCGATCAGATGAGATTAGACTAGACCCAGTCAGATCAGATGAAAGAGGGTGCCTTCTAGGGGGTCCTTGTCTGCCTTATATAGCCGGAGGACAAGGTTACATATCTAGGGTTTCCCTATGGTTGGTTACATTGCGCCGTATCCTTGGAGTATAAAAACAGATCTAACCGACTAAGACTCCTAGCATGCCAAGTAGCCTTCAGCACCCGTGCGGCCCACCAACCTGGGTAGTAGTGGACCATGGTCTCTGTCATGTCATCCAGCCCACTAATCAGGATAATGGTGGACCAGCCTTCGTCTTCTGGTCAGGGCCGTCTAGACCGAGCAGCCCAAAGTCTAGCTGCGAGGGTATATGGGGTGTATACCCCCACACTCCCTGCGAAAGTTCAGCGAGGTATTGCGATTAGAACACACCATGATAATTAGGGAAAAAGAGCTCAGTGAGTTCGTTAGAACGAAGAGAAACCCAACGTCAAGTTGATGAAGATGGTGTGACTTCAAAATGCAGAATCAAAGTTGGAGGTGGCGGCTAGGGTTGCAGCGGCTATAGCTCGAGCTCGACGCGATGACTGCTTTCGTGAGGGTTTGATAAGAGGCAAAGGCGGCGTGCGGGCTTGCTAGGTGTTGGGTTTGAGGCGGACTCCGATGCGGTAGAGTCCTGCTCGGACTCAAGGTGGAAGATGACGGGGATGGGTCCCACCTGTCGATGACACAAGAACCAGGGCCGGGGTGTCAGTCGGTCAAGGAGAAGAGGGAGGCGCGGGTAGCCTGCCTGCCTTGCTCGACCGGCCTAGGAAGAGGCCAAACGGGCCACGGTGGAAGAAAAAGGCTAGCAGCTAAAGAAAAGGAGAAATGGAGAGCAAGCTAACTGGGCCTTCTTGGGCTAGAAAGGAAGGAGGGGGGATGGAAAAGAAAAGCCTTTTCTTTTATTTGAATAACTTTTCAAAAGAGGTTTTCAAATTCTTTTGAATTCATTTTTTAGATTTGGTCAAATCCAAACATCACAACAGAAATAATGCACCAGCATGAATGCACAAGAATGCTTCTTGTCTATAATTGATTTTACTTTTATAAAAATCATTGTTTCTCCTAGGTTAAATGCTCACAAAATTGCATAATTAAATCAATTTAACTATTTTTAAACTGTGCAAATTTTAGGGTGTTACAAATCTACCCCCCTTAGGAAAATCTCATCATCAAGATTGAGCTGCTTACTCAAAGAACTTCAGATATGCCTTTCTCAAATCCTCTTCTCTTTCCCAAGTAGCCTCAGCTTCAGAATACCGATTCCACTAAACCTTGTACATCTTAATAATTCTACTCCTTGTCACCCGTTTCGCTGTTTCCAAAATCTTAATCGGATATGCTTCATAAGTAAGATCATCCTTCACTATGAGCTATTCTATAGGTATCTGCTCTACTTTTGGCACACGCAAACACTTCTTATTTGTGACACATGGAACACATCGGGCACACCGGCCACTTTTCAGGCAACTCTAGTTGATAAGCCACTTCCCCATGTCTCGCAATAACCTTAAATGGACAACATACCTTGGTGCTAATTTTCCCTTTAGGTTGAACCTCTACACACCTCTCATAGGCGACACTTTCAAGTACACATAATCACCTACCTTGAAAGTGAGTTCCCTCCTTCGAGTATCCGCATAACTCTTCTGACGAGATTGTGCCACCCTCATATTTTCTCTGATCATTCTAACTTGTTCTTCCACCTCTCTAAGTGACTCTGGACCAAACTTTTGTGTCTCCCAAGTTTGATTCCAGAACAATAGAGTCCTACACTTTCACCCATATAAAGCTTCAAATGGTGCCATCTTGAGACTATTGGTAACTGTTGTTATATGAGAACTCAGCATAAGGCAAGCTCTTATCCAAACTAGTCCCTTTCTACAACGCACAAGCCCTCAACATATCCTCTAAAATCTGATTTATTCTCTCAGTCTGACCATTAGTCTAAGGACGATAGGCAGACTAAAATTTAACTGAGTTCCCAGTGAAGTATGTATTTGCTTCTAAAAATGAGAGGTGAACTGTGAACCTCTATCGGACACAATCTTCTTTGGCACTCCATGCAAACACATAATCCTTTCCATATACAATTCTGCTAATTTTGGTCCATCATAAGTGGTCTTGACAGGTAGAAAATGTGCCACCTTAGTCCAACGATCAACGATCACCCATACAGAATCATAGCCCCTCTTAGTACATGGTTATCCCAATATAAAATCCATACCAACCTTATCCCACTTCAATTCAGGTATCTTCATTGGTTGTAACAGTCCTGCTGGCCTTTGATGTTCTGCTTTCACACGTTGACACGTATCACATATAGCAACATACGAAACCACATCTCTCTTTAACCCATACCACCAATACCTTTCCTTGATGTCTAGATACATCTTTCTACTTCTAGGATGAATGGAGTAGGCTGACTCATGCACCTCCCTTAGAATTGCATCCCAAATAGCTTTTATTTCTGGCACACATATCCTCTTTCCAAACCACAACGTACCATCTTCGTCTATGCAAAAACTAGGTGCCTTCTCAATCACAACATTCCCTGCTATCTCCTTCAATTTCTCATCCTCTAACTAACCCTTGCGTATTTCTTGCTCTAAAGTAGGTGTCACCTCTATCTCCATAGTATTGAGAACAACACCAAGATTCAATTACTCAACTCATCACATAGCTCCTTGGTCATAGTCATCACCTGAATCTCACTAGCATACCTCTTCCTACTAAGTGCATCAGCCACAACATTTGCTTTCTCGGGATGATAAAACAATTCAAAATCATAGTCCTTGATCAATTCCAGCCATCGACGTTGCCTCAAGTTTAAATCTGATTGAGTGAAGATATATTTCAAACTCTTGTGATCCATATAAACATCACACTTGTGGCCAATCAGATAATGTCTCCAGATCTTCAAAGCATAAACCACTGCTACTAACTCCAGTCATGAGTAGGATAATTTAACTCATGCTTCTACAACTACCTAGATGCATAAGACACAACTCTCCCTTCTTGCATAAGAACACACCCCAAACCTTGTCAAGATGCATCACAATAAATAGAGAACTTCTTACTTAGATCTGGTAGTATCAACACAGGAGCTGTAGTCAATCTCTTCTTCAACTCTTCGAAGCGCTTAACACTTATCAGACCACTCAAACTTGACATTCTTCTCTAACAGAGCTGTCAGGGTTTTAGCAAGCTTGGAGAAACCTTCAATAAACCTCCTATAGTAACCAGCCAAACCAAGAAAACTATGAATCTCACTGACATCAGTAGGTGGCTCCTAGTCTAAAACGTCCTTCACTTTTTTAGGATCCACTGCTATACCTCCATTAGAAACATGACCCAAGAAAGAAACTTCATTTAGCTAGAACTCACACTTACTCTTCTTAGCATACAATTTGTGTTCCTTGAGTTTTTGTAGCACCAATCTGAGATGCTCAGCATGTTCCTCTTTGGTCTTGGAGAATACCAATACTCATATAACCCATACCTCATGGTGAATGTTGTCTTCGGGATATCTGAATTCTGAATCTTCAACTGATAGTAACCAGAACGTAGATCAATCTTAGAAAACACACAAGCACCTCTCAACTGATCAAACAAATCATCAATCCTCGGCAACGGGTACATGTTCTTGATAGTAACTTCATTAAGAGAACAATAGTCAACACACATACGCTGAGTACCATCCTTCTTTTCAACAAAAATCATAGGGGCACCCCATGGAGATGAACTAGGATATATGAAACCCTTCTCCTGCAACTCCTTCAGTTGTTTCTTAAGTTCTTCTAATTCATTTACCCCTATTCTATATGGACATTTTGCTATAGGTGCAGTGCCAGGTAATAACTCAATAATAACTCAATGTCATGGTTAGGTGGCATACCTGGCAAGTCATCAGGAAAACATCCGGGAACTCCTCCATGACATGGTCTTTATCAGCATCATCATCGTCATCTAGCAGATTCACTATAGCTGTAGGTGGTTCTTGCACTGCCACATCAACACTGATTCTATCCCCTTTTGATGTTATCAGAACTACCACTTTCTCTTTACACTGAATTACCACATTGTGTTGCTTCATCCAGTCCAAACCCAGGATCACATCGATGCCAAATGCACTCAACACAGTCAAACTAGTAGTGAACTCTACCCTCCTTAAAGAGATACTAACTGAGGGACCATAATAAAAAGCTGGTATTCCTCCTCCTAGTGAGTTCATTAGCATGGATTCTTTCAAGGCAAGTAGGGGTATACTATGTGCTTTAACAAATGCTTGAGATATGAAAGAATGCGATGCTCCAGAATCAAAAAGAATAGCAGAGATAGAGTTGATGCTAAACGTACCCAACATAATTTCTGGCGCCTCCTGAGCAGTGGCCTCCTGCGCAGTCTTAGTGGACACATGGTTCACTCTCCCATGGGTGGCATAAGATATCCCATTGCTAGCATAATGCCCCACATCACCATACGCAAAACACCTATTGGGAGTGCTAGGGGTGCTATTCTTCAAGGGTATGTTGTTTGGTGTAGTGAGACGTGAATTTTGATTACCCTGCTGCTATGGTGTGCGCGGACTCCAATTCTGTTGTTAGTTATATGAGAGGTTTTGATCATTCTGAGGATATCGAGGACGCGGTGGGTTGGAGAAATGATTCCACTGGCTAGCTAACCCTTGGAACCTCTGCTGATAGCCTTGAGAGTTAGGAAGAAAATGATTGTTGCTGACCCTTTTTCTTCCATCCTCCTCTTCCTATCCTTGTCCCTGCGCATATTGTCAAGCACAATAGCGCTATTCACCAACTCCTGGAAACTGGTATACTTCTGTCCAACCAACTACAGCCTAAGTTCATAGTAAATCTCATTGAGGAAATGACGTCGCTTGTCAGCTTCTTCCAGCACCTCGTTTGGAGCATAGTGAGTAAGCTCATTGAACTTGTTGTGATACTCGCTCATAGTCATGTTGCCCATCCTGAGAGATCTGAATTCCTCTTGCTTCTACTCAACAAGACCATTTGGGATGTGGTGTGCCTTGAAATCCCTAAAAAAATCTACCCATGTGATGGCGGGAGCATTGGCGGGATGAGCAGCTTGATAAGACTCCCACCATATTTGCGTAGCACCTTGCAATTGTCCAGACGCATAGAGCACCTTTTCTCCATCATTGCACTGAGCAAGGTTCAATTGCTTCTCCACAACACATTTCCAGTCGTCAACTTTCAATGGTTCTATGGAGTGAGAAAACACAGGAGGGTTACCATGCATGAAGTCTCTACACTTATCCCGTGGTGGTGGCGCATGTGGTACTCCTCCAGCTTGCATGGTCTGTGACAACTGGGTCAAAGCTTGCATCATCTGAGCTTGTGAGGCCATGAATTCCTCATGAGTGACTAGTGAGGGATTGTTTCTAGCAACGTTCCTGTTTCCCCTTCTTGACATCTACACCAATTCATACAGAGGAATCCTTAGAACAACGGAAATTTCAATACTGTCAGCTCTATAATGATTGTGAAAATTTCTGGATGAGTTACAATTTTAGCAATCCAGTAAAACAATCATAACCAGAGTTCTAGATATTCAATTCAGACAAACTTTATATGGTTGGAAAGCTTAGGAAGTTATCTACAACTGTATGTTATATTGTATCAAGAGATTCAGTCGTTAAGTTGGTTGAAACAGCACACAATAGAAACTATTTTAGACATTAAGACTGTGTAGAAACACTAAATTTGAAAAGTTATAACTTGCAGGTCAGAAATAATCTAAAGGTGATTCTTGTGGTATTGGAAAGGTACTAAAGTTTAGTTATTGCCATCAAAATTTTAGCAGATTTGCAGTAGCCTAACTCAAGATATGATAGAAATATTGCAGACTGCTCTAGAATTTCAGCACCGGACAAATTCGAGATTGACCAAAACAAACTTTATTAATGACCCCAAAACTCTAATATGTTTAACTAAGGAATATTGCGGACATGCCCAAAGAGCTCCATCACTCATTACAAAGATTCAAATCACTCAAAACCAAAAAACAACTCAACTAACACACCAAAGTTCACTCGCAACTAAAAGACTCGACTCAACTGGACTAACGAAACTAACGACTATTACATAAAAGGTCTTCTGCACCTAAAGATGAAAAGGAGGGGCACGCTTCTCATTAATCTTTGGTTCTCCAATGGAAGCTCTAAGGTTGTCATGCGTCTTCTGCAACTTCCTATAGTCCTTCCCTTGCTAGTAGAGCGTAGCTTCCAAGATTCCTTTCCATCATATCATAGCCAAAGAACGTCGTAGCTTGGTGTGCTGGATCATGATCCAAAGGAAACATCATTGCCCATCCATCTCCCATATTCAAATCCTCATATGGAAGATAATGGTAGCGATCATGCTGCATTGGCTCATGGTGATTTCTACGAAGACTCACCCACGCTTGAAATGTTGCATCATCAATACTGCTCTCCATGGTATGGCGATGTCCCCAATGAAAATGAGCCCTTTCAAGCTTGAAAACTCCTGGTCCCTCATTCTCAAAGAAGATGTTCACAGTGGTCTTCCAATAAGATGTTGCAAGAGGATGAGTATACTCAACGCAGACATACTGTGTTGCAGGCTTCCAATTAGCATAATATTGAGTCAGCACCACCACCAGATGATGATGTGTTGCAGAGTCATGGTTCCACAAGGTACGCTCCTCTGTAGTCCACATCATTGGAGGAGGTTCATCATCACCTTGAGCGACTTCCATCACATCATCTTGAGCAATGTCTGCCTCATCATCACTGAGGATAATGATATCTTGCTCCTCTTCCACAGGCTCCAGTTCTTCCTGTTCTTCTTGTTGGGCTTCCTCCATAGGTTCTTCTTCTTCAGACTCAGGTGTAGGTGACCATAAAGGTGATGGCGTCTGTTGTGTAGGGAGTGCGGCCACTTCATCTTCATCATCCTCACTATTCTAATCTCGTACTTCAACTCGTGGTGGAATGGAACCTCCAGTACTCTTGTGGATGGTCTGATGGGTACGCATCTACAGAATTAGACAAAGTAAAGTTAGAATCAATGTTTTGTAATAGAATAAGATAGGAGTAGCATAAAAATTTAGAAAATATAAAGACCAAGATAGTAAGCAATAATCTAGTTAAGCAAAGAGAGCTAAAACGACCATTCTATCTAGGCTTGCGTCCTACAGTCAACCATCTCTGATACCAATTTGTCATATCTCATTTTAAAGGACTAAAATAAGATATATAAAAGCCTTACATGCACCCCAGGATGTCACACACATAAGTTGACAAATTATAAATAGTACCAAATCAAAGTTTATTACATAGCACACGAATAGCATGACATCGTCTTTAACAAAAATAAGACATAACTAAGATAACTCTAGATGATAGCTCCACCATAGGGACACGTCAACTGGTTGACACAAGCTAGCAGTCGTGTCGATAACTCTCACTCCAATCTTGATCTGTTACCCATCCAGGATTTTCCAAGCAATGAAATAAAACAAGTGTAAGTACATACGTACTTAGCAAGCATAGAAGGGGTTTATGAAGCTCAATAAAGGTTGACATGGTTTAACTGCAAGTAGCTTTTAGTGTTATGTCACATTTTAGCAATTAGCATCAAGGTAGTAACAAACCCATAACCACATGATCAGGTAGACATGATTAAGAATATGATAAAAACATTAACAGGTAGCACAATTTGAGGTCCATAAGAACCTCTTGGTCACCCTAACCGTGGGCACGGATGATATATCAGTTTATCTCAGCGCAGAGGTGTACACTTTCACAACAAGTCATGATTTCCAAATACATGGGTTTGCAAGGCCCAAAAAACTATAACCCATATAAAGCCACTCATAAGTTCGTCTAACAAGCTAGGGCCACAGGGTCATCGAATATAGAAAACCCCTCTCCCAGAATGGCACATCCCAGTTATAACACATAATGAAGAGGCAGCCCTATACCCAACTCACAGATCCTCTAACTTGCTAAAAAGGTCCTATGAATAACTAGCGCCAAAGACATGTAGCCCCCATAGCTATACGTTATGTCCCGGATGATCACTTACAGTTTGGATCTTATTGATAACCATCTTTTCATTAGTTGCATTGTCTTTAATCAAGTTATAATATCATGGTTATAAAGCACTAGCATTAACTACCCATATGCAACATCTCCAGTTATCAAGGTAGACAGTAAATCAAAGCTAGGAAACCTTAACAGGGAAGCAAAGAGACACATGCATATGATTTTAGTGTGTATATTGATTAGGTAACAAGGATGGTCTCAACTATACTTGCCTTGATCAAAGCTCTCCTAATGAACCTGCTGATCCTGGTTGTTGAAGTACTCTTGTTCTCTAACAAATGACTCACTCTCTAAACTTGATCAACAATCAGCAACACACAAGCATCGAGCACTCATGCATGAGAAAACAAATAGATTCAATTAGAACAGTACACCAAATCAACAAAATAGTATGAGAAGAGTTTATAAAGCCAATCTATATGTCGCTACGATCACACAGACGTAAAGATCACCAAAATTGGAGCTATAATGAGAAAGTAATGAATTTTACAAGATTTCCTAATTAAAATAATATCGAATTTAAACAGTGGAAAGTAGATCTAACAGTGGTACTAACATGTAGATTATGAAATTATGAATCTAATGCAACTTGAACGGATCGATTTGGATCAAAAACGAAGAAGTTATAGACAAAATAAGATAATGGCAAAATTATAAATAGACAGAACTATTATTGGAATTAAAATAAATCAAAAATGGGATTTTTAGATCTGGCCGAGGACTCTTAATTAAATAGATAAAACTTTAGGGGGTTTTCTACAAAACTACCACCCAAAAGGGTACGGGGCTGCCTGGGCCGTTGGATCTAGAATCCATGGTCCAGATTAGATCGGGCGAAAGAGAGAGGAAGCGGCTCGCCGGGGAAGTGACCCCCGCGGCGGTCGGCCATAGCCGACGGTGGGGTAGCTCACCGGTGCAACTGGAATTGGCCCTAGAGGCTTCGGTTTGGCTCAGAATGTTGACCAATCAAAAGAGAAGCTCAACATGGACTCACCCAAGTTGAAACCACGGACCAGAGCGAACGGAGGCGAACTGGCAACGAGTGACGGCGGCGATGAGCTCCCTGTGAAAGTGGCAAGGTATTGTGATTAGAATAGAGCATGCAATTGGGGAAAAAGAGCTTGGCGAGTTTGTTACAATGAAGAGAAACCCGGTGTTGAGTCGATGAAGGTGGTGCAACTCCAAAACGGCGGAACCAAAGTTGGATGTGGCGGCTAGGGTTGCGGCGGCTGTAGCTCAAGCTTGGCGCTATGGCTGCTTGCGTGAGGGTTTGATAGGAGGCAAAGGTGGCACGCAGGCTCTCTATTATGCTTGGGTTTGTTTGGGGTTCACGGGAGGACGGGACGTGTCGGGTTCGAGGCAGACTCCAGTGTGGCAGAGTCATGCTCGGACTCGAGGTGGAAGATGATGGGGGTGGGTCCCACCTGTCGGTGACACAAGACATGGGGCCGGGGTGTCAGCTGGTCAAGGAGAAGAGGGAGGCGCGGCAGCCTGCCTGCCTTGCTGGGCCAGCCCAAGAAGAGGCCGAACGAGCCACGATGTACAAAAAAGGCAAGCGGGCCAAAGAAGAGGAGAAAGGGAGAGCAGGCCGACTGGGCCTTCTCGGGCCAGAAAAGAAGAAAGGAGGGGGAGGGAAAAGAAAAGCCTTTTATTTATTTGAATAACTTTTCAAAAGAGGTTTTCAAATTATTTTGAATTCATTTTCATATTTGGTCAAATCCAAACATCACAACAGAAATAATGCACCAGCATGAATGCACAAGGATGATTCTTGTCTATAATATATTTATCTCCCGAGTGAAGGGCTCAACGATATCCATGCGCTTGATGATTATTTCTCCTTGATTCTTTTGTGTGTGTAACCAATATCAACAAGGAGGCATTCTACAGATTCTAGGGCTTCTAGCCTAGACCATGAGCTGCAAGCTAGCTTGGGGGAGGACCCCCACTTAGGTATCTGCATTTCATTTTTTCTGCAATTTATTTTCTTTTTAGCATGTTTAACTTTCTGCAATCATGCATTAAAAAATAAAAATAATAAATATTCATTCCATTCTATATATATATGTGCTATGCAAATATCTAGTTCAACCCTTGTTGAGATGATGAATAGTTGCTCTATCTTGTGTTTCATCTATACCCATATTATAATCAAGCTTTCTCTAATATTTGGGTTTATCAGCGAATAATATCTCATCCTAAAAACTTGGACTAGTGGGTTGCATATGCTTGATCTTGTCTAAGTTATTGCCTGATATGATATAGTGACATGGGCTATGCTATGATATTGTTTTGAGTGAGACTTGACATGTGGATTTTTATTTTCAAAAATTCAAAAATGAAAGTTCCTCAATGATTATGAAATACCTACCAAGGCCATATGAAATGTTTCAATTCTGCAGAACCTTCAATCATAAGCTGCTTGCGGAATGTTGAGTTGGGTTAAACTGTTGTGACCTTAGTGAGATTATGGTCATATGCCCATGATTAAGATTCACATGCACCCACCAAATAAAGCTGACTCTCACCCTGAGAGTTGTGCACGACATGCACCCATCCATCCACCAAAAATATGCCAACTCTTACTTGCGCTCCATTTTCTTTCACCAATAAAAATACCGACTCTTATACTAAGAGTCACGCATTCCTTATGCAAAACTTTACTCCCTGCATTCGCCATCATGACGTCTCGCCATTCAAAAATTCTTCATATGCCAATAACGGATATGGGCTATGCTAAAAAAAAGAGAGAGAGAAAGAGAAGAAAATCATGCCAAGGGGCATGAACGAATAAACGGAAAGAAAATTCCAAATAGCCATTCAAAAAAATGATGATGATCTTATAGCCCATATTCCTCCAAAAGTTTCATTCTATCCAATAAAAGAGATTCATGATGCATGGAGTACCAAAAACATTTAGAATTAGAATTCCACCATCATCATATTCCACACACTTGAACATCTCAATCAAAGTGTATGACTTGTATCTCCTTGTTGTTTGGTTTTTGACCCAGCAATATATGTGATGCAATTATGCCCACTGCCCAAAACTCCACTCTCAGCTTTAGAGGTAGGATACAAAAAGGCAACACTACAATGCCTTTGGTAAGGTAATCATACACATCGAGCGATCGAAAGAATCATTTGAGGAACTTACCTTTCTTTGCAAAAACTTTTAAAACCTCCAAAAAGATGGTTGATCTTGGGATGAATGATATGCAATGCTTGTTGATCTTTTCTATCTTGCAATCACCCAAGACCTGAGATAGCTAAAAAGCCCCATCGGTTTCAAGATAATAATAGGGTGGATAGCATGCTGATTTATTTAAATTGAAGTTGAAAACTTTGTTATCACCTTGGTAAATTTAAAATTTGATCGGCATCGCAACAACTCCTGATCAATAAACCAAAGCCCAACTTTGCTTAGGACGAGCAAAGGGTAAGCTTGGGGGATCTTGTTGGCGGTCCTTAACTACTATTTTACACCACCAATTAAAGACCAAAAAGGGGTGCATTATATATTTACATGCACATATACATTTGCAATTGACCCAATTCCACTTGTACTTGGAGAATTATCATTTTGCAGTAACAAACACTAAGTACAAGGAATTCCACTCAGAAATACGCTTTCCAGAAGGTGTAAACCAAAGGAGGAGAGAAGAGGTCTACATCGGGACCAAACTGGGCTGAGTGCACCACATGGGCACGTCCAGGCCCACTCCACAACCGACCATCCAAGGTCAGTCATGGGGAGGTGCCAACTAGGGGTGCGCACCCATGCCAGGTGGCCATCCAGGCCCATCCTTGGCAAGGTGGTTCATAACTTCCATGTGGAGCTATGGCGGTTGTGCATTAGACGAATCTACCCACAAACTGCTTCTGGCCAACTATACGAAGAGGAGGAGAGCACCCCCTACACACACACCATTTGGAGCATTCTACCTCTCTCTACACTTGTTCTTTAGCTTAGTAGTAGTATTGTTGGAGCAAGGCTAGAAGCTAGCAAGGAGGGCATGTCTCCTGGGAAGCAAAGCTACTCTTGGTAATATTTCTATGGAGAGCTCTTCCCTATTCAAGTTCTCTACTCTTATATACATTATCTCATATGAACTAGAGTATAGTCTGGAGCATGATATATTCAATTGATTATGAAATATAGTCCATATGAGAATTGTTCATCATGCTCATACATGTTCTTCATTGTTCATATGATACACAAGAATGGTGATGATGATAGGAATGGAGTAATAGTTCATTTTTCCTTCAGGTTTGCCTATCTCCTAGATCATCCATCCATAGGGTGGGAGTCCTGGGGGATGTAGGTAGTTCCTTAGTATGCGAGCGTGGTGTCCGGATATGAGGGGGCCTTCATATATGAAGGCATGCCCTGGTTGGGGGGTAGGCAACGGGGAGTTACCTAGTCCCATTTGTCCTTCGTAATCCCCCATGTTCGTATATCATGTAGGAGTTTGTAAATGTCCCCATCGGCTGACAGATCAGCTACCAGGATCTCTCTATTACCTTAGACCCTAACTTGTTGCTTGACCTGTATATCATGTACCTTCTCCATGTAGTTTGTTCTTTTATTCTTTATTTTCCCTTTTATCCTTATGGTAGATCCAAGTGTGTGTCCACTATGTATCCAATGATTATCGCTTACCCCTGCATAGCAATTGACCTTACTTCGATGATATGAAGTCATAACATTTCTATGCTAGAGGTACCTGTACCCACCTTTCTTTGGGAAAATATAAATAATGATACCCTGATATACTTCTGGGTAAAATGCTACAATGATAGATCTGTACGCTTGCGGATATTTCTAAAAGTTAAGGTCTGTCACATGGCAATCCTTATGTCATTGCTAGAGAATCAATTCTAGTAGCGATATTAAGACCTTCCCATAGAAGGGCATTTCTGGTGTGACCGCCAGGGATGGGTTTCCTACCTGTCTTTTGGTGCTCGCGCTAAGAAACACCAACAGTGTGGTAGAAATCGAAATAAGAGGCAGTCATGGCGACCTGAGGAAGCCATGGAATCAAGCAGTTGCACCTTTCAGAAGACGCTCCCCAAAATCTTGATGTCGATCTTCACTCATGTAGATGAACCTAAGAATAACTTTGGTTTCGGAGGCTTGCTCTTCATTTTCCTATGCGTGGAGAAACTGAAACAAGGATTCTAAGATTGTGGCTAAAGTCATGGAATAATGTGCGCAAGAGAGCATACAAGTCGTCATGCTGGTTGATTTCACGGCTTCCTCTACTTCTATGTGATGACTACTTCTCAATGATTCATATTAGTGATCCTCGCTCTCAACAGCGATGATCGGCACATTCTGCACCACACTGAGTGGGATGACTATAACAACAAATGCTATGTTGACTAGTGGTAATGGATCTCATGCCACTAGGGTATGCTACTATAGCAACCTATCTTCTATTTTCTATGTTTCAATCCATGACTAGAATTATGCTCATTAACTTGCTTGTGACTTAGATAATGCATCCATCTTTCTATGTCACAAACATATCTTCTGTCTTCTATAATTAAATAGGAGGCCCTCACCAACAGATTTTCCTCAAATCTGTAAAGCCACGTCAGCACGGAGGATACTTCTCTCCGTCATAATTGTCTCTTCGGTTCACCACCTTTCCATCATCAATTGTTCAGCTATTTCAACTGCGTATTCAGTGCAGGTACCAGATGAACGTGAGGAATTCGAAGAGATCTTTTTATTTAATGCCACCACCACCATTCAGACTGACTTGTGAGTCAGGGCACGAATGGCTTGGTGTCACTGATGAACGTAGACGGCGAAGTCGGCTTGCTGTCGTGGACAAACATAGATGGAGACGGCAACTTTGAGACCGTGGACGGTATGGATGTGGGCTTGGCCAAAGGCGCATCAACCAAAGAACATTCCTAGAATTTTTTTCATCTTCCCGACCTCTAGCTTGAGAGTGGTGAGCTTGTTCACCTCCTCGCAAAGGTCATCGATGATGCCATCCACTCCTGGCACCATTTGTCGAACACCTTTGCTGTAGACTCTAAGGCGTCGAGATGGTTGGATGTGGACTTTGTATTTGCATCGAGCTTGACATTGTTGGTACAGATCTTCTCAAGGCTGTTGAAACGCTTCTCGAGCGCCTAGAGCAGAGCTTTCTAACCCGGACCTGTCACTCGTAGAGCTACTTAGAGACGGATGTAATGGTGGGGGGAGGTCTTGGGACGGAATCCAGCAGGATTCACTCGCCCCAAATCATGATTCCTGGATCAGAATTACGGAATCCCTAAATTGCTCTGTAGCTTACAGATCGATTCGGGGTTAGACCCACCAAATCCGATGGAATTCAAGTGATCAATGGAGTATAGAGCAGAGGCGCGATATATTCGGAGCTTAGAATCAGTGTTTCTAATACCAATTGTGAGGGGTAGCTAGGGATTTGGAGGAGAGGAAAGTGGAATTGAGAAGGAGACGGAGGTGACGAAGAACAGGAGCTAGGAGCAACGAATCTTAGAGCGATAATTTGAAATGTTCATTACATTCGTGAGTCTACTCTTGGGTTGCCACTCTAAATAAATTATAGAGTTGCTGCTCTTTCACGCATAGAAGCGCGTGCTCAGGCTCAATCATCTCCAGCATAACGCATGTTGGGCATCCTGGGCCAATGTTCCGTGGGCGTTTCATTCTTCTTGATCTTGGGCCGCCTGCTTGACAATATTGATGATGACAAGTTGTCTCTTCTATTCACCATCCTTCATCAAATTTTTGCTTGTTTCCACTGCGTATTCAGTGGAGGCACCAAATGAACACGAGGAATTAAAAGAGACCTTTTTATTTATTGACACCATCAGCGTTCATATCACTTTGTGTCTTCGCCTACAGTTCAGATAAAAACCAACGTTTCATCCGCATCCTATGCTCCCTACAGGATGCAGTGTGCTTCTCTTTGTTGCTGCCCAAGAAAAAAATAGTGCGCTATGTCACCGCAATAGGGCCACTATAGCAGCCCGAAAGACTTGACACGACAATATTGCTCGTTTTTGTGCTATTTCTACTATTACTGCTATAGTTTTCTATCGCGCCGCTAAATCGATTTAATGCCTTAGCACTGCTAATCGAGCGCTAATCCCAGTTGGCTCTATGGCATAAAATAAAACACGGCCCTTTCTAATTGAGCCCACCAATGGCCCAAAAATGCATAGCACATACATAAGCCCAGATTTTTTTCCGGAATCCTAATCCACCCACACCAAACACCACGCTCGACTCCACCCGGCGGCTGGGCGATGCACAGTGGCTGGGCAATGCACGGCGCTGTGCTACGGCTGGGCAGCGGTGGGAGGTTGGGCCACGGCGGCGGCTGAGCGGCAGGGCGACGACGGTGGCAATGCTACCTCCTGCGACTAGGCCATGGCGGCGGCTGAGAGGCTAGGCCATGGTGGCGGCTGAGCGGCTAGGCGATGGCAGTGGTCATGCTACCTCATTAAGTCCCGACCAACGATGTCTACCCCAGGCGAAAGCAATCGAAGCCCTGATGGCAGTGCACCAATGCCAACACTAGGCAAGTTCTTCTCCCCTATTCTTCTTCACAGTGTGCCATGTTGTTGGAATTGGAATATTAGCAATTTAGCATGCATTTGTGTACCAACTACCATGACTAATACAGAACTGACATGCTAGAAATGTTCGGTAGATGCATTACTTGTTTTATGATTTGACGAAGATATATGAAACCAGCCAATTTTTGTGGTACTAGCTATTAGCGTACTATTATGCTAAATGTGGTTAATTAACATGGCACGCTACCCACCAGAGTTCAAATTCTGGTACTCACACCTTTTCCTGGGATTTTCCCAAGGATTAACTGGCGTTATGCATTAAGTGGTAAGCGACGTTCCCATCGACAACAAGGCGCCAGTGGTGACTTCGAAATCTCCAAATATGCCGGGTGCCCAGTCCATCAAAGCTGCACATAGGGGGGTGAGTGAGCTTGTGTGTTATGAGTGTGTTGGCGGTCCTTATTGACGAATTTATACCTCAAATAATAATCTAAAAAGGGAGAAACTAGATGCTTCTATGCACATATATTTTACTATTGACCGAATTCCACTTGTACTGAAGATTTAACACTACATAGGAAATACACCAAGTACAGGGAATATTTGTATGAATTTTATCACTATGCTACCTTGGAGAGCTTGAGCAACTTGAGCCTTTTGGTATGAATTTTATCAAGATCTTTCTTTTGTTCTTGTTCTTATCTTATCAATATAGTTTTGTTATGAAATTAGAGCAAAGTTCTTATGTTATAATCTTGATATACAATCTAGACTATAGTTTCTATGTCATGCCCTTATCACATAGAACTTTATGCTTAATCTATCATACATACATGTTTAGACCTAGAGCTAAGTTGAGGTGATGAGTTCTTTGTTAATTTAGTCTTGGTCAATGTTGGTTTGCGGGTTTATCGTTCGTCCTTGTGGCGGATGCTCTAGTAGAAGGACCCGGAAATGGGTAAACCTTGATATCATGCTAGAGTAGTGATTGACTACTTAGACATGGTGTCTAGGCTCAAGACTATCTTCGTTTGCACCTTTCTTGTACGGTTGAGGTGGTAGGCGGTAGGGAGTGACCTTATCCCGTCCGTCCTTTGTAATCCCCCACGTCTGGGTTTGGAGTAGAGTTGTACACCGGTATCGCCTGGCAGACCAGGTGCGCTCCGATGCCCCAAGTAGATCGACAGCGACCTGACTATCTTACCTTAGAATCTCTGACCCTATATAACAAGTATGTTTTTTATGATCTTCTGCTTTCTTAACATAGCTACTTAGGAATGCCTGTTCCAGTTAGGATATTCTTTATTCTTTCCTTTATCTTTATCCTTGAGATTATCTTGAGTGTGTGTGTCAGTTATCCAAATACCTATCTTACTTTACCCCTGTGATGAACTTTGGTCTATTATGCGATCATGTTATCTTGTCCATGTCCCTATTATAGTCTTTTACACCATGCCTTCCTTTAGAAAAAATATAAATAATGATACCCTGAATACTTCCTTGTGAAATGCTACAATGATATTTTCGTGCGCTTGCAGACTTGTTCTGTGAATGCTGCAGAATACCTAGCACTGTTTCTTGTGACATTGCCAAGGACTTTGCAATCCTGGTGATAACGCTAAGAAACGCCAACAAGCATTTATGGCGTCATTGCCGGGGAAGGCACTGGTTAAAACATTTTAGATGGACATGTTCTTGATAATATGTTTGTGTAGCAGTCCTTGTTCATTTTAGGACAATAAAAAAATTTCCTTTATAAACATATTTTCTTAAAAAACATATTTTGAAATTAAAGAAAAGTAATATTGCTTTACCAAAAAATAAATAAAATGTTTTCCTAAAACCTTATTGAAAATATATTTGCCTCTTTCAAAAAAATTTTAAAAAAATATGTTTTGCAAGTCACGAGCTTTCTTTCTAGAAAATAAAGATATAAATATTTTTGCAAAAAAAATTTATTAATAAATGTTGATTTGTTTTAAAAGTTTTGCATGAAGCATGTTTTGGTTTGAAGTATGGTTTATGCATGATTATATCTTCATGGGCATTTTAATTTAAGCATGGAGCTTAGATTAAATTGTCTGCTTTGATTAAACGATATTTCTGATCATTCTTCCAAAACTGCTAAGTGTAGACTTTGAAAAAGAAAAAAATAATTTGAAGTTATTTTTTATCAATAAAGATATTCTATAAAATGATTTATAAAAAATATTTTAAAATGTCTTAAAAAAGGGAGTTTCTACTTATCTAATAATAAAATAATCTTTCAAAAAAAATTTGAAAACTTATCTTTCAAATAATTTGTTTTCCCTTTATATTCTTCAAAGAAAAAAACAATATTTCTGAATTCTTAAAAAATGAGATAGATTAAATGTCCACCTTTGAATAATAGAGTTTGAATAAAATTTTGAAAACCAATTAGCTCAATTTGCAGCTTCCTGCATATGTTTTTCCAATGAGGTAATCACAAGGGAAGGTAAGATCCCTTGTGATCTACCGATTCATAACCATGCAGGAGAAACCGGAACTGTGGGGTACAACCCCGACCCTTAGACTTTGAGCTAGCTTGGGGAAGGACTACAACAAGGTAACATGTATCTTACATTCTCATCTCTTTTTGTTACCTTGCTGAAATATGAAAAAAACTATAGTAGAAAAAATAATAATAACAATAAATAAAATCTTTCCCTTTCAATAAATGCAAGGACATGTTGCCAAGTTAGTATGCATCTTCGGGTATTCTTGTTACTAACCATTACAGGTTAAGATCAAGATGAGTACCGGTCATATGACGCTTGAGCACATGAAGCAGGATCATCCACAAACCTTGATGCTCTTGGGTAATGGAACATACTACAAAGGGGACCCTAACTCTACACTTGATTTTTAAACACAAAGTCCAAATGTGGGGGACGAGGGTGAGGATCCTTAGTTCCAAGCACATAGAGGGTCATCATTAAAAAAAGAGAGAGATGATGATGATGTCAGCTTTGCCTTGTTTTTACAAAAAATATAAAAAAGAGAAAATAAAAAAAGAAGAAAAAATTTGTGAAAAAACAACAGAGAAAAAAATGGAGGAAAGAAAAGGAGCAAGCGAGGTCCGCATAGACACCACCAAATGCGACTCCACCCAGCATTGCAAGAAGGGCTCGCCTCCAATCCTTTGCTACAACCATTAAAGGCCATGGCCCATACATACTAAGCCATGAGAGTGGCCTGGCCTAGAGGTTTACCTAGGAAAAATCATCATGCAAACCACGATGACAAACTTCAACACGTCATCCATTGATGCTGTCGATACAAACACTCAGGTATGCAAAGGTAATGTTCTTCAACTCTTTGCTCACTTTTGTCTCCATAAAAATATAAAATCATGCTCTTCCTCTGTTTGCTTAATATGCTCTTAGTTTGGTTGTATTCACATAGGCCCATGTGGTACATCCGTAGGTTTTTTGAATTAAGCATGGTGCTTAGGTTAAAATAGCCTTCTTTAATAAAAATTTTGACATGGTGTTGATTTTTGATTAATGAACTATGAGTTGCTCTCATAAACAATGGAAGCAATATTATATGGATCAAGGCCTATTTTAATTACTTTGGGAATGTTGTCTTCACCTTGCTTGAGTTTTAGTAAAAGTTGGCTGAACAAAAATTCAGATGAATAAACTCATGGCTCTCTTGTTCACCTGTCAATGTTTTCACCTCTGTTGGATGAATCGTGGTTATCTTGTCATGCTTTCTTTCTTTATGCTA
The DNA here is from genome assembly GCA_023333625.1 of Bothriochloa decipiens. Taxonomy (NCBI): domain Eukaryota; kingdom Viridiplantae; phylum Streptophyta; class Magnoliopsida; order Poales; family Poaceae; genus Bothriochloa; species Bothriochloa decipiens. Next base: position 50,887,873 of record CM041628.1, read on the forward strand.
GTAAGTTTTGGTTTGGAAGTGTTAGTCCTACATCTTTTTGACTAAGCACGGTGCTTAGTTTGAAGCTTGAATGTGAGATCATGCTTCTATAGGCTTTTTAATGTAAGCATGGTGCTTAGATTCTTGAGCCTACCTTGACAAATTAGAAGTGGTGTCTAGTTTGATCTTTGAACTTAAGCTGCTATTATAGATTTTGGTTGATCATATGGACTAACCCCTGTAGGAATATATAAATTTTATAAGGGTAAGTTTTGAGATGACAGTGGAGATGAAAACTTGTTTGGTGAATCTAAAAAATAATAATATAATAAAAAATAATTTTGATAATAACAAAATAAAATAGAACTTTCATCCCTAAGTATGTTCTCTTGTTATCTTGATGTCACCACAAAGACAAGCTTGGGGGAGGGAAGCCTCCTAGCATGCTAAAAGGATACCACGAACCAGAAATCAGGCCATAACATGCACGAGCTAGCATCATTCTAAGCTAAATCACTAATGGTAAGTCAGAAGCTAGCTTGGGGAAGGACTCCCGCAAAGGTAACTCATATATCAAACTTCTTTGAATATGTTGATTATCTTATAGAATGACGAGATATGATAAAAAAATAATGATATTCCACTCCATATATGTGTTATGGAAATATTTAGTTCTACCCATGTTGAAATGATGAATAGTTGCTCTGTTTTATGTTTCTCCTATACCTGCTTTATAATTGAGCTTTCTCTAAAGTTTGGGTTTATCAGCTAAAATGGTCTCATCCTAAAAACTTGAACTAGTGGCCTGCACATGCTTGATCTTGTCAAAGTTATTGCCTGATATGATATAGTGACATGGGCTACGCTATGACTTTGTTCTGAGTGAGACTTGACATCCATAGTTTTATTTTAAAAATATTCAAAAACAAAAGTTCCTCAATGATTATGAAATACCTACCAAGGCCATATGACATGTTTCAATTCTGTGAACCTTTTAGTCATATGATGCTTGTGGAACATTGAGTTATGTCAAATTATTGTGACCATAGTGAGATTATGGTCATGCAACCATGATTGAGATTCACTTGCACCCACCAAATAAAGCTGACTCTCACCCTGAGAGTTGCGCCCAACATGCACCTTTCCGTCCACCAAAAAAATATATGCCAACTCTTACCCTGAGAGTTGCACACCTTTTCCACCAAAATAAAAATGCCGACTCTTACCATGACAGTCACGCATTCCTTATCCAGAAAAGTACTCCTTGCATTACCATCATGATGTTTCTCCATCCAAAAATTCTTCGTATGTCAATAAAAGATATGGGCTATGTCAAAAAAAGTCCATGCTAAGGGGCATGAAAAAAAAAGAAAAAGAAAAAAAGAAAGAAAGTATCCATGCCAAGGGGCATGAGAGGTAGATGCAATAAACAACAGGAAATTTGAATCCCCGTTCAAAAAAAATATGTGCACTTCCGTTCATAGCCCATACTCTTCCTTATCATCCATCCAATAAAGAGAGTCATGATGCATAGAGTACCAAAAATACTTAGAATTAGGAACCATCTTTCATTCCATAAACTTGCACATCTCAATCAAAGTGTATGACTTGTATCTCCTTGTGGTTTAGTTTTTGACTTAGCAATATATGTGATGCAAGTATGCCCACGTTCATACCTACCTAGAACTCCACTCAAAAGCCTTAGTAGTAGGTTATGAAAGAAAGGCAACACTACAATGCCTTTGGTGAGGTAATCATACACATTGAGCGATCGAAAGAATTATTTGAGAAACTTGATTTCCTTTTAAAAAAATTTCAAAACCTCTGGAAAGATGGTCGATCTTGGGGTGAATGATAAGCAATGTCTGTGAATCTATTCTATCTTCTAATCGCCCAAGACTTGAGATAGCTAAAAGCCCCAATTGTTTTAAGATAATAATAGGGTGGATACAATGCTGATTTATTCAAACTACGATAGAAAACTTTGTTATAAATATGGTACACTTGAAATGTAATTGGCATTGAAGCAACCCTTGATCAAAAACCAAAGCCTAGCTTTTCTTGAGGACGAGCAAAGGGTAAGCTTGAGGGATTTTGTTGGCGGTCCTTATCCATGAATTTATACCACCAATAATAATCTAGAAAGGGAGAAACTAGATGCTTCTATGCACATATATTTTACTATTGACCCAATTCCACTTGTACCGGAAGATTTGTCACTATGCAGGAAATACACTAAGTACATGGAATATTTGTAATAAAAAGGCACTTTCTAGAAGACGTATTTTGCCAACCCAAAGGAAGTCAGCCCAACCGAAGCACGCTCGGGCCAAACCGACCATGACACAGCAGTCCAGGCCCGAGCCAAAGGCCACCGACCGAAGATGGGCGTGAACTGACCCATGGGTGGGCCGGTCGGCGCACCTGGGCCGGCCAGCGCACCATAGAGGTGATTCAAGCCCAGCTGGCTCATGTCGGTATATTCAATGCAGAGGAGGGTAGTGCGCTGCTTGGTTTTCCCAAAGTACCCCCGAACCACCTTCCACCTGCAATAAAAGAAAGAGAGGAGGCACACTCAAGACACACACCACACAAGAGTCTCTCTCCCTCCACACTTGTACTCTTTTTAGTAGTTCTAGCTTCGTTAGTTGGAGCTAGGAGAAGCTACCTTGGAGAGCTTGAGCAACTTGAGCCTTTTGGTATGAATTTTATCAAGAGCTTCCTTTTGTTCTTGTTCTTATCTTATCAATATAGTTTTGTTATGAAATTAGAGCAAAATTCTTATGTTATAATCTTGATATACAAACTAGACTATAGTTTCTATGTCATGCCCTTATCACATAGAACTTTATGCTTAATCTAGTTGAGGTGATGAGTTATTACTTAATTTAGTCTTGGTCAATGTTGGTTTGCGGGTTTGTCATTTGTCCTTGTGGCGGATGCTCTAGTAGGACCCTGAGGACGGGTAAGCCTTGATATCACACTAGAGTAGTGGTTGACAGCTTAGACGTGGTGTCTAGGCTCGAGACTGCCTTTGTTTGCACCTTTCTTGTACAGTTGAGGTGGTAGGCGGCAGGGAGTGACTTTGTCCCATTCGTCCTTTATAATCCCCCACATTCGGGTTTGGAGTAGAGCTGTACACCGGTATCGCCTGGCAGACCAGGTGCGCTTCAGTGCCCAAAGTAGATCAACAACGACCTAACTATCATACCTTAGAATCTCTGACCCTATATAACAAGCATGTATTTGTATGATCTTTTGCTTTCTTAACATAACTATTTAGGAATGCCTGCTCCAGTTAGGATATTCTTCATTCTTTCCTTTATCTTTATCCTTGAGATTGGCTTGAGTGTGTGTGTCAATTATCCAAATACCTATCTTACTTTACCCCTATGATGAACTTTGGTCTATTATGCGATCATGTTATCTTGTCCATGCCCCTATTATACTCTTTTACACCATGCCTTCCTTTAGAAAAATATAAATAATGATACCCTGAATACTTTCGGGTGAAATGCTACAACGGTATTTCTGTGCGCTTGCAGACTTGTTCTATGAATGCTACAGAATACCTACTGGTGTTTCTCATGACATTGCCAAGGACTTTGCAATCCTGGTGATAACGCTAAGAAATGCCAACAGAGCATCTGCGTTGTACTGTGTAATTCTCAGAAAAATGTGGTTAATTGATTAAAAAAATGGAGCATTCAGAATGGATTATATGGTTAATTGGAAAAAATCCACTTAACCTCCTAAGCTATTAGCCTATGTCTAATCTACACCCTAAACTATAAAACTAGTTATCCTACACATTAAACTTTCACAAACCACATAGATGACCCCCTTGGGCGATTTGGGAGGGCAGTTTAGCCAACATGGCATACATCTTGTAGCTGGTTTGACACAGTGGTGCTGGGGCTACTTACTGGGCAAATATGGTGGTCCCTACCTATCAGGAACGCTTGTAACAGAACCGCCCAATTTATATAAGCTTGTCTAAATTAACCTACCAAAACAGTTTAAGTCGCACCTAGGACCATATAAACCCAGTAGTCCATGAAATCATGAAAGATCTCAAACCAATTTACAATCAAGATCGTATATGATTCAGTAACCACAGTCCACATATTACATAAAGTTCACAAATAGCTCAAATTCATCAGAGTTTATATAGTAATATTAGAACACCTTTTGAATAAAGAATAGCGGAAGCAAAGTACTTTAAAAACACACACTTCACATTTTATTTAAATACACTGCCAGCTAATTGTCAATTTCAGCAAAAGCATCTGAGATGAGATATAAGAGACAACCTTGCCCATGGTCTAATCCTCCCATAGTCAGATACAAGTCCACCTTATCACCACAGCAGAAACAATCTTATGATATGCAACAAGTGGGAATAAAATCCTTAGTATGAGAATGTACTTAGCTAGACTTACCCGTCATAAACCAAAAATAAAGTGATTCACAAGGAGTATGCAAGGCCTTTGTAGCGGGTTGGCTTGACTCATTTGTAAAAAAGCATAGGTTATCAAATTAAATATCTCTTAAGATGACTCATTTTTAATCTCTTAGAAGCATATTATAAGTATAGCCTATTTAAGCTAGATTAGCACCTATAGTAGAAGCAATTAGGTTATTAAACAATCAATAGTATTTATATCCATCTCAATGTTGGCATTTCTTTCAACATCATCCATATAACCATTTCCTGGGTACCATAATAGAATTACTATGAAGCCGCTGCTCAAGTTAAGTGTTCATTGTCCAGGAGCGATGGCAATTCGAATCGATTACTAACCGGCTGGTGCGGTATTCCCCATGCAAACCCAGGTAGACCTGATCATGAGTCACCTTAATTCACCGATGTTACTGTTCCGGTAAAATCATGGGACCACTACGGACCATTATACACCCAGACGTTGTCCAGTGCCAGGTCGCTCAAGACATGCCTGCCCACGGTACGTCGGGGTGCAGGGCATGCTTGCCCATGGTCAACCCGACCACTCCCTATTCCTTTAGTGTTATGCACTAGTATCTCGGTCACCGGCCCAAATAGAAACTATGACTTCACGGTCAGAACAACTTATCCTTCCAGCTAAACATGGGGCATGCGTTCAACATGATTTGATGACGTACAACGGGTCCCTAATCCATTTACCCAACACCTTCGGTTATCTTTCCATGATCATCATCTTGCTAATTTCCTTTAATAACCTAAGTCATAGGTGATAGGAAATCACCCACTTCTAATGGCCTAATTAAGCATGGCTAAGCATTTATATAGATCTTGCACCTAACAGGGTATAAGATATATCAAGGTTGATAGGGAATATAAATAATGCATCAATGGTTTCAAGCAACTCCTAAACTTAATGCATCAAACATCATAAAAGGACTCAAGTGAGATTTTGCAAACCGCAAGGAGAGAATGCATTGGGGATTGCCTTTCTCTTGACGAGTTAGTTCGACGATCGAGATCTTCGGACAGATCCATGTTTGGCTCCTCATCTCTTGGCACCTCCTATGCGTACAACTCCTACCGGAGTCCCCTCTTGCACTCTTCAAGTTCCGCATCTTGTGCTTCCTTCTACGATCCTGTATGATGCATATGCATATGTAAACATAACAAATGCATGAGGAGATGGACATGTATGATGATTCATGTATGCTTTCCATGAATGAACATGCTGCACATGATGGATTAAAACATGTTACGTGATTTTACCGAGTAGGTGCGTATCTCTATTCTATACAACTAACTATTATCAAGCAAAACATGGAATCACACATAGAAGCAATATGAATATACATACACTAATAATTAGGTGCTACATAAATAGATTCCAAAACTGAACTACATCAAGCGCACCAGCAGTTTACATACTTAACAAAAGCAAAAAAAGCACATTAGATAGCATGGAACACTAGTACAAAAATAGACATCAATAATGCCCCCTTTTAAAATAGAGGTAGCTCACATAGCAACCCGCCTCTAACCACTCCATGCAGCACTGTAGCTTCACAACCGCCCCTGAAAATTCATCTTTAGAAATGGTTGCATTAAGGAAACCATCTCTAAAACTAAACAATTTTCAACAACGGTTGTCCTAAGAAATCCGCCCTTAAAAAGTATATTTTTAGAAGCGGACGGCTTATGAGAACCACTACTGACAATACGCACGCATGCAGTTTGAAATTTTGCTTTGGATTCCCTGGGTGACTGGCTCCAAAAATAACTCGCGCGCATGTGCTTCAAAATTTTTGCTTTGGATTCCTTGGTTCACTTTCTCTTCTTGCATAGGATGCGTTCTTGACCTTATCTTCTAACCACTACATGCGACCTTATCTTCTCACCAGCCAGAGCATTAATCTAGGTTCGAGCAGAGACATGCGAGGTGGAGTTGGAGAGAATAGGGAGAAGAGGAAGGGAGAGAAGAGCAGCGGGCATGGTGTACGGACGCCTAGGCACTGGCGAGGTGGAGCTAGCTCTAGCGCTGCGATCTAGGCTGTGGTAACTCGTGGCTCCGTGGGGTAGAGGCGAGCTTGGCATCATCGACATCGACGGTGAGCTGCAGCGACATCGACGTCGACGGTGAGCTGAAGGGCATAGCGGTGGTGGAGAGCTCCTCGACTTCAGCAACTAGGTGCCGCGCAAGCACCAATGGCGTTCTAGCGACGAAATCGACGGCGAGCTGTGGTGACATCAACATCGACGGTGAGTTGAAGGGCATAGCAGTGGTGGCGAGCTCCTCGGCTTTAGTGACTAGGTGTCGCGCAAGCAGTGGTGGCGTTCCAGCGGCGACATCGACAGCGAGCTGTGGCAACATCAACATTGACGCCGAGCTGCGCCACCATCAACATCGACGGTTGTGCCAGAACCTCCTAAATCATATGGCCCACACGCATGATTATTGTCTAAACAGACTCCAAATAACCATGACTGCGTTCCATACGACTTAAAAAGTCTGTCGGGTAAATCCCGAATCATCCACGATTCTCCGAGCAGGATCAATCATTGTAGAGAGACATTGCAGTATTACAACAGTTTCATGTAAATAAATTACCATGGAGTAAAACAGCGGAAGACTTACAATAACATACATTTACAAACTCTGAGTTTCAAATATTTACAAAGATAGGTTTAAATTATACAAACCATAATATTAGTGGAGTAGCAGTAGATTACATATTACACAAAAGCTCTGCCCAAGAGTTTAACATCTTTATTCGTCGTTGCTTTCCTCGACGACTGTCATGCAGCAGGATGCATAACACTCCTGCCCATGAAGCTCACCTGCAACAGGGGTTCAACAAACCCTGAGTACAACAGTACTCAACAAGACTGACCCGACGAAAGAGAAGGGTAGAGACTCAAGATATGCAGGCTAGAGGGACAAGGTAAGGCTTGTAAGAGATAAGAAATTTTGCAGAAAAGCTTTACAGAAAGAGAAGTTGCTGGGACTATCTCCCATTATCAACCAACTCTATTATTAACCTTAATTGTTGTTCAAGTTGTTACTACGATGATGAACACCGATCGAGTCTTCTTCTCCGAGAAGCAACGGCGATTCGAATCCATTTTCATACCCAGCTGGGACCTAGGTGACTGAGCATACCGGAGACTTTAACTCCGAAGCACCCCAGATGCACCGATATACCGGGATAACAACCTCAGCCGTATATCACCACATGATACACGTGAGCTCTGCGGCCCAGCGTACCGAGATACGTGGGAACTTAAACCCCACAGTAAAACACACTATGACATAGATGGGATCTCTGGCCCCATGCTAGGTCCCTCCATGGCATACACGGCTCCAACCATCCATATACCACTTCATGCATGTGGATTTCTAAATTCTCGATATCACCAGTTCACCAACGGACGGGACCTAGGGCATCAACAGACGAGAACACTACAGAGGGACTCCATTCCCCGTGCAAGTTCGCCGTCCGGACTCGATTTATTACTATTATCAAGATTTCAACAAGAAAATCAATCTCATTTTTTTTATTCTTTTCCTTTGAATAATTAAATAAATAAGCAGGGCTAAGCATTACTACTCATCTTTCATGTAGGTAACAAGGATTAAGGAAATAAGACAGGTAATGCAATTTGTGGGTTTTCACTCAACTCCTATCATTTAATGCATCATATCAGAGCTGAAGCGGTAAAACTTTTATAAATAGAACAGGGTTTAAATGCATCCGGGGCTTGCCTTGATGTTCGGGGTAGATAGTCTCGAAATCTGGATCAACTCCCGATTCTTGAATCTGCTCGTCCTTCAGATCTGAGTGATACGTTAACTCTCCGTTAACGGAAACTACTCGATAATTAATATGCTTTACATGATGGAAGAATAAACATGATGCTCGATGGATGCATGATCAGATTAAAGAATCGAGTACAACTTTTCTTCACGATAAAGTTGCAAGCTAACAAAACTTCGCTTATATAACTGATTAGGGTTAACTACGCCACTGTTGTAATTAATTAAACACATAAAATAACGTTAATTAAATCCTAATGACATGATTAAGATAAGCGCAAACAATTAATTAAAGTTCCAAAGGTCATTAAGGTTAATGACCTAAGGTCATCAATCAATCCCAAAGTCAAACAATTCCTATAATGATTAAGTTAACTAAAGGGGTTAATTAATTATTTAAAAGCATTAAATAAAGGCATAAAAATTAAAGTTGTCAAATTAAGCCCAAAATTTTATTTTAGAAAGCTCTTAGCCTAATTAGATGGCAAAACAAATTTCAGAATTAAAAGCCAAATATTTTAATTATTAAAAATCATTGAAAGTCCATTTTTCAATTAAAAGGGCTAATTTTAACATATGCAAAAAGTACCCAATTTTGGCATTTCATATTTTTCTATGTAGATGACATCATAAGGAACATTCACAAAAATTTTCAGAATTTTTGGAGCTATATATGATTTACTATAAATTTTTAAAGAAAATAGCATTTAAATCATTTTCTGAAAATGGAAAAAGAAAATCGGCACAGTAACCCCGCGCTGACCGACGGCCGCGCGGCGGTTGACCGCCGATTCCTCGCCGTCGGTGAGGTCTCCGGTGACATGGGTTGGTCCATCAGACTCAGCACAGCACGGGGAGTCCAACGAGCTAGCTAACGGCGCGCAGGAGCGGCGGCGGCACCCACGCCGGCGGCCATGGCGGCACGGCGGAGCTCCGGCGCGGCGGCGTCGCTCACCGGAGCGATTTCCAGCGACGGTGAGGTCACTGGAATGTGCAGGGTACCTAAACAGACCATTTGGTTACTACATGGAGGTCGGTCTTGGCCTCTGGGCAGGATGGCATCGCGCGCGGCGGAGCGGCAGCACTGCGCCGGCGACGAGCTACGGCTACCGGTGACTACGGTGCAGGATTGATGCAATTGATGGCACGGATAGATGCAGGAGCTCACCCCGGTGTGGATGCGCACGTTAATGGAGGTCCGGAGTGGCTGGGTTGAGCGGCGGTCGACGGCGGTGATGGCGGCGGCGGCGCTCCGATGGCACGACGGCGTCACGGCGGCCTCTGGTATTGCGCTGCTCGAACCAAGGTGCGCATCAGACGCAGGAGGACATGGAGAACACGATTATGAGGTCGAAGGTAAAATATTTTTACCTCCGGCGACGGCAAACGGCGGAGATGGCGGCGGCGGCTCGGCTGACCGGCCGCGGGGAAGAAAGCAGCGTGTGGGTGGCTCGGACGACGAGAGCAAGCAGGAACTAGCCCAAAAGGACCGTGATGAAGTGGCGGAGCTTTGGGCGAGAGCAATTGGATGGAGTTGGAGCGTCGACGGCGAATTTCAACGACGGAGGAAGGTCGTCGGCGACGGCGGCGGGAGGAAGAAGAAGGAGAAACGGCGTCGGCCGACTGCTATTTATAGCAAGAAGATGATGAAGGAGCGGCTGACACGACGACGGTGAACCTTCGCGCGTCTGTGAGCACGCGGGCGGCCGAGAAGGCGCGGCGGTGGACGGCGGCGCGCGGTGTGAAGCCGGCCATGGCGGGCGCCGATAGGGTTGGGTGCTGTTCAAGTTATTTACAGAATTGCCACTTGGTTTAAAATACAAATTACTCTCAAATTTATATAAGAACTTGAAAATCTCCAAAAATATCATTTGCATAACTTTTCAAGAGCTACACTTTTCCTTTAATGGGCATCTTCAAATTCTGTTTAGATTTTGAAATTTGAATTCAAATTTGAAAAGGGGATAAAACCCTAGAAATAAGCATTTAAAATTACTTTTGATTTTTCAATAAAACTTGAAAATCTTCGAAACTATGAAATGTTGAGTTTGTCAAACCAAACATTTTTCATATACAAAGTTTTCTCAAATTATGCATAATTTTTGAATTATGGTTTTAAAAGCAAAAGGGGATAAATGCTGGAAACTGTATTTTCAAATTAATTTGAAATTCCTTTTGGAAACTTGAAAAACTTTCTATACAAACTTTGTAGCTCTTGTCAAGATCTACAAACTATCTTTTTAGAGTATCTCCAAATTCCTTATAGAATTTGAATTAGAGGAAAGGGGATAAAACTAGGGTTGGAAATAAAGGGTTTTTGAAAAGGGGTTTAAACTTAATTTAGTTTCTAACTTAATTGGTTGGTTATTAGTGAGCACAAACATCATCCAAGGACATTTTTAGATCATTGACCTAATGACACCCTTGATTGACCAAGTTGACTTTTGAAAGACCTTTTATATCATTTCCAATTTGACTTTAAATTTGAATTGCCAGGCTTATAAGTAAGCTTTGGAATCCAAATTAAATTTCAAATATGGAAATCATTTTTAGGGTTGGACTTAGATTTATACACTATGCTTGATACTAGTGTAAACACAGTTTACATCTCAAGTACATAGAGTATAAACTAAGCATTTGCGATGACATTCGAAAATAGGGTTTTATTATTTCATGTGACAAACATTACAGAAACTCAATCAACCTATGAAATGTAAACTTGTTTTAGTTAATGCACATTAGGGTTGACTTAAACATGGATGCTTTGCAGTGCATATGATGACATGGCATGTTTTAGTTAATTTAACACCAGAGGTGTTACAACGGTGAGATGTGCTAACATTAACATCGAGGTCAAGCTTCGTCGGTGAGCTGGCCTGTTGGACGGCCATCGCTAGATGCATAGCAGGGTAGCACATGCGAGCACCGGCGAGTTCTACGATAACACCAGCGAGCACCTGCAACTTGACAACACGTGTTCAGCTCGACGCCGAAGAGTAACGGCCACGGGCTCACTAGAATCGGTCCTACTGGCCGCGTCCTTGCCCGGAGCCTTTTACTGATTTGGTGGCCGGTGCTCTAGGTGCTAACCCATAGCTCTGGGTGAAGTCAATGGAGCAGTGGTTGCCCGTAATCAGTGATGGCGGCTTGCCGGGCTGAATGCCGTGGCGTGGTGATGTGTGTGCCCTTTCACGGAGTGCCTGGGTCTGTGTGTGGCATGTTTGTGAGTGGGTGTGTGGTGCATGTGTGCTGGTGTGTGAGGTTATTGTGGTGCATCGAGTGTGTGCGTGCATGCTTGGCCTTGCCGTCCAGCATGGTGGAGGATGACACATGGTGGCAGTGTACAGCAAAGAAAGTGAGGAAGCTAGAGACGATGGGAAAAATAACGAAGGGATCCAGGACGCACCTCGACTCCCTAATTTGTTTAGAGAATCCATCATCTGCGTTGCACAGGAGCTCTGCTCTAATGGCGACAGCGGCGGTTGCCGATTTGGGAGAAATTGAGATTAAGCTCGGTCTAGAGGTGCAGAATGGGAACGGAGGGGAGGTGATGGTGTGTTCTAGGCTCCTGCGGAGCTTAGAGTGGTGGTGATGATGATGGGGACTCACCGGCCAGCCCGTTTTATAGGCGGCAATGGCAGTGCGGCGTGGCACTTATATTTTCTCTATGACCTGATATTTTCTCTGAGTCCGAGCGCACATGGTCGAGTGTGAGAAATATTCGGCAGCTGAGCTGGTCTCCTGCTCATCTGCTTCCCCGGTGAAGTTGGTGCTCAATGTGGTCTCATCCATGGCGCCGGTGGGATTCCTGCACTGGTCATCCCTGTGGATGTGATGGCTCGGTGCTGGAACTACCACTGAGGGGTAGTCATGTTCTAGCACAGACACTAGAATCGTAAGGAAGGAGATGAAGGTGTGTGCTCATTCGTGGAAATAGAGAAGAGAATGGCTGCCGCTTTGCTATGCCTTGCTTGGGCTGTAGACGTGGCTTTGGCCCACATGAGAGAGTGAGAGAGGTTTAAACCCGTGATGCTCGTTTCTATTTCCATTCATTTTCCTAGAATTTATTTAATAGTCATTTGAGGTGACTTAAAAGGAATTTGAAAGGATATCAAAGAATGGTACCACCATAAGTTTAATAAACAAAAGGAGAAACAACCAACACAACTTTACTCAAGCAAGTTTATTTTATTATATAAAATCTATTCACAGCACAAAATAAACCTACACATATAATTTTGAAAAGGTTCAAATTTTTAGTGATTTTTAAAATGGGTAAAAAATTCGCGGTGTTACAAAAGCGCCAAGTACATCACAAGCCCTACACCATCCGCCTCAACACCTTTAGCAAGGCAATTCCACCCTAGAGTTAGCCTGCTACTAACCCCTATCACAAGACCTACAACATTCACTAAATAAGGTTACAAAACAAGCCCAGGGGCTCATCAAGCTTGCACACCAGCAATTCCATCATTATAAAAGACGCTATGGAGAAGAAAGGAGGAACTCAAGACCGCTACAAGTGAATGAAAAGAAACGGGCACAAGGAAACTATATTTATAGGCCAAGATGGTACATGAAGACCGAGTCTACGGAGGAAAAGATACCCCAAAGCAAGTACAACCATGAGAAAAGGACAGAGCTCTAAAATGACTAAACAAGGACGTGGAGTCACTACATAGCCGACAGGAGGACGTGCATGCATACAAGGGCCATCAAGAGCACCTGCAGGGTCATGGGCAAAGTAGTAAAAGGCGCAAAAAGACAAAGAAGCATATCCACGAGCATATTCCATAAAGGTACAGAAGCAGTAAAGACAATCAACAACCAACGGTACATCAGTGAGGAACTCAAGAACCCTTCCCCGAGTTCTTTCATATTAAAAGAACCTGGGAAAGGCTTGGGGGCTTGTCGATGATACCTCGTAGGTAGTCTACCATGGGATACCCTGAAGTAGTAGATTGCGGTAAGACCTACGATCCGGATGTGAGACACAAGACGAACACCAGGGTTTATCTAGGTTCAGGCCGCTCTGAGGCGTAAAACCCTACGTCCTGTGTCTATGTTGCTATATTGATGAGTTTAGATCAAGATGTGTTCTAGGGGCTCCTTGCTCGCCTTATATAGTGGGGGGGCAAGGTTACATATCTAGGATTTCCCGATGTGGTCAGTTACATTGAACCGTATCCTTGGAGTACATGACTAGATCTAACCGACTAAGACTCGTTGCATGCCAAGTAGCCTCCAGCACCAGTGCAGCCCACCGACCCGGTCGGTAGCGAACCACGGGCTTCGTCTTGCTGTCTGGCCCATCGATCAGGATGATGATAGACCAGCCTTCATGTTCTGATCTGGGTCGTCTTGTACCGAGTAGTCCAAAATCTAGCCATAAAGGTATATGGGGTCTATGCCCCCATAGCTAGTCCCCGAGCACCATGTATCTTGAGGGAGTCGTTGTCTTGACCTATACTGAGTAGTGAAGATGCAGACCACATAGTGTTGTGTAGTGAGGATGCTAACCACATAGTCCCGAGCAGCGAAGCCACCGACCACGTAGTACCGAGCAATGAAGCTACCGACCACGTAGTACCGAGCAGTGAAGTCGCCGACCATGTCTTACCGACCAGTACTGACACTGATCAGTCAGCACCGTCTGGGTTTCTCCTGAGCATTTTGTAAGTCTGCTTCCGACCATAGCTCCCATCAAGGAAGGTGATCTGTCAAAAGATGCATGGTGTTCCAAAAAATATTTCCACGCCCTGAGACATGGGCCCATGTTAACACGTGACATGAAGTATCACTGGGATGCTAACATGAGCTGTCCACAGAGGTAGGGGTATCGAACCAGAAAACAAAAAATAAGCCCAAGTCACCACGAGTTGACATGGGCCCACGTAGTCCCCAAGCTCGATAGAAGATAGGATATGTTGTATTGAGCTTTTGAGAAAAAACTCAACACAGCACTAACTGGTTCACAGTCAATGCCAATTGATGAGTTGATGCAAAGTCCCAGGTATGAACCTACGACCTTCTGCTTAGGAAATAGAAATCAGACTCAACCGGGTTGAAAAATGCCAAGAACCACTGGTCCATAAACACTGCTGAATTACAAGTCGAAAGCGCAGGCCCTAGGTAAATCTTGGACAAAGCAGGCTCAATCAGGTCAAGAGACACCAAGAACCACTGATCCAAAGATGCCTCTAGGTGGTAATGATGAGTCCCCGAGGAGCATGAAACAGAAAATGAGGTTGTACGGTGCGCAACACCTAGCCAAGTAGTTGTGGAGAGTCCCCGAGCAACATGTAGCGGAGATGAGACTGTACGGCACGTAGCACCGAGTCATGTAACGATAACAGCGAGTCCCCAAGCAGCATGTGGTCAAGAACCATGTATGCGGTGCATAACACCGAGCCGGACCAACTGGGCGGTAAGCACTGAGCAGCCCAACTGGTCAGCAGTGAAGTCCTTGTGTTAGGTTGTGTGAAAAAACCTGAATGATGATCCTTGTTCTAGTCCCCGAGCTTACAAAATGTACTCAGCAACTGGACCTTGTCCTGAAAAATAAACATGGAAATCGGTATTACATGATGTACAAATAAATGATCCGGGTGATAACATTTATGTCATTTTAGATGTTGGATATGTAGAAAACATGTGTGACATTGACAACAAAGTTTTGCCTCCCACCCTCAAAGCAAGCTAACTCTATCAGGTGACTTAGGGATGTGCTAGTGAACCGCGTAGGACCGCTAGGAACACTAGGTACCTAGTACCATTACAGAGCGACTGCTGAATCTCCTAGTGCCATGTAGCATGGAGTTGTAACACATCGTAAGAGGATCGAAGCAGTGCCTTGTCAAGCCATTCTCGGTGGGCAAGAAACAAAGTATAATTGTGACTTTATGCAGGGCACATATATGATGAGTAGTGAAAAAGATACAAAGCTATGTAGAAAAGAAAAGGATAAAGAATAAACTGAAGAAAAAACTTAGCTTGTTTTTTAAGACGTGTTATTGTAGCGGTCGATGATGCTGAGAACATGTAGTCTGTAAGCACCATCTGATGGAAAACTGCCATGCAGTCCCCAAATGTTGAATGTAACAAATTTGATCCGTAAAATCGGTCCCCAGATTTTAAGGAAAAAATTTGGAACCAATTTTGGAATAAAATAATTAACTAAAAACAAATCTAGTATTAGATCTTGAGATTTCTGGACATGTGCTGAATGACCAGATTTGGACGCGCAATCGCACACACGGGGGAAAATAATATCCCAGCCCATGCACGGAATGGGGACCAGGACGGCCCACCAAGCTGAGTCCACATAAGTCAAGTAGGCCCAACCCTAAAAGTCGAAAGGGCACTCCTGAATGGTATAAATATTGGGCGCCACTAAGGAAAACAGTTTCGCATCGCAGTCGTCTCTATTGCCAGTCGCTCCATCTTCTCAAGCCCATCGTCTGCCCGAGCAACCGCTGCCATTCCCAGATCCGCAGTTGCGAATCCAACCACCACCACAAGACAATCCAGCCAACTCGTGTGGTAGCACTACCGCCACCCTCTACTCATCCACTCAACCCACCAATCTTGGAGGAGATGGCAAGGAAGGGAAGCAAGAAGGCAGGAAAGGCAACTGGATCTGAGGCGTCAGGGGCGCAATGGCATCAATCGACTTCCACCCAGGAGTCGCTATAGGCGCTGGCCGATGAGGGATTGCTGCCACCGTACGATATGGAGGCGTGGTGCGAGCCATGAGGTGAGGACATCCCTACTCCCCAAGATGGGGAATTCATAGTTTTTGAGGATATGGTGCCTCAAGGGCTCAAAGCACCTGTGAATGGGTTTGTCCGGGACCTTTGTATTTACTAGGGGATTTTGATTTGTAATCTTGACCCCAATTCCATCATCTCCCTTTCCATTTTTATTGCCTTTTATGAGATGTACCTGGGCATCGACCCCCATTTCAATCTGTTCTGCCATTTCTTTCTGTTGAGGAAGAAAAGGGTTGAATCTGGGTGTCCCAAGTAGTGGGTGGGTGTTATGTGCAGCTTAGGGATGGGCTAAGGGCACACTATCTAGGATCAAAGCCCCAATCCACCGCCAAGGGATGGAACACCCGCTGGTTCTATATGAGCCAGAATGTGGAGGGGAGACAGGTGCCCTGCGACATCACGCAGGTGCCAGAATGTAACCCCAGGTGGTTAGAGCTACCCTCCTTGGATGAAATGTTCCAGCTCTAAAGTTTTATTTCAATGCACTAGTATGCAATGATATTTGTATAACTAGAATTGTCTAACTGTCAGACATTGCTTCGACAGGACCGAAAAGTGTTCTTTTTCGCTATGCTAGTGGAGTCATGGCCTCAGGTTGAGGCATAGGCCTACCGGCGTAGTGCAAAGGAGATGCTCCGGGATGATACCAAAGCTGAGTAGGGGACGGCCAACATCTCCAGCTCAGATGAAGAACTCCCTACTGCTCAGACATGGAGCCGAGCAGCGGGCAACCAGCCCATGGCGGAGGCCGCCAAGAAGAAAAAACCTTCTGCTCTGCTGTCCAGGGGTAAACTAAACCTGGATGACAGAGGAGGGGGAAGCAAGAAGAGGGTTACCCCGACCACCCCGGAGTCATCTTACGACGACCCCTTGATGCTAAATCAGTGCCAGAGGAAACATCAAGCCATGACGCCTCTGACAAGGAGGAACCTGAGGCCTGCACCCGCAATAATACCCAGGGGGCCGCGCAGGCCACCCTAACACCGACTCCTCCACCTCAGCGGGCGACTGCTACAACAACCACTCGGCTGGAATAGGCCAGGGCAGCAACACCGCTGCCACCATCACCACCGCCTGCACTACACAGGGTGGTTGTGTCACTGACCAGAGCGGCTTCGTCCGCCGGGCACCGAAGGGAGGCAAAGGGGCCTACCTCTCCAATGCACCATACTGGAATGAGCCAGTCGGGTGGGACATCGGACCGAGTCCCCAGGCACGACAGTGGGGCGACAAGCGGGGCCCTAGGCGCTCCAAGCAGGGGAGCAGTACCATGATTTAGAGGAGGAATCTGGCGGTCAACTAGGTGAGTGTCAATGAGCTCTCTTATCTCGCCTGTTCTTAATTCTGATTCTCTTATCACGCAAGCTGGGGGATGGGAAGGTCGTGTCGCATGAGGAAATCAGACGATGACCTGGAGGTGAGCATCCAAGATGCCATGGAGGTGCTTTTTGACAGGATCAAGGTAAGATTAGACCAAGATGCCATGGAGGTGCTTTTTGACAGCTTGTCTGTTTTGAATTCAGTATTTGACCACAAACTTGTTAATCAATCCATGGTGTATGCAGTCACTGCATCAAACCAACACGTAGCGAGGCAGGACCATCAGCCAGTTCACAGCAACTTGGGAGGAATGCAAGACTCTCCAAGTATCCAAGGCCGAGTTGGAGGCATAGGCCCAGGCCTACCACGAGCATGAGATCCGGTGGGAGTCTGAGGTTGCCGCCCTGCACCGCAAGGTGAAGGCACTGGAGTCGGCTAGGCAGGAGGAAGAGGCTCTGCACCACAAGGTGGAGACCCTGAAGCAGGCCAATAACAGCGAGTAAACCCCTCTTGCCCTTTCTATGTTGACCTTTGCTGCACGTTTATGAGTGATTCTTGTAGGACTGGTCAGCCAGAACGAGGCCATGGCACAGGAGCTGGCTGATCTGCTAAGCCAAAAGGAAGCTGCTGAGGAGCAGACCAAAGCAGACCAGGCATAGATCGCTACGCTGACTAGTAAGTCAATCATTATAGAATTGTTGTGTGAAGTCTGCAGCATACTGGATGGACCAAGGTATGCTAAACACCATGACTTTGTTGTTGCAGACCTGAAGGAATGCCACCTAGCCCAGTTCTGGGTGCTCGAGGATGCTAACACAGGCCTCCGAGGAAAGACGTGGGCCATGACCGACCAAATCAAGCACATATTAAGGGCCATATTTCTAAGAGAGGAGCACCCTACCGACCCTGTAGGCGAGGAGAGTGCCGTCGCCGACCAGTGCCAGAGGCTATGGCCGGCACTGCAGGAGTTCCTTGCAGGACTTGGGTGTTATGTGGCCTCCACCATGCTTGCCATGGTTCGTGCCAATTATCAGAACATGGATCTACCAACCATCGAGCACGGGGTCCCTCCTGAAGTCATAGATGAAGAAGTCGAGGAGCTCCGAGCATCGTCTTACCCGACCGCTGCTGCCATCATTGAAGAGATGACGCTGATCTATGATCCTATAGGAGATGGTGGTAGTAGTCAGTAGGTCGTTGATAATGTATTTGTGTAAAAACATTGTATATAAGTTATGCTGAGCACTGGGTGCTCATAAACTATTAAGCCTATTGACACAGACAAGTAGGCATGTTTAAGAGGATGATAAACATTGTCCGTTTTTTATTTTCTTAGATGCAATTTATGCATGGGTCATTTTTTCCAAAAAATGTTGCCAATTAAGTTTTACCCCCACCCTCGAAGCGAGGTAACTCTGTCGGGTGACTAGGGATGCGCTAGTGAACCATGTAGAACCGCTGGGTTCACCAGGTACCTAGTACCGTTAGAGAGTGACTGCTGAATCTCCTAGTGCCATGTAGCATGGAGTTGTAACACATCGTAAGAGGCTTCAAGACAGTGCCTTGTCAAGCCTTTCTTGGTGGGCAAAAAACAAAGTTTAAATGAGACTTATGCAGGGCGCATGTATAGCAGATGTGTGCACAAAAAACAAAATCGAGATAGGAAAAAAGAACAACAAAGGAAACTTTATTAAATATCTGAATAATAAAGACTCGTATACATGTCTTTATTCTATGGGTAGAAGCGTATGAGGTGCTCGATGTGCTAGGAGTTGGCTCCTCGACACCCTCCATTCTCTCCAACCGATAGGATGTCGGGCGTGTGATAGCCTTATTCCTAAACGGCCCTTCCCATCTTGATGACAGCTTGTGCAGACCATCTATCTTCTGGATTCGTCGCAACACCATGTCGTCGACCACAAACAGCTTGCCTTTGATGTTGCGGTTATAGTAACGACACATTGATGCTAGGTACTTAGCTGTCCGAGCACAGGACTCGAGTGCTATCTCTTCTTTGGCAATGATGTTGACTTCCCTAGCTTCATCTGAGGCTTCTTTATTGTACAGCTGGACACGCGGTGAAAGGAGTGCAACCTCGGCTGGTAGGATAGCTTCGGATCCAAACACCATGAAGTACGGAGAAACTCCAGTGTTACGACTAGGCTGGGTACGTAGTTCCCAGACCATGGCAGGTAATTCCTTGAGTCACCGATCAGGTTTGAGATCTTTGTCGTCCTGGTATACCTGCTTGTGGAGAGCGTCGAGAATCATACCGTTAGCGCGTTCAACCTGTCCATTTGCTCAAGGATGAGCGATGGACACGTATTTGTCTTTGATGCCATTATCATCACAGAAGTCAAAGAACTCATTGCTAGTGAACTGAGAGCCTAAATCGGTAATGACTGTGTTGGGTATACCAAACCGTTGGATAACCTCATCGAGAAACTATACCGCCTTCTCGGATGAGGCTTTCTTGATTACTTTGTACTCGATCCATTTGGAAAACTTATCAATGAGCACAAAAACACATGTGTGTTCGCCAGGAGACTTCTGGAAAGGACCGATCATGTCAAGTCCCCAGCATGAGAATGGCCAAGCGACCGAAATGGTCTGGAGTTCATGCGCAGGGACATGAATCTACTTGGCAAACATCTAGCAATTTTTGCACCGGCGCATGTACTTTTCTGCGTCAGAGATGACTATCGGCCAGTAGAACCCTGCTCGTTAAGCTTTGCCAACCAGCATCCGAGATGCTGCATGGTTACCACAAGTGCCCTCATGAATATCCTTTAGAAGCTTCAAACCCTCTGCTTTGGTGATGCATTTCTGGTAAATCAGGGACCTTGGAGCCTTGTGCATCAGCTCATCATTAACCATGAGATAGGCAAGGGCTCTGCGGACTAGCTATTAGGCATTGATCTTGTCCTCTGGAACAAGGTGGTCATTTAGGTATCTAACAAAGGGCTCTCTCCAGTCAGGCTGGGAAGGCGCTGCCTGCTCGGTTGGTTTATCACCAGGCGGCTGCTCATTACCATCGTCAGATGCCTACTGGCTGGGGTAGCTATTTTCTACCTCTGCTACTTCGCCTCTGAGCGTTGCTATGAGTTGGTCGATAGCTGTGCTGGGCGTGGGTGCTTCGTAAGCCTGATCGAGGATCAAAGGCTTAAGTATGTCCTAAACAAAACACCAGGTGGTACTTTGGCACGGGATGATCTGAGTTTAGATAGCTCGTCAGCACCTGTGTTCTCGGTATGTGGAATATGTGTGAATTCCAATCCATAGAACTTTTTTTCTAGCTTGCGAATTTCAGCAACATAAGCATGCATCTTTTCGGTGACCACATCCTAGTCTTTGTTGACCTGATGGATGACAAGAGGAGAATCTCCGTACACTAGGAGCCGTTTAATGCCTAGCTTGACTGCAATATGGAGGTCGTGTAGGGCGACTTCTGTGACAGAACCTCCTAAATCACATGGCCCACACGCATGATTATTGTCTAAACAGACTCCAAATAACCATGACTGCGTTGCATATGACTTAAAAAGTCTGTCGGGTAAATCCTGAATCATCCACGATTCTCCGAGTAGGATCAATCATTGTAGAGAGAGACATTGCAGTATTACAACAGTTTACCATAAATAATATACAACGGAGTAAAACAGCGGAAGACTTATAACAACATAAGTTTACAAACCTCTGATTTTCAAATATTTACAATCATAAG
>CM041628.1:50918943-50981332 GCA_023333625.1 Bothriochloa decipiens
ATAGCATTTCCAATTTGAATTTAAACTTGAATAGCCAGACTTAGAAAGAAGCTTGGGAATCCAAATTTAATTTCAAATATGGAAATCATTTTTAGGGTTGGACTTAGACTTATACACTATGCTTGGCACTAGTGTAAACACAGTTTACACCTCAAGTACATAGAGTCTAAACTAAGCATTTGCGATGACATTCGAAAATAGGGTTTTATTATTTCATGTGACCAAACATTCCAGAAACGCAATCAACCTATGAAATGTAAACTTGTTTTTAGTTAATGCACATTAAGGTTGACTTAAATATGAATGCTTTGCAATGCATATGATGACATGGCATGTTTTAGTTAAGATAACACCAGAGGTGTTACAGCTTCGTACTCGGCCACATTGTTGGACGCCTTAAAATGTATGCGCAAGACATAGTGGAGCATGTCCTTGGATGGAGAGATGAAATACACTCCTTTCCCGACGCCATCAATGTTCAAGGAACCATCAAAATACATCTTCTAGTGGTCAGGAGACATATCAGCCATGGCCAACCAGAGGTCTGACCATTCCACTATGAAATCGACTAGGGCCTGAGACTTCACAGTATTACGACTACGGAAGTTTAGCGTGAACTCGGAGAGCTCTAACGCGTATTTGACAATACGGCCACTAACATCTCTATTGCAGAGTATATCACCGAGTGTAGCTTCAATAACCACCGTGATCTTGTAGGCTTGGAAGTAATGGAGGAGCTTTTGTTTGGTGATTAAGAGTGCGTATAGCAGTTTCTACACATGGTTGTATCGCTGCTTGGTTTCGTTAAGAACCTCGCTAATGTAGTATACTAGGCGCTGCACCCCATAGACGTGCCCGGATTCCTAGCGCTCAACCACTATCATGGTACTAACCATGTTGGTTGTGGCAGCAATGTAGAGGAGAAGCTCCTCGCCTTCTTGCGGCACTGTGAGTTCTAGGGGAGTTGCCAGGTACTCCTTGAGCTGTCTGAAAGCCTCGTTGGCCTCATCCGTCCACTTGAATTTCTCCTTAGCTTTGAGTAGCTTGAAGAAGGGGAGCCCTTTTTCACCCATGCGGGACATGTAGCGGCTCGGGGCTGCCATGCATCCGGTGAGTTTCTGGATATCTTTGACTTTTCGTGGTGGTTGCAGGTCTAGCATGATCTGAACCTTCTTGGGATATGGGCGTATGCTATCCTGCCTGACGACGTTGCTGAATAGGATCTCGAAATGGATGCCAAAGATGCACTTGTTGGGGTTCAGCTTCCACCGAAAATTGTTGAGGGCCAAAAATGTTCGCTGCAGATTATCAACCAATATATGGGATTCTCTAATCTTCACCACCACATCATCGACATACGCCTTGATGAGGTTGGCAGCGATTTTGTGCTCAAGACAGGCTTGGATAGCCTATTGGTAACTTGCTCTAGCATTCTTGAGGCCAAAGGACATGGTCGTGTAGCAGAAAGCACCGAAGGGGCTGATAAAGGCGGTCTTTTCCTGGTCTTCCAACTTGAGGGCTATTTGATTGTAGCCCGAATAGCAATCTAAGAAGGATAGCAGCTCACAACCTGCAGTAGAGTCTATGACCTCATCAATTCAAGGGAGATTGAAAGCCTGTTTAGGGCAGTGTTTGTTGAGATCATTGTAATCATCGCACATTCTCCATTCTTTATTCTTTTTGAGTACAAGGACCGGGTTGGCTAACCACTCCAGGTGATACACTTCTTTGATGAAGCCAACTGCTACGAGCTTGGCCACTTCGACCCTAATAACTTCCTTGCGGTCATGAGTAAACCGACGCATCCTCTGCTTGATGGGTTTAGCAGTCTTTGAGATGTCAAGGTAGTGCTCAGCCTTTTCTCTTGGGACACCTGGCATGTCGACGGGTTTCCATGCGAACATGCTAATGTGCTCTCGAAGGAACTGGATGAGCGCGTGTTCCTATTTGGGGGAAGGGTAGCCCTGATTTTGGTGGTCTTCAAGGGATTGTTTGGGTTGAGCTAGATTAGCTTATGCTGCTTGGCCTTGTTGGAAGGCCACTGCGTAGAGCCGACTAGAACCTCGAGCTCCGCGGGGGCGTCTCCTTGATACCTAGGTTGGTGTGCTCCACGGCGTGCTTCAACTCCTCAACTTCTGCACGCGCCGTGAAGACGTTGCCGCACAGGGAGAGCACACCCTACTTAGTCGGGATCTTCAGCATGAGGTACCCATAGTAAGGAACCACCATGAACTTGGCAATCCCAGGTCGTCAGCACCTATGTTCTCGGTACGTGGAATATGTGTGAATTCTAATCCATAGAACTTGTTTTCCAGCTTGCAAATTTTAGCAACATAAGCATCCATCTTTTCGGTGACCACATCCTAGTCTTTATTGACCTGATGGATGACAAGAGCAGAATCTCTGTACACTAGGAGCCGTTTAATGCCAAGCTTGACTGCAATACGGAGGTCGTGTAGGGCGGCTTGTACTCGACCACATTGTTGGACGCCTTAAAATGTATGCGCAAGACATAGTGGAGCGTGTCCTTGGATGGAGAGATGAAATACACTCCTGCCCCGATGCCATCGATGTTGAAGGAACCATCAAAATACATCTTCTTATGGCCGGGAGACATATCAGCCATGGCCAAACAGAGGTCTGACCATTCCACTATGAAATCGACTAGGGCCTGAGACTTCACAGTATTACGACTACGGAAGTTTAGCGTGAACTCGGAGAGCTCTAACGCGTATTTGACAATATGGCCACTAGCATCTCTATTGCAGAGTATATCGCCGAGTGTAGCTTCAATAACCACCGTGATCTTGTAGGCTCGGAAGTAATGGAGGAGCTTCCGTTTGGTGATTAAGAGTGCGTATAGTAGTCTGTACACATGGTTGTATCGCTGCTTGGTTTCATTAAGAACCTCGCTAACGTAGTATACTAGGCGCTGCACCCCATAGACGTGCTCGGATTCCTAGCGCTCAACAACTATCATGGTACTAACCATGTTGGTTGTGGCAGCAATGTAGAGGAGAAGCTCCTCGCCTTCTTGCGGCACCGTGAGTTCTAGGGGAGTTGCTAGGTACTCCTTGAGCTGTCTGAAAGCCTCATCGGCCTCATCCGTCCACTCGAATTTCTCCTTAGCTTTGAGCAGCTTGAAGAAGGGGAGCCCTTTTTCACCGATGCGGGACATGTAGCGGCTCAGGGCTGCCTTGCATCCGGTGAGTTTCTGGATATCTTTGATGTTTCATGGTGGTTGCAGGTCCAGCACGATCTAAACCTTCTTGGGATTTGGGCGTATGCCGTCCTGCCTTACGACGTTGCTGAGCAGGATCCCGAAACGGATGCCAAGATGCACTTGTTGGGGTTCAGATTCCACCGAAAATTGTTGAGGGCCAAAAATGTCCGCTGGAGATTATCAACCAATGTATGGGATTCTTTGGTCTTCACCACCACATCATCGACATACGCCTTGATTAGGTCGGCAGCGATTTTGTGCTCAAGACAGGCTTGGATAGCCTGTTGGTAAGTTGCTACGGTGTTCTTGTGGCCAAACGACATGGTCGTGTAGCAGAAAGCACCGAAGGGAGTGATGAAGGCAGTCTTTTCTTGGTCCTCCAACTTGAGGGCTATTTGATGGTAGCCTGAATAGCAATCTAAGAAGGACAGTAGCTCACAACCTGTAGTAGAATCTATGACCTCATCGATTCGAGGGAGATTGAAAGCCTATTTGGGGCAGTGTTTGTTGAGATCATTGTAATCATCACACATTCTCCATTCTTTATTCTTTTTGAGTACAAGGACCGGGTTGGCTAACCACTCCGGGTGATACGCGTCTTTGATGAAGCCAACTTCTAGGAGCTTGGCCACTTCTACCCTTATAACTTCCTTGCGGTTATGAGTAAACTGATGCATCCTCTGCTTGATGGGTTTAGCAGTCTTTGAGATGTCAAGGTAGTGCTCAGCCTTTAACCTCGGGACACCTGGCATG
Source organism: Bothriochloa decipiens (assembly GCA_023333625.1). NCBI lineage: Eukaryota > Viridiplantae > Streptophyta > Magnoliopsida > Poales > Poaceae > Bothriochloa > Bothriochloa decipiens. The sequence continues at coordinate 50,922,920 of CM041628.1, forward strand.
TCGGCGGGTTTCCATGCGAACATGCTAATGTGCTCTCAAAGGAACTCGATGAGCGCTCAAAGGAACTCGATGAGCGCATGTTCCTATTTGGGGGAAGGGTAGCCCTGATTTTGGTGGTCTTCGAGGGATCATTCGGATTGAGCTAGATCAGCTTATGCTGCTTGGCCTTGTTGGAAGGCCGCCGCGCATAGCCGACTAGAACCTCGAGCTCCACGGGGGTGTCTCCTTGATACCCAGGTTGGTGTGCTCCATGGCGTGCTTCAACTCCTCAACTTCTACGGCCGTGTAGGCATCAGACTTGCATGCACGTGCTGTGAAGATGTTGCCGCGCAGGGACAGCACACCCTACTTAGTCGGGATCTTCAACATGAGGTACCCGTAGTAAGGACCGCCATGAACTTGGCAATCCCGGGTCGGCCAAGGATAGCGTAGTATATGCCCTCGAAGTTGGCCACAATGAAGGTAATCTGGTCGATACGGATGTGTTGCTTGGTCCCAAACTGGACGGGCAGCATGACTTGCCCGAGGGGGTATGAAGGTTTCCTCGGCATGATGCCGCAGAACGGACAATTGTGTGGCTTGAGATCTTTGAAACCCAACCCTAGCTCCTTCAAGGTAGGGAATAACAGGATGTTCACGAGCTGCCACCGTCGACGAGCACTTTCTTGAACAAGACACCGTCTATCACGGGGTCGAGGACCAGTGGAAATCGACCGATATCAGGGATTTTGGCCCACATATCACTGCGGCTGAACGTTATGGGCTGCTCAGACCAGGCGGGCACCTTCACATCTGCAACAGAACCATCAGCCTCCTGGATAGCCATGATGGCTCGTGTTAGCAGCTTCTTTTCATGGGCGTTGTCCAGCCCAACTTTGCCATCAAAGATGATGGCAGTGATGTTTTTCACGGGATCCCTGTAGGCGTGCCATGGGTTGGTGTCTTGAGCTTCCTCTTCATCAACGTCTTCTTGCTGGGTGGGACTCTTGTCTTTGGCTTTGTGGGACAGATGCAACTTCTTGTTTGTCGTCCTGTCCAATGCCTCCTTTAGGACTCTACATGCCTACGCATTGTGTCCCTTGCTAGGATGATGGGGACAATCCTAGCTAAGGACCTTGTTGAGTTCATCGTCATTTGTCCTCTTCTGGCCCTTTAACGCATTGATGAAGGGGTCATTGTGGTTACGCCGACCATCATTGAAGCCATCCCAACCACGTCGCTTGAACGGGCGATCGTCACCGCGGTGGTCAGGATCCCAGTTGTCCCATTGTGGCGGTAGTTGCAGTTTGGGGGAATGGGGTCCCCCTCATTCAGCCCATCATCGAGATGAGCAAACTTGTGGGCGGTGGAGAGGAGATCCTCCATGGTTGTCAGTCGCTTAAGAAGCAACTCCTTCTTGAGGTCCAGTCCACGTGGTTAAACTAAACCGATGATGAAAAGGTCGGTCCCTTCCGCCGGGGTAACATCAACCACATGGTTCCGTGAGTTGGAGAAATGCCAGATGTACTGTCATAGTGATTCCCGTGGATGATGCTGGACTTGCACTAATGTGTACATGGTGTTCGTCTGCACGTAGGTGGGCTTGAAGTTGTCGATGAACATCTGCCTGAGCTAGGGCCAGCTGTAGATGCTGCCAGCGTGCTGACGGAGCAGCCAGGAGGTAGCGATGTTGCTCAGGACTACCGAGAGGTAGTTTGCCATGACATATTGGTTGCATCCTGCCACTCGGACTGCTAATTCGTACAGCATGATCCAGTGCTTAGGATCATCTTGCCCATCGTACATCTTGACGTCTCTGATCCAGAAGTTCTTTGGCCAAAGGATGGCTTTGAGTTCCTTTGAGAACGGGGCTGGTCTGTTTAGGTGCCGTCGAGCACGGCACCATTTGTCAAGATGTTCACGGAGGTCACAATCTTGGGGCTGCTTGACTTCCTGGTTGCGCTCAACATGTCAGTTGGCCTGTTGCCTATTGGCGCACTGGCGATTGCCGCGTTGGCGCTCGTCGTTGCACGGCACCTCTCATGGAGCGTCATCGGCATCGGCCCATTGGGGCTGCTCGACCGGTAGGGCTTCGTGATTGGACTCATTGTCAATGCCACTTTCTATTGGTTGACGCCAACGGCAGCGCCGGGACCGTCGTAACTGATGCGATGTGGTCAGTGACCCGGTGGAGCGAAGCCAAACCACCTATGCTTCGGCAGCAATTAGAAAGTCCTAGATTGCTTCGACCCCATGTCTGTTTAGGGGAAGGCTGTTGAGCTGATCCATGGCCACAGTGATGTTGGCCAAGGGAGTCTTATGGACAATCTGGTTACTGACAATGTTGAACTCGCCATTGAGATTGCGTTAAAAGCAGCATGGTGGGGGATCTGTCCTGTTGCCCCTGTTGCCTCTGTTGTTTATGGTGTTCACATCTTCTGCCTCTTGGAGGCATCGATGCTCTCAATCATTGTTGTGTCTTCTCTTGCTTGCCTCTCCTGGTCTGCCTCATTCGGGACGAGTGGCTCATCCACGCTGACTGCAAAGATGGCACCGTCGAAACCAGGCGGAGTCCTCGGGGTGCCCGACACCATGTCGGTGAAACAGGGTTGGTCGTCTGGTGTGGTTGGATTGTTCTCCTCGACGTCTTCCTGACTTTGGACCTCAGGACCCTCTTCATCAAAGAGGAGGTACTCGGTAAGGTCAAAAGAAATGGAGGGCATCCCGTTGAGCCAAGAGGGCGAGTCGAAAGTGGCGTTATCCTCGAGGACCGTTGCGCTCGATTCGGAAGGATTCTGTTGCAGAGAGACCATGCCAATCATGGGCCTTGGATCTTTCGGGACCAGAACCAGATTGGGATCTAGGTCCAGCAAGTAATTGTCACGTCGCCGGGGAGCGTCCTGCCGATTCTTCGCGTAGGACACGGCTGCGTTGCTCAACCCGGGTGGGAAGACGACATCATGGCTCTGGTCAGCGATGATGGGATCTGGCTGCCCTAGGGCAGGTTGCGCCTGCTGCGCCTGGTGCTGTTGTCTCTGCCTTGCTCGGGCCTATCGAGTGGTGTGGGTAAGCACTTGCCAACGCTGGTGTACGTCAATGAACTCATGCAGCCTAACTGGAGGCAGAGCTTGAGCGGCGGCCAGAGTTGGATCTAGTTGGCATGGGTGACTGTGTGCAGGGTGCTGCTAGCGGCGCTGCTCCGCAGTAGGGGGCCTGCCCTAGCCTCTTCTATGGTCAGCAGGCGATGCTCAGGCCGAAGCTAGATTTGATCTGGTCAGCGGGGGCCACCAGCTCGGCTCGTACATCCTTGCTGGTGAACTCCAAGTACTCCTCAAGAAGCTGGACAAGAGCAGACTCCACATACTTGAGGAGCTCAGCCAGACCTACCCCGTGCCGGTCGATGAGGTCAGAGTTGTCAATGTGCCTCCTCTGGTTGCGAGGAAGCCGCTAGTTTGCTGCTAACATGGCCATCATCTCCTCCCTCATCATGGGCGGCTCGAACGATCCCGGGGGCGGCCCTGAGATCTGGGTTGTTGGAGAAGCGATCGGTGCGGTTGGTGCTGGGGTCGACTGCGTTGCAGCCGGAGCTGGGACCGGCTGCGCTGCTCCCATGAATATGAGGGACGTCGTCCCACTGGTGGTCCATGTGAATGAACTGATGGTGAGGGAGACGCCCACCTCGAAGTCCATGGAGACCATCTGGATCGCCTAAAGATCTGATCGCGCACCCCTACCTGGAGCTCCAACTGTCAACTATACCTCGTCGACAGTCTACCATGGGATACCCCAAAGTAGTAGATTGTGGTGAAGAGCGCACTAATACCTACGATTCGGATGTGAGACACAGACAAACATTGGGGTTTATGCAGGTTTAGGCCACTCATAGGCATAATACCCTACGTCCTGCGTCTCTATTACTGTATTGATGAGATATCAAAAGTCATGTGTTCTAGGGGGTCCTTGGGAGCCTTATATAGTGGCGGGGCTGTTGGGAATATTCCCTAGAGGTAATCATAGAGATGGTGATATTCCAGTTGTATCTATGACATGCATTAAGTGTTCATTGAATATCCATTATAGACAAGTTATGTTGATTGGCAATTATGTGAATTGTTTGTGGAACACAATACTTGCATGGTTATTCTAAAGTTGTCCCTGGTCGGTGTTCTTGTGAGAACACACTTGAATATTAGACCAGCACAGTATTAGTTGATGGCTAAGTTTCACAAGTCATGGACATGAGATGTTGAACTAATAATGTGGGCACATGTGAGACATGTAGGCTAGACTGACTCGATAAGAGATTGTCTCTATTCATGTCATGTATGTTATGTCCTTAGACCTGAGATTGTGGTATGTACTCAAGATGTGAAATGGCTGCTTAGGGATTACCAAACGCTACTCCATAACTGGGTAGTTATAAAGGTGGTCTTTGGGTGGTCGGGAAGCATGCTGCATGCTATGAGACATAGATAGTCAAGATGGAATTTGCCCCTCTCTGTATGAGGGAGATATCACTGGATCACTCAAGTGACTGGATAAACAAATGCATGGCCGTGCTTGAGTGTTAACCCATGAGTTGAACCATATATCAGTGGCAAAGGGAATAACTTGTACGTGGTCGTAGTGGTTCGTCTGATATAATCTTTATGTACGCATAGGAGTTGTCACATCTTGCTAGAGGCCACTATCAACTATTGGGCGAGTAGAGTACTCGGTCCATGTCTATGTGTACACAAACCCATAGGGTCACACGCTTAAGGGCTGGAAGCCTAGTTTGGGTTGGACCCAAATTAGACAAGGCTTAGGTTTCTTGATGGGCCTCGAAGTCAGGGTCGCATAGGGATGCTATATAAGCAAGGGGTAGGGGCAAGGCATGGGAACCTAGTTCAATCAAATCGATTCAGTCACCGTCGCCCACCCCACGTCTATGCCTTTGCTCCCCATGGACCTAGCAGTCCGGTCGCACATTGCTTCTCCCGTATGTGTGTGATACCTCAGAGGTGCTACATCTGTGGCACAGGGATGGACCTGGTCGGTCACGGTGGATGGCAACTAGTCGGTGCCCAGTTAGACTGGTCGGTGACTTGCTGAACTTGGTCGGGAACATGCTCGGGAGATCCGCAAGCGAAGGGTGTACTTGACGGACGACCATGCAAATGCACGGCAGTACTACGACACGTTCGACAACATCGAGTCTTCCGCTACACCTACGCGTCTAGTGGTTATCCTGTGACCCATATCTAGCAGTAGATCCTAGTTTATGTGGTAGAAAAGTTTTGTTTTCTGGCTAGCGTAGCACCCTCATAACCCAATAGGGGCAAGGTTACATATCTAGGATTTCCCGATGTGGTCAGTTATATTGAGCCGTATCCTTGGAGTACACGACTAGATCTAACCGACTAAGACTCCTTGCATGCCATGTAGCCTTCAGCACCCGTGCGGCCCACCGATCTGGTTGGTAGTGGACCATGGGCTCCGTCTTGTCGTTCGGCCCACCGATCAAGATGATGATGGACCAGCATTCGTCTTCTAGTCTGTGCCGTCTTGTACCAAGTAGCCCAAAGTCTAGCCGTAAGGGTATATGGGGTCTATACCCCCACAGTCGTGTTGAGAGAAAGTCAACTTCTGGTACTTGTCAGCTTCTTGGTTCGTCTCTCATTTCTTGGTCCTCTCGCAAGCAGTCCACCATAGCCCAATCCACCTATGAGGCTGATTATGTTGCTGCTGCCGCTTGTTTCTCTCAGCTTCTTTGGATAGTTGATACTTTGAGAGACTTTGGCCTAGAGTTTACCCCGAGTGACACTTTACTATGATAGCACCAGTGCCATAAGTGTAACCAAGAACCCAGTGCTCCATGCTAAGACCAAGCACATTGAGGTGAGGTACCACTTTCTGAGAGACAACCAAGAGAAAGGAACCATATACTTGAGACATATCCACACCAAGCGCCAGCTAGTTGACATTTTCACCGAACCTCTCGACGAAGCCTAGTTTGCACATTTGCGAGGGGAGTTAGGTGTTTGCTTCCCATTTTAGTTGTGGGATGCTTTGTATCTTGTATAGTAGTCCTTTCTTTATCTCTCTTTACTTTTGCTTTTGTATCATATTGCATTGCATCTCATCATGTATCATATATCATGTGCTTAGCTTCATTTGTATAGCTTGTTGTTTTAGATTGTGCTTTTGTTGATATGTCTTATGGATACATGATGGCTATAGCAGCTTAGGCTCTTTTTGATCATCTTGATACATGTTATGAGATAGGCTTGTTTTATAAATGTGAACTTGCTTAATGAATGATGAAATCTGAAAAATGTTCGCTTTTGAGATGGCAACTAGCATGTGTAGGATGTGTTGAGATCCATGCTGCTTTTAGATGTATGCTTCAGTTGCTATGTCTCATGTTTCTTGAATCATATACTTAGCTTGAATCTCTTGATATCTTTGTGCTAAAACTTGACTAAGCTAAGTAATGATGAAAATGTTTTGGAGTTGGATCCTTACTATCCCACAGCAATGTCACGAGACTGCTTCTCATTCACTCGAGTGAGATGAACTTGGGCATTGTAGTGCTAGTCCACAACCACTCATGACGAGACGGCTTCTTACTTGCACAAGGGATGAACTCGACGTGGTTGAAAAACATGATAAAAATAACAAAATTTTTTGGCGGACAGTTTGATACTCTCACATACACATGTCTAAAAGTAAACTTGCAATTCACTATAAAACTCTGATCAATGTTGAAGGTACAAGTGTTAAGTGCTTCCTTGAGACATGATGTATGATCGTTATATGGGGTAGTTCACTTTTGTATATATGTGTTAGCACTATTGATCTCCTGCTTATATTTGCTATGTGCTATCCTCTTTGGTGGACACCCTTTTATAAAGTGATGCTTAAAACTGATCAAAATTCTTATGATTCATATTTCATTTAGTTGTTTGGTTTGAGCATTAGCTTTTCCTTGTGCCTATTGTAATACATGTGCTATACCGACTTGAGCATGATTTTATTCAACTTGGTATACTCGTGAAGCTTTGTATGTTTGCGTTGTACATCTTGTGCATTTCATAGCATGCTTTCAGGGGGAGCTTCTATCTTCTCCACTTGATAAGTGCTTTTGTCAACAAGGGGGAGAATGTTTCCACAAATCCAGAGTGTGCATTTATGTGCATTTATGAGGTTGATGCACATGTCAAGGGGGAGTTGCATATTTGCTTTTGCTAGACATGTCGAGCCGTTTGCCTCTATCTAGAGGGTCTAGCTATTTTGAGCCTGTTTTTCTTGGTTGCATCGAGCCGTTGCCCATGTCTTTGGGGACCAAGTTGTTGCTCTTTGCTTTGCTCATGGCAAGTGACCGTTTTGAGCTTTTCTTTGACTTTTGGTCATTTGAGTAGGCTTTCTCTGGTTTTGTGTTGGTGTTGACAATGCACTCATCAAGGGGGAGATTGTGGACACATGATTTTCCATATCATGGTGTAGCATCTTTTATTGGTGTGATGAGTGATTGTCAACATGTCTAACACTTTGGTTGGTGGTCGGTCTTGGTGGTTCTACTGATCCCCTGGCACAGGGCTATGTGTAGAAACATGTCTCTTGGCTTGTGTTGTGCAAGTATGGAGTCCAGAGGCAGTGGCAGTGGTCGGGTGAAGGTCAAGTAGGGCCTGTCGTGCTGACAGACCGGGTGCGGTGAAGGGCGGACGTGAGACTTGGACCAAAGGACCAGACAGCCGGGTGGCCAGCTGCAGTGGCTGACACTTAGGACATCGACAAGCACAAGTGTACATGGCGGGGGACGCGTATGGGCTACGCTACTCGTGAGGAGGTTTGATGGTTTGTCCTCAAAACCATTGGCAGGGGATGCGTATGGGGTACGATACTCGCAGACAGTTTGGTGGTTTGCCCTCAAAACCATTGGAGGCGGGTTTCAAGGGTTTGTGCCTCAAAACCCGGGTGGTGCCAATGCGGACCGATGGCACATGGCAGCATCATGGAGAAGGCGCAGTGATCGTCAGATCAGGAAATCCTGAGTTGAATCGTAGTGCCCTTGGCTAGGTGGTTCACTCTAATAATATATAGGGGCAGTAGTAGAATTGTGTAGTAGGCATATAAATAGGAGTGGACAGCCCCCACTAGACCCACCTCTTATTGGAGATATGCCCTAGAGACTGCTAACAGGCCCAAATATTGGGTGTTAGTGGAAACCCTAAAGGTGGGATGCTAATGGGCCTTTTCTAGGAAAAGCCCATTAGCAGGGCTATATAACAAGAAGGGGTGGGGGCACCCAAGGTGAACCCTAATCCAGCCGCCGCCCACCTCACGATGACATCTCCTTGTTTCTCTCACGGACCTAGCAGTCCAAGGCGCGATGCTTCTTCCCCACATGTGTGGATACCTTGGAGGCGCTACACTTGGAGCGCAAGGATGAACCGCGCGAGAGGATTGAGGTGATGGATGACCACGCAACGGCACTGCCTGCTGTGACGCGTATGATTACATCGAGTCGTCTTCCATTGCACCTGTGCGTCTAGTGGTAATCCTGTAACCTATAACTAGCAGTAGATCCTGGTTTATGAGGTCAAAAAGTTTTGTTTTCTGACTACCGTAGCACCCTCGTAACCCTACACCTCTTTCACACCTCTCTCGGCCGCACTTCTTAGCGTGGCAGTTTGACATGTCTATTTTTTTGGTTTTCCCTTATCTTGTTTGTGTTCTTGTAGACCTCCAAGAACAAGGATTTTACCCATGTATTTGTGAGATATTTTGTGTGGGAATGGAGGCCCTAATCCTCCTCGTGCCCTCTAGGCTTTTACTCTGTGATCTGTGAACTTGGTCGGTCTTTCTGGGTGTGTTGACTTTTTGCAGTTTAGTTGGATGAACTTTGATTCATTAGTTTTGGAGCATTTTGGCTCAATCTTTTTGCGTTGATTGATGCTTTATTGAGTGATGAACTAGATCCTCAAGGGAATTGAACCAATTTCACTCGTGCATCAAGAAACCAAGAAGTTTGTGTTTTGGGGGAAAACCGTGTTCTTCAGCCCAGATCTGCGATTCCTGGCCACTGTGTTAAAATTGGGCCTCGATCTCTTGGGGATAGCTTTCTTTCTTCCTTGTGACTACCTGAGCAAAATTTGGTATTGATCTGTGTAGATTTCATCCAGTTCTCATTGATCTTCTCTCGCGTTGCTGCACTTCCAAGTAGGTGTTTTTCTTGAGTTTCTTTCGACCCTCTCTTTCTCACTGCAAAAAGGATTCCTGTATGGAGCATAAGGCCAGTGCTACTAGCATTGTGCACACCGAATGAGCTCTTTTGAGCAGCACTTGTTCTTGACTCCTGTTCTCTGGTTCTTTCATCGGTGGACAGTTAACTGCATTGGTGATGACAGTGGTGGGAGAACAGCACTAGCACTGCAGCGCGAAAGCACCTCTCATTCTAGGTCGTGGGCTCCCGACCAGTTTTCGGTCAGCTTCTAACCTCTTACCGACCATCGTGAGCTGTGTAATCCCAACCAGTTTTCTAACCAGTCTTTCCTTGGTCCCGACCAGTCTTACTGACCAGCTTCTGCTTTGTTGCCAACCACTGTGGTCAACGTGGTCTCAACCAGGTTTTTAGACCAGTTCCCATTTTGGTTCCCAACCACAGAGACCGACGTGGTCTGGACCAGTCTTTTCGACCAGTGTACATCTTGTTGCTGACCACCATGGTTTACATGGTCTGAACCAATTGCCGACCAGGTCTCTTTTAGCTCCTGACCAGTTGGATTTTGTTCTCTGTTTCTATTCTCTTCTCTTGCATTGGTTCAAGGGTGCTCGATCTACCTAGTCGGGTTTTCTTGCCTTGGTTTGGTGGTGCTCGGCAGTGTTTCTACCTGATCAGGGTTATTGAAGAAAAAGTTTTAGGCTCCCATTCACCCCTCCTTTGGTCGTCTTTTTGTTACTTCAGCAAGCAAACAAGGTGGCCAGCAGAGAAAGCGGCTGGCGCTGGCAAAACCCTAGCGCGCCGGGACAGTCTCCTTTATAGGTGGCGCGATGGTAGCCATGGTGGCTTGGACGGCACCGATGGCAGATGCCGATCGGCGGCCGAGGCATGCGTGTGATTAGGGTTAGGGCACCTGACATCACGCAATGTGGGCGGACGGCACTAATGTGGTGGCACACGTGCAAGCGACGATCAATGGCAGGCGTTGGCGTTGCCATTTTTGGTGCGGCGGACAAGACGTGCCAATGGATAGAAAAGGGATGGAGGTTGGAGCTGAAAGGCGTGGGAGGCTCTTGCTAGGCCAGTTTGGCTATGTGGGCCGGCTGGGCATGCGAGTAGTGACATGGGTGGCCGGATGGGCGCGGGCAGCCTCATGCTGGGCTGGCTGGCCACTATTGAGCCGATTCGGCTTGGCTGCATTGCTTGCGCAGGGTAGGCAGGTGCGGCGGGGAGCTGCTCCAGGCCTTTGGCAAGTTGGGCCACTTGCCAGCTGCCTGAATAGGCCGGGGCTGTAGGAGGACACGGTCCGCGACGGTAATGGCCTGGCAGGCCGAGGCAGGCCGGTGCGATGCGTGGGAGGCCGGCCGAGCTGGGCTGCTCTGCTGCTCCAGGCTAAATGCCCCTTTTCCTTTTCCTTTCTTTTTCTTATTCTTTCCTATTTCTTTTCCAAGAACCAACAAGCCATGTCATGATCTTTGTTAGTAGAAAGAGTTAGTGACCATGACATGCACATTATGCTAGGTCCACTAGGGTCTCATGGTACGTGGAGTCCATGTCCAAGGTTAGTAGCATATGAATATATACATTTGGCACACGTGATAACAATGTTGTTTGATTTTATTATACATTACATAAAATCAAACAAGACCCAAATCAATCTTGTAATTAAAATGAAAATGTTCCAACTAATATTAGGTGCTACTTGTGCAACTATTGGATGTTTTCCTACATGACACTCACCATTCATAGGTTATTTTAGAAAAAAATTTTGTTGGTTGTGATTTTTGGTGTTTGGATTTTTAGGGATGTTACAGTTGCCTTAGTTGGATTGGTTTCCTGTAACCAACTCCTTGAGTGTGTATCATTGTCCTATCTTGCATAGGAGCTCTAGCTATCTGATCATTAGCTAGAGTTTTAAGAGTAAGTGTGAGCACGGTGCTCACACTTAGTCTTACCTTTGATTGCTGCTGGTCTGCACGGACAGTTCGTGAGCACACTCCTGAGAGGTGACAGGTCCTAGGCAGCATTAGGGTTTCTCACCATGTTTGGACTAGTTCTTAAAAGGTAGGTTGCCCATAAGTGTATAGCCACTTTAGTAGGGGTTCTATCTCCTGCTTTCTCACCTATCCCCACCACACAAGTTGTAAGGCGCCAGTCTAGTTGAGTCCTCTATCTGTTAGGATTTAATGCATAGAAGTAAAGTAAGATACATAGGAATCCTTCTACTCGCTCATTGTCCTCCCACCTAGCTAGCTCTCTACAGTTATCTTTAGATTAGTATCTTTGTGATCATTTACCTATTCTTCCCTTTATTTACTTACCCCCTTCTATAATATTGATACTAGATTATAGTAGACACAAGTATCTCTTTCCCCTTTTCTTAAACATTCCTAGCTACTGCTTTCCCCTGGGATAAATATAAATTATGATACCTTAGAATACTCTCGGGTGAAGTGCTACAGCTGTATAGAAGGGGAAGAAGTCAAGGAAGGCGATGAGGCAAGATCCATGGACATTTCAGGGTCCATAGGGAGGTCTCTACATCCACAGGGCACTTCTCGCCCAAGGCATAGAGAGAGGCGCTATCAAAGGATGAATGCGGACGACCTCATCAACAACATGGGTGCAATGCACATTGAACAAGAGGCAACATTGCAATTGGCACACCAAAATGCCCAATATCCGCAAGCAATGCAAGATGAAGAAGCACAACATTGGGCCGGATGGTTCCAACACTATTCACCACCAACACTATCCGCTACCACAGTGAGCAAAAGCCAAGCTTCCTGGAGATCCTCTCCCCCACTAAGGTAAGTATTCTATCTTAGCATTTGCATTTTAGTTATTTATATTGCATATAAAAAATGAAAAGTCTAAAAATACCAAAAATATTTGTTTATTTATTTATTTCTATTATCACCTGTGCTTCATGTGTGCTTACTCTCCTTATGTAAATGATGAGTAGTTGCTTTGCCCATGCTTCTCTAGTGCCTAGTTTACAACTTAGTGCTTCTCTAAGTATGGATTACTTAGCTCTCTTAAACCATCATGAACCTGAAAACTTTGTGGGTTACAAGTGCTAGAACTAAGTCTAAGTTGTTAGGAGATATGAGATAGAGAGACAAGAGCTACTATAATATTGTTCTAGGTATGATTGATTATCAGAGAATTTATTCTTAAAATAATCAAAACCTTAATTGTTCCTCAATGTTGATAAATTCCTACCATGGCCTGTTGGTGTGGAGGGATCACAGAAGTGAACTATGAGATGAAAACAATATACAAATTGCAACTGTATTTCATTATGTCCAAACATTTTACACCCCAGGGGGTATTTATAGACCCCTCTAGCTTCGCTACCTTTAGGAACTTTACAACATAGATCACAATAGCCCTTATTCAATCAGTTAAACATTCATCAGCGAAGCAATACAGCCTATTCGCTGCTGTCCTCTCGACTTCTTCATCAACATCAGTCTTTGACCAATTCTTAGACTTCGCAGGTCGCCTTGTTGATTCTCATGCGAAGCTGCCTCATCATCTTCGCTAAAGTGCCCAGAGTATAGCGAAGCCACCTTCGCCAGACAACTTGAAGCACGCAAGAATATACAAGCAAAGTAGAAAATAATCATAGCAAAGTTTCCACATTATCTTCACTGGACGTGTTAGTATCTCAAATGTTTGTAATGAAAAGTTTATCTCCAAAGTTTGGAATGGATGTTTTTGTGTCAAAGTTGTACCCCAACAGCAGCCCCTCGCGGGCGAAGGCCTACTCTAAATGTCTGAATCCTATGAAGTTTATGTGAAACTTTGCCTAACAAACACCATCCAAACTTTGGAGTTGGCCTATTTGAATTTTAAATCCAACGGATAGTTTTGACTGGTTGACCGAGCTTTGACTATAAATAGCGAGGCCACCCTGAGGCTATCGTTTTCAAAAGAAGGGAAACTCTGCAGAAATTTTTCTTGAACCCTAAGTTTGAGATAGCTTTTCTTGATGTTTTGCCATTGTTTTCACCTAGTCTTGGATCTTTGATTGAAGTTTGTGTAACACCTTCAGCAAGGTTTGCTCCTTTGATTTTTTGTTTTCGTGATTTTGTCGAATTGTGTTTTTGATTTTAATTTTCATAGATGTCTTCGTGGGACTTGTAAGATCAAGTTCAATCTCAAGAAAGCTCGAAGGTTGATGACATTATGGATTCTAAAGAAGACAATGTTGAAGATGTTGATGTGTTTGTGGAAGACTTGGTTCTGGATGAAGAGGGTTTCACCTTAACTTTTGGTAAGACTTTGTTTGAGAAAAGTCACCTTGATGAGATGGTCCATTTGAAAATTGTGGAGCATGATCAAGCAAGAGTACCTGATCCATCAGAAACTAATCCAAAGCCATATCCTGATGAGTGCATTGTCTACAAGGATCTATTTACTACTGGTCTTTGATTTTCTTGCCAAGATTTTGTTGAAGATGTGTTGAAGGCCTTCAACATCTAGATGCATCACTTAACACCAAATGATATAGTTAGGCTAGCACAATTTGTTTGGGATGTGAAATCTCAGGAGGCTAATCCTGATATTGCTGCCTTTTGTGAGCTTTTTGAGATGCACACTCAATTCAAGGATTTCATGCTTGAAGGTCGAGTGGTCACTAAGTACTTCGCTTGCTCTAGTTTCCAGTCAGCTCGTAATGCTGTTCAAATTTCTCCAGTGACACAAAACAAGTGGGAAAAGGGTGAATGGTTAAGGTACTGGTTTTATCATAAGGTTCCTATGGTTGAAGAGAGGGATCCTGTTACTAAGAAGATGGTAAAAAGATATCCATTGGCTGCTAGGATGGAGATTGAGAAGTTTAAGCTATCTCCATCTTTTCTTCTTCTATGATTTCATAAACTACAGTGAAAGTTTATAAGTCTGCTGCTTCACTTCAATGTGCGAGGGATCTTGTTGAAGAATATGCTGCTACTAGGATTTGGCCATTGAAGAAAGGATGGTCTATCCAACAATTTCACTTGAAGAAGGTCCGAGGAATCAATTACAAGTTTCTGGACAACGATTTTCATCATCCTCAGAATTTTGCCACTGATGAAGACTTTGTGAGGTCTGTTGAAAGTCGGGCCAAAGATCTTCTTGGAAAATATGTGCTAAGTGAGAAAAATAACATCGATAAAATTCTTGGTGATGGTTATAAACGTTTGAACAGAGTTTTTGAAGTTGCACAAGTTGAGTATAGTGAACGGCCTCCTCCTGCTTATCGCTGTGAGAAGAAGCAAGGCTAGAAGAAGGAGACTGCTAAGGGTACTAAGCACAAGGCTGGTCCTAGCAAGGCTGTTGCTAAAAAATTGAAGAAGAATCAGAGTCCTTCATGTTTGCTAGATTTGGATGATCTCGAGGCTGTTCTTGAGCAGAGTTTAGATATAGACGGTAATGTGGTTGTTGGTTCAGGTGACCCTAGAAATGATGGTGCTGGTGCTTTAAAGAAGGCTGATAATGTTGTTCTTGTTGAGGATGAGGTGAGAGAAATTGTTATGACATTTTCTTCTAATGCCTTGACTTCTTTTTTGCTTACTCCGCTGGATGATGGATTACAGGATTTATAGGGCTGTAGTTTGCCTACCAGGGGCTGTATTGGTATTGAAAATGTTGTTGTTTCTGAGAAGGATGATTTAGAGGGAGAAACTTTTGTGTGGGAATCTTACAGAGCTGCTAATCCAACTTCGCCGAAACCTGGTGCTAAGGCCCCTGTTGTTGGACCTCACGAAGAAAATGTTGATACTAGGAAAACCACTTCGGTTGAAAACCCGGTTGCAGGTGAGGTTGGCGAAGTTGGTGCTCAAAATATGTCAAAGAAAATTGGAGGCTCTAGAGTTTTTTCTCTTAGCCTTGAAGATAGTGATGAGGAAGTTTTTGATGATGTGATCAACGATGATCATCTGGTGCGCTTGTCTAGTTCTACTATTCATGTTGAACTGGAAAGAATGTTGAACGCAATTTGGGTAAGCGCGTTTCTATTGGTGAGTATTGTGACTTCGTGTTTCTTTTTGATTTGAGTTATCTTGTTTTGTTAATTATTGATTTTTCTTGTAGAAACTATCTTTCCTCATGCACCATCTTCTCCTCAGAAGAATGTCAACTTGAGCAAGTTTATCAGTCAAGATCCTGCTACTCCCGTTGTCCCTACTGATGGTGAAGGAGAAGTTTTTGATGCTCTTAAGCATGTGTTAGAGTTTTGTCAAGAGAAAAGTTTGGGTCTTGATAGTTTCAAGTTCATTGGTATTGGGGCTGATAAACTTCGGATGATACCTCACACTTCTAAGGTTCAATTGTCGAAGTGTATAGATGAGGCTTTCACTATTCCTGATGCGGAGCTTGAGACATCCAGGAAACCCTTGCTCGAAGTTGCTGATGCTGGGCTATCGATGATGTATAAAGGTTCTCTTTTGATGAGAGGTTTGCGGACTGGGTTAGAGAAAAAGGAGAAAAACTTTGCCCTTCGCGAGCGTGATTATCAGGTTGAGATCCAAAATTTGAAAGAGCAACTTGCAGGGAAAGAGAAAGAAAGAGCTGATGTCGTGGATGCCCATAATAATTTAGAGACTAGATTGATTAGTGCTCTTGCTGTTGTTCAGAAGAAAGAAGATGACATGAAGAGAGTTTTTGTGAAAAATGAAAAATTGAAAGTTGATATGCAATGTATTGAAAGAAAATTGCAGGAGTAGGAGAAGTCCTTCTTCGACAATTGCAATCGTATCTGGGAACTTTGTTTTGAGTGTTATGACAAGTTTGGAGCTCAGCCTGAGGAAAAATGTTGGGAGCTTGGTGATCATGACAGCTTCTTCAGTTGGCTTTGTCGTCAATACGAAGATTTGCCCTGAGTTACCGAGACCACAGTTGATATTGGGGTATATTACTCTGCTCATGCTTTGTTTCATTTGATGAAACAAAGTCAAGATCCTTTATTTGCACAACTTTGTGATGCCAACTACAAGTTTCCTTCTATGGGTGAACTAACCAATGTGACGAAGGCCACATAAGTATTGTACAACAAATATCTTGAGTAGTATTGGAGGTCAGGTGGTCGGGCCCATTGCTTTGATAAAGCTAGAGAGAAATTACAGAGGGTAAATTTTATACTTAACCGTTTTTGTTTTTCAAATGTGTTCCATATCTAACTTTTTCTTTTTGTTTGTTAGCAAATTGCGAAGGAGGTGGAGGCTACTCAAAAGGAGGTGGAAGAGACTGCGAGGAGGGAGGCTAGTCCTAGAGGTCAAAATGGTGCTGCATCTAGCAATCCTTAGGCTCTAGTTGTTTTTTCTTTTGTGAGATGAGAGGGTTTTAGGATACAATGGTTCTCAGTTATTGTCTTTGTAAGATGTATACTTAGAAGTTGTTTGACTATTTGTCCATCCTGCGTAGGTTCCTCATGCTAAGCCTGTGCAGGATGTCGAAGATATTATCCCGTTGTTAATATGTAAAGATGACTTTGTTTTCGAGCCTAGCGAGTTCTATGATGTTCATGCGAAGTATGATGGTTGTGATGTCGATGATTTTCTTGCCCGTTAGTTTTGCTCTTGTTATTTTAAACTTGAACTTTTTTGGTGATTCTATCTTACAAATCTTTTTAGATGTGAATAAACGATACCGTAGTATCAGGCCTCCCAATTGACGAGTTTTTGATTTCACAGGCTTTGCACAGGTAAAAATTTGACGTGTGATGTTTACTTTTCTTCTGTGGTTGGACTCTTGTTTTCTAACCTCTTCTTCTTATAGTCATCTGAGTCAAGTACTTCGCCGGTGAATGTTTGTGAGGACTATTTACACCGTGAAGAGGACAAAATTATTAACAAAGTTGTGAGCGACATACTTGGTGATGCTGCCGAAGTAGTTAGTTCTCAAGACGACTGATTTTGTAAACACACATTTTTGAATAAATTGTATTATAAACATCTTGTTGCATTGCGAAGTTTGTGAATTTACCTTTGCTTGTGTGAATGAGTATTGAATAAACAATTTTACTTTTACTGTCCTTTTTTGGAAATCTTGCCTTTCGTTTGAGCTGGCTGTTTGTGCTTCATTTTACGAACTAGAAATATTTTTTCTTTAGCGAGACTGATTCGAAAAATTTAGCAAATTTTGAAATGCTGTCCCTTTCTTTTCGTGCAAAGTGGATGCGTACGCTTCGCTTAGAAGTTGAAAATATTTTCACTTTATTTAAATGAAGTCAAAAAATTTAGCAAATTTTGAAATGTCAGCCCGTCTTTTTCGTTCGAAGTGGATGCGTACGCTTCGCTTAGAAGCTGAAAAACTTTTCACCTTAGTGAAATGAAGTTGAAAAATTTGCCTTAGCAAATTTTGAAACGTCGTCCCTTCTTTTTCATTCGAAGCGGACGCGTACGCTTCACTTAGAAGCTGAAAACATTTTCATCTTAGTGAAATGAAGTCAAAAAATTTGCCTTAGCAAATTTTGAAATGTCGTCCCTTCTTTTTTTTCCGAAGTGGACGCATACGCTTCGCTTACAAGCTGAAAACATTTTCACCTTAGTGAAATAAAGTCAAAAAATTTTCCTTAGAAAATTTTGAAACGCCGTCCCTTCTTTTTCGTTCAAAGTGGACGTGTACGCTTCGCTTAGAAGCTAAAAATATTTTCACTTTAGTGAAATGAAGTCAAAAAATTTGCCTTCATAAATTTTGAAATGCCGTCCCTTCTTTTTTGTTCAAAGTGGACGCGTACGCTTTGCTTAGAAGCTAAAAACATTTTTACCATAGTGAAATGAAGTCAAAAATTTTCCTTAGCAAATTTTGAAACGCCGTCCCTTCTTTTTCGTTAGAAGTGGACGCGTACGTTTTGCTTAGAAGCTAAAAATATTTTCACCTTAGTAAAATGAAGTCAAAAAATTTGTCTTAGCAAATTCTGAAACACCGTCCCTTCTTTTTGTTCGAAGTGGACGCGTACGCTTCGCTTAGAAGCTGATAACATTTTCACCTTAGTGAAATGGAATCAAAAAATTTGCCTTAGCAAATTTTGAAACGCCGTCCCTTCTTTTTCGTTCGAAGTGGACGCGTACGATTCGCTTAGAAGTTGAAAATATTTTAACCTTAGTAAAATGAAGTCAAAAAATTTGCCTTAGCAAATTTTGAAATGTGGTCCCTTCTTTTTTGTTCGAAGTGGACGCGTACGCTTTGCTTAGAAGCTGAAAACATTTTCACCTTAGTGAAATGAAGTCAAAAAATTTGCCTTAGCAAATTCTGAAACGCCGTCCCTTTTTTTTCGTTCGAAGTGGACGTGTAGGCTTCACTTTGAAGCTGAAAACATTTTCACCTTAGTGAAATGAATTCAAAAAATTTGCCTTAGTAAATTTTGAAATGCCGTCCCTTCTTTTTATTCGAAGTGGACGCGTACGCTTCGCTTAGAAGCTGAAAACATTTTCACCTTAGTGAAATGAAGTCAAAAAATTTGCCTTAGCAAATTTTGAAACGACGTCCCTTCTTTTTTGTTCGAAGTGAACGCGTATGCTTCGCTTAGAAGCTGGAAACATTTTCACCTTAGTGAAATGAAGTCGAAAATTTTGCCTTATCAAATTTTGAAACGTCGTCCCTTATTTTTCGTTCGAAGTGGACGCTTGCCTGAAAGCTTTCCTAACTATTGATCTAGCCCCAGCATGGCTTCCGTAGGTTCCCTCATGTATTTCTTTTAGGAGGTTTTTTCCATCTTCTCTTGAGATACACTTTAGGAGTGGCTGGCAAAGCCCTTCCTTGTATAGTTCATTATTGATGATTTTGTAACTTCTGGTCTTTTGCTTCATTCTTATTTGATCAACTTCATTTTTTGGCTTGTAAAATCCCTTGAGGAATGCCATGATTGGAGCCCTCAAGTCTTCTCTTTTGATGATATGTACTTCTTTTGGTTGTTCAACTTTTGCCTTTGTTGAAGCTTCGGTAATAATTTAGAAGAATGCTTCTGGTGGTAGCTCCAACTTTTGGGCAGCGGCTTTTGTAATTTCGTCTGCATCTGCGTTATCATTTCTTGAGATACTCTTCACTGTGAATCCGACAAAGTGTTTTTCTTGATCTCTCAATAGATGGAGGTAGTTTGTTAACTCTGGGTTTCTTGCTTTGTAGTTTTTCTCTATGTGCCCAGCCACAACTTGAGAGTCTATTTTGATTACTAACTTTTGAATTCCCATCGCCCTAGCCGTGTGAAGTCCCAATAGTACTGCCTCATATTCTGCAATGTTATTTGTTCATTGAAAGTCTAGTCTTGCCGCATATTTGAGCTTGACTCTGGAAGGTGAAGTTATGATTGCTGCTGCTTCGGCACCATTATGATTGCTACTGCTCCAGCGCCAGCGAAGCCCCAAACACCATTACAATAGATTATCCATTCTAGCTGCTTTAGTTTTTCTTGATTATATTTTGATGGTGTCCAGTCTGCTACGAAGTCGGCCAGTATTTGAGATTTGATTGCTATTCTCTTCTCAAATTTGATGAAGTATTGAGACAATTCTACTGCCCATTTTCCCAATCTTCTAGAGGACTTACAACCTTGTAATACTTCTTTGAGGGGTTGATTTGTTGGTACTCTTATTTTGTGTGCTTGAAAGTAATGTTTCAACTTTCTTGATGCCATAAGTACTGCGTATGCAATCTTTTCTATTTCTGAGTAGAAAATTTTTGACCCTGGCAGGGCTTCGGATGCGAAGTATACTAGAATTTGCCTTGTTGAGTGCTCATTTTCTTCTTCTTGTATCAAAACTGCACTGACTGTTCTTTCATTTGCTGATACATATAACAGTAAGTCTACAGTTGGATCAGGCGTTGCCAAAGTTGTAGGGTTGGATAGATGCATCTTTATTTCTTTGAAGGCTTCTTGCTGTGCTTGACCCTAGCTGAATTTTTCCTTTTTCCCCTTTAATGCTTGAAATATTGGCAAACTTCGCTCAGCTGATTTAGATATAAATCTGTTCAACGAAGCTAATCTTTCTGTTAATTTTTGAATGTCCTTGATGTTTCTTGGCACTTGCATATTCAGTATTGCCTTCACCTTCTCTGGGTTCAGGTCAATTCCTTTTGCGGATACGATGCACCCCAAAATTTTTCCTGTATGAACTCCAAATGTGCATTTTTCTGGGTTCAACTTTAGATTTGCTTTTCTAAGGTTTGAGAAGGTTTCTTGTAAGTCTTTAACATGGTCTTCTCTTTTCTTGCTTTTGACTACCAAGTCATCAACATACGCAAGCAAGTTTCTTGGTATTTGATCTTTGAGGATTGTGGATGTCATTCTGATGAAAGTTGTTCCTGCATTACGAAGCCCCTTGGCTATTCTTTGGAAACAGTAAGTTCCAAATGGTATAATGAAACTTGTGTATTCTTCATCTTCTTTTTTATCCAAATTTGATGGTAGCCTAAATAGTAATCAAGGAAACTGAGCATTTCACTTCCTGCTGCTTGGTGTACTAGAGTATCTATTCTTGGTAGAGGGAAGTTGTCTTTTGGACATGCCTTGTTGAGATCTGTGAAGTCTATACACATTCACCACTTTTTGTTTTTCTTTTGCACCATGACTATGTTTGCGAGCCAAGTTATGAATTTTACTTCTCTTATGAATTTTGCATCTAGCAATCTCTGGACTTCAGCTTTCGCAGCTTGTGTTCTATCTTCGGACAACTTTCTGAGTTTTTGCTTTTTCGGCCTGAAGTTTGGGTTGATGTTTAACTTGTGTTCTATGACATCCCTTGTTACTTCGCAAGACTTATATTATCTTTTCTTCTTCTTCTTTTGATAAATTTGTGCCGATGATAACTTGTCTTTCTGGCACCATTGGGTTGAGTGGTACTTTCTTTGTGTCTTCACCAGGCTTCACTTTTTCTTGTGTCTTTGTGTTTTCATTTTCAAGCTCATCATCTTCTTCTTCTTGTATCACGTGGATATTTTTGAAAGCTAGGCTTGCATCTCTCTCTATGTTTCTTGCCTCTGTTTGATCACCGAAGATAGTTGTGATGCCATTGACTGCTGGCATCTTCATGCATAAGTATGGGTAGCTTATTATGGCTTCGAAAGCATTTAAACTTCCCCTTCCAAAGATTGCATTGTATTGGCTATGCATTTCAACAACATCAAATGCTATTTGCTCTGTTCTCACATTGTTCACTGTTTCGAATGAGACTGGCAAGATAATTCTGCCAACAGAATTTATTTTCTTTCCGCCAAAGCCAACTAATGGGTGTTCGGCTCTTCCCAAGATTTTTCTGTCAATTTTCATTGCATCTAGAGTTCTTGTGAATATAATATCTGCTGAGCTGCCATCGTCTATTAGAATTTTTGATACTACCCAACTTTCAATGTTTTCTTCTATGACCATTGCATCCATATGAGGGTAATCTTTGAGCTTGAGATCTTGTTCTGAGAATGTGATTGGCATGTGGGACCATCTTGTTTTCTTGAATGGACCTTCGACTGCTATGGAGTTTACTCTTCTAAAATAATTTCTTCCTTTATTTCTTGTATCGAGCTCCATGCTGTTTCCTCCAAAGATTGTCATAATTCTACCTTTGCTTGGGATGATTGCATTCCCATTGCTTGTTGACGCTTTGGGCATGTTGTTGTTGTGTAGAATTTGGTGGTTCCTGTTTGCCACTGAACTTTTAGGGTGCAAACTTTGCTGCTGACTTGGGCCTCATTGATTTTGAAAGCACACTGCTAGTGGCTGGCAATTGTAGATTGGCGGAGGTGGTGGCAACATGTGATGAGGATAAGTTATTTGCATGTAATTTGTCCCTTGGGGAGCTAGGTGATTGACAACTTTTAACTACGAAGTTGCCCTGTTTTATTCTTGCATTTCTTCAATGCTTTTCTTTACTCTTGGGTACATTTTGGACATGTGGCCAGCCCCTTTGTCGTGTATGATGCAATACATTTCCTCAGGCCTCAATGTCTTCCTTTCAAAATTTCTGCCTTGATTGTTGTAGTTTTCCCTTTGCTGGAAGTTTTCCTTGTAACTTCTGTTGTTTTGAAAATTTCTTTGATTGTTTGATCTTGGACCTTGACTGACAGCTTCGCTCATGTTGTTGATGTGATTTATCCTCTGAAATGGTCTTCGCTCAGCATTTATTCTTGAGTGTTGGGAATTGTTATTTGATCTTGACATGTTTCTTTCTCCATTCTCTTCTTCTATTCTTTTTCTATAGTCTTCGTTGGACTCATAGTATTTTCTCATCTCTTCATATAAATTTTCCACTGTGGTTGGTCTTTCCCTTTTGAAGTGTGAGGAAAGTTGACCTGCTCGCAGTCCTTTAATTGCTGCTATGATGACGACTTTATCTGGTATATTTGGTATTTGAGCTTTTGCTTGTACAAATCTTTTGTAATACTGGCTCAGCGGCTCTTTTGGTTGCTGCTTGATGTTGAAAAGATCATCGCTTGTGAGCTCAACTCTTTGTAGGCCTTGGAAATCTAAGAGCAGGGTTGTGCGAAGTTGATCCCAAGATTTGATTAACCTTGGTTTTAGCAAAGAGTACCAATGCTGTACTGGTCCTCTTACTGCTATGATGAGCGACTTCGCTAGGGTGTTTGCATCTCCCCCACTTGATGCAATGGCTGCTTCAAAACTCATAAGGAATTGTCTTGGGTTGAACATGCCATTGTAGGTTGGGATGATGTTGAATTTTAATCCTGCTGGCCACTTCACTAGCTGAATGTCGATTGACAAAGGTGACTCTGTGTTAATTGTTGCTATTTGACTTTGGTTCTTTTTGTTGTTAGTGTTTTTGGTTGCTAAGTTTGGATCTTGAGTCATAACTTCGCTCTCATTTTCTATTTCATCATTGAGCTTTCTTAGTTTAGCCTCTGCTTCTACGATTATTTGCTTTAAAGACTTTTCTCTTGTCTTCGCTCTTGCTTCCTCCAGCTGTTTTGTCTTGACGATGAGTTGGTCTTCGAGTTCTTTGAATCTTCTTTCTTTGTTCTAAGTTTCTTCTTCTTCTTGAACATATCTAGTTTCAGTTTCTGTTGCATCTTCTATAATTGGGTCTTGAGTGGAGTTCTCATCGGTCGGAACTATCTTTTTACTGGGTCTTCCCATTTTGGTGATCGTGTGTGTCTACGATCACACAAATGGATGGTGCCAGATATTGGGGTGGAGGGATCACAGAAGTGAACTGTGAGGTGAAAACAATATACAAATTGCAATTGTATTTCATTCTGTCCAAACATTTTACACCCCAGGGGTATTTATAGACCCCCTGGCTTCGCTACCTTTAGGAACTTTACAACATAGATCACAACAGCCTTTATTTAATCAGCTAAACATTCATCAGCGAAGTAATACAACCTACTTCTCTGCTGTCCTCTCGACTTCTTCATCAACATCAGTCTTTGACCAATTCTTAGACTTCATAGGTCGCCTTGTTGATTCTCATGCGAAGCTGCCTCGTCATCTTCGCTAAGTGCCCAGAGTATAGTGAAGCCACCTTCGCTAGACAACCTGAAGCACGCAAGAATATACAAGCGAAGTAGAAAATAATCATAGCGAAATGTCCATGTTATCTTCGCTAGACGTGTTAGTATCTCAAATGTTTGTAATGAAAAGTTTATCTCCAAAGTTTGGAATGGATGTTTGTGTGTCAAAGTTGTTCCCCAACATGGCCATATATGCTTTACATGCTCAAAACCTTCCACATAAGCTGTTTGCTTTGTATTGAATGTTGTAAATTCTTTTTGATCCCTATTAGGAGACTGTTCATGCCTCAAAGATCAAGATCACACGCACACCATATACATATATGTTGCTTCTACACTAGAAGTATGCAAAAACATGCTCCATGCTCTAAGTGTTAGAAAATCTCTCTAAATATTGTCTGATAGATGAGACACAACAAAAAGAGCTAGGCAAAATAAGTATTCATATAAATGGGCACATGAAAAAGTCCATGAAAAAAATGCTAGCCCTCTCTCAATAGAAAGGGAGATCTTATCAAATAAAGAAGCAACCTAGTCCATCATATATCACACACTTGCACATCTTGATCTGGGAGTATGACACTTCTCTTCAAGGATCCGAGCTTTGGCTTCACAACATATGCAAGTAAGTATGCTATCTCCTTGTTATCCCTACCTTAAGCTCCACATAAAGCCTTTTTAGAAGTAGGATGAAATAAGGAAAGGCAATGTTAACTTGTGCCTTGGTGAGGAATCATACACCATTTGAGCGACATGAGAGTACCATATGAGGAACATTAAGTTTTCTTTTGAAAAACATTGGAAACCCTCTGGTATGAAACTTGCTAGGAATATGAAAATTAGTGCTCAAGTCAAAACTATTCTGTCTTTCAACCACCCAATATAAGGGAAAATCCATAAGCCCCATAGAGGACTAAGGTAATATAGGTGAGTTTTTATATCGCTAATTTTTTCATTCAAGGAGAAGAACTTTGTTGTGCACATGGTAGTATTGAAATGTGGGCATAGTAACAATACATGATCCACCGAGGCTAAGTTTGATTGTTTGCCCAGATTGAGCAAAGGTTAAGCTTGGGGGATCTTGTTGACGGTGGATATACCATAAAAATCCACACTCAAAACACCATCAACATGCCTTGGTTCCAAAGAAGAATAGCATAACATGAGCATATTTTATCAATAACTAGTTCCACTTGTAATCTTAGCTTGTGATTTCAGGAAACAACACAATGCGGCTCAGTGGGACCCATTGAGGGGGTCGGCCGACCTCTACACTAGCTCACCTTGAGCTGAGCTTCGAACATGATCCATTTCAAGGTCCTTAGAGTCTAATTCAACCCTCAGACCAACCTGTGTTTTCATCCAACGGTGAAAGATCATTGCAAATGGATTCATGGGCCCACAAGGAAGCAAGCAACGTGACAAATATTTGGAAACCGACCAAGCCACTTCACATGATAGGTGGGGACATCTTCTAGAAGACCAAGCCAGGCCCACCTGCCAATGAGGGGTCGGCCGACCCCCACCTATGGGCCCCACTAGGTTGGTTTGGTCCCATCGTCCTCCTACATGCTGCCATGCATCAAGCTTTATCCAAGATGTCCATTTGAGGCGGTTGCAAGGTTGGTTCATCCAAGGGTGTAGAGAGGAGGAGCACATAGATCACTGACATGGCACCCCCTCACCTTCCCCTATATAAGAAGGCTGCCACCACCCTAGGAAAGCATCCATTAATCTCTAATCAAATCTTCCAAGCTCAAGCAAGAGTAGAAATAGTTAGTCTAGAGTGGGAGTTTGAGTTGAGTCGAGTGAAGCTCGGGTGTCTGGATTCATCTTCTGGAGAGTCTGGTATAGCTCTTGTATCTTTCTCTTTTTGTAAAACTTTCATTTTATCAATATATTTATTCTTGCTTTACTTTATTTAGTATTTACTTAGTGCAAGTCTATATTCTTATAGTCTTATTGTGTGCTTGTCTTAGTAGTATAGTGGCCTTAGTTTGATTGGTTTCCTATAACCAACTCCTTGTGTGTGTATCATTGTCCTATCTTGCATAAGAGCTTTAGCTATCTGATCTTTAGCTAGATTTGTAAGAGTAAGTGTAAGCGCGGTGCTCAGACTTAGTCTTAACTTTGATTGCCGCTGGTCCACACGGATAGTTCATGAGCGCACTCCTGAGAGGTGACAGGTCTTGGGCAGCATTATGGTTTCTCACCACGTTCGGACTAGTACTTAAAAGGTAGGGCGTTCGTAAGCCAAATAGTCTCTTTAGTGGAGGTTCTATCTTCCACTGTCTCGTCAATCCGTACCATACAAGTAGTCAGGCGCCAATCTAGTTGAGTCATGTATCTGTTAGGATTAAGTGTATAGAAGTAAAGTTAGATACATAGGAGTCCTTTACTTACTCATTGTCGTCCCACCTAGCTAACTCTCTATCAGTTATCTTTAGATTAGGATCTTTGTGATCATTTACCTCTCCTTCCCTTTTATTCACTTACCCCCTTCTACACTAGTGATACTAGATTGTAGTAGACACAAGGATTTCTTTCCCCTTTTATTAATTATTCCTAGCTGCTGCTTTCCCCTAGGATAAAATAAATAACAATACCTTGGAATACTCATCCTGGGTGAAGTGCTACATTGATACATTCTGTGCGCTCGTAGAATAATTCAATCTTTTATAGCGACATTAAGAATTACCCCACAGGCATTTCTGACGTCGTTGCCAATCTTTGGTAATTGCGTTAGGAAATACCAACACACCCCAACACCTCCTACAAGTGTCCCAAGTGGATGGCACCTCTGAGAAGGCACCGAGAGCCGGATCCGTCGACGGGCTACGTCATGAGTTTTCTCTTGTTTCACGAGAGGGGGCTCGGGGTGCCACCAAGCCGCTTCATGCGCGTGCTCACCCATTGTTGACAAATCTTAGCGTCACTACTAAAGATTGGCAATGGCACTAGAAATGCCTTTGGGGTAATTCTTAAAACTATTCAATGATTCCACAAGCGCACAGAATATAACAATGTAGCACTTCACCCGGGAGTATTCTAAGGTATCATAATTTATATTTATCCCAGGGGAAGCAGTAGCTAGGAATGTTTAATAAAAAGGGGAAAGAGATACGTGTGTCTACTATAATCAAGTATCAATATTATAGAAGGGGGTAAGTAACTAAAGGGAAGAATAGGTAAATGATCACAAAGATACTAATCTAAAGATAACTGTAGAGAGCTAGCTAGGTGGGAGGACAACGAGCGAGTAAAGGACTCCTATGTATCTTACTTTACTTCTATGCACTAAATCCTAATAGATAGATGACTTAACTAGACTGGCGCCTTACAACTTATGTGGTGGGGATAGACGAGAAAGCAGGAGACAGAACACCTACTAAAGCGGCTATACTCTTATGGGCACCCTATGTTTTAAGAACTAGTTCGAACATGGTGAGAAAACCCTAAGGCCGCCCAAGACCTGTCACCTCTCGGGGGTGGGCTCACGAACTATCCATGCGGACCAGCGGCAATCAAAGGTAAGACTTAGTCTAAGCACCGCGCTCACACTTACTCTTACAACTCTAGCTAACACGCAGATAACTAGAGCTTCTATGCAAGATAGGAGGTCGATAAACACACAAGGAGTTGGTTATAGGAAACCAATCCAACTAAGGCAACAATACTCCTAAGACAAGCACACAACAAGACTATAAGAACTATAGACTTGCACTAAGTTAATACTAAGTAAAGTAAAGTAAGAATAAATATATTGATAAAAGGAAAGTCTTACAAAAAGAGAAAGATACAAGAGCTATACCAGACTCTCTAGAAGAAGACTCTGGAGACCCCAAGCTTCTCTCGACTCAACTCTAACTCCCACTCTAGACTAACTACTTCTCTAGCTTAGAGCTTTGGAGCTTGGATAATGGATCTTGTGATGCTTTCCAAGGGTGGTGGCAACGATCCGTGTGCTTCTCCTCTCTACACCCTTGGAAGAACGGACTTCACAACTGCCTCCAATGGACATTCATGACGAAGCTTGATGCATGGCGACATGCAGAAGGCTAGTGGGAGCAAACCAATCTAGTGGGACCCACATGAGGGGGTCGACTGACCCCCTCTTTAGCAGGTGGGCTTGGCTCGGTCTTCTAGAAGGTGTCCCCACCTGTCATGTGAAGTGGCTCGGTGATCTTCCAAATATTTGTCATGTTGCTTGCTTCCTTGTGGGTCCATCAATCCATGTGAAATGATGCTTTGTTGTTGGATGCAAACACAAGTTGATTTGATGGTTTATTTAGACTCCAGGGACCTCAACATGGATCATGCTCGAAGCTCAGCTCATGGTGAGCTCATAGGGGGGTCAGATGACCCCCTATTTGGGACCCACAAAGTTGGATGAAAACACAGGTTGATCTGAGGGTTGAATTGGACTCCACGGACCTTGAAATGGACCACGCTCGAAGCTCAGCTCAAGGTGAGCTAGTGTTGGGGTCGGCCGACCCCCTCAATGGGTCCCACTGAGCTTCATTTTCTTGTTTCCTGAAATCACAAGCTAAGAGTACAAGTGGAACTAGTTATTGATAAAATATTCTCATGTTATGCTATTCTTCCTTGGAACCGTGGCATGTTGATGGTGTTTTGAGTGTTGATTTTCATGGTATATCCACTGTCAACAAGATCCCTGAAGCTTAACCTTTGATCATCCCAAGCAAACAATCAAACTTAGCCTCGGTGGATCCTGTATTGTTACTATGCCCACATTTCAGGAGTACCATGTGCACAACAAAGTTCTTCTCATTGAATGGAAAAAATTAGCTATGAAAAACTCACCCATATTACCTTAGTCCTCTATGGGGCTTATGGCTCTTCCTTTGTCTTGGGCGGTTGAAAGACAAAATATTTTGACTTGAGCACTAACTTTCTTATTCATAGCAAGTCTCATACCGTAGGTTTTGCAATTATTTTTCAAAAGAAAACTCAATGTTCTTGATATGGTTCTGTCATGTTGCTCAAATAGTGTATGATTCCTCACCAAGGCATACGATAAGAGTTGCCTTCCTACTCTATCCTACTTTTCAAATGGCTTATGTGGAGCTCAAGGTAGGGATAACAAGGAGATAGCATACTTACTTGTGTTTTGTTGCGCAGTCAAAGCTCAGATCCTTGAAGAGAAGTGTCATACTCCTAGATCAAGATGTGCGTGTGTGTGGTATATATGGTGAACTAGGTTGCTCCTTTATTTGATAAGATCTCTCTCTACTTTTCTATTGAGACAAGGCTAGCATTTTTTTGCATGGACTTTCATGTGTCCATCTATATATCAATACTTATTTTGTCTAGCCCCTTTTTTGTCTCATTTACTAAACAATATTTAGAGAGATATTCTAACACTTAGAGCATGGAGCAACCTATTTTGGTGGAAATGGAATGCATTTTTTTCATACTTCCAGTGTAGAAGCAGCATAAATATATGTGGTGTATGTGATCTTGATCTTAGGAGCATGATAAGTCTCTTGACAAAGATCAACAAGACTTGACAACACTCAACGCAAAGCAAATATCCTATGTGGAAGGTTTGTAAACATATAGAGCATATATGGCTGTGGTAGGAATTTCATCACCATTGAGGAAAAATTAAGGTTTTGATTATTTTAAGAATAAATTCTCTGGTAATCAATCATGCTTAGAACAATTATAGCAGCTTTCGTCTCACTGTCTCATATCTCACAACAACTTAGACTTAGTTCTAGCACTCGCAACCCACGAAGTTTTTAGGTTCATGATGGTTCAAGAGTGCTAAGTGATCCATACTTAGAGAAGCACTAAGTTGTAAACTAGGCACTAGAGAAACATTATCAAAGCAACTACTCATCATTTCCATAAGGAGAAAGAGCATACATGAAGCATTGGTACTAAAAGGATATAACTAAACAAATGTTTTGGTATTTTTAAACTTTTAATTTTTTAATTGCAACAACTAAAATGCAAATGCTAAGTTAGAATACTTAACTTAGTGGGTCTCCCCCAAGCTTCGCTCTTGCTCACTATGGTGGCAGATAGTTGGAACCATTCGTTCCAATGTCGTGCTTCCTCATCTTGCATTAGTTGTAGATATGGGGCATTTTGCTATGCCAAATGCAATGTCGCCTCTTGTTCAATGTTCATTGTGACCATGTTGTTGATGAGGTCATCCACTTCCGTCCTCTGGTGGCGCCTCTCCCTGCCCCATGGGTGAGGAATGCGTTGTGGAAGTGGAGGCCTCCCCATGGACCCTGAAATGTCCATGGAGCTTGCCTCTTCGCCTTCTTCAACTTCTTGTGCAGTGCGTGAGGGGCCTGCCTGGTCCATCTGAGCAGCTCGTGACATTCCTTTTATCATCCCATCCATCTCTACAATATTTTGGCCTCTTGCCTCTTGATCCAATTTGTTTGTTAGTGTACGATGCCTATACAGCCGTCGTTTCTCACAAGGGAGAGGAACTTCGACTGTATAGCCAGGATACATCATTTTGAGTCCACCTTTTGGACCTCTCTTCAGAACATTAGAATTAATAAAGACATTCTCATCTAAAACATCCCTAGCAGAGGTAATGTACTCAAAGGCATGCGATTCTGTCAAACATCATGTATCGGCTATCCAAGTAATGAAAGATGTGAAGTAAATGGGTCTTTCTTGGTCAAAAGAAGGAAGCCAAAAGTTCACCATTAATTTAACAGGAGAAACTTTAATTTTATGTACCATGGCATAGCGTAGTTTAAGGTCACTATCTTTTAAAGTGCTACCTCTAAAGCCAGGAAAAAGAGTAACATTAATCCAGTAATGAAGAAAGCGCAAGGTTGGATTATGGATTTTGGAAGCAGCAGGGTGAGAGTAATCATTGGAGCCAGGAATTGCTTTCCAAAATTCAGCTTTGTTAAACCCATCAATTGCAATGTCTAAATCAAGTTCACAATCAGGATCACATCCCAAAGAGGTGTTTAAAAGTCTCCAAGATAAATTATACGCTTCCCCACACATGCGAAAGGCTACCCCATCATTTGTTAATTTTAAGGTGCACAGAAATTCTTGGGTAAGCACTTTTATACCAAGTTCAAGAACCTGCCAAAAATCTCCCCAATGAATTGCATCAAAGACATCATTGAATTCTTTACTCAGACCTGTGCAGTCTAAGAGGACCGGGACAACGATGCCCATGTGGTTTCAAGTTGCTTCCTTGGAGGATGTCGTACCTTTGCAGCTCTTCCTGGTTTAGCTCAAGGTTGCTCTCGGGCTCTATTGCTCTTGGTGGTGGCTCATAGACTACCATCAAGTGGTAGCTTTCTTCCTCATCTCTCCTCTCGTGGGTTCCTTCATCAGAGTAGTGAGAGCTTTGGAAAGAGCCCTCACCCCTCTTGGACTTCATGAACTGGGAGAAGATTGCTTTCTTCATCTTGCTACACAAATGAGACCACCAAGCTTTTCCTACTACTACAACTACTATGCAAGAACTAAATGTTTTTGGGTTTTTTGGAAGACTACTACTAAACTAAGCTTGAGAAAGAACTTGCAACAAAGAGGAGAAGAAGAGAGATTGTGAGCTCGAGATGATTCTGGTGGTTTTGGGTGTGGAGTTGAGCTCACACTGCAAGGGTATTTATAGGAGGAGAAGGGCAGGTGGTGGACACCCAATAGCACTTCAAAATTAAATTTGAATCCTAGCAGGGAGTCTAGCAACATGCTGCAGAAGCTTGTTAGAAAATTTTCCAAAGTGGCGTCGATCGACCCCATCCTATGCCTTCCAGCACTTTAAACATCATGTCATCAAGTGTCTGGTAAAGTAAAGGCTAGATGTGGACCAAAAGTGATGAACTATTCAGAGATTCCCTTGCCTGGTGCAATGTGAAAGAGAAAAGATGAATGACTAAAGTAGAGATATGTCTAAAGAGACTCCCATGGACCATGGGTGCACTAGATCATGTATAGGTGACCACTTTGTAGAATTTGAGCTGGTGGTATGGTCCCAAAAACATTCAACATGAAAAAGAGAATCTCATGTTCAAAGTGATAAAGCAAGGGACCATTTCTTTTTAGACTTTGGCTGGAGTGGCATGCATAGGATTCTTATGTGAGGCAAATGGGGAACAACAGACTGCAAAAGGGGACAAGGTGGGGGTCGATCGACCCCCACTAGAGAGTGCCAAGGGCACCCCAGTGCAGAGCATGAACCAAAGCATCGAGCCAAAGAGAAAAGAGCAGGCATGGGCCCACTGGTGGGGTCGGCATCCAGCAACTCAAAAGTTTATTATTCATTATACTAAATGTTTGTTGAAAAGAAAAATGTAGAACTAAAAACTAAGGATGCAACAAGTTAAAATGCAAGAATTAAGATGCAGAAAATAAATATGGGATAAATACTGATTTACTTTACCAGCAAGGGCTCCATGTTTTAGGTCTGTAGAGCAGGACCTCTCCGTCTTGTTCATTCTTGTGGTGCTTCGGTTGGTCCTGTGTAACACCTCTGGTGTTATATCAACTAAAATATGCCATGTCATCATATGCATTGCAAAGCATTCATGAATAGGTTAACTTTGATGTGCATCAACTAAAACAAATTTACATTTCATAGGTTGCTTGTGTTTCTGAAATGTTATGTCACATGAAATCATAAAACCCTACCTTTGAATGTCATCTCAAATACTTAGTTTATATTCTATGTACTTGAGGTGTAAATCGTGTTTACACTAGTGTCAAGCATATTATATAAATCTAAGTCGAGCCTTTAAAAATGATTTCAAATTGGAAAGCTATGAAATGTTTTTCAAAAAAATCAACTTGGTCAACCAAGGTTACTATTGGGTTATGGACCCAAAAATGTCCTTGGATGATGTTTGTGATCATTAATGACCAACCAATTAATTTATAAACCAAATCGAGTCTGATTTCGGTTTCGAAAACCCTATATTTCAAAAGCTGGTTTTACCCCCATTTCGATAATTCAAAATCTATAAGGAATTTGGGTAAACTCTCAAAATATGGTTTGTAGATCTTGACAAGAGCTATAATAATGATATTTAAAGTTTTTTAAGTTTCCAAAAAAGAATTTCAAATGAATTTGAAAATACAGTTTTCTAGCATTTGTCCCCTTTTGATTTTAAAAGCATAATTCAAAAATTATGCATAATTTGAGAAAATTTTATGTATGAAAAATGTTTGGTTTGAAAGGTTAAAAATTTCATAGTTTTGAATATTTTCAAGTTTTATTGAAAAATAAAAAGTAATTTCAAATACTTATTTCAAGGGTTTTATTCCCCTTTTGAATTTGAATTTATAATTCAAAAACTAAGCAGAATTTCAAAATTCTTGTTAAATGAAAAATGTAGCTCTTAAAAAGTTATGCAAATGATATTTTTAGATATTTTCAAGTTCTTATGTAATTTCAGGAGTAATTAGCAAAGTTTCAAAATGACCTAATCTGCTACAGTACCGGGACCTATGGGCAGCCGCCATCGCCGGCTTGTCAAGCTACGCCGCCGTACCCTGCCGCTCCATTAACTACCCTAATCGACTCCCCGTCTCGAGCTGAGCCTGTAGGGCCAAGCCCCGACACCGGAGACCTCGCCGTCGGCGAGAAATCGCCGGTCAACCGTCACGCCGCCATCGGTCAGCGCGGGGTCACTGTTCCCATTTTCTTTTTTCTATTTTCAGAAAATGATTCAAATGCTATTTTCTTTAGAAAATCATAGTAATTGATGTATAGCTCCAAAAATTCTAAAAATTTTTGTGTATGCTCTTTATGATGTCCACTACCTAGAAAAAATATGAAATGCCAAATTGGAGTACTTTTTGTATTAGTTAAAATTAGCTCTTTTAATTAAAAAATGCATCTTCTATGATTTTTAATAAATAAAATCATTGGCTTTTATTTCTAAAATTTATTTTGCATCTAATTAGGCCAAGATCTTTTCAAAATAAAATTTTGTGTTCAACTAGAAAACTTTAATTTTATGCCTTTATTTTATGCTTTTCAATTAATTAATTAATCCCTATAAGCTTGCTTAATCATTATAGGGTTGTTTGACTTTGGGATTGATTGATGACCTTAGGTCATTAACCTTAATGACCTTTGGCACTTTAATTAATTATTTGCGCTTACCTGGATCATGCATTAGGGTTTAATCAATGTTATTTCATGCGTTTAATGAACTTCTTTATTAAGTAGTTAACCCTAACGAACTTAGTAAGTAAGTTTTGTTGGCTTACAACTTTATCATGAAGGAAAGTTGTACTCAAGCCCTTAATCTGATCATGCATCCATCGAGCATCATGTTTACGTTATCATTCTATCGTATAGTTTCCGTTAACGGAGAGTTTAACGTTGTCGCACCAGATCCCAAGGAAGAGCAGACTCCAGAGTTGGGAGTTGATCCAGAACTTGAGACTGTCTACCCCGAATACGAAGGCAAGCCCCAGATACATTCAAACTCTACTCTTATTTATAAGAGTTTTATCCCTGTAGTTATGAAATGTTGCATTAGTATTAGGAGTTGAGTGAAAACCTACCAATTGCATTACATATCTTACTTCCTTATTCCTTGTTACCTGTTAACTAGAAAATGCATAGTAATGCTTAGCCCTGCTTAGTTAGATAGATTTTCAAAAAGTAAAAGAATGAAGTTGGAATCATGATGATAGTTAATAAATCGAGTCCGGACGGATAACTTGCTTTGAAAAAGGAGTCCCTCTATAGTGTTTTCGTCTGTTGATGCCCTAGGTCCCGTGTCGATGGTGAACTGGTGATATCAAGAAACTAGAAAATCCACATGCATGAAGTAATATACAGTGGGCCAGAGTCCCCACATATGTCATGGAGTGATATATAGTGGGCCAGAGTCTCCACATATGTCATAGTGTGGTATGCTGTGGGTTTAAGTTCCCACGTATATCGGTACACTGGGTCATAGTGCCCACGTGTATCATGTGGTGATATATGGCTACGGTTGTTATCCCGGTATAACTGTGATCTGGTATGCATCAGAGTTAAAGTCTCTAGTATCCTAGTGATCTAGGTCCCAGCTGGGTATAAAAATGGATTTGAATCGTCGTTGCTTCTTAGAGAAGAAGACTCAATTGTTGTTCATCATCGTACTAACAACTTGAATGATGATAAGTTATAAAAATGATTTTGGTTGGTAATCTGGAGCTAGATCAAGACAACCTTTACTTTCTGTTAAGCTTTTCTGCAAAAATCCTTATCTCTTACAAGCCTGACCTTGTCCCTCTAGCCTGCATTTCCTGAGTCTTCACCCCTCTTCTTTTGTCGGGTCAGTCTAGTTGAGTACTTTTGTACTCAGGGTTTGTTGAACCCTTGTTGTAGGTGAGTCCCATGGGTAGGAGTGCTTCGCATCCTGCTGCATGACAGTCATTGTGGAGAGTGATGACGACTAGGATGTCTGGCTCTTGGGCAGAGCACACCGACTAGGTTTTGTAAATAAATTATCTATTTCTACTCCACTACTACTAAGGTTTGTAATATTTAAACTTATGGTTTGTAAGATTTGAAACTAAAAGGTTTATAAACTTATGTTATTATAACTCTTCTGCTGTTTACTTCGATGTATATTATTTGTATAAAACTATTGTAATACTGCAATGACTCTTTGTAATGATTGATCCTGCTCGGAGAATCGTGGATTAGTCGGGATTTACCCGATAGACCTTTTAAGTCTTATGGAACACATTCATGGTTATTAGGAGTCTGTTAGACAATAATCATGCGTGCGGGCCATATGGTTTAGGAGGTTCTGCCACATCCTGGAGATGGGGATTCTGATTGCACCTCTTTCTTCCGCCACATTTGCTTACCTTTGCCTTGTGGTTCAGCGGGTTCTTCCTTCTTTACCTTGGCCTTTTTGGTCGCTTCAACTTTCTTGTTGTTCATTCGGCGCGGGTAGTAGCATGGTTTGTTCTTTGGTTTTTCATCCTTCACCTGCATGTTAGCTTTATAACCGTTGAATGGACATTTTACCTTCTTTCTTGGGAACTAGAAATGAATTTGGCCAGATCCCATGTAGATGATAGCATTAACTATGTTGAGGAATGGCCTTCCCAGTGAAGGTTTATGAGGGTGCTACGCTAGCCAGAAAACAAAACTTATCTACCTCATAAACCAGGATCTACTGCTAGATGTAGGTCATAGGATTACCACTAGACGCGCAGGTGCAGCGGAAGACTCGATGTAGTCGAATGCGTCACAGCAGTGCCGTGTAGTTGCGTGGTCGTCTGTCAAGAACACCCTTCTCTTGCGGATCTTCCGAGCATGTTCCCGACCATGTTCAGCAAGTCACCAACTTGTCTAACTGGGCGTCGACTAGTTTCGACCACCATGACTGACCAGGTCCGTCCCTGTGCCACAGATGTAGCACCTCCAAGGTATCACACACGTACGGAAGAAGCAATGGACAACCGGACTGCTAGGTCTATGAGGAGCAAAGGCGTGGGCGTGGGGTGGGCGACGGTGGCTGAATAGATTAGATCGGATTAGGTTAGCTCTGCCTCGCCCCTACCCATTGCTTATATAGGCATCCCTTTGCGACCTCGACCTGGAGGCCCATCAGGAACCCTAAGCCTTATCTAACCCGGGTCCAACCCAAACTAGTCTTCCAGCCCTTAAGCATGCGACCCTATGGGTTTGCGTACACATAGACATGGACTGAGTACTCTACTCGCCCAATAGTTGACAGTGGCCTCTAGCAAGACGTGACAACTCCTATCCGTACACAAAGATCATATCAGACAAACCACTACGACCATGTACAAGTTATTCCCTTTGCCACTAATATATGGTTCAACTCATGGGTTAACACTTAACCCAAGCACGACCATGCATTTGTTGATCCAATCACTTGAGTGATCCAGTGATATCTCCCTAATGATCCAGTGATATCTCCCTCATACAGAGAGGGGCAAATTCCATCTTGATTGTCTAAGTCTCATAGCATGCTTCCTGACTGCTCGAAGACCACCTTTATAACTACCCAGTTACGGAGTAGCTTTTGGTAATCCCTAAGTAGCTGTTTCACATCTTGAGTACATACCACAATCTCAAGTCCAAGGACATAACGTACATCACGTGAATAGAGATAATCTCTTGTCGGGTCAGTCCAACCTACATGTCTCACATGTGCCCATGTTATTAGTTTGACATATCCATGTTCATGACTTGTGAACATAGCCATCCACTAATACATGTGCTGCTCTAATATTCAAGCGTGTTCTTCATAAGAATGCCAACCAAGGATAACTTTTAGAATAACCATTCAAGTAGTTGAGTTCCACAAACAATTCACATAATTTTCAATCAACACAAGTTGTCTATAATGGATATTCAATGAACACTTTAATGCATGTCATAGATACAACTGGAATATCATCATCTCTATGATTACCTCTAGGGAATATTCCCAACAGTCTCCCACTTGCACTAGAGTTAATCTTGTGGTCGGTAATCTGCCCCAACCACGAAGATCAGAAGGACTTCATGAATTGCATGGTGATCTATTGTTATTAGATGATGACAAACCTGCAAATTATGTGGAAGCAATGATGGGCCCAGATTCCATGAAATGGCAGAAATGATGGGCCTAGATTCCATGAAATGGCAGAGTGCCATGAGATCCGAGATAGATTCCATGGGAGACAATCAGGAACTTGGTTGACCCACCTCAAGGGGTTAGACCCATTGAGTGCAAATGGATCTTGAAGAAGAAGAAGGATATGGACGGAAATGTTCACGTCTATAAAGCTCGGCTTGTCGCAAAGGGTTTTCGGCAAGTTCAGGGGGTTGACTACGATGAGACATTCTCGTCGGTAGCGATGCTTAAATCTATCTGGATCATTCTAGCAATTGCTGCGTATTTCAATTATGAGATATGACAGATGGATGTTAAAACAGCCTTTCTAAATGGATATTTAGAAGAGGACGTGTATATGATATAGCCCGAAGGCTTTGTTGATCCTAAAAATGATGGAAAAATATGCAAGCTTAAGAAATCCATTTATGGGTTAAAACAAGCATCTCGGAGTTGGAATCTTTGTTTTGATGAGGTCATCAAAGGGTTTGGCTTCTGTTAGAATGAAGAAGAACCTTGTGTTTACAAGATGGAAATGGGAGCGCTGTGGTGTTTCTGATCTTGTATGTGGATGACATATTACTGATCAGGAATGACATTCCAATGTTGCAATCCATAAAGACTTCATTGAGTAATAGTTTTTCTATGAAGGATTTAGGAGAAGCAACATATATCTTGGGCATAAAGATCTATAGAGATAGGTCAAAAAGGCTAATAGGATTAGGCCAAGATACGTACATTGACAAGATGTTGAAGCGGTTCAACATAGAACAGTCCAAGAAAGGGTTCTTGCCTGTGTCACATGGTGTGCGCTACAATGATAAGCAGTGTCCTTCCACTGAGGCTGAGCGCAAGCACATGAGTAAGGTTCCATACACTTCGGTAGTTGGTTCCATCATGTACGCCATGATATGTACTCGCCTAGATGTAGCCTATGCTCTAAGTGTTGTGAGCAGGTATCAAGCCAATCCTGGTGAGAGTCACTGGACGTTGGTTAAAAACATTCTTAAGTGCTTGAGAAGGACTAACGATGTGTTCCTAATCTATGGCGGTGAGGAGGAGCTCGTTGTAAATGGTTACACCGATGCTAGCTTCTGAACTGACCAGGATGATTCACTGTCTCAATAAGGTTTTGTGTTCACAATAAATGGCAGTGCAGTAAGCTAGAAGAGTTCCAAGCAGGAAGCAATCAGCGATTCTATAGCAGAAGCCGAGTACATTGTGGTTGGTGGAGCTGCAAAGGAAGGTGTTTGGTTGAGGAGGTTCCTCATTGAACTTGGTGTGTTTCCTAATGCATCGGGCCTATTGAAGTTACATTGTGATAACAATGGGGCGATTGCATAGGCTAAGCAGCCTAGGGATCACCAGAAGAACAAACATGTACTCCGGAAGTTTCATCTCATTCAACAGTTTGTGAAACTAGAAGAGATCGAACTATGCAAAATACATACGGATTTGAATATAGCAGATCCTTTGACAAAGGCTCTTCCAAAGCCTAAGCATGAGGCGCACATGAGGTCTATGGGGATTAGACATCTTAGAGGTGGTTGGGATGAACCGACCACATGTGGTTGGAGTGGTTACCGACCACAGGTGGTTGGGATGTACCGACCACAGGTGGTGTATCAACTTGTTCTACTATATTAGCATCACTCGTTGGGTCATTCACTAATGACTCATCTTGAACCTCTTCAAGATGTACCTTTCGACCACTCCTATCTCCTTTAGAAACTCTTTCTCTAGGAATACACCATTCTGAGCAACAAACACTTTGCCCTCTAACTGATTATAGAATTAGTACCCTAAAGTTTCCTTTGGATATCCCACGAAGAAACACTTGTCCGATTTTGGTGCTAGCTTATGAGATATCAACTGTTTGACATAAGCTTCGCAACCCCAAACTTTAGAAAAGACAAACTAGGACGCCGACCAGTCCACATTTCATATAGTGTCTTCTCTACGGACTTAGATGGTACCCTATTTAATGTGAAAGGTCTGACCGGCTCATCATAGACTGAACCAAATCCAACAAAGTCCGATTATGATGCTCGGACACGCCGTTTCTCTGTGGTGTTCTAGGTGGCGAAAGTTGTAGAACAATTTCACAACTCTTAAGATGATTGCTAAACTCGTGACTCAAATATTCACCTCCACGGTCAGACCGCAAGGCTTTAATTTTCTTGCCACGTTTATTCTCTACTTCATTCTGAAATTCTTTGAACTTTTTAAATGTTTCAGACTTATGCTTCATTAGGTAGACATATCCATATCTACTAAAGTCATCAGTAAAAGTTATAAAGTATTGGAATCTTCCTCTGGTTGTCATGCTCAATGGTCCACACGCATCAGTATATATGAGTTCCAACAAGTCAGACGCTCTCTCAGGAAAACATGTGAAAGGCGCCTTGCTCATCTTGCCAAGCAGGCAACCTTCACATGTATCTTAAGATTCAAAATCAAACAAAGTTAGAAGCCCATCAGCATGGAGCCTCTTCATGCATTTTTCACTTATATGACCCAACCGACAATGCCATACATATGTAGGACCTAACTCATTAAGCCGAGGCCTTTTAGCAGTAACATTACAGACAGGAGTACCACCAAGATTTAAAATAAACAACCCATTCACAATGGATGCAAAAGCCACAAACATGTCATTCTTGGAGATCAAACAACCATTGTCTTTACTCACAAAAGAATAACCATCCTTCATCAAACATGAAGGTGATACAATGTTTCAACTTAAGCTAGGAACAAAATAACAATTATTCAATTCCATGATAAATCCTGATGGCAGGTGAAGTTGCATCGTCCCGATGATCAACGCAGCAACTCTTGCATTGTTGCCCACATGGAAGTCAACCTCTGCCTTAACCACGCTTCTACTTCTTATCATTCCATGCATCGTATTGCAAATATGAGCAACCAATCCGGTATCAAATACCAAGGAATTAACATAGGAGTTACCGAGAAAAATGTTCATAATGTGAACGACAAGGGTACAAGTAGAAGCAATACCTTTACCGCTGCCATCCTTCACTAAGGATGCCAAGTACTCCTTGCAGTTCCTTTTCTAGTGACCTTTCCCCTTACAGTAAAAGTAGTCAGAATTTGCAAAAGGTTCAGCCTTAGCAGCAGATGGGTTTGGCTTGGAGATCTCATCTTTATCCTTGCCTTTCTTCTTGCCCCTCCTCTTGAACCGAGGTCAGTTCTGGACTAC
Source organism: Bothriochloa decipiens (assembly GCA_023333625.1). Lineage (NCBI taxonomy): Eukaryota > Viridiplantae > Streptophyta > Magnoliopsida > Poales > Poaceae > Bothriochloa > Bothriochloa decipiens. The sequence goes on from CM041628.1 coordinate 50,963,373, forward strand.
CAACACTTGGCTACTGCCAGCACTTTTCTTGATGTCGGCCTCTGTAGTTTTCAGCATGCCACACAACTCACTCAAGCCTCTCTCTGCCCCATGCATATGGTAGTTCGAGATGAAGTTTCCATAGCTGGGAGGAAGAGACGAGAGGATAAAATCAGTAGCCAACTCTTGGCCAATTGGGAAGCCTAGCTTTTCCAACCTCTGAGTGTGGTCCTACTGCTGCGCCCTATGCAAGCTTGGTTTCCACAAGCGCCTTTGAGACATTGAACATTTTAGTCCTGGCTTGCGTGCGAAACATCTCGTCAAGCGCCACGATCATATCATTCACTGAATGATTGTTATCGAACTGCATCTATAGATTAGATTCCATGCAAGCAAGCATAAGGCAACTCACTTCCAGGTCAGTATCCAATGCTCTCCTGTAAGCAGTTCTTTTAGTAGCAGGTGCATTTTCTTCAGGCTCATCTGGTAATGGGTTGTCTAGAATTTCTTCCTTTTTCTTAGCCCTGAGAACAATTCTTAGATTGTGGATCCAATCCGCGTAGCTTGTTCCATTCGACTTATCTTTCTCAAGAATTGAACGAAAAGTAAATGGTTGATTGCGGGCAGCCATTTATCTACAACAAAAGTAATGCAAAATACTAAGACAAATGTATCTACGAAGAGTAAATCATATCAAATAGATTCTACTCCCACTAAAATCAATATCCCTCAATTGATACTTAGTGATTCAAGACCCACAACTAACATGCTGACCAGTGAGCTTTAGCATCACCGCTGGTTTGTATGGTAGATTGGTAAGAAACACTTTGCTAATCATATCACCAGCATCTCTATGCCAAGCAATCAACCTTCCTTATGCTTGAAGATCCCTAACCGTTAGGATGATCTTGTTTAAGTAACTAAACCTTCTTGCTGTAAGCATCCGATACAAACCTGCCTAGTCAAGGAAAACTAGTGGCACCCTAATTTCATAGACCCACCACCGATTGTACAAGACTTGTGATAGTGAAAGGTTTAGGGAAGCATGTAACTTAAACATTACTGAGGGATCATCCTACTTCATTACCGCACAAATGTAGACAAAATGTTATAGCATACGAAGTAGAACATAGTAAGAATGACATAAACACAAATTTGACTTGGTATAGCCCATTATTCCTTGAGATCTCCATCTCAATGTCAATCTATTTGTCATGGTGATCTCCATCTCCATGGTACGTGTATGTCATCCATCCGTGGTGCATCCTCCAAGGCTAGCAATCACAGATTAGCACGCAGGCCATTACATTAACTGACAATACATCTAAGGCTCCTGCCTGTATTGTCCTCATGACGTGCAAGCCATGAACTAATTACATACATGCATCTCATACACATAAGGGCTATACCAGTCATGAATTTCTGCAAAATAGAGTTAGCCAATATAGGCGTCTAATGTTGCAAGGTCTAAAACTCTATTTTTCAAGCAGTTTTTCACAACTCTAATTTTGCCGAACCACGATGTTGCGATGGAGAATCAAAAGTAAAATTTGTTCTCTATGATTTTTGTTTAGAGTTTGTCTCAATCCGAGTTACGGTTCAAAAGTTACAGCTGTTTTACCCAACAACACTTTTCTCGACAACCCAATGCCCGGTAATAGATCCTATCTATCATCGCCGCACATTGCATGTGCTCGGCACTTGACCTAAGGCTCAATTCGATCAATCTGATTGATCTCAAACTTGCCATGACTTGTTTTACATGTATCACTTAACTCGAATGGCAGAATTCCAACCGGTATGAGTAGATTGTTACAAGACCAACGTGGCAAGATGATGAAATAAGATTAGAGACTCATCTACAATAGTGCATATCACCATATGCCCACAGCCGAACCTATAACAAAGCAGCAATGCCTCTGATACCACTGAAGGGTTATGAGTGTGCTACGCTAGACAGAAAACAAAATTTTTCTACCTCATAAACCAGGATCTACAGCTAGATATAGGTCACAGGATTACCACTAGACACGCAGGTGCAGCGGAAATCTCAATGTAGTCGTACACGTTGCAGCAGTGCTGTGCAGTTGCATGGTCCTCCGTCAAGAACACCCTTTGCTTGCTGATCTCCCGAGCATGTTCTCGACCATGTTCAGCAAGTCACCGACCAGTCCACCTAGGCACCGACTAGTTGCCGACCACCATGACCAACCAGGTCTGTCCCTGTGCCATAGATGTAGCACCTCTGAGGTATCACACACGTATGGGAGAAGCAATGCGTATCCGGACTGCTAGGTCCGCGAGGAGCAAAGGCGTAGGTGTGGGGTGGGCGACGGTGGCTGAATCGATTAGATCGGATTAGGTTAGCTCTGCCTTGCCCCTACCCCTTTCTTATATGGGCGTCCCTTTGTGACCCCGACCTAGAGGCCCATCAGGAACCCTAAGCCTTATCTAATCCGGGTCCAACCCGAACTAGGCTTCCAGCCCTTAAGTGTGCGACCCTATGGGTTCGCGTACACATAGACATGGACCGAGTACTCTACTCGCCCAATAGTTGATAGTGGCCTCTAGCAAGATGTGACAACTCCTATGCATACACAAAGATCATATCAGACGAACCACTACGACCATGTACAAGTTATTCCCTTTGCCACTGATATATGGTTCAACTCATGGGTTAACACTTAACCCAAGAACGGCCATGTATTTGTTGATCCAATCACTTGAGTGATCTAGTGATATCTCCCTCATACAGAGAGGGGCAAATTCCATCTTGACTGTCTATATCTCATAGCATGCTTCCCGACTGCCCGAAGACCACCTTTATAACTACCCAGTACAGAGCAGCGTTTGGTAATCCCTAAGTAGCCGTTTCACATCTTGAGTACATACCACAATCTCAGGTCCAAGGACATAACGTACATGACGTGAATAGAGATAATCTCTTGTCGGGTTAGTCCAGCCTACATGTCTCACCTGTGCCCACATTATTAGTTTGACATCTCCATGTCCATGACTTGTGAAACATAGCCATTAACTAATACATGTGCTGGTCTAATATTCAAGTGTGTTCTTCACAAGAACGCCGACCAGGGACAACTTTTAGAATAACCATTCAAGTAGTTGAGTTCCACAAACAATTTACATAATTGCCAATCAACACAAGTTGTCTATAATAGATATTCAATGAACACTTTAATGCATTCATAGATACAACCGGAATATCATCATCTCTATGATTACCTCTAGGGCATATTCCCAACACTTAGGATGTCCAGAGACTTCATTGTTGGACCCATTGTACAATATGATGAGGTCAGCTGGGACGTATTCATCTTGAACATTGACTAGTATATACCTTGTGTCCCTCAGGGAACCAAATTGTTTGATCCACTATCTGCAAACGAATAAATGTGGAGTCCAAAGGCCCCCTAACAAATTATCATAAGTTACCTTGGCCATGATGTTGACACCCAATCCAAGGTCGCAGAATGTCACACCCTAAAACTTCTATTTTGGGTTGTGAACCAAAAACACTAAATAAAATGAAGGATTTTTTAATTTCTTTAAAATTAGCCAAGATTTTATTCTTTTGTTATCATTATAAAATGATAAAAAGTGTGTTTTTATAAAACTTCTATGAAGTTAATAAAGTTGGCTTTGTGCTTGGTGTTTTGCTTTGTTTTGCTTGTGTGTGAAAAAGAATGTCTAAAACCCAAGCAAGCCTCGACTAGGTTCTTCTCGAGTATGAAAATGATGCTTCGAAAACCCAAGTTTGCCTCAAGAAGGTTTTGGGAAAACGTTTTCAAAAAAAATCCTTTCTATTGCATAGATAGATATATATAGAGAGAGAGATTTTCTTTTTCTCTATAGTGTTGGCCACCGCTCTAGCTAGACACCATCCCCTTCCCAGCTCCAGTCATCTCTGGTTTGCCCCAGCCTATCCTGGCCTGACCTAACTTGCTCTGGTCTTTCCTAGCCTCCACTGGCCAACTTTAGCCAGTCCTGGCCAGAATAGCTGGCCATGGCCACCCCGGCCAGGCCAGCAGTAGCAGTAGCAGCAGCCGGCCACCAGTGGCCAAACTTGGCCATCAGCACCATAGCAAGACCAGTGGCAGTCCAGTCTAGCAACCCTTTGCCATCGTCTAAGACATCCTAGCTTGCTTTGGCCAGCTCCTACCTAGCTTGGGCCACCCCTCGCCTCACCTTGCCTCATCTGGCCAACTCTGGCCAGCTTTGGCCAACCACGGCTAGCCATAGCCACCTGTGGCCACTCACAGTCGGCCAGGGACAACACCGGCCGGCCACAGCCAGCATTATCTTGGCCACAGCGGCCACAAGCCAGCCATAGCCTTCCTCGGCCACCTTGAGCCTTTCCTGGGGTCTACTGGCCAACTATTGCTAGCATTGGCCAGCTCCAGCCGCCCGCGGTCATCTCTGGCCGGCCACGGCCAGCAGCAACCGGTCAGCAATAGCCAAGCCTAGCCATCAGCGGCCAAACCAGGCCACCTACGGCCAAAGGCCAGCTTGCACAGTTAGCAGGCTGCCTACAGCTCAGCTCAGCAAGCGGCCCGCTCCCCTCCTGCTCCCGCGGCCCGTTCCCCGGCCTGCCAAGCCAGCTCCCGCACCCGCGTAGTGGGGCAACCCAGCAAGCACAGCTGCGCCGCAGCCTGCCTAGCTCCGCCCATGCCCCAGTCACTGCCTGGTGGGCCCTGCCTTCCGGCCCCACCCGTCAGCGTCCTCAGCCGCCTCCATCCGCTCCGCATCACACGGAGGCATGCCACCGCCGTTGATCTGGCCCTGCATGCCCCACAAGGATGCTCGTCGCCTTTAAAGGCCTCAGCCTTGTGCACCATGCTCCCCTCCTCGTACCCTAGGGCAGCAGCCACCACCCTAGCCGCAAACCTAGCCGCGCACTGCCATAGCCACCACCACCGTGAGTTTGGATGCGCCACCACGTACCTCCGCCACTCATGGGCGCTTGAGTCGCTGAAAGCACCACGATGACCCTCGCTCCAAGGTAAGATAGCCGCACATGCCTTCACTGTTTCCCCCTCGCTCTCTCCCGCGTACGTGACCACGCCGAGATAGCGCCACCGCCATCGTCCACCGCCATCGCGATGTCCCCCACCTCCGGCCTTTCCCCACCGCTAAGGACCCCGCGGCGAAGTCCGCGAGGCCACGCTCGGCAAACCTAGTGCCCTCTGCGTCGCAATCCGAGCACCAGAGCTCCACTCCGGCCAACTCCGGACGATCGCCAGCCGTCGGATCTGAGCCAGGCGGTCCAAATCGACCGTGGACCGTGGGTCAACCTGGCCCCCCTGTATGCCGACGTAGCAGCCACGCTGGCACCACGTGTATGCCACGTCAGCGCCATGCAAGCGCTGACCAGTCAACCTGGTCAACCGGTCGGTCAGCCTTGGTGTTTTTGTAGAAAAGCCGTTAGACTATTTGGTATGTGCAAATTAGTCCACCGTAGTTCAAATCAAGCTATTGTTTTATAGTTTGAACCCCAAAGTCATTGGTATTTATGTTTTAGGTCCAAACTGAGTTTATTTTTAGTTTTTAAATTATTTTTGAATACAAAAAATAGTTCTGTTTATTTACGGTTATGCACATGACCTTGTTTTAGCCATAACTTTCACGTTTTAACTCCATTTTTAGCAAACTTATACTTTTTAGAATCATATCGACGCAAGCTACACGATAGCAGTGACCTTTGCCATGTTCTAGGCTTTTCAAAATGTGACTTATTTATGGGTTAGAATAGTGATCTATCCACGCCTTTATCGACATGCGAATAGCCTAGTCAACCTCGGTAGTTGGCCCTCTCTACAATAGCTCCTTTGTTGGTCATTCTTATGCTCTCGCGATCATAGTGATGAGCTCTAACGTATGGACCGCTCTTTCTCTAGTGTTTCTTTTGTATGATGTTTGTTCTTAGATTTGTCTGCTTGTGTTGCCTGTTTGCTATGGATAGATGAAGAGCAATTGGTGAGTGCTGAAGATCAGGAGCTAAGGACCGACAAGTGCAGTTGAAGCTGGAGACCAGATGATAGAACGAGTAAAGTCTACCGAGCAGCTATTTTGGATTTAAGGCAAGTGCAGGCACCTTTGATTATATTGCACCTATTCACTTTTAATTAATACATTGCATGTGTCCTAAATTGGCAAACCATAGGAATGACTAGCCACTTTACCCAAATATCACCTATGGGGTTTTTAGTTGATAGGTCATTAGGTTGCTAGTGCTCTAGCTTACCTTTCACCTGTTTAGTGAAGATAAAACTTGTTTCTTAAAAGATGTTGGAGCCGTGGGCTCTTGGCTTCGGCCGTTGGAGAAGTTGATGTTGTTCTGCATCGTTGGTTCACGGTGAAAGATGGGGAAAACAGATACTAGTGGGACTCATGTTGATGAGGGTATCCATATCTCCTCCTCCTTAAGGTCCTGTGCATGGAGCGGCAACCTAGGATTTCTGTACATCTCCAGGCTAATGGGCTCTGGCTTGGTCTATTAGCAAGACCATCACAGGCAGTTTGGTGGCTTACCGACGGGTAGCATAGCGATGGCATGAAGGGTGTTACGAGTTCTAGCATGGGAGTTCTGGTTGTTCCGTAGACCAGGGCGGTGGCTATGAGTACGTCTCTCATGTGCTTGGGACATCGTGGATTGGGTTACCACTGCCTATGACCCTATGAAGAACCTTGTTGTGACCTCTGCCAGCCTATCTCGGTAATGGGCTAGCAGGCTGATCACCTTGAGCACAAAGAGTAATCACAATCTGGAGTGAAAGTGTACACCTCTGCGCAGAGTTAAAATTGATATATCATCCGTGCTCACAGTCATGAGCAGCACAGATCCTCACATGACTTAGCCAAATGGAATAAGCTATTAAATCATGGTGATGTTGTTTGAGGTGGTGGCTACCTCTGTTTCTGAACAAGATGGTAGTCTTGTGTTGCTTGAGATGGCAGTCTCAAGGTTAATGTTTTGGTGGATATATGCCTATATCTTGGATACTATGAATCTTAATTTCTACTTGAACCTTAATAAAGGGTAGGGTGTTTTGACCAAGTTGATTAGAGAGCAAGTTGCAAAGTTAAATCTTAATTGCTACATTAAAATGCTACTGTAGTTTACCTTTTAGCCTTACCTTTGTATAAGCCATGCATGTCATTACTTTCCACCTGTACTTGCTGAGTTTTGACATGGCACACCCTTGCTATAGTTTGTAGTAAGGTGCTGCTCTTAAGAAGGATAAAGATGTTGAGTGTCAGAAGTGTTTGGCGTACGAAGCCCCTAGTCAACTGTCCCTGAGAAGTATGGAGCTCTGAAGAGAAGTTGTAGCCATCAATTTTCATGATACTCTGATGTTTGTAAGTGTTAATATAAGTAAGTTTCCACTATATAATACATTGTTTTTCTGATATACCATTCTCTATTATATGTCTGGACTTCCTGGGTGCACATATGATGGCCTCTGGTCTTCTTTTGAGAACCAAAGGTGTTATACAGAAGATGTTGTGGTAGATCTGTGGCCCAATCTCGCATGTGATGGTTGGTAGATCTTCCTTCTTGACGATGAAGGGTGGATCAAGAAGGTAGCCCCAGTTGGAGCATAGTGGAGGCTGTGGGGGTATAGACCCCATATACCCTTGCAGCTAGACTTTGGGCTGCTCGGTCCAGACGGCCCAAACCAGAAGATGAAGGCTGGTCCATCATCATCCTAATTGGTGGGCTGGACGACAAGATAGGATCCGTGGTCTGCTATCGCCCAGGTCGGTGGGCCACACTGGTGCTGAAGGCTGCTTGGCATGCAAGGAGTCTTGGTCGCTTAGATCTGTTCGTGTACTCCAAGGATACAGCATAATGTATCCAACCATAGGGAAACCCTAGATATGTAACCTTGTCCCCCAGCTATATAAGGTGAATAAGGACTGTCGATCATACCTCATCGGCAGTCTATCACGGGATACCCCGAAGTAGTACATTGCGGTGAAGAGCACGCTAAGACCTACGATCCGGATGTGAGACACAAGATGAACACCGGGGTTTATCCAGGTTCAGGCCGCTTGGACTACGTCCTGTGTCTCTGTTGCTGTATTGATGAGTTGAGATCAAGATGCGTTATAGAGGGTCCCTGCCCGCCTTATATAGTTGGGGGGCAAGGTTACATATCTAGGATTTCCAGATGTGGTCGGTTACATTGAGCCGTATCCTTGGAGTACATGACTAGATCTAACCGACTAATACTCCTTGCATGCCAAGTAGCCTTCAATGCCCACGCGGCCCACCGACCCGGTCGGTAGCTGACCACGGGCTCCTTCTTGCTGTCTGGCCCACCAATCAGGATGATGATGGACCAACCTTCGCCTTCTGGTCTGGGCCGTCTTGTACCGAGCAGCCCAAAGTCTAGCCGTAAGGGTATATGGGGTCTATACCCCCACAGCTAGTCCCGAGCACCATGTATCTTGAGGAAGTCATTGTATTGACCTATGCCAAGCAGTGAATATGCAGACTACATAGCGCCGAGCAATGAAGATCCCGACCACATAGTGCCGAGCAGTGAAAATGCCAACCACATAGTGCCGAGCAGTGAAGCTACCGACCACGTGGCACCGACCAGCACTGACGCTGACCAGTCAGCACTATCCGGGCTCCTCTCAAGCAGTTCGTAAGTCTGCTCCCAACCATGGCTCCCGTCAAGGAAGGTGATGTGTCGAAAGACGCATGGTGTTCCAAGAAAAAGAAAAATATTTCCACGTCTTGAGACATGGGCCCACGTTAACACGTGACACGAAGTATCACTGGTATGCTAACATGAATTGTCCATGGAGGTAAAGGGTACCGAACTAGGAAATAGAAGATAAGCCCAACCCACCGTGACGTGACATGGGCCCATGTAGTCCCCAAGCTCAATAGAAGATAGGATATGTTGTATTGAGCTTTTAAGAAAAAACTCAACACAGCACTAACTGGTTCGTAGTCAATGCCAATTGATGAGTTGATGCAAAGTCCCAGGTACGAACCTATGACCTTCTGCTTAGGAAATAGAAATCAGACTCAATCAGGTCAAAGAACGTTGAGAACCACTGGTCCATAAACACTACTAAATGACAAGTCAAAAGCGCAGTCCCTAGGTAAATCCTGGATAAAGCAGGCTCGATCAGGTCAAGAGACACCAAGAACTGCTGATCCAAAGGTGCCTCTGGGTGGCAATGACGAGTTCTCAAACAGCATGAAGAAGAAAATGAGGCTGTATGGTGCGTAACACCTAGCGAAGTAGTGATGATGAGTCCCTGAGCAGTATAAAGCCAGAGACGAAGCTGTGTAGCATGTGATACCAAGCCATGTATCAATAGCAGCAGGTTCTTGAGCAGCAGGTGGTCGAGAACAAGACATGCGACGCATAACACTGAGTCAGACCAACTGGGTGATAAGCATCGGGCAGCCCAACTGGTCAGCAGTGAAGTCCTTGTGTCAGGATGTGTGAAAAAACCTGAATGATGATCCTTGATCCAGTCCCTGAGCATACAAAATGTACTCAGCAACCGGACCTTGTCCTGAAAAATAAACATGGGAATCGGTAGTACATGGTGTAAAAATAACTGATCTGGATGATAACATTTATGTCATTTTAAATGTTTGATATGTAGAGAACATGAATGACATCAACAATCCAGTTTTGCCCCCACCCTCGAAGCAAGCTAACTCTGTCGGGTGACTAGGGATGTGCAAGTGAACCACGTAGGACCGCTAGGTTCATGTGGCAGAACCTCCTAAATCATATGGCCCACACGCATGATTACTGTCTAAACAGACTCCAAATAACCATGACTGTATTCCATACGACTTAAAAAGTCTGTCGGGTAAATCCTGAATCATCCATGATTCTCCGAGCAGGATCAATCATTGTGGAGAGACATTGCAGTATTACAACAGTTTCATATAGATAAAATACCACAGAGTAAAACTGTGGAAGACTTACAATAACATAAGTTTACAAACTTCTGAGTTTCAAATATTTACAACCACAAGTTTAATTTATACAAACCATAATAGTAGTGGAGTAGCAGTAGATTACAATGTTAAACAAAAGCTCTGCCCACGAGCTAAACAGCTTACTCGTTGTCGCTTTCCTCGACGACTATCATGCAGCAGGATGCAAAACACTCCTGCCCATGAGGCTCACCTGCAACAGGGGTTCAACAAACCCTGAGTACAACAGTACTCAACAAGACTGACCCGACAAAAGGAAAGGGTAGAGACTTAAGAAATGCAGGCTAGAGGGACAAGGTAAAGTCTGTAGGAGATAAGAAGTTTTGCAGAAAAGATTTACAGAAAGAAAAGGTTGCTTGGACTACCTCCAATTACCAACCAACTTCGTTATTGATCCTTAAATTTTTGTTTAGGTTGTTACTACGATGATGATCAGTGATCGAGTCTTCTTCTCCGAGAAGCAATGGTGATTCAAATCCATTTCCATACCCAGCTGGGACCTAGGTGACTGAGCATACCGGAGACTTTAACTCCGAAGCACCCTAGGTGCACCGATATACCGGGATAACAACCTCAGCCGTATATCACCACATAATACATGTGAGCTCTGCGGCCCAGCGTACCGAGATACATGGGAACTTAAACCCCACAGTAAAACACACTATGACACAGATGGGATTATCTGGCCCCACACTAGGTCACTCCATGGCATACACGGCTACAACCATCCGTATACCACTTCATGCATGTGGATTTTCTAATTTCTCGATTATCGATAGGTCACCATCTGACGGGACCTAGGGCATCAACAGACGAGAACACTACAGAGGGACTCCATTCCCAGTGCAAGTTCGCCGTCCGGACTCGATTTATTACTAACATCAAGATTTCAACAATAAAGCCAATCTCATCTTTTTCATTCTTTTCCCTTTGAACAATTAAATAAATAAGCAGGGCTAAGCATTACTACTCATCTTCCAAGTAGGTAACAAGGATTAAGGAAATAAGACAGGTAATGCAATTTCTGGGTTTTCACTCAACTCCTATTACTTAATGCACATATCAGAGCTGAAGCGGTAAAACTTTTATAAATAGAAGAGGGTTTAAATGTATCCGGGGCTTGCCTTGATGTTCGAGGTAGATGGTCTCAAACTCTGGATCAACTCCCGATTCTTGAATCTGCTCATCCTTCGGATCTGAATGATACGGTAACTCTCCGTTAACGGAAACTACTCGATAATTAATATGCTTTACATGATGGAATAGGAAACATGATGCTCGATGGATGCATGATCAGATTAAAGGATCGAGTACAACTTTTCTTCACGATAACGTTGCAAGCTAACAAAACTTCGCTTATATAACTGATTAGGGTTAATTACGTCATTTTCATAATTAATTAAACACATAAAATAACGTTAATTAAGCCCTAATGTCATGAATAAGATAAGCGCAACAATTAATTAAAGTGCCAAAGGTCATTAGGGTTAATGACCTAAGGTTATCAATCAATCCCAAGTCACACAATTTCTATAATGATTAAGTTTAACTAAAGGGGTTAATTAATTATTTAAAAGCATTAAATAAAGGCATAAAAATTAAAGTTGTCAAATTAAGCCCAAAATTTTATTTTAGAAAGCACTTACTCTAATTAGATGGCAACACAAATTTCAGAATTAAAAGCTAAATATTTTAATTATTAAAAATCATTGAAGGTCCATTTTTAATTAAAAGGGCTAATTTTAACATATGCAAAAATTACTCAATTTTGGCATTTCATATTTTTCCTAGGTAGATGACATCATAAGGAACATTCACCAAAATTTTTAGAATTTTTGGAGCTATATATGATTTACTATGAATTTTCAAAGAAAATAGCATTTAAATCATTTTCTAAAAATGGAGAAAAAGAAAATCGGCACAATAACCCCGCGCTGACCGACGGCCGTGCGACGGTTGACCGCCGATTCCTCGCCATCGGTGAGGTCTCCGGCGATGGGGTTTCTTCCTACTTGCTCCTTTTGACACGACGCGTCGATCAAGGTGGCTAACGGGGCTGGGGAGCGGCGGCGGCACCCACGCCGGCGGCGATGGCGGCGCGGCGGAGCTCGGGCGCGGCGGCGTCGCTCACCGGAGCGGTTTTCGGCAACGGTGAGGCTACTGGAATGCGCAGGGCACCTAAACGGACCGATTCGGTAACTACATGAAGGTCGGTCTTGGTCTCTGGGCAGGACGGCAACGCGCGCGGCGGAGCGGCAGCACTGCGCCGGCGGCGGGCTACGGCTACCGGCGGCCACGGCAAGGGATTGACCAAATTGATGGTACAGATGGATGCAGGAGCTCAGCACGGCGCTGATGTGCACGTTAATGAAGGTCCAGAGTGGCTGGGTTGAACGGCGGTCGACGGCGGTGATGGCGGCGGCGGCGCTCCGATGGCACGATGGCGTCACGGCGATCACCAGCAATGCGCTGCTCAAACCAAGGTGCGCATCAGACGTAGGATGACATGGAGAACACGATTACGAGGTCGAAGGTAAAATATAATCACCTCTGGCGGCGGCAAACGACGGCGATGGCGCGGCGGCTCGGCTGACCGACCGCGGAGAAGAAGGTGGCGTGCGGGTGGCTCGGGCGATGAGAGCAAGCATGAACTGGCCCAAAAGGACCGTGATGAAATGGCGGAGCTTTGAGCGAGGGCAATTGGACAGAGGTGGAGTGTCGACGGCGAATTTCGGCGGCGGAGCGAGGTCGTCGGTGACGGCGGCGGGAGGAAGAAGAAGGAGAAACGGCGTCGGCCGACTGCTATTTATAGCAAGAAGATGATGAAGGAGCAGCTGACACGACGACGACGAAGTCTCTCGCGTCCGAGAGTGCTCGGTTGGCTGGGAAGGCGCGGCGGTGGACGGCGGCGCGCGATGTGAAGCCGGCCATGGCGGGCGCCGATAGGGTTAGGTGCTGTTCGAACTATTTACAGAATTGCCACTCGATTTAAAACACAAATTACTCCCAATTTTATATAAGAACTTGAAAATCTCCAAAAATATCATTTGCATAACTTTTCAAGAGCTACACTTTTCCTTTAACTGGCATCCTCAAATTCTGTCTAGATTTTAAAATTTGAATTCAAATTTGAAAAGGGGATAAACCCTAGAAATAAACATTTAAAATTACTTTTGATTTTTCAATAAAACTTGAAAATCTTAAAAACTATGAAATGTTGAGTTTGTCAAACCAAACATTTTTCATGTACAAAGTTTTCTCAAATTATGCATATATTTTTGAATTATGATTTTAAAATCAAAAGGGGATAAATGCTAGAAACTGTATTTTCAAATTAATTTAAAATTCCTTTTGGAAACTTGAAAAACTTTCTATACCAACTTTGTAGCTCTTGTCAAGATCTACAAACTATCTTTTTAAAGTGTCTCCAAATTCCTTATAGAATTTGAATTAGAGAAAAGGGGATAAAACTAGGGTAGGAAATAAAGGGTTTTTGAAATGGAATTTAAACTCAATTTGGTTTCTAACTTAATTGGTTGGTTATTAGTGATCACAAACATCATCCAAGGACATTTTTAGGTCATTGACCCAATGACACCTTTGGTTGACCAAGTTGACTTTTGAAAGACCTTTTATAGCATTTCCAATTTGACTTCAAATTTGAATTGCCAGGCTTAGAAATAAGCTTTGGAATCCAAAGTAAATTTCAAATATGAAAATCATTTTTAGGGTTGGACTTAGACTTATACACTATGCTTGACACTAGTGTAAACACAGTTTACACCTCAAGTACATAGAGTATAAATTAAGCATTTGCGGTGGCATTCGAAAATAGGGTTTTATTATTTCATGTGACAAACATTACAGAAACTCAATCAACCTATGAAATATAAACTTGTTTTAGTTAATGCACATTAAGGTTGACTTAAACATGGATGCTTTGCAGTGCATATGATGACATGGCATGTTTTAGTTAATTTAACACCAGAGGTGTTACAGTTCACTAGGCACCTAGTACCGTTAGAGAGCGACTGTTGAATCTCCTAGTGCCATGTAGCGCAGAGCTGTAACACATCGTAAGAGGATTGAAGCAGTGCCTTGTCGAGCCGTTCTCGGCGGGCAAAAAACAAAGTTTATTTGTGACTTGTGTAGGGCGCATGTATGATTCGTAGTGAAAAAGATACAAAACTTTGTATAAAAGGGACGATAATGAAAAAATTGAAATAAACACTTAGCTTGTTTTTTGAAGACGTGTTGTTGTAGCGGTCGATGATGCCAAGAATGTGTAGTCTGTAAGCACCATCTCATGGTAAACCACCACACAGTCCCCACTGGTCGAAAGTAAAAAAATTTAATCCATAAAATCAGCCCTCAGATTTTAAGGAAAAAATCTGGAACCAATTTTAGAACAAAATATTTGATTGAAAGCAAATCTATGATTAGATCTCAAAATTTCTAGGAACATGCTTAATGACCAGATTTGGACACGCAATCACACGCACGAGGGAATATAATATCCCAGCCCATGCATGGAATGGGGACCAGGACGGCCCACCAAGCTAAGTCCACATATGTCAAGTAGGCCCAACCCTAGAAGTCAAAAGGGCACACCTGAATGGTATAAATACTGGGCGCCACAGGGAAAACGATTGTGCACCGCAGTCATCTCTATTGCCAGTCGCTCCATCTTCTTGATCCCGTCGTCTGCCCGAGCAACCACTGCCATTCCCAAATCCGCCATCGTGAATCCAACCACCACCACAAGACAATCCAGCCAACTCGCGTGGTAGCACCGCCACCACCCTCTACTCATCCACTCAACCCACCAATCTTGGAGGAGATGGCAAGGAAGGGAAGGAAGAAGGTGTGGAAGGCAACCGGATCCGAGGCGTCAGGGGTGCAATGGCGTCAATCGACTTGCACCCGGGAGTCACTGTAGGTGCTGGTCGACGAGGGATTGCTGCCGTCGTACAAGATGGAGGCATGGCATGAGCCACGAGGTGAGGACATCTCTACTCCCTGAGATGGGGAATTCATAGTTTTCGAGGATATGGTGCCTCGAGGGCTTGGAGCACCCAGAATGGGTTTGTTCGGGACCTTTGTATTTACTGGGGAATTTTGATTTGTAATCTCGACCCCAATTCCATCCTCTCCCTTTCCATTTTTATTGCCTTTTGTGAGATGTACCTAGGCATCGACCCCCATTTCAATATGTTCCGCCATTTCTTTCTGTTGAGGAAGAAAGGGGCCGAATCTGGGGAGTCCCAAGTAGTGGGCGGGTGTTATGCACGGCTTAGGGATGGGCTAAGGGCACACTGTCTAGGACCGAAGCCCCAATCTACCGCCAAGGGATGGAACACCCGCTGGTTCTGTATGAGCCAGAATATGGAGGGGAGACAGGTGCCCTGCAACATCACGCAGGTGCTGGAATGTAACCCGAGGTGGTCGAAGCTACCAACCTCGGAGGAGATGTTCCATGTGAATGAGCTGCTATTATTGATCGACAACTAGTCAGTCAAGGGAGCACTGGTGGCAGGGACATGGTTGACACGTTGGGTTCAGCCGTGCAAGGAGCGGGTGAACCACATGTACGAGTATGTGGTCTTGCGGACCCTTCACGGGAGATCCAAGAAAAGGCCAATGCCAGAAATAGTAAACTGGCATATGTCCTCACTTTTTGAGAAGTTCGACCCGAGCACCAGCTACCCTAAAGCTCGCGCATTGGCATACAGCCTCACCCGACCACCACTAGAGGTACGCCGACCAATTTTATACTTTGACTGGATTAGTATGCACTGGTATGTGATGATGTCTGTATAACCTTAATTGTCTGACTATCAGACATTGCTTGGACAGGACTGGAAAGTGTTCTTTTTTGCTGTGTTGTTGGAGCCATGGCCTCAGGGTGAGGCACAAGCCTACCAGCATAGTGTAGAGGAGATGCTCTAGGACGAGACCGAAGCTGAGCAGGGGACAACAGACGTCTCCAGCTTAGAAGATGACCTCCCTGCTACTCAGGCATGGAGCCGAGCAGTGGGGAAATGACCCATGGTGGAGGCCACCAAGAAGAAGAAGCCTTCTGCTCTGCTGTCTGGGGGTAAACGAAACCTGGATGGTAGAGGAGGGGAAGCAAGAAGAGGGTGCCCTAGCCACCCCAGAGTCGTCTGACGATGACCTCCTGACGCTAAATCAGCGCAAGAGGAAACATCAGCCTACGATGCCTCCGATGGGGAGGAACCCGAGGCCTGCACCCACGACAACACCTAGGGGGCCCGTGCAGGCCACCCCGACAACGACTCCTCCACCTCAGCGGGCGACCGCTACAACAACCACTCAGCCGGAGCAGGCCGGGGCAGCAGCACCACCGCCACCATCGCCGCTGCCTACGCCGCACAGGGTGGCCGCATCACCGACTAGAGTGGCTTTGTCTACCGGGCACTGAGAGGAGGCAAAGGGGCCAACCTCTCTCGTGCACCCTGCTAGAACGAGCCGATCGGGTGGGACGTCGGACCGAGTCCTCGGGCATGGCAGCGGGGCAACAAGCTGGGCCCCTGGCGCTCCAAGCAGGGGAGTAGCGCCATGGTTTAGAGGAGGAATCTGATGGTCAACTAGGTGAGTGTCAATGAGCTTGCTTATTGTGTCTATTCTTGATTCTGATTCTTTCCTTGTTGTGGCCAAAATGTGAGTTATAGTCGAGCACCGTTTTCAGCGACGCCAACTCCTTCGCCCAGCCAAACCTCAGCACCATCCACTGAGTAGGCACCAGGCAGCAGTGCAGCATAGCCCGTGGAGTAGGGGGAGGTGACGAGCAGTGCCGTAGCGACTGCTCAGCCGAACCTGACACCAATAACGAATCTAATCAAGGAGGACCTCCTCCCGAATAGCCTGGGCAGGCCAACACCAATGACGCCCCACGAGAGGTGCCGCGCGACGACCAGCGCCAACACGGCAATCGCCAGCGTGCCAACTGGCAATAGGACAATCGCCGCGCTGAGCGCAACAAGGAAGTCGAGCAACCCCAAGATCGTGATCTCCGTGGCAACTTTGATGAATGTTACCATGCTCGGCAACACATGAGTGGACCCGCCCCGTTCTTAGAAGAACTCAAGGCCGTCCTTTGGCCAAAGAACTTCTAGATTAGGGACATCAAGATGTACGATGGACAGGACGACCCTAAGCACTGGATCATGCGGTATGAAGTGGCAGTCCGAGCAGTGGGCGGTGACCAATTCATCATGGCAAACTACCTCCCAGTAGTCTTGAGCAACGTCGCTACCTCATGGTTTCTCCGCCAGCATGCCGGTAGCATCCACAGTTGGCCTCAGCTTAGGTAGATGTTCATCAACAACTTTAAGCCTACCTGCGTGCAGCCGAACACCAAGTACACTCTAGCAAAAGTGCGGCATCGTCCAAGAGAATCATTGCGATAGTACATCTGGCATTTCTCCGACCCGTGCAATCATGTGATCAATGTCACCCTGACAGAAGGGATCGACCTTTTCATTGTCAGCCTGGTCCAACCATGTGGTCTAGACCTCAAGAAGGAGTTGCTCCTCTCCATCGCCCACAGATTCGCTCATCTTGACAATGGGTTAAACAAGGGGGACTCCATTTCCCCAACCACAACTACCATCGCGATGATGACCACGACTGCGATAGCAACCAAGACCACCGGCCAGGTCGGTGGGATGATCGCCGCAACTGTCGTAGCAATCGCGATACTGACCATCGTGATGATGATCGTTCTTTCAAGCGTCATGGCTGGGACACCTAGAACGGTGGTTGGCGTAACCACAATGACTCCTCTATCAATGTGGTAAAAGGCTAGAAGAGGGCGAACAATGAAGAGCTTGACAAGGTCCTTAGTCAGGATTGCCCTCATCATCCTGGCAAGGGCCACACGCTGGGTGAATGCAGGTCCTGAAAGAGGCACTAGAGAAGACGGCCAGCAAGAAGCCACGCCCAGCTCCTAAAGCCAAGG
>CM041628.1:50981342-51010165 GCA_023333625.1 Bothriochloa decipiens
AGAGAAGACGGCCAGCAAGAAGCCACGCCCAGCTCCTAAAGCCAAGGCCAAGAACCCCATCTAGCAAGAGGATGTTGACGAAGAGGAAGCTCAAGATGTGAACCCATGGCATGCCTACAGTGATCCCATGAAGAATGTGACTGCCGTCATTTTTGGTGGCAAGGTTAGACTAGAGAACACCCGTGACAAGAAGTTGTTGACATGAGCCATCATGGCTATCCAGGAGGCTGACGACTTCATTACGAATGTCAAGGGTGCCCGCCTGGTCCAAGCAGCCCATATCATTCAGCCGCAATTATATGTGGGCCAAAATCCCCAACACCAGTCTGTTCCCGCTGGTCCTTGACCCGGTGATAAATGGCGTCCGGTTTGAGAAAGTGCTCCTTGACGGTGGCAGTGCCCTGAACATTCTGTTCTATCTGGCCTTCAAGTAGCTAGGGCTGAAGCAGGAAAACCTTAGGCCATACAAGTCTTCATTTTGGGGCATCATGCCGGGCAAACCTTCATACCCCCTTGGGCAGATCACGTTGCCCATCTAGTTCAGGACAAAGCAGCACTTCCGCATCGACCACATCACTTTCATCATGGCCGACTTCGAGGGCATCTACCATGCCATCCTTGGTTGACCAGGGATCACCAAGTTCATTGTGGTTCCTCATTATGGGTACCTCATGTTGACGCCCCCAACCGAGCAGGGCGTCCTATCCCTGTGCAGTAACGTCTTCATGGCACGGGTGTGCAAATCCGATGCCTATGCAGCGACAGAGTTTGAGGAGTTGAAGCATGTCATGGAGCACACCAGCTTGGGTGTCAAGGAGGTGCCTGCTATAGAGCTCAAGGTTTCAGTTGGGTTAGCACTGCGACCTTGCAATAAGGTCAAGGAGCACAAGTTGATCCAGCTCGACCTGAACGACCCCTCAAAGACCACCAAGATCGGGGCTACCCTTCCCCCCAAATAGGAAGACGCACTTGTCCAATTCCTTTGAGATCACATCAACGTGTTCGTGTGGAAACCCGCTGACATGCCAGGTGTCCCAAGGGAAAAGGCTGAGCACTACCTTGACCTCTTGAAAACTGCTAAACCTATCAAGCAGAAGATGCGATGATTCACTTGTGACCACAAGGAAGTCATCAGGGTAGAAGTAGCCAAGCTTCTAGCAGTTGGCTTTATCAAAGAGGTGTAGCCCGGAGTGGTTAGCCACTCCAGTTCTTGTACTCAAAAAGAATAATGAATGGAGAATGTGCGTTATTTACACCGATCTCAACAAACACTGCCCTAAACAGGCTTTCAATCTCCCTTGAATCGATGAGGTTGTAGACTCTACTATAGGTTGCAAGCTGCTCTCTTTTCTAGATTGCTACTTTGGCTATCATCAAATAGCCCTCAAAAAGGAGGACCAGGAGAAGACTGCTACATGACCATGTCGTTTGGCCTCAAGAACACCAGAGCTACTTACCAGCGGGCCATCTAGGCCTACCTCGAGCATGAGATATCTAACAACCTTGTCGAGGCATATGTAGACGATGTGGTGGTAAAGACTATGGAGTCCCATACACTGGTTGCCAACCTCCAACGGACCTTCGCAGCCCTTAACAATTTTCAGTGGAAACTGAATCCTAACAAGTGCATCTTTGGCGTTCCTTTCGGGATCCTGCTCAGTAACGTTATCAGCCAGGATGGCATACGCCCAAATCTTGAGAAGGTTCAAATTTTGCTAGACCTGCAACCACCACAAAATGTAAAAGATATCTAGAAGCTTATCGGCGGCATGGCGGCCCTGAGCCGCTACATCTCTCGCATGGGCAAGCAAGGGCTTCCCTTCTTCAAACTGCTCAAAGTGAAAGAGAAATTCAAATGGACAGAGGAGGCTGACAAGGCCTTCAAACAACTCAAGGAGTACCTTGCGACTCCCCTAGTACTTACGGTCCTGCGAGAGGGCGAGGAGCTTCTCCTCTATATTGCTGCCACAACTAACGTGGTCAGTACCATGATGGTGGTTGAGCGCGAGGAACCCGGGCATGTCTACGGGGTGCAATGCCTAATCTACTACGTTAGCGAGGTTCTTAACGAAACCAAGCAATGATACAACCACGTGCAGAAACTACTATACGCGCTCTTGATCACCAAACGGAGGCTCCTCCATTACTTCCAAGCCTACAATGTCACGGTGGTCACAGAAGCTGCACTTGGTGACATTCTCTGCAACAAAGATGCTAGTGGTCGTATGGTCAAATATGCATTAGAGCTCTCTAAGTTCACACTGAACTTCCACAGTCGCAATACTGTGAAGTCTCAGGCCCTGGTTGATTTCATTGTGGAGTGGTTGGACCTCAACCTACCCTAGGCTAACACGTCTGTCAACCACTGAAAGATGTACTTCGATGATTCCTTGAACATCAATGGCACTGGGGCAGGGGTCTATTTCATCTCTCCTTCCAAGGACATGCTTCAATACATCTTGCGCATACACTTCAAGGCATCTAATAACATGGCCGAGTACGAAGCAGCCCTACATGGCCTCCTGGTGTACGGAGATTCTAGGCATTGCAGTCCTTGACATTGCAATCGAGCTAGGCATTAAATGGCTCTTGGTGTACAGAGATTCTGCTCTGGTCATCTACTAGGCCAACAAAGACTGGGATGTAGTCAATGAAAAGATAGATGCCGATGTTGCCGAGATTCGCAAGCTGGAGAATAAGCTCTATGGACTAGAGTTCACCCATGTACCTCGTGCCAAGAACACAGGCGCTGATGAGCTATCTAAGCTCAGATCATCTCGAGCCGAGGTACTACCTGGTGTTTTTGTTGAAGATTTGATTAAGCCTTCGATCCCCGATCAGGCTTATGAAGCACCTACGCCTAGTACCGCTACCGACCAGTTCGTATCGACGCTCAGTGGCAAGGAAAAAGAGGTGGAAGATAGCTATCCTGGCCAATAGGTATCTGATGATGGTAGTGAGCAGCCACCGGTTGGTGAGTGAACCAAGCAAGCAACACATCCCTAGCCTGATTGGAGAGAGCATTTTGTCAGATACCTGAATGACCACCTTGTTCTGGAGGATAAGATCGAAGCTCGACAGCTGGTCCGCAAAGCCCATGCCTATGTCATGGTTAACGGTGAGCTGATGCACAAGGCTCCAAGGTCTGTGATTTACCAGAAATGCATCACCCAGACAGAGGGTTTGAAAGTTCTAAAGAATATTCACACGGGCACTTGTGTTAACCATGCGGCATCCTAGACGCTGGTCGGCAAAGCCTACCGAGCAGGGTTCTACTGCCCGATAGCTATCTCTGACATAGAAGATTACGTGCGCCAGTGCAAAAATGTCAGATGTTTGCCAAGCAGATTCATGTCCCTGCACATGAACTTTAGACCATCCTGGTCGCTTGGCCATTCTCAAGCTGGGGACTCGACATGATCGGTCCATTCAAGAAGGCTCCTGGCGGACACACGTGTGTCTTCGTACTCATCGACAAATTTTCCAAATGGATTGAGTACAAAGCCATCAAGAAAGCCTTGTCTGAAAAAGTGGTACAGTTCCTTGATGATGTTATCCACCGGTTTGGCATACCCAATACCATCATCACCAATTTAGGCTCTCAGTTCACCAGTGATGAGTTTTTTGACTTTCATGATGATAATGGCATCAAAGTCAAATATGTGTCCATCGCTCATCCTCGAGCAAATGGATAGGTGGAGCGAGCTAACGGTATGATCATCGACGCCTGCATAAATGGGTATACTGTGATGACAAGGATCTTAAACCTAGTTGCTGGCTCAAGGAATTACCTGCCGTGGTCTAGGGACTGCGTACCCAGCCCAGTCGCAACACTAGAATTTTCCCGTACTTCATGGTGTTTGGATCCGAGCCTATCCTACGAGCGGAGGTTGCACTCCTTTCATCACGTGTCCAGCATTACAATGAAGAAGCCTCCAACGAAGCTAGGGAAATCGACATCATCGCCAAAGAAGAGATAGCACTCGAATCATGTGCTCGGACAGTTAAGTACCTAGCTTCGGTGCATCATTACTATAACCGCAACATCAAAGGCAGGCTGTTTGTGGCCGGTGACACGGTGTTATGAAGAATCCAGAACACAGATGGTCTACACAAGCTATCATCCAGAAGGGAAGGGTCATTTAGGATCAAGGCGGTGACACGCCTGATATCCAATCGGTTGGAGACGATGAAGGGTGTCGAGGAGTCCAATTCATGGCACATCGACTACCTCATACGCTTTTATCCATAGAATAAGATATGTGCCCAGATTTTTGTTATTCTGATATTTGACAAAGTTTCCTTTATTGTTCTCTTTTCCTATCTCAATTCTATATTTGTGCACAGTCTCAATTAAACTTTGTTTTCTGACTACCTCATACGCTTCTATCCAAAGAATAAGATATGTACCCAGCTTTTTGTTATTCAGATATTTGATAAAGTTTCCTTTATTATTCTCTTTTCCTATCTCAATTCTATATTTGTGCACACATCTCTCATACATGCACCCTGCATAAGTCTCAAGTAAACTTCGTTGTCTGCCCAATGAGAATGGCTTGATAAGGCACTATCCTGAAAACTCTTATGATGTGTTATTTCTCCACGCTACATGGCACTAGGAGATTTCAGCAGTCGCTCTCTAACAGTGCTAGGTACCTAGTGGTCCTGACAGTCCTACGCTGTTCACTAGTGCATCCCTAGTTACCTGACAGAGTTAGCTTTCTTCAAGGATGGAGGCCAAACTTAATTGTCGATATTATTTGAAAAATGAGCTATTCATAAATATGCATCTAAAAAAGAAAACGGCAAAATGTTTATCACCCGCTTAAACATGCCTAATTTGTCTGCATCAAAAGGCTAAAAGTTTACGAGCACCACCTACTCAGCACAACTTACAAACAATGTTTTCATACCAATACATTGTTTATGGCCTACTGACCACCATCAGCCTATGCTGGATCTTCAACTAGAATCATGTCGTCAACAAGGGCGGCAGCAGCGGGTGTCGACGTGGTTCGAAGGAATTCGATAGCGGTCTCCGAAAGCTCTGGCATGATCCCAAGCGCAACTTCTGCCGGCTCCACCTTTGGATACCTGGAGCGGACCACGACAAGTGCAGTTGCAACCGCATAGTGTCCAACTCTTGCGATGAACCCCTAGAGTGCCAGCCATAGTCTCCTACACTGGTCGGTGACGACAACCGCTTCGCCTACAAGGTCGGCAGGGTGCTCTTCTCTTCGAAAGATGGCCCTTAGCACGGGCTTGACGTGGTTAGTCATGGCTTGTCTCATTCCTTGGAGGACGAAGATGGAGTCCTCTAGCACTGGAACTAGGCCAAATAGTGTTCCCGCAGGCCTACAACAACAAAGCAATGGTGGTTAGCATATCCTGGTCCATCCATATAACACCTTGGTTCCCAAAGGAAGACTAGAGGCCGTCATATGTGCGCCCAGAAAGTCCACACATATAACAGAAAATGGGATATCAGGTAAACAATGTATTATATAGCAAAAACTTACTTATATCAAGACTTACAGACATCAGAGTATCACAAAATTTATGGCTACAACTTCTCTTCAAAGCTCCATTCTTCTCAGGGACAGTTGAATGTGGGCTCTGTATGCCAAACACTTCTAAAACTCAAAATCTTTATCCTTCTTAAGAGCAGCACCTTACTACAAACTATAGCAAGGATGAGTTCCATGTCGAAACTCAACATGTACAGGTGGAAAGTAATGACATGCATGGCTTATACAAAGGTAAGGCTGAATGGTAAAACTGCGGTAGCATTTTAGTGATACAACATATACATATTTAGATTATTAGCCTAACTACTATCATCTTGGTGGATGAGACCCAACCCATAATTAAAGGTTCAAGTAGAAATTAAGATTCATATAGTGTCCAAGATATAGGCATATATTCATCAAAACATTAACCATGAGACAGCCATCTCAAGCAACACAGGATTGCCATCCTGTTCAGAAATAGAGGTAGCCACCACCTCAAACAACATCACCATGATTTAACATCTTATCCATTTGGCTAAGTCAAGTGAGGATCTGGGCCGCTCGTGACTGTGAGCATGGATGATATATTGATTTTAACTCTGCGCAGGGGTGTACACTTTCACTCTAGATTATGATTACTCTTTATGCTCGAGGTGATCATCCTGCTAGCCCATTACCGAGATAGGCTGGCAGAGTTCACAACAAGGTTCTTCAAAGGGTCATATGAAGTGAAAACTCACTGGCAATGAGTGCAAGCATATGGGAGACTTCCCTGTAAGGTCACCCCCTTCCCGAATCTACAGCCCCTCCCACACTAAATACTTGAAAACACCCCAGCGACTATAGTTATAGCCACCCGTCGGTAAGCTATCCAACCTGCCCATGATTGTCATGCTAAAAGACCAAGCCAAAGCCCATTAGCCTAGAGATGTACAAAAGCCCCAGGTTGCCGCTCCACAATAGGTCCACAAAGGGGGAGGAGACATGGATACCCTCGTCAACACGAGTCCCACTAGCATCCGTTTCCCCTGTCATTCACCACCAACCAACGATGTGGATTAGCATCAACTTCTCCAACGGCCGAGGCCAAGAGCCCACGGCTCCAACTGTTGGGAATATGGCCTAGAGGTAATCATGGAGATGATGATATTCTAGTTGTATCTATGACATGCATTAAGTGTTCATTGAATATCCATTATAGACAACTTGTGTTGATTGGCAATTATGTGAATTGTTTGTGGACCTCAATTATTTGAATGGTTATTCTAAAGTTGTCCCTGGTCGGCGTTCTTGTGGGAACAAACTTGAATTTTAGACCAGCACATGTATTAGTTGATGGCTATTTTTCACAAGTCATGGACATGGAGATGTCAAACTAATAATGTGGGCACATGTGAGACATGTAGGCTGGACTAACCCAACATGAGAAAGTCTCTATTCACATCATATACGTTATGTCCTTAGACCTGAGATTGTGGTATGTACTCAAGATGTGAAACGGCCTACTTAGGGACTATCAAACGCTGCTCCGTAACTGGGTAGTTATAAAGGTGGTCTTCGGGTGGTCAGGAAGCATGCTATGAGACATAGACAATCAAGATGGAATTTGCCCCTCTCTATGTGAGAGAGATATCACTAGATCACTCAAGTGATTGGATCAACAAATGCATGGCCGTGCTTGGGTTAAGTGTTAACCCATGAGTTGAACCATATATCGAGTGGCAAAGGGAATAACTTGTATGTGGTCGTAGTGGTTCATCTGATATGATCTTTGCGTGCACATAGGAGTTGTCATGCCTTGCTAGAGGCCGCTATCAACTATTGGGCGAGTAGGAGTACTCGGCTCATGTCAGTGTGTGTATGAACCATAGGGTCGCACGCTTAAGGGGCTGGAAGCCTAATTCGGGTTGGACCTTAGACAAGGCTTAGGGTTACTAATGGGCCTCTAACTCATGAGCTCATTAGGGACACCTATATAAAGCAAGGGGTAGGGGCGCAGTCAAAGGTTATATGCCTTTAACAGCCATCGTCGCCCTCCCCACACTCGCGCCTTCTGCTCCTCGCGGACCTAGCAGTCCGGAGGCGCATCGCTTCTTCCCTGCATGTGTGGTATTCCTCGGAGGTGCTGCATTTGGAGCATTGGGACGAACCGTGCAAGGGGGTTGACGTGACAGATGACCATGCAACTGCACTGCGTGCTGCGACGCATACGACTACATCGAGTTGTCTTCCGTTGCACCTGCGTGTCTAGTGGTAATCCCGTAACCTATAACTAGCAATAGATCCTGGTTTATGAGGTAGAAAAGTTTTGTTTTCTGGCTAGCGCAGCACCCTCATAACCCTATAGTGGTATTAGCTCCATTACTGCCTCGTTATAGGTTCAGTTTTGGGCATATAGTTGATATGCAGAAATAGTAGATGCGATCTACTAGGTTTGGTTGCACATGTTGATTAGATCTATTTGTGAAATGGGGTGATAGATGGAAACTCAATCTGTTTTCGTGCTCTTGTTGCATGGCCGTGTAACGATGTACTCATACTGGTCGGTATAATCCGCCACCTGAGTTAAGTGATACACGTAAGACCATACATGTTGGGCATAGATCAATGGGATTGATCTAGTGAAAATAGAGGGACTCCAAATGGTTCAGATTCAGGTTGATGAGATCAATCTGATGAGATTTTCATAGCGGGACTGCCGTTGCTACCTATCGTAGCGCATAGAATCGTTCTACGCCTAACTTGTTGTTGCAGGGTATGATGTGATTGGTATGGTCCATGTGTATGTATGTAATTTTTCATGGCCTGCTTGTCATGTAAGAAACACGGCTGGAGCCATATGTGTTGCCATTTGATGTATTGGCCTACGCACCGTCTTGTGATCTTGCGACTATGTAATTAGTATAGCTTGCGGCAAGATAGTTCTTGGAGGACTTATCACAAGAAGGATGGCACACATGGATCGTGGAGATGGAGATCACCATGATGGGCAAGATGATGGAGATGGGGATCACCATTCATTAAAGGGCCATACCATGTCACTATGTGTGAATGTGATTCTCATTACTATGTTCTACTTTCACATGCTATTATGTTTTGTCTACATGAGTGCGGTAGTTGTCGGTGTTCTGACCCTCGAGGGGTTAATACCAACGAGTAATATTTGTAATTGCGTGCTCCCTTAATCCAGTGGGTGATGCAAGAAGGACACGGCGATTTATCCTGGTTCGGGCAAAGAGACCCTACATCCAGCGGGTGGAGGATAGTTCATGTTATCTTGCTACGAAGTGCTAGTACAGGGGAAAATACAAGCAGGTGTGAGGAGTGTGAGGTGGGGCTTGGGCGTTCAGACGCCTTGCTCTCGACCTTACGCTAGGTCATGGTGTTGTTCTGTGATCTAAAGACAGCGTTTCTATGCTCTAGACCCTCTCCTGCCCCTTTCTAACGTCCTGGCGCCTCCTTTTATAGGTGAAGAAGGGGCATAGGAGTACATATATTTAGCATTCGCATGGCCGGTGACGCATGGCGTTGAGGCCGATCACGTCGGTGCTGCTGTAGTGATGTACGTCGGCATGGAGGCCCTGCAGCCGTCGCGTCGGGAGTTGTTGAAGTGCAGCCTGGAGTTGTTGGAGTCCCACTCGAGGGTTCGTCCGGTGAAGTCAAGAGTCGGCAATCGAGGACTTGGCTCGAGTCGAGGGGGTCGAATCGAAGGGGTCGAGCCTCACCGGATAAGGTCGAATCCCGGGAAATGCGGGAAATGTGCTGATTTATGCGTCTCGAGGGGGTGTTGGACGGGGCACAGTGCTCGGCATGGTGCAATAGCGAAGTAGGATCCGCGGGATTTCGGGGCATGGGCGGTAAAAGCAAGATTTGACCGCCAGTCCCTCAACTGTTACCGTGACTATGGCCATACGTTTAGGCGGGGGTAGGTAAAATGCATTAAATGCACCCGGATCCGTACGGGAGAGTCGGTAGCCGAGGGGCGCATTGTCCTCGAGGGCTGCCCATTCGCACGAACGAAGTTCCATCCTCAAGGGCAGGCTTGTTTGTCGAGCAAGGTTCCATCCTTGAGGGGTCGCCCGAATTGTACCCTCGAGTGTACAGTCCCAGTCCGCTCGGTAGCCCCTCGAGCAGGCTTTGGCTTTGGGTCATCGTAGCCCGTTCGCAGGTCAACCCAGTATGCTTTAGCCTGCGGGCCTTTGAACGTTAATCGTGGGAGGTCACTGGAGGGTTCGTGTTGCTTATTTTGTAGGATTTAGTCCGGTAAACCAAGGGTTTGGGGTACCCATTTCCTAGGTAACGACAGTAGCCCCGGAGCCCCTGCGCGAGTGATGGCACTCGAGCAGGGGGTCAAGAATTGGGAACGGGGCGTGATTCGGATCTTTCCATGGGGGCGCGTGAGCGACCCCCACGGGGGTAGCCCCCGAGGCCTCGTAGGAGTCAAAAGACTCCTGGGAGGGCTTCATTTGTCTTTGATCGAGGGGTGCTTGTCCAGTCGGGTATAGGCCTGAACTGGAGTCGCAGCGCTTTACCGAGGGGCATGTTAGGACGCCGAGCCCCCAGGGGATTTTCGACCCTCTTTCATCGAGGGGTGCCGGGCATAGTCAAGCTCCTGAGCCTCGTGCGGCTGGGGCGTTGCCGGCCTCGGCATTCATCTCACGAGTCCTTTCGATCAGACATGAGGCGAGAAGCATCGGACTACCCTCGATAGGGCGAGCAGCGAAGTTTTCAGTGAGCTGGTAATGGGAAAATCCAAGTGAGAGCCCATTCCTCATTCGATAGAGGTCAGCTGGTGGCCCGGAGGCGGTCTCATTAGAGCAAAACGCATGGTCTTACGGATACCGATTCCATTCGATAGGTCTCGAGGCTCGATGCCTCCCTTCAAGGGGATTCCTTAAAGTCCATAGCATTTCACCTTGGATGTGTCCAAAGGGGTCTTGAGAGTTCGTTCTCGAGCAAGGCCTCATGTTGGCTCCCCCTTGGTCACCCCTGACTCGGGTGCTCGAGGGCGGCTGTTGAACCCTGATCATGGGGCCAGCCATCACTCCCTCGAGGCTTGGGGCCGGAGCCTGATTTTTTTGTGGTGCTCAAGGACGACTGTTGAGCCCTCACTCGAGGACCGGCCTTCGCTCCCTCAAGACTTTGAGGTGGGGCCAGAGCCCATTTTACCTTTCGTAGAAATCTCCGTTGGCGAGTAACGGCTCTTTTTTCTTATCGTTGGACACGCCTTTTGAGGAGGAAGCTAAAACGATGTGGCAGTGGAGATCGTGGTGGGCCCAAGCAACGGCTCTTTGCCAAAGGTGTGACACACGCATCCGATTGAGGATCGAGGGGGGAACGGTCAGGCAAGCGCATTAATTGCGGGAAGTTACCTTTTCCCTGTCATCGGACTCTGCCCGTTGCTCTTCCCGGGTATAAAAACGGAGGGGGACAGGCGCTGTTCGCCCCCACCTTTGCCATCCTCCTGAATTCCTGCTTTCCTGCGCACGTGAGGGTAAAAACTTAGAGCGAGATGTTGTGATTGGGAACCTTCCCAGTCGTCCGTCCACCGAGGAGATTCGTGCTGTTGTTGCCGCCGCAGCGCCCACCGAGCAGATCTGTGCTGCCGCTGCCACCATGGCCCCCGTCGACCGTGACGCGGCAAAGGTTGAAGGAGCTGGTGGGAGAAGGACTTCTCTGCCCTGTCACTAATCCGAATCGGCCGGAGTGGATTGCGCCACTGAGGAGCCACTAAGAGCCAAGCCCACCGGAGGGCTATGTGGTGAGCTTCCTCAAATATCATCAGCATGGGTTCGGCATACCCCCGAGCGAGTTCATGCGGGGATTGACGAACTTCTACGGCGTTAAGCTCTAGCATTTCTCCCCCAACGCCATCTCCAACGCCGCCATCTTCACGGCCGTCTACGAGGGCTACCTCGGGATGGCGCCACATTGGGAGCTGTGGCTCCACCTTTACAAGGGGGAGTGGATCGCCTCCCCGGTGGCGCCAGGAGTAAGGCAAATGATCAGAGCGGGGTGCCTCAACTTTGTGTTGAAGACCGGGAGGTCGGAGGAGCCACGTGAGTATATCCCCACCGGGTTGATGTCCAACCACTCCCGGTGGGACGAGCAGTGGTTCTACCTTCGCAACGACGGTGGCTACCTTCCGCCGTACACCGGGCGGCTTATCACCGAGCGTCCATACAACTAGCCGCACGGTGTCGTGGGAGATCTTCAGCATTGACTTCGTCCCCTCATCGCCGCGATGAAGACCCTTTGAGAGGCGGGCCTGACGGCGGGTGTGGTGGTCTCGGCCTTCCACAGTCGACGGGTGCTTCCTCTGATGGAGCGCTCGCTGCGGTTGGATGAGATGCTCCCCTCGGCGGCGCCCGAGGTTCTCGAGAGGTGCCAGATGTCCGGCAAGAAGCCATCCGCCACGGAAGTCATTGCGCGGGTAAAGGGGATGGTCGTGGCTCGTTCAGGGCGGAAGACGTGAACCGCCTCCCCATGCAGCCGGAGGAGGGTTGCCTCGACCTGGTGAGTGCCCCGACCTGCGCCTTCCGCGTTTTCATTCCACCCCCTTCTCTCGTCCCTGTGACTAAACGTTTTTGTGTAGTGGAGAATCGACTACCAGAGATCGAGGCCCCCGCTGAGGGAGGACGCTCCCGATCGTCAGGTAAGACGCTTCACCGCCCAGCAAGAAAAGCGGTGTAAGGACAAAGTGGAGAAGAAGAAGGCCAAGAAGCTCCGGGAGCACGAAAGGCTTGCGAGGCACCGCGCTGAGCAGAGGCATGACGGGCTCTTGGAGGAGTCTCCCTCATCCGAGGGAGATGAAGATGATGCTGACGATGATAGCGATGACGTCGAGGGGGTGGTGGGGTGTCTCGACCGCATTTTGTCAGGTTCCTCCCATGCTGATTGCCCCTTCGTGCAGGAGGAGGCGGTGGAGGAGCGCGCTCCCCAGCCGGTGGCGTCGGCCTCAGAGCGCCAGCGTTGGAAAAGGTGGGCCGACGCCTCGACTCGAGGGGGTTCGCCCCCTCCCGTCGTACTCGAGGCGGGACCCCACCCACTTCAACCCGGGAAACCTGGTCCCGATCATCGGCGCGGGCAGAGCAGAACCATGCTCAGGAGGTCCCGTCTGAGCAGGGAGGCGCGGCGACCCCACCGATGGCCCCGAGCAGCCTCAGCCCCGGGAAGAGCTCGGCTTCGGGAGGGGTCTCGAGATCTGCTGGTAGGTCGAGGGGGACCCGAAGGGCCTCTATCCCCTTTGGGTAAGTATTGTTGATTCCATTCTTTTTTTTCGTTGCATCCTCATTGTGCAGTTTAATAAGCTTTTTGCCGTCCTGCTTCCCATCCAGGCCTAAGCGCAAAATCGAGGAGGCGTCCCTTGCGCCGGCTAAGCGGCTCAAGGTGGACGCAGCTGCAAAGATGGAGGCCCCAGTCATAGGTGTGACGTCAAGGCCCTTGGCTCCATGGGAAGCCAAGTGGTTGTCCTCAGCCCTCGGGGCTATGGCGCGCGGTAGGCTGACGGGTTCCACTCTTGCTGCAGGGTTGAGCGTCTCGGGGGCCGCAACGGGCGGTGACTTCGAGCTAGGGAGGACGCAAGTGGGAGGGAGCGCCTCCTTGATGTCGTCGTCCGTGGTCCTCGAGCTCGGCCCGGCGCTAGGGGGCGGAGCCCCGACACCGGGAGCTTTCGCTCTTGGCCGACCGGAGGCCTCGATCCCCGCACCTAAGGCGGGAGCCCCCAAGGGCCACGAGCCAGGAGAGGGGGTAGCCATCATCGACCTCGAGGGTGAGGAGACCACAGCCCTTCCCCCCTCGACGGGAGAGCGGAGACCCTGGCCGCAGGAGCTATGCGAGCTCGAGGCACAGAGGAAGCAGGAGCAGGGGGCCCTACAAGAAGCAGAGCTGCCGCGACCGCAACAGGAGGGGGAGGAGCCGCCGGAGCGGCAGGAAGAGGAGGAGGAAACTGGGGGCTAGCCCTAGCATCAGCAGGCGCAGCAGACACCGCCAGGGGGCACGGCGCCGCTGGACCCCCTGGCGCAGCAGCCGCCCAAGACGTCAGAGGCAGAGGGGACTTCGGGACTGCCCAAGCAATGGGTGTCCGTGATCACCCTGGATGAGTTGCTGGCTGAAGAAGAAACGGCGTCGAAGGCATCAACGGTCCCGCGGCTGCTGGGGGTGCAGTCGGAGGAGGTCTCGGTACCAAACCCACCGGAAGATGCGTCGATGGTGGACCTGCCAGCACCACAGGACATGGCGTTAGGGGAAGCGACGGCCTCGACACCTCCGCTGCCTCTGAAGGTGCCAGAAGCAATGTTGAGCTAGCCGCTGCAACCTTCGACGGAGCAGCCGGAGGAGACGGCGGCTTCTGGCTCGTCGAGGAGGTCGACTTCCGACCTCGGGCTGAGGGATGTCAGCGCCGCGTCGAAGTTCCGCACCCCGATGGAGTTGGCCATGCGTTACAGTGTCCCATGTGATGTGGTGGATGAGATCGAGTCCTTGGCGCGAACCAAGGTCAAGACAGTCCTTCCACATTGGGGCAAGGAGCGCATCGTACTCTGGGAACTTGGCGACTCCAGCGCTCTGGGGATCGAGATGGACGACCCGGCAGAAGTCAAGTGCTGGGAGGACGCCGAGCGGTCCCGGGCGTGGCTGCAGCACTTGCTGAAGCTGTGCATCGAGCTCGCCGAAGGCCTCGACCGGAACCTCGCGGTGAGTCCCCGTGTAGACCATATGTAGTTTTTTGAGTTCTTTCGTGTGAAATGCCTTAACCCTCGATTTCCTGTCCCCAGGAGGTGCGGAGGCATTCCTACTCCAAGTCAGACTTCCTCCACAAAACGCACAACAGCCGGGAGGAAGTGCTTTACCAACTCGAAGCTGGTCGGTCTGCGTAGGGTAGGGTGGCCGAGATCGAGGAGGAGCTAAAGAGGACCAGGGAGGAGGCCGCCAAAGCTAAAGAGGAGGCCGCCCGGGCAAAGGAAGATGTCAAAGCTGCTCGAGGGGAAGCCGCCCACCTCAAGGAGGAGCTGAAGCAAGCCAGGGAGGAGGCTGACGTGGCCAAGGCTGAAGCGGCGAGGGCCAAGGGCGAGAGCATCCGAGCCTAGGAGCACGTCGAGCTACTCGTGGGGGAGGCTCAAAGCTCCATGGAGTGCATTCGCTCGCTTGAGGCTAGTCTCGCTGAAGTCTCCATGGCGCATAACACCCTCTCTGCCTTGGCCCAGGAGGAGAAGAACCGGGCCGCTAGCCTAGAAACCCAGCTTGGGGTGATGAAGGCTACCCTCCAAGAGAAGGAGCAGGCCATCATCTTGGCTGGTGGCGCCCTCAAGACCCTCCGCTGCGAGAAGACGGAGGTGACCCGGGCCTTCAAGGAGGCCCAGCGGGAGCGAGACGAGGCCCGGGGGGAGCGCGACGCCGTGCTGGGGGATCGCCGCGCCCTTGAGACTCGCTGTGCCGGTGAGTTCCTTGAAGAGCCTTTGTTCTTTTTTCTCCCGTATGGTTTGTCTTAACTCTTGTTTTGTGTTTCAGGCCTCAAGTCTGAGCTGCTTGCTACCCAAACCGCCGCCAAGGCACTGCAGGAGAGCCTCGCGGCGGAGGGGGCGCTTCTCGACCGGCTCCGGGTTGCCCTCGACAGGCTCTGCGCCTCCTGGGAAGTTGGGCCCATCGAGATTGCTGAAGAAGACATCCCGGGTGCCGGGCTCATCGACCGAATCTACTACCTTGACACAACCCTTCGTGATCGCGTGCGGGAGGCGCTTCATACCGGCGTGAAGCGGGCGCTAGCAGTGGTCTCCTCCGGCTTCGTCTTCGACATGAACGTGGTCGCCCAAGGCTTCGTTCCTGATATCTCGAAGATCAACGCCGAGAACGAGGAGCGATGCTGAGGGCTCATCAATGACGTCGAGAGGCCAGGGGGAGTGCTAGCGAAGTTGTTCGAGGACGAAGTCCTCCCCCCGCGGATGAAGGGTACAGCATCGAGGAGGGTGGCAACGGAGCAGGCCTGTAGGGCAAGGCTGGGCGAAGATGCCCATGTAATAAGTTAGTTTTTTGTAACTTATATTTGATGTGGCTTTGAAAGCCTTTTTGAACATTAATGCATCTATCGTAATGCAATTTGTCGTTTTACTTTCGAGCCTTCTCTGCTTTCTTTCACCTAGACTTTGCTTTTTTGACTAAGTTTTTGACGCATGCTCGTATCCTTCGAGGGGGGAGCGAGTGGAGGTACCATAGCCCGGAGGCGTAGGAGAGCTCTCGGCTCGACAGCCCTTGACCCTCTAGGGAGTTCGAGGCATTTTCTACTTAGTCACTAAGCATATCAAGGCATGAGGAAGAAGAGGCGCTCGAGTTCTGATCACCTGACTTTTGCTTTTCGACTAAGTGTTCGATGCATGCTCGTATCCCTCGAGGGGGAGCGAGTGGAGGTACCGTAGCCCGGAGGCGTAGGAGAGCTCTGGCTCGATAGCCCTCGACCCCTAGGGAGTTCGAGGCATTTTCAACTTAGTTGCGAAGCGAAAGGAGACGCTCGAAAAAATCGTTCACGAAAAAATCGTTTGTATTTTTAGGAACTTAGGGGGTTCCCCCCGTTAGTCCCCGAGGGAGGCTCGACTCTGGCAAGACAAGGTCGAGGCTACCTCTTGCATGTACAATAACAAGTTTGAACTTATAATCGAAAGTATTCCTTATATTTGCCATGCGAAAATGTACAAAACATGCGAGGATGTACGAGGACATTGGTGCCCTAAGGGTAGAAACGACGTAGCTGTTCGATGTTCCATGCGTTGGTAAGGATTTTGCCTTTGTCATTAGCGAGCTTGTATGTCCCAGGCTTTAGCACCTCAGCTACGGTATATGGGCCTTCCCATGGCGGGGTCAGCTTGTGACATCCCTTGTTGCTCTGTCATCGACATAGGACGAGGTCTCCAACTTGGAAGTCCCTTGGGCGCACGTGCTTGTCGTGGTAGCATCAAAGTTTCTACTGATACCTCACGGAGTGAATTAGCGCCATGTCTCGAGCCTCCTCGAGCTGGTCGATGGCATTTGCGAGGGCTTCTTCGTTGCTTTGCTCGTTGTACGCCTTTAGTCGAGGGGAACCATACTCGAGGTCAGTGGGGAGGACGGCCTTGGACCCATAGACCAAGAAGAATGGGGTGAAGCCCGTGGCTCAACTAGGTGTTGTCCTTAGGCTCCATAGGACCGAAGGCAGCTCGGCGGCCTATTTTTTCCGTGCTTGCTAAGGTGGTTGAGGATCCTTGGCTTGAGGCCCTGCAAAATCATGCCATTGGCGCGCTCGACCTGGCCGTTAGTTCGAGGATGTGCAACCGTGGACCAATTCACACGGATGTGATGGCAATTACAGAAATCCAAGAACTTCTTGCCGGTGAACTGTGTGCCGTTGTCAGTGATGATGACGTTCGGGACCCCGAAGCGATGGATGATGTCGGTGAAGAACTCGACCACCCGTTCGGAGCGGATGTTGCCGATAGGCCAGGCCTTAATCCACTTGGTAAACTTGTCGATGGCAACGAGCAGGTGCATGTACCCTTTGGTCATCCTCTTGAGAGGCCCCACAAGATCAAGCCCCCAGACCACGAACGGCCAGGTGATGGGGATCATTTGTAGGGCATGAGCTGGGAGGTGCGTCTGCTTGGCATAAAACTGACACCCTTTGCACGAGCGGACAATGCTCGTGGCATCGGAAACGACGGTCGGCCAGTAGAAACCCTGTCAGAAGGCATTGCCTACGAGGGTCCTTGGCATTGCGTGATGGCCGCAGGCCCCTGAGTGTATGTCTTCGAGAAGCCTCCTGCCTTCTTCGATAGTAATGCAGCGCTGAAGAACGCCTGAGGGGCTTCGCCTGTAGAGTTCCTTGCCATCACCGTAGATGACGTAGGACTTGGCCCGTCGCGTGATCCGGCGAGCTTCGGTCCGGTCCTCCGGAAGCTCTCCCCAAATGAGGCAGTCGAGGAAAGGGGCTCGCCAGTCCAGAGGCAGGCTCGACGGAGGAGGAGTCCCCTGGATCTCCATAACCTGGGCCTCGGTCGAGGGGGCCCCAGTCGAGGTCGTGAGGTGGAGCTTCGAGGATGTAGTGCAAGCCCCCAAGCCCAAATCGATGGAGGGCTCGAAGAGATCCCTCGAGAATACATCCAGAGGGACGGTACCTCGAGTCGATGCGATTTTTGCAAGCTCATCCGCGGCTTCGTTGTATCGTCAAGCAATATGACTAAGCTTGAGGCCGTGGAACTTGTCTTCCAACTTGCGCACTTCGTTGCAATAGGCTTCCATCTTGGCGTCGTGGCAGCTCAAGGCCTTCATCACTTGGTCAATAATTAGTTGCGAGTCGCCTTGAATGTCAAGGCGTCGGACCCCGAGTTCAAGGGCGACTCGTAATCCAGTGATGAGTGCTTCGTAGTCCATGACGTTATTAGAAGCGGCAAAGTGGATGCGAATGACGTAGCAGATGTGGACTCCGAGGGGTGAGATGAAGAGCAAGCCCGCGCCTGCTCCTGTCTTCATGAGCGACCCATCGAAGTACATTGTCCACAACTCGGCTTGGATTTGAACTGGCGGCAACTGAGTGTCGGTCCACTCAGCGATGAAATCCGCCAGCACTTGAGACTTGATGGCCTTCCGCGGTGCGTATGTGATGGTCTCGCCCATGAGCTCGACCGACCACTTAACAATCCTTCCAGCGGCCTCTCGGTTATGGATGATCTCCCCCAAGGGCAACGAAGATACCATGGTAACCGGGTGGCTGAGGAAGTAGTGCTGGAGCTTGCGACGCGTAAGGACGATGGCGTAGAGCAGCTTCTGCACCTGTGGGTAGCGGATTTTTGTTTCCGAAAGCACTTCATTGATGAAGTAAACCAGACGCTAGACTGGCAAGGCGCGCCCTTTCTCTTGCCTCTCAACCACTATGGCCGCGCTGACCACCTGAGTGGTTCCGCGACATAGAGGAGGAGGGGCTCGGGCGATTCAGTCGACGTCGCTCGTTGAGGAGGGACGAGAATCGGGGTGGATGTCAGCATGCCTTTGAGTTCGTTAAGAGCCTCCTCGGCCTCCGCAGTCCATGTGAATCGCTCGGATTTTTTCAAGAGGCGGTACAGAGGCATGGCCTTCTCCCCTAAACGTGAGATGAAATGGCTGAGGGCCGCGAGGTAGCCCGTGACCTTCTGCACGCCCTTGAGATCCCGAATCGGCCCCATTCGCATGATGGCCGCCACCTTCTCGGGGTTGGCCTTGATCCCGCGATGGGAGACGATGTATCCGAGGAGCATGCCCCGAGGCACTCCGAAGACACATTTCTCAGGGTTGAGTTTTATGTTTTGGCTCGAAGGCACCCGAACGCGATTTTGAGGTCATGGATGAGGTCGTCCACTTTTCTGGACTTGACCACGATGTCATCGACATAGGCCTCGACCGTGTCACCTATGTGTTCGCCGAAGACGTGGAGCATGCACTGCTAATACGTCGCCCCGGCGTTTCAAAGGCCGAAGGGCATGGTGACGTAGCAGTACATGCCAAAAGGTGTGATGAAGGTAGTCGTGAGCTGATCGGACTCTTTCATCTTGATTTGGTGGTAGCTGGAATAAGCATCAAGGAACGAGAGGGTTTCACATCCCACGGTAGAGTCAACAATTTGATCAATGCGTGGTAAAGGAAACGGAACTTTGGGACATGCTTTGTTTAAACTAGTATAGTCAATACACATCCGCATTTTTCCATTCTTTTTCTTAACTAACACGGGATTAGCTAACCATTCGGGGTGATGGACCTCCTTGATGAATCCAGCCGCCAAAAGCTTGTGCACCTCCTCGCCGATGATCCTGCGATTCTCCTCGTCGAAGCGACGCAGGCGTTGGTTCACCGGTCTGGACCCGGCCCGAATCTGCAAGGCGTGCTCGGCGACTTCCCTTGGTATGCCTGACATATCCGAAGGATTCCACGCAAACATATCAGTGTTCGCGCAGAGAAAGTCAACTAGCATGGCTTCCTATTTGCCCTCAAGGTCGGCGCTGATCATTAGCACCTTCTCGCCGGGGCAGCTCGGGTCGAGGGGGACTTTCTTGGTGTCTTTGCCGGCTCAAAGTTGCCGGCGTGCCACTTGGGATCTGGCACCTCGTCGGTGAGGCGCTCGAGGGTCGCGGCTATCATGGCATTTTGCTTGACGGCCTCTCCATACTTGACGCATTCGACGTCGCAGTCGTACGCGTGCTCGTAGGAGGAAGCGACGGTGATGACGCCCTTGGGTCCTGGCATCTTGAGCTTGAGGTAGGTGTAGTTCGGGATCGCCATGAACTACGCGTAGCCCGGTCGGCCGATGATAGCGTGATATGTTCCATGAAACCCGACCACCTCGAAGGTGCGGGTCTCTTTCCTGAAGTTGGTAGGGGTGCCAAAGCAGACAGGAAGGTCGATACGGCCGACGGGGAGGGCCTTTTTCCCTGGCATGACGCCATGGAATCCCCCGGTGCTGGGTCAGAGTTGGCACCTCTTGACTCCTAGGAGGTCGAGGGTCTCGAGGTAGATGATGTTCAGGCTGCTGCCGCCATCCATGAGGACCTTCGAGAGGCGGATGTTTATGATGATTGGGTCGACGACGGGCGGATAGGCCCCGGGGTTGGGGACTCGATCTGGATGGTCATCGCGGTCGAACATGATGGGTGTGTCAGACTAGTCCAGGTAGTGAGGTATCGCAACTCAGACGGAGAAGACTTCTCGACACTCCCTCTTACGCTGTCGAGGCGTGAGCTGGGTCGAGGGGCCCCCGTAGATCATGTAGCAGTCATAGACTTCGGGGAATTTTTCGTCTTCCCCGTTGTCTCCCTCACCGCCGCCTTGGTCTTTCTTGTCGTCACCTTTCTTCATGCCCACTTGCCCAAAGTGCTTTTGAAGCATGTGACAGTCCTTAAGCTTGTGCTTTGCCCCATCCTTATCATAAGGGCAAGGTTCCTTGAGCATTTTATCGAAGATGGCGGCCTCGGGGGGACCTCGAGGTCTTTTGCGTTCGATTGCTGTGACGAGATCATCTTCTGTAGCCTCACGCTTGCCTTGCTGATTTTTCTTCTTCTTGTTGTTTCTCTTCGGCCCTTTGCTCGAGCCTCCGACGTCGTTGGCTGCCGGCGCTTTTCCCTTGTCCTTCCCGTCGCTGAAAAAGGCGCCGACCGCCTCTTCGCCGGCCGCATAGTTGGCGACCACATCCATGAGCTCATCGACGGTGTCGGGGCGGTTACGCCCGAACTCGCGAACTAGGTCCTTGCAGGTTGTACCCACAACGAACGCTAGAATGACGTGGAGATCGGAGATGTGGGGTAGTTCGGTGCGGAGCTTGGAGAATCATCGGGCAAAGTCATGGAGAGACTCCCCTGGTTTCTGCTTGCAATTATGCAGTTCCCAGGAGTTCCCAGGACGCATGTAGATACCTTTGAAGTTCCCCTCGAAGATCCAAACATGGTCGACCCAGCCGCGAATCTGGTCAAGGGGAAGCTCCTCGAGCCACCTACACGCGGTGTCGGACAGGAACAGGGGAAGGTGACATATGATGACATGATCATTACGTGCCCCACCCACCTGACAAGCCAGCTGAAAGTCGGCTAGCCAGAGCTCGGGATTGGTTTCGCCGTTGTACTTGACGATGCTCGTGGGAGGTCAAAACTTGTCGGGCAGCTGGGCGTAGCGGATCGCCCGGCTGAATACTCGGGGACCCAGTGGCTCCGGGGCCCGTCGGTCTTCATCGCTGTTGTAACGCCCTCCACGATGGGCACTGTACCCTCAATCCTCGGCATCCCCGTGCTTGCGTCTGCGGTTCTCAACGATGTCGAGGCGCGCGTCGCGGGGAGCACAGTCATCGTTGATACGTTCTCGGGCCGGCTTCTTCTTCGGTCGAGGGGCCGCCCCCTGATCAATCGAGCTCTCCCTTTCGGGCTAGGAGGGCTCGACCTGAGGTTTGGAGGCTGCCCCTCGACGCCTCGAGGCTGAGCTCTAGGCTTGCTGAACAACAGCTACTTGGAGGAAATCCTCGACCTCGCGTTGTATCCACCGAGCTTGCGAGTTGGATGGCGCGGGCATATTGCGAAGGAGCATAGCCGCCACGATAATGTTCTAGCTTGCTTGGGGATAACAGTTGGCAGGTTGCTCGGGTGCCCCAGCCTCGTTGACCTGCCGGTTGACCTCTCGGGCCCTGGCTTGGGCTCTACCGCCGGGCGATCGCCGCTCTTGCTCGAGGGTTAGCTCGAGCAGGCGCAATCGTTCCTGCTCGTCTGCGAGCTTCGCCTGCAACTCCTTAATTTGTGCTAGCTGTGCATCCTGCTCGCCAGGACGGTGGCACGCCTCTCGAGGTGCGTCTAGTTGTTGGTCCTCTGCTCTGGGGAGAGCACCTCCCGCCGCAGCGGTAGCTGCCGCGACCACTGGATCGATGGTGTCCTGATTGGAGTCGACATCACCATTGATGTGGAGGCACTCACAGGTAGGATCCCAATGATCAGAGTCAGAGTCAGGGTCGCCATAGCAGAAAACAGGGAATTGTCCCCGTGCCTCCTCCTGCAGCTGCTGTCGGAGTGTGCCGACGGTGTACCTCCGGGGGCAAGGCGCTCTCGTGAAGGCCAAGCCCTCTGAGGCTGGTGTGGCGGTCCCCACGTCCATCATTGCATGGAGAAGGGCACCTGGCCGGTCCTCTAACGTGCTCATGTTGGAGTGGGTCGCTGTCGAGATCGTCGTCGTGGCATTGTTGAAGTCGAACGAAGGCCGCCGATGACGCTCGAATAGCTCGTGCGGGAGCGGGCTCGATCGAGCGGGGACTTCGTCGTGCTTCCACGATGAGCGTACTGCGAAGGTGGAGTCGGGGTTGTGGTGGGGTCCTACCGGTTTGCCCTCTACATCTGAACTCGGGTTAGACAACCCATCAACAAGGGGTTCCTCATCTCCGGTCAGGGGCGAGGAGAAAGCGACGGGAATCATCCTTGACTCAGGTTGATGGCAATGACGGTGTCGATCGTGCCTCCTTCTGGATGTGGAAGCATGGTGGTGAGACCAGTGAGCGGCCCACCATGAGTGTGGGGGCGTACCACGACCTCCGTTCGGGTCACTAATCGAGAGCAGGGTCATGTCATAGCCCTGGCTGACTGTCATGAACTCCAGGCTCCCAAACCAGATCACCGTAGCGCACGGAAGTGGTGAAACAAAATCGTTCATCTGGAAAAAATGGTGGGAAATCGTTAGTGACACACCTCCCCTACCTGGCACGCCAACTGTCGGTGTTCTGACCCTCGAGGGGTTAACACCAACGAGTAATATTTGTAATTGCGTGCTCCCTTAATCCGGTGGGTGATACAAGAAGGACACGACGATTTATCCTGGTTCGGGCAAAGAAGACCCTACGTCCAGCGGGGGGAGGATAGTTCTTGTTATCTTGCACCGAAGTGCTAGTACAGGGAAAATACAAGCAGGTGTGAGGAGCGTGAGGTGGGGCTTGGGCGTTCGGACACCAAGCTCTCGACCTTACGCTGGCTCACAGTGTCATTCTGTGATCTAAAGACTTAGCGTGTCTATGCTATAGACCCTCTAATGCCCCTTTCTAACGTCCTGGCGCCTCCTTTTATAGGTGAAGGAGGGGCACAGGAGTACATATATTTAGCGTTCGCATGGCCGGTGACGCATGGCGTTGAGGCCGATCACATCGGTGCTGCTGTAGTGATGTACATCGGCATGGAGGCCCTGCAGCCATCGCGTTGGGAGTTGTTGAAGTGTAGCCCAGAGTTGTTGGAGTCCCACTCGAGGGTTCGTCCAATGAAGTCGAGAGTCGACCGTCGAGGACTTGGCTCGAGTCGAGAGGCTCGAATCGAAGGGGTCGAGCCTCACCGGATAAGGTTGAATCCCGGGAAATGCGGGAAACGTGGTGATTTATGCGTCTTGAGGGGGTGTTGGATGGGGCATAGTGCTTGGCATGGTGCAACAGCGAAGTACGATCCGCGGGATTCCGAGGCATGGGCGGTAAAAGCAAGATTTGACCGCCACTCCCACAACTGTTACCGTGACTGTGGCCATACGGTTAGGGGGGTAGGTAAAACGCATTAAATGCGC
Organism: Bothriochloa decipiens; assembly: GCA_023333625.1. Taxonomy (NCBI): domain Eukaryota; kingdom Viridiplantae; phylum Streptophyta; class Magnoliopsida; order Poales; family Poaceae; genus Bothriochloa; species Bothriochloa decipiens. Next base: position 51,004,907 of record CM041628.1, read on the forward strand.
TGGATCCATACAGGAGAGTCGGTAGCCGAGGGGTGCATTGTCCTTGAGGGATGCCCATTCGCGCAAATGAAGTTCCATCCTCGAGGGCAGGCTCGTTCACCAGGCGAGGTTTCGTCCTCGAGGGGTCGCCCAAATTGTACCCTCGAGTGTACAGTCCCAGTCCGCTCGGTAGCCCCTCGAGCAGGCTTTGGCTTTGGGCCGTCGTAGCCCGTTCACAGGTCAACCCAATATGCTTTATCTTGCAGGCCTTCGAACGTTAATCGTGGGAGGTCACTGGAGGCTTCATGTTGCTGATTTTGCGGGATTTAGTCCGGTAAACCAAGGGTTTGGGGTACCCATTTCCTGGGTAACGACAGTAGTGAAGTAGAACAATCCCTCAGCAATGTTTAAGTTGAATGCTTCCCCAAAACTAGCACTGTCATAAGTCTTATACAATTGGTGGTAGGTCTATAAAATTAGGGTGCCACTGGTTTTCCTCGACTAGGCTGGTTCGTATCGGATACTTACTGCAAGAAGGTTTGGTTACATGAAGAAGGTCATCCTAACGGTTAGGGATCTTGAAGCATGGTAAGGTTGAGTGCTTGGCATAAGGATGCAATCCCAACAACAAGAGTCATATGAGATATGATTAGCATGGTGTTGCTTACCAATCTACCATACCGACCAGCGGTGATGCTAAAGCTCACTGGTTAGGATGTTAGTTGTGGGTCTTGAATCACGAAATATCAATTGAGGGATATTGATTTTAGTGGGAGTATATTCTATTTGATGTAATTTACTCCTTCATGGATACATTGTCTTAGTATTTTGCATTACTTTTGTTGTAGATGGCCGCTTGCAATCAACCATTTTCTTTGCGTATAATTCTTGAGAAAGATAAGTTGAATGGAACAAATTACGCGGATTGGGTCCCCAACCTAAGAATTGTTCTCAGGGCTAAGAAAAAGGAAGATATTCTAGACACCCCATTACCAGATGGGCCTAAAGAAAATGCACCTACTACTGAAAGAACGCTTACATGAAAGCATGCAATGTTAATCTTGAAGTGAGTTGCCTTATGCTTGCTTCCATGGAATCTGATCTGCAGATATAGTTCTATAACAATCACTCAGCGAATGATATGATCATGGCGCTTGAGGAGATGTTCCGCACGCAGGCCAGGGCTGAAAGATTTAATGTCTCTAAGGCACTTGTGGAAACCAAGCTTGCAAAGGGCGCAGCAGTAGGACCACACGTAATCAAGATGGTTGGTTACACTCAGAGGTTGGAAAAGCTAGGCTTCCCAATCGGCCAAGAGTTGGCTACTGATTTTATCCTCTCGTCTCTTTTTCCTAGCTATGGAAACTTCATCTTGAACTACCATATGCATGGGGCAGAGAGAGGCTTGAGTGAACTGTGTGGTATGCTGAAAATAGCAGAAGCCGACATCAAGAAAGGTGCCGGCAGTAGGAAAGTGTTGGCGATCCAGAATCGACCTCATTTTAAGAGGAAGGGCAATTCTTGGAGGAAGAAGAAGGGTAAGGCTAAAGAAGAGATCTCTAAGCCAAACCCATCTACTACCAAGGCTGGACCATCTGCAAATTTAGACTGCTTTTATTGTAAGGGGAAAGGTCACTTAAAAAGGAATTGCATGGAGTACTTGGCGTCCTTAGAGAAGGATGGCAGCGGTAAAGGTATTACTGCTACTTGTACCCTTGTCGTTCATGTTATGGACATTTTTCTCGCTAATTCATATATCAATTCCTAGGGATTTGATACCGGATCGGTTGCTCATATTTGCAATACGATGCAGGGAATGATAAGAAGTAGAAGCATGAAAAAGGGAAGGTTGACTTCCGCATGGGCAACAATGCAAGAGTTGCTGCGTTGAATGTCAGGACGATGCAACTTCACCTGCCATCAGGATTTATCATGGAATTGAATAATTGTTATTTTGTTCCTAGCTTAAGTCAAAACATTATATCACCTTCATGTTTGATGAAGGATGGTTATTCTTTTGTGAGTAAAGACAATGGTTGTGTGATCTCCAAGAATGACATGTTTGTGTCTTTTGCATCCATTGTGAATGGGTTATTTATTTTAAATCTTGATGATCCACCTGTCTATAATGTTAGTGCTAAACGGCCTCGGCTTAATGAGTTAAGTCCTACCTATATGTGGCATTGTCGCTTGGGTCATATAAGTGAGAATCGCATGAAGAGGCTCCATGATGATGGTTTTCTAACTTCATTTGATTTTGAGTCATACGAGACATGTGAGGCTTGCCTGCTAGGCAAGATGACCAAGGCGCCATTCAAAGGATTTCCTGAGAGGGTGTCTGACTTGTTGGAACTTGTACATACTGATGTATGTGGACCAATGAGCACGATAGCTAGAGGAGGATTTCAATACTTCATAACTTTTACTAATGACTTTAGTAGATATGGATATGTCTACCTAATGAAGCATAAGTCTAAAACATTTGAAAAGTTCAAAGAATTTCAGAATGAAGTAGAGAATCAATGTGGCAAGAAGATCAAGGCCTTGCAATCTGATCGTGGAGACGAATATCTAAGTCATGAGTTTAGCAATCATCTTAAGAGTTGTGGAATTGTTCCACAGCTTACACCACTCGGAACGCCTCAGAGAAACCATGTGTCTGAGCGATGTAATCGAACCTTGTTGGACATGGTTCAGTCTATGATGAGCTAGTCGGACCTACCTTTATCGTTTTGGGGATACGCTCTAGAAACAGCCGCTTTCACATTGAATAGGGTTCCATCTAAGTCCGTAGTTAAGACACCATATGAGATGTGGACTGGTAAGAGTCCTAGTTTGTCTTTTCTGAAAATTTGGGGTTGTGAAGTTTATGTCAAATGAATTATATCAGATAAACTAACACCAAAATTGGACAAGTGCTTTTTCGTGGGATATCCGAAGGAAACTTTAGGGTATTATGCCTATAACTGGTCAGAGGGAAAAGTGTTTGTTACTTGAAATGGTGTTTTCTTAGAGAAAGTGTTTCTCAAAAGAGAAAAGAATGGACAAAAGGTGTATCTTGAAGAAGTTCAAGATGAGCCAGTAGGGACTGACTCTACGAGTGATGCTAATGTTGCAGAGCAAGTTGAGACACCCATGGCAGTGGACACACCACCATAACCACAAAGATCAGCGAGACTTCGCGCATTGCGTGGGGATTTGTTATTGTTAGATGATGACGAACCTACGGATTATGCAAAAGCTATGATGGATCTAGATTCTAAGAAATGGCAAAGTGCCATGAGATTCGAGATAGATTCCATGGGAGACAATCAAGTTTGGAACTTGGTTGACCTGCCTGATGGGGTTAGACCCATTGAGTGCAAATGGATCTTCAAGGAGAAGAAGGATATGGATGGAAATGTTCATGTCTATAAAGCTCGGCTTGTCGCAAAGGGTTTTCGGCAAGTTCAAGGGGTTGACTACGACGAGACATTCTCACCGGTAGCGATGCTTAAATCTATCCGGATCATTCTAGCAATTGCTACATATTTTGATTATGAGATATGGCAGATGGATGTTAAAATAGTCTTTCTAAATGGGTATTTAGAAGAGGACGTGTATATGATACAGCCCGAAGGTTTTGTTGATCCTAATAATGCTGGAAAGATATGCAAGCTTAAGAAATCTATTTATGGGTTAAAGCAAGCATCTCAGAGTTGGAATCTTCATTTTGATGAGGTCATCAAAGGGTTTGGCTTCTGTTAGAATGAAGAAGAACCTTGTGTTTACAAGAAGGAAAGTGGGAGCACTGTTGTATTTCTGATCTTGTATGTGGATGACATACTATTGATTGGGAATGATATTCCTATGTTGCAATCTGTTAAGACTTCACTGAATAATAGTTTTTCTATGAAGGATTTAGGAGAAGCAACATACATCTTGGGCATTAAGATCTATAGAGATGGGTCAAGAAGACTAATAGGATTAAGCCAGGATACTTACATTGTCAAGATGTTGAAGAGGTTCAACATGGAACAGTCCAAGAAAGGGTTCTTGCCTATGTCACATGGTGTGCGCTACAGTGATAAGCAGTGTCCTTCCACTGATGCTGAGCGCAAACGCATGAGTAAGGTCCCATATGCTTTGGCAGTTGGTTCCATCATGTACACCATGATATGTACTTGTCCAGATGTAGCCTATGCTCTAAGTGTTGCGAGCAGGTATCAAGCCAATCTTAGTGAGAGTCACTGGACGTTGGTTAAAAACATTCTTAAGTACTTACGAAGGACCAAGGATGTGTTCCTAATCTATGGAGGTAAGGAGGAGCTCGTTGTAAATGGTTACACCGATCCTAGCTTCCAAACCGATGGGGATGATTCACTATCCCAATCAGGTTTTGTGTTCACAATAAATGGTGGTGCAGTTAGCTAGAAAAGTTCCAAGCAAGAGATGGTGTCTGATTCTACAGCAGAAGCCAAGTACATTGCAGCTTCTGGCGCTGCAAAGGAGAATGCGTCGGGCCCATTGAATTTACATTGTGATAACAATGGGGCGATTACACAGGCTAAACAGCCTAGGGATCACTAGAAGAACAAACATGTACTCCAGAAATTTCATCTCATTCGAGAGTTTGTGAAACAAGAAGAGATCAAATTGTGCAAAATACATACGGATTTGAATGTAGCAGATCCTTTGATAAAGGCTTTTCCACAACCTAAGCATGAGGCGCACATGAGGTCTATGGGGATTAGACATGTTAGAGATTAACTCTAGTGCAAGTGGGAGACTGTGGCAGAACCTCCTAAATTATATGGCCCACACGCACCTATCATTGTCTCAAAGACTTCTGTTAGCCATGCATGTGTTCCAGATAACTTAGAAAGCCCTGTCGGGTGCCCTCAAAGGACCCCGATTAAACCACATTTGTCAACTCCTACCAGGATCAACAACGGAGTAGCTACAACATTACCACATTTATGATAAAACATATATCAGAGTGCGGAAGAGTAATAACATTAAGTTTACAAAATATATGAAAAAGTTAACTTTTACAAACTTGACTTTAACTACGGAAGCGGCGGAAGCAGAGAAGAACTTCAGAAGTCAACTTAGGTAAAACGCCTAAGTCGGGAGGGGACAACCAGATCACGTCGAGCCCATCGACATGAACTTGATTTAAACACCAATTAGCACCTGCAACAGGGGTTCAACAAACCCTGAGTACAAAAGTACTCAACAAGACTGACCCGATGAAAAAGAGGGGTGAAGACTCAAGAAATGCAGGCTAGAGGGACAAGG
>CM041628.1:51010175-51123607 GCA_023333625.1 Bothriochloa decipiens
GAACTCAAAGACAAAGAAAAACCAGAAAAACAACCGACGACGCTGACGTTGGCCTGGCGAGGCGCACGGCGGCACTGAGAAAGAAAAGAGGAAAGAACGACGGCGCGGCTCGATCCTTTATAGGGTGGTCGGGCGAGCTGGGGAGAGGGCAAGTGACTTCTGGAACTCGACCACGCAGCCATACTCGAGAATCACCGTGAAATTGCGGCCAAATCGGCCACGGCAGTGACGCGGCGTCGAAAACGGACCAGAGCAAAACGGACGATGAAGCAGCAGCAAAAACGGACCAGTGCAACATCGGACAAGCAAAAACGGACCAGTCACTCGCGTGGGTACTGTTCATCAATATTATAGGACTGCCACTCGTCGAAAATTGTAAATTACTCCCAAATTTATATAGGAACTTAAAAATCTCCAAAAATAAAGTTTGCATAACTTTTCAAGAGATACACTTTTCATTTAAGAAACATTTTCAAATTCTGCCTATTTTTTGAAACATGAATTCAAATTTAAAAAGAATGCAAAAAGGGTCAATTCTCTAGAAGCAAACATTTGAAATTACTTTTTATTTTTCTAAACAACTTGAAAATCTTCCAATCTATGAAATGTTCAGATTATCAAACCAAACACTTTTCATAGAGAAATTTTTCCCAAATTTTGAATAATTTTTGAAATATGAATTTAAATTGAAAAGGGAATAAGTGTTAGAAAACTGTATTTTCACTTTATTCAAAATTATTTTTGGAAACTTGAAAAACTTTGAATACCAATATTGTAGCTCCTATCAAGATCTACAAACTATATTTTGAGAGTATCTCAAAATTCCTTATAGATTTTAAAATATAGAAAAAGGGATAAAACAAGGTTTTGAAAATAGTTTTTATGTAGCAATCAACTCATCATTTCATGTATAAAACAAAGCACCACATAAAAGAAATTATTAAAACATGAATGCATTTATGTCATGATGCTCAATGATTATTCTTAATAATGAACTTGATTATAATTTTAATTGCTTACTAACATCTGGGATGTTACAGAGACTGTTGGGAATATGCCCTAGAGGTAATCATGGAGATGATGATATTCCAGTTGTATCTATGACATGTATTAAATGTTCATTGAATATCCGTTATAGACAACTTGTGTTGATTGGCAATTATGTGAATTGTTTGTGGAACTCAATTACTTAAATGGTTATTCTAAAGTTGTCCCTAGTCGGCGTTCTTGTGAGAACACACTTGAATATTAGACCAGCACATGTATTAGTTGATGGCTATGTTTCACAATTCATGGACATGGAGATGTCAAACTAATAATGTGGGCACATGTGAGACAAGTAGGCTGGACTGACCTGACATGAGAAAGTCTCTATTCATGTCATATATGTTATGTCCTTAGAGATGAGATTGTGGTATGTACTCAAGATGTGAAATGGCCTACTTAGGGACTATCAAATGCTGCTCCGTAACTAGGTAGTTATAAATGTGGTCTTCGGGTGGTCGGGAAGCATGCTATGAGACATAGACAATCAAGATGGAATTTGCCCCTCTCTACGCAAGAGAGATATCACTGGATCACTCAAGTGATTGGATCAATAAATGCATGGCCGTGCTTGGGTTAAGTGTTAACCCACGAGTTGAACCATATATCGAGTGGCAAAGGGAATAACTTGTATGTGGTCATAGTGGTTCATCTAATATGATCCTTGCATGCAAATTGGAGTTGTTGCGCCTTGCTAGAGGCCGCTGTCATCTATTGGGTGAGTAGGAGTACTCAGCCCATGTCAATGTGTGCGTGAACCCATAGGGTCGCACGCTTAAGGGGCTGGAAGCCTAATTCGGGTTGGACCCGAATTAGACAAGGCTTAGGTTTACTAATGGGCCTCCAACTCGTGATCTCATTAGGGACGCCTATATAAAGCAAGGGGTAGGGGCATAGTCAAAGGTTACATGCCTTTAACAGCTGTCGTCGCCCTTCCCATGGTCGCGCCTTCTGCTCCTCCGGACCTAGTAGTCCGAAGGCGCATCACTTCTTCCCTGCATGTGTGGGATTCCTCGGAGGTGCTGCATCTGGAGCACTGGGATGAACCATGCGATGGGGTTGACGTGACAGATGACCACAGAACTACAATGCTTGCTGCGACGCGTACGACTACATCGAGTCATCTTCCGCTGCACCTACACATCTAGTGGTAATCCCGTAACCTATAACTAGCAGTAGATCCTGGTTTATGAGATAAAAAGTTCTTTTTTCTGGCTAGTGTAGCACCCTCATAACCCTATACCAACATCTTTAAGAAGCAAGTTTTATCTTCATTAAGCTAGTGAAAGGTGATGTAGAGAACTAGCAACCTAATGACCTATCAACTAGAACCCCCATTGGTGATATATGGATAGAGTGGCTAGTCATCCCTATGGTTTGCCAATTTAAGACACATGTAATGTATTAATTCAAAGTGAATAGGCGCAATATGATCAAAGGTGCCTGCACTTGCCTTAGATCCAAAGTCTAGCTGGTCAGTAGACTTTACTTGTTCTATCTTCTAGTCTCCAACTTCAACTGCACTTGTGGGTCTTCAGTTCCTAATCTTCAACACTCATGAACTGCTCTTCGTCTATTCGTAGCAAACAGACAACACAAATAGACAAAGCTATGAACAAACATCAATCAAAAGAAATGCTAAAGAAAGAGCAGACTAAGCAGTAGAGCTTGATACTATGATCGTGAGTGCATAAGAGTGATCAACAAAGGAGCTATCATTGTGTTGGCACAACTAACGAGAATGATCTAGGCTAGTCGCATGTTGGAAAAAGGCATTGATAGATCCTTATTCTAACCCACAAATAAGTCACATTTTTAAAATCCTAGAACATGGTAAATGTCACTACGATCATGTAGCTTACGTCGATACGATTCCAAAAAGTATAGGTTTGCTAAAACGGAGTTAAAACGTGAAAGTTATGGCTAAAACAAGGTCAGGGGCATAATCATAAATAAACAGATCTATTTTTGTATTAAAAAATAATTTAACAACTAAAATAAAACTCGTTTTGGACCTAAAACATAAATACAGATGACTTTAGGGTTAAAAATGCAAAAACAACAGTCTGATTTGAACTACTGTGGACTAATCCATAAATACCAAAAAGTCTAGGGACCTTTCTACAAAAATGCCAGGGCTGACCGGCCGGTTGACCAGGTTGACTGGTCGGCGCTGACATGGCATACACGTGGCACTCGTGTGGCTGCCACGTCGGCGGCCGACTGGGCCTGTTGACCCGCGGTTGATCGGTACGCCCGAGCTAATCTGGGCCGTCCAGATTGGATCGGGCGGCCAGGGTCAGCCGACGGGGTCGGGTCGTCGAAGACGGTGACCAGAATGGTGGCACGGCAGGGGAGCTCATCGAAGTTCACCGAAATGGCGCTCCGATGCTCGGATTGCGACGTGGAGGGCACTGGGATGACGAGCTCGGCTCCGCGAACTCAGCCGCTGGGTCCTTGTCGGCGGGGCAAGGCCAGAGGCAGATCGGCTCGGCCAAACTCCATTGGCACGGGCAGCGAGCACGGTGGGGTGGCGCTGTGTGACTCAGCTGTGGGAGGCGATAGCATGGGAAGGTGTAGTTCGATGTGGCGAGCTCAGTGGGTGGCCTCGCGCTGATGGACGGGGCCGATACGGTGGCGCACGCAGCGGAGCGGAGCGACGGCGAAGGTGGCGCTACCTCAAAGATGACGTGTGGCCATGGGGGATGGAGAGGATGGGAAAGTGGGGTACCAACATGGTCCTCACCTCGATGCGGAGTTCGTCGGGGTGGTCACGTTGGCGGGGACGCGATGGTGGCGGAGATCGACGGCGGCGCACCCGAGCTCGGGCGTAGCGGCTATGGCAACGCCCTAGGGTTAGGGTTCGTGGGTGGTGGCGGCTGCCTTAGGGTTACGGAGGGGAGCACGGCGCACTAGGTCTACCCTTTATAGGCGTAGGGGAACCTCGGGGTGCATGCTCGGTGCCAAATCGGGCGGCGACGGGCGACGGCGATAACGGGTGGCGTGCGCTGGTCGGGCTACGGCCGGCCGAGGAGGCTGCTGTTGGTGGCGTGCTGTGGCTGCTGGCTGCCTATGGCTGCTGGTGACCGGCTGGTGGTCGCTGTGAAGCCGGCCAGAGTTGGCCATGGCCAGAGGGCTCAAGGTGGCCGGGGGTGGCTATGGCTGCTTGTGGCATGTTGCAGCTAGCTACTGGGCTGGGTCGTGGCATAGGCTGGCTTGTGGCCACTGTGGCCAAGCTAGTGCTGGTGCGACGCACTAGGTCTACCCTTTATAGGCGTAGGGGAACCTCGAGGTGCGTGCTCGGGGGCCAAATCAGGCGGCGGTAGCGCGCCTCCGTACGATGCGGAGCAAAGGGATGGCAACGGCACTAATGGGTGGGGCCAGATGGCAAGGCCCGCATGGCAGCGACTGGTGGTGGGGCACAGGCGCGGTGCTACTGGGCTTCTGCCTGTTAGGCCAACGCCGCTCGGCTTGGCCTACTGGCATGCGCTGGCTGGGCTGCAAGCCGGCTGAGGATGCTGCTGTTGGCGGCCTGCTATGGCTGCTGGCGGCCTGTGGTCGCTGGGGGCTGGCTGGTGCTCATTGTGGTCGGCCAGAGTTGGCCATGGCCGACGGAAGTGGCCAGGGTTGGCCAGGGATGGCCAAAGAGGGCTCAAGGTGGCCGGGGGTGGCTATGGCTGCTTGCAGCCTGCTGCGGCTAGCTACTGGGTTGGGTCGCGACCAAGGCTGGCTTGTGGCCACAGTGGCCAAGCTAGCCCTGGTTGTGGCTGGCTGAAGTTGGCTGTGGCCGGCTGAGAGTGGCCATAGGTGGCTGTGGCTGGCCAAAGTTGGCCAGATGAAGCTAGGTGAGGCCAGGAGTGGCCTAAGCTAGGTAGGAGCTGGCTAAAGAAAGCTAGGATGCCTTAGAGGATTGTAAAGGGTTGCTAGACCGGACTACTGCTGGCCTTGCTATGCTGCTGATGGCCAAGTTTGGCCACTGGTGGCCGGCTGCGGCTACTGCTGGCCTGGCCGGGGTGGCCAGTTGAGGCTAGGAGAGGCCAGAGCAAGCTAGGTCGGGCCCGGTAGGCTAGGGGAAGCCAGGGATGTCTAGAGACTGAACTAGGCCCACTAGAACTAGATAGGGGATGGTGTCTAGCTAGAGCGACGGCCAACACTATAGAGGAAAAATGAAGCTCGCTCTCTTTCTCTCTATGCAAGAGAAAGGATTTTTCCGAAAGCATTTTCCAAAACCTTCTTGAGGCAAACATGGGTTTTCCAAGCTTTATTTTTATACTCGAAAAGATCCTAGTCATGACGTGCTCGGGGTTTAGAAATTCTTTTTCACACACAAGCAAACCAAACACAAACCTATCTTTATTAGCTTCATAAATGTTTTATAAAACCACACTTTTTATCATTTTATAATGATAACAAAAGAATAAAATCTTTGCCAATTTTAAAAAAATTAATAAATCCGTTAATTTATTTAGTTTTTTGGTTCACAACCCAAAATAGAAATTTTGGGGTGTGATAGTCTAGTATGCGGCAGACTATACACAACAATTCTACATTGTTTTACTTACCAGTTAGCTCGGTGAACTGTGCCTGGTCCGCCTTGGCCTGCTCCTCAACAGTTTCCTTTTTGTCGAATAGGCCGGCCAGCTCCCGAGCCATGGCTTCACTCTGGCCATTTAGTTCTACAAGAAGTACCCATAAATATATAGAAAGGATCAGCGTGGAATGGGTAAGAGAGGTCTAGTTACTCTCATTGTCCTCTTCCAGGGCCTCCACCTTGCGGCTTAGGGTGGCAATTTCTTCCTCTTCCTGGACCTCACACTCCTAGTAGACCTGGGCCTGTGCCTCCAACTCGGCTTTGGCTACCCGGAGGGTTTTGCATTCCTCCTAGGTTGCCGCAAACCGGTTGATGGTCTTGCCACGCTAAGCATTCATCTCTTGCAATGACTGCATACACCATAGATTGATTAGTGAGTTTGTGGCCAAATGCCGAGCTCAAAACATGCAAGCAAATCTTGGTAGGTTTTACCTTGACCCTATCTGGCAGCACCTCCACCGCTTCCTTGACACTCGTGTCAATGTCATCGTCCAAAATCTCCTCATAAGACATGATGCCATCCTTCCCTAGCTTGCGCGATGTGTAGATGCATTGCGTGGGCAGGTCTATGCGTGGCATCTTCAGCACCTTGGGCACCTCCTCGACCTCCTCAGGTGGCACCGGCATCCTTGGCCCCACCTAGCTAGGCGTGCGCCTCGACAGACGACCCATTGCGGCGGTGACCAACCTAAACGGCACCACCGTCTCTGCGGCTGCGGAGTCGGTGTCGGGGTCGGCCTGGCAGGCATCGCGGTGCTGCTGGCCACCTCTCCTTGCCCCGAGGACTGTGCCACATTGATGGTTGTCACTTGCTCAGCGGTTAGTGGTGTGGTCTGGCTGGGTGGTGGAGTGGGTGTCATCGCTAGTGGAGCACGGCTGTAAGTCATATTACAGTCATATTTTTTTCACAGCAAACACCAAAACAAGAAAATGCAAGATATGCGAGCTCAGTTACACTTACCCGGCTGGCCGGTGGAACCCTCCTCTGAACTGCGGGGCTATTCCCTTGTTTGGAGCACCTAGGGCCCCACCTGTCGCCCCGCTGCCGCGCACGAGGACTCGGTCCGATGCCTCGACCGTCCGGCTCATTCCGATGGGGCGCACCGGAGAAGTTGGCACCCATGCCTCCTCTCAGTGCCCTGAAGATGAAGCTTTTCCGACGACAGGCGTGGCGCAGGTGGTGGCGATGGTGGTGGTGGTGATGCCCTAGCCTACTCTAGCCAAGTCGTTGAAGTAGTATTTCCCCGCTCAGGGGGTGTAGTTGGTGGCACCGTGTTCCGCGTGGATTGCCTGGGTGTCATCGTGGGTGGGAGCATCGGTGTCCTCCCCGTCTGAGGCGTCTAGGCCTGACATTTCTTCTAGCACTGGTTCAGCGTCAGTAGATCATCATCCGATGACTTCGGGGTGGCCGGTGCATCCCTTTTCCTACTTAACCCTGCTCTGCCGTCCATGTTCAACTTGCCCCCAGACAGCAGAGTAGAGGGCCTCTTCACCTTGGTGGCCTCTGACATGGGCCGCTTACCCACTACTTGGTTCTTTGCCTGAGCAGTGGGGACTTCATCGTCATCTGGGCTGGAAAAATCAATCGTCTCCTGCCCTGCTTTAGCCCTGCTCCGGTTGTTGGGTCTCCTTGGTTCTGCGCTGGTAGGCCTATGCCTCACCCTAAGGCCATGGCTCCACTAGCACAGCAGAAAAGAACACCTTCTGGTTCTATCCAAGCAATGTCTGATAGTTGGACAATCCATGTTATACAGACATCATCACATACTAGTGTATACTAATCAAATCAAAGTGTGGAACTGGTCGGCCTACCTCTGGTGGTGGCCGAGAAAGGTTGTACTATAATGCATGCACTTCTGGGTAGCTGGTGATCGGGTCAAACTTTTCAAAAAGCAAGGACATACATTGGTTCACTACTTCTGGTGTCATCCTCTCTCGGGTCTCCCGTGAAGGGTCAGCCCAGCCAGCATACTTATACAAGTGGTTTACCCACTCCTTGCATGGCTAGATCCATCATGTCAACCACATTCTGCCATCAGTGCTCCATTGACAATCTTGTTGTCAATCAAGGTCAACAGCTCATTCACCCAATGCATCTCATCTAGGGTTGGTGGGTCCGACCACCTGGGTTGAACTCTGGCACCTGTGATACGTTGCAAGGCACCCTTCTCCCTTCCATGTCCTGGGTCATATAGAACCAACGAGTGTTCCATCCCTTGGTGGCCAATTGATTTTGACTTCCTAGCCAGTGCCTTTTCATTCCATCCCGAAAATGCACATAGCACCCACCAGCAATTTGGAACCCTTCAGATTCAGCCCCTTTGTGACTCAATAGATAGAAGTGGCAGAATAGGTTGAAATGGGGGTCGATGCCTATGAACATCTCACAGTAGGCAATGAAGATAGAAATGGAGAGAATGGAGTTGGGATCCAAATTGCAGACAGAAATCATCCAGTAGATGCAGAGGTCATGGAGGAATCCATTCATAGGAACCCCTAATCCCCGAGTCACCAAGTCCTCAAAAACTACAAATTTCCCATCTCGAGGACGGGGGAGACCTCGCCTCATGGTTTATGCCATGCCTCCATCGCGTACGGTGGTAGCAAGCCCTCATTGGTGAGCGCTTGTAGCGACTCCTGTGTGGAGGTCAATTGCGGCCCTAGTGTGTCAGGTTCGATCACCTTCCCCACCTTCTTGGCTCCCTTCTTCGCCATCTCCTCCTAGGATGGTGGGTTGCGGGGCGACCGAAAAGTGGCGGTGGTGCGGATGTGTTAGATCTGCTTGTTTACCTTGCGACGGCGGGTGGATTCACGGTGGTGGGCCGGGAGCGGCGGCGGTTGCTCGGGAGTAAGCAGATGGAACGCTTGAGAAGGTGGAGAGAGTGGCAGTGGAAATGAATGCGATGTGAAACTGATTCCCCTGGCGGCGCCCGTTATGTATACTAACTGGATGATGTCGCTTTGACTGCAAGGGTTGGACCCCGCTTGACTCATGTGGACATGGCTTGGTGGGCCGTCCTGATCCCGAGTGTGCATGTGGGCCATGATATTTTATTTCCCCCCATGTGCACGATAGCATATGCAATCCCGGTTGTTGCGCACATGTCCGGTAATCTAGGTATCTACTTTCAGATTCGCTTCAAATTATATACTTATTTCCAAATTTGTTCTAGATTTTTTTCCTAAAATCTAGGGATTGATTGTGGCAGTTTTTCACCCAGTGGTGCTTGCGAACCATGGGAGCTCAGCGGCCTTGGCCTGGTCGAGCCTGTGACCTATTCTGAGCACACCTGGGGACTGCGTGGCAATTTTTTTCACCCGGTGGTGGTTGCGAACCACGGGCACTTGGTGTCCTTGGCCCAGTCAAGCCCGTGACCTGTTCTGATCACACTAGGGGACTGCGAGATAGGTGAAACACTTCTAGTCCTTTGAGACTGGCTTTGGTTAAGTTAGTGCTATTTTTGACTTTTTTCCTAAAAACCTCAAAACAACATATCCTATCTTCTATCGAGCTTGGGGACTACATGGACCTACGTCACCTCATAGTGACTTGGACCTATTTTTTGTTTTTAGTTCTAGAAAGGGTATTTAGCATTGACCACGCTTAGCTGGTGTTTTTCTTTTGACTTTTTTAAAAAAGCTCAATACAACATATTCTATCTTCTATCTAGTTTGGGGACTACGTGGGCCCACGTCACCTCATGGTGACTTGGGCCTATCTTCTATTCTTGGTTTGGTACCTTTACCTCTACGGATTGTTCATGTTAGCATTCCAGTGATACTTCTTGTCACGTGTTAACATGGGCCCATGTCTCAAGGTGTGGAAATATTTTTTCTTTTTGTTAGAACACCATGCATCTTTCGACAAATCACCTTCCCTGACAAGAGTCGTGGTCAAGAGCAGACTTACAAACTACTCGGGAGATGCTTGGATGGTGCTGCCTGGTCAGCATCAGTGCTGGTCGGCATCATGTGGTCAGCATTAGTGCTGGTTAGCATCACGTGGACTACATCTTCGTTGCTCGGCATCACGTGGACTACATCTTCACTGCTCGACATCACATGGTCTGCATCTTCACTGCTTGGTATATGTCAAGACGGCGACTCCCTCAAGATACATGGTGCTCGGGGACTAGCTGTGGGGTATAGACCCTATATACCCTCGCAGCTAGACTTTGGGCTGCTTGATCCAGACGTCCCAGACCAGAAGACGAAGGCTGGTCCATCATCATCCTGATTGGTGGGCTAGATGACAAGACAGAACTCGTGGTCTGCTACCACCCAGGTCGATGGGCCGCACGGGTGCTGAAGGCTGCTTGGCATGCAAGGAGTCTTAGTCAGTTAGATTTGTTCGTGTACTCCAAGGATACGGTGTAATGTAACTGACCATAGGGAAACCCTAGATATGTAACCTTGTCCCCCGACTATATAAGGTGGACAAGGACCCCCTAGAGGGACCTTCTTTAATCTGATCTGACGGGGTCTAATCTGATCTCATCTGATCGGAACCCTTATACTCGGATACTCATCAATACAGCAGCAGAGACGCAGGACGTAGGGCATTATGCTTTCAAGTGGCCTGAACCTGGATAAACCCTGGTTGTCCTGTTGTTTGTCTTGTGTCTCACATCTAGATCATAGGTCTTAGCGCGCCCTCGCCGCAATCTACTACCTCAGGGTATCCCGTTGTAGACTGCCGAGGAGGTTTCATTAACAAGGCTTACCGAACCTCTTGGTTCCAATTTAACACCTTCAATTGGGTCCTCAGGTTTCCATGGGATCTTACATTGCTTGAAGGATGGGACAGCTACTGCTAACTGAACTAATTGTGTTTCTAACATTTTATTAAAGCTCAATTTATTTTTCATAGCAGAAGTAAAGCTATCAATTTTTTCACTCAAGTTTTCAAGGATCTTATCATTAGACATCATTTTATTATTAATACTATCATTTATTTTAGTTTGGCCTAAGACAAGATCTCTCAAAGAAGGTTGGTTACCATAAGAATTATTGAAATTATTACTGTAACCGTTAACTTGGTTTCCTTGGAAGAAGGGGTGCGAGTTCCATCTTTGTTGCTGCTGTTGGGGCCGGTACCTATTATTGCTGTTGTTGTTGTTGCTGATGATGATGAAGCTCACTTCCTCCTTCATTTTGGGACAATTGTTTCCCGAATGATCTTCTCCTCCACACACCTCGCACCATGGATCGGCTTTGACAGCTCATGTGGTGGCGTAAGGTTGGATGGCCTCTTGTTCCTTCTTAGAACCTTCTTCTATCTTCTTCATCAAGAGGTCCATTTTAGTAGAGAGCATGTCCACCTCATTGAGGGTGTGGACATCCGTCTTCTTGGGCTGAAGGCGTTACTCATTCCATCCTTGGTTTGTAGTCATCTTCTCTATGAGGTCCATGGCATCCTTGACATTGTGTTACAAGAATGCTCCTCCAACGACAGCATCAAGGTGACTATGGGCCAAATAGGTCAAGCCATGGTAGAAACCTTGAATGATGAGCTACTCTATCCCATGATGAGGACTGGCATGAATGTACTCCTGGAGACATTCCCATGCTTTGGGAATCTTCTTGTCAGCTTGCTGTTGGATGCTAGAAATCTTTCCACGAAGGTCGTTGGTTTTGCCCATCAGGAAGAACATCTTGGGAAACACATTGGCACACCTCTCCTAGGTGGTGACTTCACTCTTTTTGGTGTAGAACCATTATTTCGCCTTTCCTAATAGCGAGAAAGGGAAACGGTGAAGATGGATGGTGTTTACAGAGACATTCTTGATGGTGAAGGTACCACACACCTCCAGGAAGTGTTTGAGATGGGCATTGGCATCCTCATGCGGCTTCCCATAGAACGGGTTTGTTTGCACCATATTGATAAGCATAAACTTGAGCTCAAAAGTCACATCCCCCAAGTTAAGCTAGGGACCCGTGGTGACATAGTTGGCTGATGGCGCATAGTACTTAGAGTTGGTCTTTTGGGCGGTCATACCTTCCTTAAAGATCAGTGCTAGGCCTCCTTCCTTGAGTGAATTCAATAGTATAGTTGCCTTTGAATTGGAATTCACTCACACTGCCTAGCTTCACAATAAAGAGAAACAAAGGCAGGGGATAAACCCTTCTACGGCTAATTGGTACTAAACTAATAGTAGACTCCAGATTCAATTTTATTAAAATTCCTGGACTGATGCTTCCCTGGCAACAACGCTAGAAATGCTTGTTGACAAATCTTAGCGTCACTACCAAAGATTGGTATTGGCACCAAAAATGCCTGTGGGGTAATTCTTATAACTATTGGATGCTTCCGTAAGCACACAGAATATACCACTGTAGCACTTCACTTAGGAGTATTCCAAGGTATCGTAATTTATATTTATCCCAGGGGAAAGTAGTAGCTAGGAATGTTTCATAAAAGGAGAAAGAGATCCTTGTGTCTACTATAATCTAGTATCAATAGTATAGAAGGGGGTAAGTGAATAAACGAAAGAATAGGTAAAAGATCACAAAGACCTAATCTAAAGATAATTGGTAGAGAGCTAGCTAGGTGGAAGGAAAACGAGTGAGTAAAGGACTGCTTTGTATCTTACTTTACTTCTATGCACTAAATCCTAACAGATAGATGACTCAACTAGACTGGCACCTTACAACTTGTGTGGTGGGGATAGGCGAGAAAGCAGGAGACAGAACCCCTACTAAAGCAGCTATACTCTTACGGGTGAACTACTTTTTAAGAACTAGTCCGAACATGGTGAGAAAACCCTAATGCCGCCCAAGACCTATCACCTCTTGGGAGTGCGCTCATGAACTGTCTGTGTGAACCAGTGGCAATCAAAGGTAAGGCTAAGTCTGAGCACCGCACTCACACTTACTCTTACAACTCTAGTTAACACATAGATGACTAGAGCTCCTATGCAAGATAGGACGTTGATACACACGCAAGGAGTTGGTTATAGGAAACTAATCCAAGTAAGGCAACTATACTACCAATACAATCACACAACAAGACTATAAGAACTATAGACTTGCATTAAGTAAATGCTAAGTAAAGTAAAGAAAGAATAAATATATTGATAAAAGGAAAGTCTTACAAAAAGAGTGAGATACAAGAGCTACACCAGACTCTCTAGAAGATGACTCTGGAGACCCTGAGCTTCGCTTGACTCAACTCTAACTCCCGCTCTAGACTAACTACTATGACTCTAGCTTGGAGCTTTGGAGCTTGGATAATGGATCTTGTGATCTTTCCAAGGGTGGTGGCAGCCTCCTTATATAGGGAAAGGGAGGAGATGTCACAACAATGATCTGTGTGCTCCTCCTCTCTACACCCTTGGATGAACTGACTTCACTACTGCCTCAAATGCACGTTCATGATGAAGCTTGATGCATGGCGGCATGCAGGAGGTCGGTGGGACCAAATCGACCTAGCAGGACCCACAGGAGGGGGTCGGCTGACCCCCTCATTGGTAGGTGGGCCTGCCTAGGTCTTCTAGAAGGTGTCCCCACCTATCATGTGAAGTGGCTCGATGATTTTCCAAATATTTGTCACATGGCATGCTTCCTTGTGGGCCCATCAATACATGTGAAATTATCCTTTGCCATTGGATGCAAAAACAAGTTGATTTGATGGTTGATTTGGACTCTAGGGACCTTGACATGGATCATGCTTGAAGCTCAGCTTAAGGTGAGCTCATAGGGGGGTGGAGCTTCACCAGCTCACCAGATATCCACCATCAACACCCATCACTATGGGGTGGAGCTTCACCAGCTCTCCTCCAACTCCATCTCTTAGGCGGCCATCTTCGCTGCCATCTGTGAGGGGTACTTGGGGATTGAGCCCCACTAGGAACTCTAGCACCACTTCTTCAAGGCGGAGCACATTACCAAGATATCAGGGCTGAAGGGGATGTGGAAAGCCATCCACACTAGGAGTTGTGTCCTCTTAGTGAGGCTACAATGGAAGGAGATGTACATCCTGGCACAGCTGATTTCATCGAACAACGGGTGGCATGATGAGTGGTTCTACTTGCGTAACGACGATGACCTGTTTCCACGCTTCACCGGCGAGTCATCTCGAAGTGACCATACGACTGGGTGCATGGCATCGGTAGGGATGACCAGTCATGACTAGAATCGCTCCTTGATGCAGTGAAGAAGCTGCATGGCCATAAGCTAACCACAGTGTTTCGACCCCGGAGGCTAACACCAACGAGTAAATTCATAATTGCGTGCTCCCTTAATCCGGTGGGTGATGCAAGCAGGATGCAGCGATTTATCCTGGTTTGGGCAAAGAAGGCCCTACATCCAGTGGGGGAGGATAGTTCGTGTTATCTTGCACCGAAGCGCTAGTACAGGGGTGAATACAAGCGGGTGTGAGAAGTGTGGGCTTGGGCTCGAGCGTTTTGGGCGCTTAGCTCTCTACACTGTCTCATGGTGTTGTTCTGTGATCTAACTCTTAGCGTATGAAGCTCTAGGATCTCTTCTCTCTCAGATCCCCTGTCCCAAGCCCTGGTTCCACCTTTTATAGGCGAAGGAGAGGCACGGGAGTACATATTTTTAGTGCTAACATGGTTGGTGATGTATGACACTGATGCCGATCATGTCGGTGCCGCTGTAGAGGCATACATCGGGACGGGAAGCCCTATGGCCATCGCGTCGATAGTTGTTGAAGTGTTGACTGAAGTTGTTGAAGTCCCACTCGAGGGTCAGCGTGATGGTATCGAGGGGCGATGGTCGAGGCCTTGAGTCAAGCCTCATCGGATAAGGTCGAATCTCGGATTATGCGGGGAATATGCGTCTCGAGGGGGTGTCGGATGGGGCACAGTGCTCGGTATGGTGCGGTAGTGAGGTACGATCCGTGGGATTCCTGGGTATGGGCGGTAAAAGCAGGATTTGATTGCCATACCCCCAGCTGTTTTGATAACTGTGGCCATACGATTAGGCAGGAGCAGGTAAAATGCATTGAGTGCACCTGGATCCGTACTGGGAGTAGGTAGCTGTGGGTTTTACCATGCTCTAGGGCTGCCCATTCACAGGGGTGAAGTTCCATCCTCGAGGCTGGCCCATTCGCCCGAGCAGAGTTCCATCCTTGAGGGGTCGCCCGAGTCGCACCCTCGAGAGTACGGTCTCGGTCCGTGAGGTGGTCCGTCGAGTAGGTTGTGGCTTTGGGCTGTCGACGCCCGTTCGTGGGCCGGTCCAGCATGCTTTAGTTTGTGAATTTCCAAGTGGTAATGAGGGATGTTGTTGGAGGGCTTGCATTGCTAACTTCAGGGATCTGCCCAGTTAAACGAGGGCTTAGGGTACCCCTTTCCTAAGTAACCGACAGTAGCCCCCGAGCCTCTGCACGAGTGCTGGCACTCGAGCAGGTGGTCAGGAACCAAGAGCAAAGTGTGGCTTGGATTTTTCTATGGGGGCGCACGAGCGTTCCCCACGGGGGTAGCCCCCGAGGCCACGGAGGAGTCAGAGGACTCCTTCGAGGGCTTTATTTTTCTTTGGTCGAGGGGTGCTCGTCTAGTCGGGTGCGGTCCTGAACTAGAGTCGTGGCGCTTTGCCAAGGGGTACGTAGGAATGTTGAGCCCCCGGGGGATTTTTGACCCTCTTTCATCGAGGGGTGCCAGGCATGGTCGAGCCTCCGAGACTCGTGCGGCTAGGGTGTTGTCGGCCTCGGCGTTCATCTCTCGAGTCCTTTCGATCGGACGTGAGGCGAGAAGCGTCGGACTACCCTCGATAGGGCAAGCCTCGAAGTTCTCAGTGAGCTGGTAACGGGAGAATCCAAGTGAGAGCCCGATCCTCATTCGATAGAGGTCGGCAGGAGGCCCGGAGGAGGTCTCATTAAAGCAAAACGCAATGGACCTATGGATACTGATTCCATTCAATAGGTCTCGGCGGCTTGATGCCTCCCTTCGGGGGATTCCATAGAAGTCCTAGCATTTCACCTTGGATGTGTCCAAAGGGGTCTCGAGGGTTCGTTCTTGAGCGAGGCCTCATGTTGGCTCCCCCTTGGACACCCCTGACTTGGGTGCTCGAGGGCGGCTGTCGAACCCTGGTCGAGGGCCAGCCTTTGCTCCCTCGAGGCTTGTTGTGGGGCCGGAGCCTCTTTACCTTCTCCTGGAGGAATCCGCCGATAAGTAACGTTTGTTTTTCTTACCATCGGATGTGTCTTTTGGGGAGGAAGGTTAAATGGTGCGGTTGTGGAGATCATGGCAGGCCCGGGCAACGGCTAATTGCCTGAGGCATGACACATGTGTGTGGCTGAGAATCGAGGGAGAACGGTTAGGTAAATGCATTAACTACGGGGAGTCACCTTATTCTTCTGCCAGATTCCGCCATTGCTCTTCCTGGGTATAAGACCAGAGGAGACAGGCGTCGTTTGCCCCTACCTTTGCCACATTGCCTTCACAGCCGCTAGTGCTCCCAAGTCCCTGCTTTCCTGCGCGCGAGGGTAGAAACTTAGAGCAAGAAATCATGATTGGGAACCTTCCCGGTCACCCGTCCGCTGAGGAAACGCACATCATCACCGTCGCCGCACCCATCGAACAGATCTGTGCCGCTACTGCTACCATGGCCCCCATCTTCCAGCCTGCCGAACCTTGGCGCCCATCAACCATGACGCGACAGAGCCTGAATGAGTTGGTGAGGGAAGGACCCCTCTGCCCCATCACCGATTTGACTCGGTCGGAGTGGATCGCGCCGCCGAAGAGCCACCCCGAGCCAAACCCGTCGGAGAGCTACATGGTGACCTACCTCAAGTACCACCTGCACGGGCTCGGAGTGCCCTCGAGCGAGTTCATGCGGGGGCTGATGAACTTTTATAGCATCAAGCTCCAACACTTCTCCCCCAACACCATCTCCAATGCTACCATCTTCACAGCCGTCTGCGAGGGCTATTTGGGAATGGCGCCCCATTGGGAGCTGTGGCTCCATCTCTACAAGGGGGAGTGGTTCACCTCTGTGGTGGGGTCAGGCGTGAGGCGGATTATCAGAGCGGGCTGCCTCAACTTTGTGTTGAAGACAAGTAAGTCGAAGGTGCCGCGCGAGTGCATCCCCACTGGGTTGATGTCCAACCACTCTCGGTGCGATGAGCAATGGTTCTACCTCCGCAATGACGGAGGCTACTTCCTGCCGTACACCGGGCGGCTCATCACCGAGCGGCCATTCAACTGGCCTCACGGTGTGACGGGGGATCTCCAACCTTGACTTTGACCGCTCGTCGCAGCTATGAAGACCCTTCGAGAGGCAGGCCTAATGGCGGGTGTGGTGGTCTCGGCCTTCCACCATCGATGGGTGCTCCCCTTGATGGAGTGCCCGCTACAGTTGGACGAGATGCTTCCCGTGGTTGCGCCCGAGGTGCTCGAGAGGTGTCGGATGTCCGTCGAGGGGATGTCCACCACAGAGGTCATAGCACGGGTGAAGGAGATGGTGGCAAGTTCATTCAGGGCAGAGGATGTTAACCACCTCCCCATGCAGCCGAAGGAGGGGTACTTGACCTGGTGAGTGCCTCAACCCATGCCTTTTTTCCTTACCCTTGTCCTTACAACTTAGTGTTTTCGTACAGAGGGGAATCAACTACCAAAGATTGAGGCCCCCGTTGTGGGAGGATGCTCCCGACTGTTAGGTGAAACACTTCACCGCCCAGCAGGGAAAGAAGCACA
Organism: Bothriochloa decipiens; assembly: GCA_023333625.1. NCBI lineage: Eukaryota > Viridiplantae > Streptophyta > Magnoliopsida > Poales > Poaceae > Bothriochloa > Bothriochloa decipiens. Next base: position 51,027,465 of record CM041628.1, read on the forward strand.
AGGATGAAGAGAAGAAGAAAAAGGACAAGAAGCTCTGGGAGCATAAAAAGCGTGAGAAGCGCCGTGCGGAGCAGAGGCGCGACGGGCTCTCGGAGGAGGATTCTACCTTAGAGGATGAGGGAGATGAAGATGATGATGATGACGATGATGTCGAAGGGGTGGCGGGGCTTCTCGAGCCCCTTCTATCTGGTCCCTCCCGTACTGACCATCTTTCGGTACAGAAGGATGCGCCGGGGCAGCGCGCCCCTCAGCCGGTGACATTAGCCTCGGAGCACCGGTGAGGGAAAAGGTCAGTCGACCCCTCCACTCGGGGGTTCGCCCTCCTCCTGTCGTACTCACAGTGGAACCCCACCCACTTCGACCCGGGAAACCTGGTCCTGGTCATCGGCATGGGCAAAGCAGAGCCGAGCCTAGGAGACCCCGTCGGAGCAGGGAGGCACGGCGACCCCACCGACAACCCCCAGCAGCCTTAGCCCTCGGAAGAGCTCGGCTTTGAGTGGGGCCTCGAGATTTGCTGGTGACTCGAGGGGGACCCGTAAGGCCTCTATCCCCTTTGGGTAAGTGTTCTTGATTTAAGTCTCTTCTCTTTGCTTCCCCATTCTGCGGTTCATTAAGTCTCTACTATCCTGCTTCCCGTCCAGCCAAAACACCGTATCGAGGAGGCGACCCTTGCACCGGCTAAGCGGCTCAAGGTGGACATGGCCAGGAAGACGAGGGCCCTGGTCACAGGTGCGACATCAAGGCCCTTGGCACCGTGGGAGGCGAAGTGGCTATCCTCAGCCCTCGGGGCTATGGCTCGTGGTAGGCTGACAGGTTCTGCACTTGCTGCAGGGTCAAGCGACTCAGGGACCACGACGAGCGATGACTTTGAGCCAGGGAAGATGCAGGAGGGAAGGAGTGCCTCCTTGATGTCAATGTCTGTGGTCCCCGAGCTCGGCCTAGCACCAGGGAGCAGAGTCCCAACATTGGGAACTCCTGATCTGGGCCAACCCGAGGCTTCCGTTTCCATGCTCAAGGTGGGAGTCCCCGAGGGCCATGAGCCGAGAATGGAGGTAGCCCCCATTGACCTTGAGGGTGAGGAGGCCATCGAGGGTGAGGAGGTCGTCGCACCTCCCTCCTCGATGGGGGAGCGAAAGCCGTGGCCAGCGGGGCTACACAAGCTGGAGAGCCAGCGAAAGCAGGAGCAAGAGGCCCTGCAGGAAGAGGAGCTGCCGTAGATGCAACAGGAGGAGAAGAGGGAGCTGCAGGAGCGGCAGGAGGAGGTGGAGCTGACTGAGGGCTGACCCCCGCATCAGCAGGAGCAGCAGACGCCGCAGGAGGAACCGACAATGCCGGACTTGCCGGCGCAGGAGCTGCCCCAACCATCAGAGGCGGGGGAGGTCTCGGGACTCCTAAAACAGTGGGTGTTCACGATCACCCTCGACGAGCTGCTACAAGAAGTGGCATTGAAACCCTCAATGCAGCTTGAGGAGGAGACCTCGGCACCAAGCCAGCCGACAGACTGTCGATGGTGGACCTGCCGGCGCCACAGGACATGGCATTGGATGAAGCGATGGCCTTGTCCCCTCTATCTCCTCAGGAGGTGCCTACGCCAGCGTCGAGCCAGCCACCGCAGCCATCAACCGCACCATCGAAGGAGCCAGCGGTTTCTGGTCCGTAGGCAAAGCGGTCGGAGGAGACTGCGGTTGCCATCGCGTTGGGGGCTCCTGGCCCATTGAGAAGGAGGTTGACGTCCGACCCTGGGCTGGGAGGCACTGGCGCCATGTCAGAGTTCCCCACCTTGGCTGAGTTAGCATAGCACCACGGCGCCCCACGTGATGTGGTAGAGGAGATCGAGTCCTTGGCGCAAACCAAGGTCAAGACACTGTTCTCTCATTAGGGCAAAGAGCATGTCTTGCTCCAAGAGCTCAGCGACTCCAGTGCTCCTAGGGTCGAGATGGATGACCTGGTGGAGATCGAGCACTGGGAGGGCGTGGAGCAGTCCTGGGCGTGGCTACAGCATTTCCGCAAGCTGGGTGTCGAGCTCGTTGGGGATCTTGACCAGAGTCTCACGGTAAGTCCTTGTTTGAATCACGTATGGTTTTTTGCTTTTCCTGTATGGATTGCCTTAACCCTTGATTTCCTATTTCTAGGACTTGCGGAGGCATTCCCACTCCAAGTCATACTTCCTCCATGAAATGCTTAACAGCCGGGAGGAAGTGCTTCGCCAACTCGAGGCTGGTCGTTCTGTGCAGAGCAGGTTGGCCGAGGTCAAGGAGGAGGTGAAGCGGGCCAGAGAGGAGGCCGCCAGGGCTAAGGAGGAGACCACCCAGGTGAAGGAGGATGCCGAGGCAGCTCGAGGCGAAGCCACCTGAGTCAAGGAGGAGGTCGATGCGGCCAAGGGCGAAGTAGAGGAGGCCAATAGTGATGGGGCTCACGCTCAAGAGCACATCAAGCTACTCGCGGAGGAGGCCCAAGGCTCCATGGAGCGTATCCGTTTACTCAAGGCCAGTCTGGCTCAGGTCTCCATGGCACACGACACCCTCTCCACCTTGGTCAAGGAGCAGAAGGGTCGAGCCAATAGCCTGGACGCCAAGCTCAAAGCGATGAAGGCTACCCTTCGAGAGAAGGAGCAAGCCATCATCTTGGCTAGTGGCGCCCTCAAGACCCTCTGGTGCGAGAAGATCGACTTGACTTGGGCTTTCAAGGAGGCCCAGTGGGAGCGAGACGAGGCTCTGGAGGAGCACGACGCCATGCGTGAGGACCGCAGCGCCCTCCAGACCCACTGTGCCAGTGAGTTCCTTGCTAGGCTTTGACCTTTTTCTTTCTGTGTGACTTGTTTAACTCTTGTTTTGTCTTTTAGGCCTTGAGTCCGAGCTGCTCTCCACTCAGACCGCTGCCAAGGTGCTACAAGAGGGCCTCGTGGTGGAGAGGGCACTTCTCGTCAGGTTCTAGGTTGCCATCAACAGGCTCTCTACCTCCTAGGAGGTCGAGCCCATCGAGGTGGCTAAAGAAGATGTCCCAGGGGCCGCGCTCATCAATCGGCTCTACCACCTCGATGCCACCCTTCAGGATCGCGTGCGGGAGGCGCTCCACACCGGTGTGAAGCGCGCGCTAGCGGTGGTTTCCTCTGGCTTCATCTTTGACATGGACGTCATTGCCCAAGGCTTCATCCTTGACATCTCAAAGACCGATGCCGAGAATGAGGAGCGGTGCCGGGGGCTGATCCAGAATGCCGAGAGGCCGAGGGAAGCACTGGCGAAGCTGTTCGAGGATGAAGTCCTCCCCCCCGAAGATGAAGGGTACACCATCGAGGAGGGCAGCGACAGAGACGGCGGAGCGGGCCTATAAAACTGGGCGAAGGTGCCCGTGTAAATAAGTTAGTTTTTGTAACTTATATTTAGTATGGCCTCAGGGGCCTTTAAAACATCTATGCATCTGTCGTAATGCATTTGGATATTTCAAGTTTGAGTCTTCTCTATTTTCTTTTGCCTAGATTTTGCTTTTTTTGACTAAGTGTTCGACGCGTGCTCGTATCCCTTGTGGGGGAGCGAGTGGAGGTACCATAGCCCAGAGGCGTCGGAGAGCTCCTGGCTCGATAGCCCTCGACCCTTAGGGAATTCGAGGCATTTTCCACTTAGTCGCGAAGCGCGTCGAAGCGAAGGAAAGAAGAGATGCTCGAGTTTCCATCATCTGACCTTTGATTTTTGACTAAGTGTTCAACGCATGCTCGTATCCCTCAAAGGGGGAGTGAGTGGAGATACTGTAGCCCTAGGGCATAGGAGAGCTCCCAGCTCGACGGCCCTCATTGACCTTGAGGGAGTTCGAGGCGTTTTCTACTTAGTTACGAAGCAAAAGGAGACGCTCGATTTTTTTAAAAAATCATTCATATTTTTAGGAACTTAGGGGGTTCCCCCTGTTAGCGCCGAGGGAGGCTCGACTCTGGCGAGATAGGGTCGAGGCTACCTCTTGCATGTATAATAATAAGTTTGAACTTATAATCAAAAGTACTTCTTATATTTGTCATGCAAAAATGTACGAAACATGCTAGAATGTACAAGGGCATCGGTGCCCTAGGGGTAGAAATGACGTAGCTGTTCGATGTTCCATGCGTTGGTGAAGGTTTTGCCCTTGTTGTTTGCCAGCTTGTACGTTCCAGGCTTCAACACCTCAGCTACGGTGTATGGACCTTCCCATGGTGGAGTCAGCTTGTGACGCCCCTTGTTGGTCTGTCATCAATGTAGGACGAGGTCTCCAACTTGGAAGTCCCTCGAGCGCACGTGTTTGTCGTGGTAGCATCGAAGTTTCTGTTGATACCTCGCGGAGTGAATTAGCGCCATGTCTCAAGCCTCCACAAGCTGGTCAATGGCATTTGCGAGGGCTTCTTTGTTGGTTTGCTCATTGTAGGCCTTTAGTCGAGGGGAACCATACTCGAGATCAGTAGGGAGGACGGCCTCGAACCCATAGACTAAGAAGAATGGTGTGAACCCTGTGGCTCGACTAGGTGTTGTCCTTAAGCTCCACAGGACCAAAGGCAGCTCCGCGGCCCATTTCTTTTCGTGCATGTTAAGGTGGTTGAAGATTCTCGACTTGAGGCCCTGCAAAATCATGCCATTGGCGTGCTCGACCTGGCCGTTACTTCAAGGATGAGCAACCGTGGACCAGTTCACACGGATGTGATGGCGATCGCAGAAATCCAAGAACTTCCTGCCAGTGAACTGTGTGCCATTGTCAATGATGATGACGTTCAGGACCCCGAAGCGATGGATGATGTCGGTGAAGAACTCGATCGCCCGCTCAGAGCAGATGTTGCTGATAGGTCGGGCCTCGATCCACTTGGTAAACTTATCGACAACAATGAGTAGATGCGTGTACCCCTTGGTGGTCCTCTTGAGAGGCCCCACGATGTCGAGCCCCCAGACTATGAATGGCCAGGTGACGGGGATCATCTGTAGGGCGTGAGCTGGGAGGTGCGTCTGCTTGGTGTAGAATTGACACCCCTTGCACGAGCAGACAATGTTGATGGCATCAGAAATGGCGGTCGGCCAGTAGAAACCCTATCAGAAGGCATTGCTGACGAGGGTCCTCGGCGCTGCGTGGTGGCCACAAGCCCTCGAGTGTATGTCCTCGAGGAGCCTCCTGCCTTCTTTGATAGTGATGCAGTGCTGGAGGATGCCTGATGGGCTTCGCCTGTAGAGTTCCCTGCCATCACCGTAGATGACGTAGGACTTGGCCCATCGCGTGATCCAATGAGCCTCGGTCCGGTCTTCCGGGAGTTCCCCTTGAATGAGGCAGTCGAGGAAAGGGACTCGCCAATTCGGAGGTGTCCCCTTGATCTCCATGACCCCGGCCCAGTCGAGGGGGCCTCGGTCGAGGCCGCGGTGTCGAGTTTCGAGGGTGTGGTGCCAGCCTATGAGCCCAAGTTGACAGAGGGCTCAAAGAGGTCCCTCGAGAATACATCCAGAGGGATAGTACTTTGAATTGATGCGATCTTTGCGAGCTCGTCCGCAGCTTCGTTGTAGCGTCGAGCAATATGATTGAGCTTGAGGCCATGGAATTTGTCTTCTAGTTTGCGCACTTCATTGCAGTAGGCTTCCATCTTGGCATCGTGGCAGCTCGAGGCCTTTATCACTTGGTCGATGATGACTTGCAAGTCACCTCGAACGTCAAGGCCTCAGACCCCGAGTTCGAGGGCAATACGCAACCCGTTGATAAGAGCCTCGTACTCCGCAACGTTGTTAGAAGTGACAAAGTGGATGCGGATGACGTAGCGCATGTGGACTCCATGGGGTGAGATGAAGAGCAAGCCTGCACCTGTTCCTATCTTCATGAGTGACCCATTGAAGTACATCATTCACAGCTCGGCTTGAATTTGAACTGGCGGCAACTGGGTGTCGGTCCACTCAGCGATGAAATCTGCCAGCACCTGAGATTTAATGGCCTTCCGTGGTGTGTAGGTGATGGTCTCACCCATGAGCTCGACTGACCACTTAGCAATTCTTCTAGCAGCCTCCCAATTTTGAATGTTCTCCCCCAAGGGAAAGAAGACACCATGATAACTGGGTGGCTAAGGAAGTAATGCCAGAGCTTGCAACGCGTAAGGACGATGGCGTAGAGCAGCTTTTGCACCTACGGGTAGCAGATCTTGGTTTCTGAAAGCACTTCACTGATGAAGTAGACCGGCCACTGGACGGGCAAGGCATGCCCTTCCTCTTGCCTCTCGACCACTATGGCCACGCTTACCACCTGAGTGGTCACGGTGACATAGAGGAGGAGGGGCTTGGGCGGTTCAGTCAACGTTGTTTGATCAAGATGGGACGAGGATCGGGGCAGAGGTCAGCATGCTCTTGAGTTTATCGAGGGCCTCTTCGGCCTCCGCGGTCCATATGAAGCATTCGGATTTTTTCAAGAGGCGGTACAGGGGCAGGGCCTTTTCCCCCAATCGTGAGATGAAACGGCTGAGAGCTGCGAGGCAGCCCATGACCTTCTGTACGCCCTTGAGATTTCGAATCAGACACATTCGTGCAATGGCTATGACCTTCTCAGGGTTGGCCTCGATCCCGCGCTGGGAGATGATGTATCCGAGGAGCATGCCCCGAGGCACTCTAAAGACACATTTCTTAGGGTTGAGTTTTATGTTCTTGGCTCGAAGGCATCCAAATGCGATTTTGAGGTCATGGATGAGTTTGTTGACTTTCTTGGATTTGACCACGATGTCATCAACATAGGCCTCAACCGCGTTGCCTATGCGTTCACCGAAGACATGGAGCATGCATCGCGGATACGTCGCCCCGGTGTTTCGAAGGCCAAAGGGCATGGTCATGTAGCAGTACATGACGAAAGGTGTGATGAAGGAAGTCACGAGCTGGTCAGACTCTTTCATCTTGATTTGGTGGTAGCCGAAATAAGCATTAAGGAATGACAGGGTTTCACATCCCGTGGTAGAGTCAACAATCTGATTAATGCGTGGTAAAGGAAATGGAACTTTGGGACATGCTTTGTTTAAACTAGTATAGTCAACACACATTCGCATTTCCCATTCTTTTTCCTAACTAACATGAGATTAGCTAACCATTCGGGGTGATGAACCTCCTTGATGAATCCAGCCGCCAAAAGCCTGTGTATCTCCTCGCCAATGATTCTGTGCTTCTCCACGTTGAAGCGGCGCAGGCATTGCTTTACCGGTCTAAACCCAGCTCGAATCTCCAAGGCGTGCTCGGCGACTTCCCTCGGTATGCCCAGCATGTCTGAAGGACTCCACACAAACATATCGACATTCGTGCAGAGAAAGTTGAAGAGCACTACTTCCTATTTGCTCCCGAGGTTGGCACCGATCATCAGCACCTTCTCGTCAGAGCAGCTCGGGTCGAGGGGGATTTTCTTGGTGTCTTGCGCTGGCTTGAAGCTGCCGGCGTGACGCTTAGGTCAGGCACCTTGTCGGTGAGGCGCTCGAGGGTCGAGGCTACCATCATGTTTTGCTCGACGGCCTCTCCGTACTCGATGCATTCAATGTCATAGTCGTACGCGTGCTCATAGGAGGAGCCGATGGTGATGGCGCCTCTGGGTCCTGGCATCTTGAGCTTGAGGTAGGTATAGTTTGGGATCGCCATGAATTGCACGTAGCCCGGTCGGCCGATGATGGCGTGATACGTTTCGTGAAACCCGGCCACATCAAAGGTGAGGGTTTCTTTCCTGAGGTTAGTGGGGGTGCCAAAGCAGACAGGAAGGTCGAAGCAGCTGATGGGAAGAGCCTTCTTCCCTGGTACGATGCCATGGAAGCCCCCGGCACTGGGTTGGAGTTGGCACCTCTTGATCCCCACGAGGTCGAGGGTTTCAAGGTAGATGATGTTTAGGCTACTGCCACCATCCATTAGGACCTTCAAGAGGTGGGTGTTGATGATGATTGGGTCGGCGATGAGCGGATAGGCCCCGGGGTTTGGGACGCGATCCGAATGGTTGTTGTGGTCAAACATGATGGGTGCATCGGACCAGTCGAGGTAGTGGGGTGTCATGACTCGGACGGAGAAGACTTCTCGACACTCCCTCTTGCGCTGTCGAGGTGTGAGCTGGGTCGAGGGGCCTCCATAGATCATGTAGCAGTCATAGACTTCGGGGAATTTTCCACCTTCCCCGTTGTCTCCCTCATTGTCTCCCTAGTCTTTCTTATCATCACCCTTCTTGATGCCCAGTTGCTCAAAGTGCTTTCGAAGCATGCGGTAGTCTTTTATTTTGTGTTTCACCCCATCCTTGTGATAAGGGCCGGGCTCCTCGAGCATCCTGTCGAAGATGGCCCCTTCGGGGGGACCTCATGGTTTTTTGCGTTTGGTGCTATGACGAGATCATCATTTGCAACCTCACGCTTGCCTTGCTGATTCTTCTTCTTCTTCTTGTTCTTCTTCGAACCTTTGTTCGAGCCCCTGGTATCGACTACCGGTGCCTTTCTCTTGTATTTTTCATCATCGAAGAAGGCTCCGACTGCCTCCTCACCAGCCGCATAGTTGGCAACCACATCCATGAGCTCGTCAATGGTGTTGGGGCGGTTGCACCCCAACTCGCGAACTAGGTCCTTGCAGGTCATACCCGCAACAAACGCTAGAATTACGTCGAGATCAGAGATGTGGGGGAGTTTGTTCAGAGCTTGGAGAAACATCGAGTGAAGTTATGCAGGGACTCCCCTGGTTTCTGCTTGTAGTTGTGCAGTTCCTAGGAGTTTCTAGGACGCATGTTGGTGCCCTTGAAGTTCCCCTCGAAGATCCAGACCAGGTCGACCCAGTCGTGAATCTGGTCAGGGGGAAGTTCCTTGAGCCACCTACGCGTGGTGTTGGATAGGAACAGGGGAAGGTGACATATGATCGTGTGGTCGTCATGTGCCCCACCTGCCTGACAAGCCAGTCAAAAATCGGCTAGCCAGAGCTCGGGTTTGGTTTCACCGTTGTACTTGACGATGCTCGTGTGGGGTCAAAACTTGTTGGGCAGCCAGGCGTTGCGGATTGTCCTGCTAAAAACTCGGGGACACGGTGGCTCCGGGGCCCGTCGGTCTTCATCGCTGTCGTAACATCCCCCATGATGGGTGCTGTACCCTCGATCCTTGGTGTCCTCGTGTTTGCGCTTATGGTTCTTGATGATATCGAGGTGCGCATCACGTGGGGCGCGGTTGTCGATGATACAATCTCGGGCTGGTGTCTTCTTCGCTTGGGCGGCCGCCTCTTGATCAACCGAGCCCTCCCTTTCGGGCCGGGAGGGCTCGTCCTGTTGTTCAGAAGCTACCCCTCAACTCCTCGAAGCTGAGCTCTTGGCTTGCTGGACAGCAGCAACTTGGAGGAGACCCTCGTTCTCGCGTTGTACCCATCGAGCTTGCGAGTTGGATGGCGTGGGCATATTGCAAAGAAGCATAGCCACCGCGATGATGTTCTGGCTTGCTCAAGGGTAACGGTTGATGGGATGTTTAGGTGCCCCACCCTCGTTGATCTGCCAGTTGACCTCTCGGGCCCTGGCTCGGGCTCTACCACCAGGTGGTGGTCACTCCTGCTCGAGGGTTCACTCGAGCTGGCGCAGTCATTCCTAGTCGTCGGCGAGTTTAGCCTGCAACTCCCGAATTTGTGCCAGCTGTGTGTCCTACTCGTCAGGACGGGGGAACACCTCTCGGGGTGTGACTGGTTGTCGAACCTCTACTCTAGGGGGAGCCGCTCCCGCCACAGCGATAGGCGCATCGGTCATCAGATCGATAGTTCTCACTGGAGGCAATGTCACCGTCGATGTGAAGACACTCGTGAGTAGGGTCCCAATGGTCAGAGCTGGAGTCGGGGTCACCGCAGTAGAAGACGGGGAATTGTCCCCGCGCCTCTTCCTGTAGCTGCTGTCGGAGTGTGCTGATGGTGTACCTTCGGGGGCCGGGTGCTCTCATGAAGCCCAAGTCCACGGAGGCCGGCATGACCATCCCTACGTCCATCATTGCTCGATGGAGGGCGCCTAGGCGGTCCCCTATCATGCTCATGTTGGCGCGGGTCAAGGTCGAGAATGCCTTTGCGGCATTGTTGAGGCCGAATAGGAATCGTCGACGATGCTCGAATAGCTCGTGCGGAAGTAGGCTCGATGTAGCGGGGGTTGCAAGCATCAAGGGAGCTCTGCCGGGCTCCCTCAAAGAGTGCATTACGAAGGTGAAGTTAAGGTTATCGTGGATCCCTGCTGGTCCGTCCTCTGCTCCTGAACTCTGGTCAGATAATCCCCCAACAAGGGGCTCCTCATCACCGGTCAGGAGCGAGGGGAATGCAGTGGGCAACAATCTTGACTCAGGTTGATGGCAATGATGGTGCCGATCGCACCTCCTGGTTGCGGCCGCATGGTGGTGAGACCGGCGAGTGCCCCTTCCTGATAGTGGGAGCACACTACGACCTCCGCTTGTGTCACTGACCGAGAGTAGGGTCATGTCATAGCCCTGTCTGAGGGACATGAACTCCAGGCTCCCAAACTAGATCATCGTAGCACAAGGATGTGGTGAAACAGAGTCACCCATCCAGAAAGTATGGCGGGAAATCATTGGTAACACAGAGGACCCCCTACCTGGCACGCCAACTGTCGGTGTTTCGACCCCGGGGGCTAACACCAATGAGTAAATTTGTAATTGTGTGCTCCCTTAATCCGGTGGGTGATGCAAGAAGGACGCAGCGATTTATCCTGGTTCGGGCAAAGAAGGCCCTACGTCAAGCGGGGGAGGATAATTCATGTTATCTTGCACCGAAGCACTAGTACAGGGGTGAATACAAGTGGGTGTGAGAAGTGTGGGCTTGGGCTCAAGCGTTTCGGGCGCTTAGCTCTCTACACTGTCTTACGGTGTTGTTTTGTGATCTAAGTCTTAGCGTTTGAAGCTCTAGGATCTCTTCTCTCTCGGATCCCCTGTCCCAAGCCCTGGTGCCTCCTTTTATAGGTGAAGGAGAGGCACAGGAGTACATATTTTTAGTGCTAACATGGTCGGTAACGTATGACGTTGATGCAGATCATGTCGATGCCACTATAGAGGTGTACGTCGGTATGGGAAGCCCTGCGGCCATCGTGTCGATAGTTGTTGAAGTGTTGATCAAAGTTGTTGAAGTTCCGCTCGAGGGTCGGCGTGACAGTGTCGACGGGCGACGGTCAAGGCCTTGGGTCGAGGCTCATCGGATAAGGTCGAATCTCGGATTATGCGGGGAATATGCGTCTCGAGGGAGTGCTGGATGGGGCACAGTGCTCAGTATGGCCTGGGAATAAGGTACGATCCGTGGGATTCCTGGGTATGGGCGGTAAAAGCTGGATTTGACTGCCATACCCATAGCTGTTTCAGTAACTGTGGCCATACGGTTAGGCAGGAGCAGGTAAAATGCATTGAGTACGCCTAGATCCGTATTAGGAGTAGGTAGCCGAGGGTTTTACCATGCTTGAGGGCTGCCCATTCGCAGGGGCAAAATTCTGTCCTCGAGGCCGGTCCGTTCGCCCGGGCGGAGTTCCATCCTCGAGGGGTCACCCGAGTCGCACCCTCAAGAGTACGGTCTTGGTCCGTGCGGTGGTCCGTCGAGTAGGTTGTGGCTTTGGGCTGTTGAAGCCCGTTTGTGGGCCGGTCCAGCATGCTTTAGTTTGTGGATTTCTGAGCGGTAATGAGGGATGTCGTTGGAGGGCTTGCGTTGCTGACTTTGAGGATCCACCCAGTTAAACAAGGGCTTAGGGTACCCCTTTCCTAGGTAACCGACAACAGAAAACAAAACTTTTGTACCTCATAAACTCGGATCTACTGCTAGATATAGGTCACGGGATTACCACTAGATGCGTAGGTCCAGCGGAAGACTCGATGTAGTCAAATGCATCGCAGTAGTGCCGTGTAGTTGCGTGGTCGTCCATCACGTACTTCCTTTGCTTGAGCATGTTCCTGACCAGTCCAACTAGTCATCGACCAGTTGCCGACCACCGTTGATATTTGTTACGCACACAGAATATAAGATAGGTAATCCAAAAGAGCAAGGATATCAGTGAGCACTTCACACGAGAAATAATTCTAGAGTATCGCATTTATTTATCTGCAAGGAGAAAATGTGCGATGACTAACCCAATCTATACTACTACCCCATGGCAATGGCACCCATTGATAAGCTACCTGTCTGCCCATGATAATCCAACAAATAGAACAAGCTAGTGCCCATTAGCCTGGAGATGTATAGAAGTCCTAGGTTGCTGCTCCACAAACAGGTACACAAGGGGGAGGAGATATGAATACCCTCGTCAACACGAGTCCCACTAGCATCTGTTTCCCCCGTCATTCACGGCCAACCAACGATGCAGAACAGCATCAACTTCTCCAATGGCTCAAAGCCAAGAGCCCACGGCTCCAACATACTAAGAAGCAAGTTTTATCTTCATTAAATAGGTGAAAGGTAAGTAGAGCACTAGAAACCTAATAACCTATGAACTAAAGCCCCCATAGGTGATATCTAGGTAAAGTGGCTAGTCATCCCTATGGCTTATCGATTTAGAACACATGCAATGTATTTTATTAACATGAATAGGCAAAATATGATCAAAGGTGCCTGCACTTACCTTGGTTGATGTCCTACTACACATAGTTCTCCGGGTCCTGCTCATCCTCATTCACCCACATCTCGTTCTCTATACGCCACAATCATCACACATGAGCAATACATGCAAGCAAACATACTTCAATTAGAACAGTACACCAAAACATGATAATAGTAGCAAACAATAGCATAGAACTATTCTACTCGTCGAGACAATTCTAAAAAGTATAAGTTTGCTAAAAACAGAGTTAAAACATGAAAGTTATGGCCTATACAAGACTAGGGTCTAATCTGTAGAAAACAGGACTAAGATCTAAATACTTTTGAACTATGAAGGACTTGATTATAATTAAAGAAAATTGCAGGGGCCTTTCTACAAAAGTGTCGGTGGCGTCGGCGTTTACTGTGCTGACGGCCACGTGCGGCGCTGCACTGGCCGGGTCCGTGGACCGGCCATGGACCACGGTCGTGGACCGCGTCCACGGTCCACCGGGGACCGGACAAGGACAGGATGACTCCCGGCGACCTATTAATAGTTTTTTTATTAAACAGTCGGTTTACTAAAAGTGGGTGAAACAACCCAACCCTTAATTAAGGCTCAAGCAGCAATTAACAGTACATTTAGCATCATTATGTATCATTATAGTTATCTTCATAACCAGAGATTTGCCATCTCTGAAGCACACAGGATTGCCATCCCGACACACACAAGATAGCCATCCCGTAAAACAAGAGGTAGCCACCTTCAAGATCCTTCTCCATCAATTTCTTATGTGTTGTCCATTTGGCTAATCATGTGAGGATCCAGGCTGCTCGTGACCATGAGCACGGATGATATATCGGTTTAAACTCTGCACAGAGGTGTACACGTTCACTCCAAGAAGCGATTCCCTTTTGCCCGGGGTCATGACTCCCCAAAACACTTCGAAGGTGAGCGGGCAGGGTCTCACTACAAGGCTATTCATAGGGCATAGGCAATGGCCACTAGAAATGAGTGCAAGCATATGGGCGACTTCACCGTGAGGCCGCCCCCTACACAGATCCGTAGCCCCTCCCATACTAAATACTTGAAAACACCCAAGTCACCATGGCTATAGTACCCATCGGTAAGCTGCCTAGCCTGCCTATGATGGTCCTGCTAATAAACCAAGCCAGAGCTCATTAGCATGGAGCTGTACGAAAGTCCTAGGTTGCCGCTCCATGAAAGGTCCTTAGGGGGAGGAGATACGGATACCCCCGTCGACACGGGCAACCTCCAGCATCGGTTCCCCCTTCTTCTTCTCCGCCATCCACCGATGCTTACTGCATCAACAACTTCTAGGCATTCATGTGTGTAATTTGATCTGGCGCACATGAGATTTTGCCGTGGTTTTAGTCCTTCAAAACCAGGGTGTGACAAAGTGGTACCAAAGCCGTGTTGACCGTAGGATCACGAAGCCTTAGTTAGAAACGACCGTCTTAGGTTGACCTTTTATAAGTTATTGCATATCTCATCATTTATTATCCTATTCATTAACTTGATAAGCATTTACTACAGCTATTATTATTAGCATTTATTGATTATTTATTACCTTATCTTAGAATTATTACCTTGCTTTTATCAGTATGATCATTATATGCATGTCTCTATGCTATTTTTGTTTCACTACAAATACCACAGAATGCATGCTATTCTTCAATTTATTTCAAGCTTTCATATCATTATCTCTAGATATCTATGCATCCTTTGATCATAGACATGTTTATTTCTTTATCATGATCTATTAACTGTTTGCTGCATGTCTTTGATTTGCATCCTAGTAGATGGTGTGCCAGCTTCTAACCTGTTGCAAGAGCTCCAATGGTTACCATCGTTCATGGCATCCCATAGAGTACTTGATAACTGAATGCGTGCACCACTACGAGTTTTGACCTAGCCAGTGTTGGGAATATGCCCTAGAGGTAATCATAGAGATGATAATATTCTAGTTGTATCTATAACATGCATTAAGTGTTCATTGAATATCCATTATAAACAACTTGTGTTGATTGGCAATTATGTGAATTATTTGTGGAACTCAATTACTTGAATGGTTATTCTAAAGTTGTCCCTGGTCAGCTTTCTTATGAGAACACACATGAATATTAGACCAGCACTTGTATTTGTTGATGGCTATGTTTCACAAGTCATGGACATGGAGATGTCAAACTAATAATGTGGGCACATGTGAGACATGTAGGCTGGACTGACCCGACATGAGAAAGTCTCTATTCACGTGATATACATTATGTCCTTAGACTTGAGATTGTGGTATGTACTCAAGATGTGAAATGGCCTACTTAGGGACTATCAAACGCTGCTCCGTATCTGGGTAATTATAAAGGTGGTCTTCGGGTGGTCGGGAAGTATGCTATGAGACATAGACAATCAAGATGGAATTTGCCCCTCTCTACACAAGAGAGATATCAGTGGATCACTCAAGTGATTGCATCAACAAATGCATGGCCATGCTTGGGTTAAGTGTTAGCCCACGAGTTGAACCATATATCAAGTGACAAAGGGAATAACTTGTATGTGATCATAGTGGTTCGTCTGATATGATCTTTGTGTGCACATAGGAGTTGTCATGTCTTCCTAGAGGCCGCTGTCAACTATTGGGCAAGTAGGAGTACTCGGCCTATGTCAATGTGTGTGTGAACCCATAGGGTCACACGCTTAAGGGGCTGGAAGCCTAATTCGGGTTAGACCCGAATTAGACAAGGCTTAGGGTTACTAATGGGCCTCCAACTCGTGAGCTCATTGGGGATGCCTATATAAGCAAAGGGAAGAGGCGTGGCCAGATGTTACATGCCTTGAACAGCCACCGTCGCCCTCCCCACGCTCGCGCCTTCTGCTCCTCATGGACCAAGCAGTCCGAAGGCGCATCGCTTCTTCCCTGCACATGTGGGATTCCTCGAAGGTGCTGCATCTGGAGCACTAGGACGAACCACGCGAGGGGGTTGACATGATATACGACCACGCAACTGCACTGCCTACTGCGATGCGTACGGCTACATCGAGTCATCTTCTGCTGCACCTGCACGTCTAGTGGTAATCCTGTAACCTATAACTAGCAGCAGATCCTGGTTTATGAGGTAGAAAAGTTTTGTTTTTTGGCTATTGTAGCACCCTCATAACCCTTCAGTGGTATCAGAGCCGTTACTGCCTCGTTATAGGTTTGGTTTTGGGCATATAGTTGATATGCAGGAATAGTAGATGCGATCTACTAGTTTTGGTTGCACATGTTGATTAGATCTATTTGTGAAATGGGGTGGTAGATGGAAACTCAATCTGTTTTCATGCTCTTGTTGCATGGCCGTGTAACGATGTACTCATACTGGTCGGTTTAATCCGCCACCTGAGTTAAGTGATACACGTAAGACCATACATGTTGGGCATAGATCAATGGGATTGATCTAGTGAAAATAGAGGGACTCCGAATGGTTTGGATTCAGGTTGATGAGATCAATCTGATGAGATTTTCATAACAATTCCATAGATGCGATCTGTGTAATCCCATGTGGTTTTCAGGACCGTCATTGCTACCTGTCGTAGCGCATAGAATCGTTCTACGCTTGACTTGTTTTTGCAGGGTATGATGTGATTGGTATGGCCCATTTGTATGTATGTAATTCTTCATGGCCTGCGTGTCATGTAAGCAACACGGCTAGAGCCATATGTGTTGCCATTTGATGTATTGGCCTGCGCGCTATTTTGTGATCTTGCGACTATGTAATTAGTATAGCTTGCAGCAAGATAGTTCTTGGAGGACTTATCACAAGAAGAATGGCACACATGGATCATGGAGATGGAGATCACCATGATGGGCAAGATCATGGAGATGGAGATCACCATGATGGGCAAGATGATGGAGATGGAGATCACCATTCATTAAAGGGCCATACCATGTCACTATGTGTGAATGTGATTCTCATTATTTGTTCTACTTTCACATGCTATTATGTTTTGTCTACATGAGTGCGGTAGTGAAGTAGAACGATCCCTCAGAAATGTTTATGTTGAATGCTTCCCCAAACCTTGCACCATCATAAGTCTTGTACAATCGGTGGTGGGTCTATGAAATTAGGGTGCCACTGGTTTTCCTCGACTAGGCAGGTTCGTATCGGATACTTACTGCAAGAAGGTTTGGTTACTTGAACAAGGTCATCCTAATGGTTAGGGATCTTGAAGCATGGTAAGGTTGAGTGCTAGGCATAGGGATGCTAGCCCAACAACAAGAGTCATATGAGATATGATTAGCAAGGTGTTGCTTATCGATCTACCATACCGACCAGTGGTGATGCTAAAGCTCACTGGTTGGGATGTTAGTTGTGGGTCTTGAATCACTAAGTACCAATTGAGGGATATTGATTTTAGTGGGAGTATATTCTATTTGATATAATTTACTCCTTCATGGATACATTCTCTTAGTATTTTGCATTACTTTTGTTGTAGATGGCCGCTCACAATCAACCATTTTCTTTGCGTACAATTCTTGGGAAAGATAAGTTGAATGGAACAAATTATGCGGATTGGATCCGCAACCTGAGAATTGTTCTCAGGGCTGAGAAAAAGGAAGATATTCTAGACACCCCATTACTAGATGAGCCTGGAGAAAATGCACTTGCTGCTGAAAGAGCCACTTACAAGAAAGCATGTGATGCTGATCTTGAAGTGAGTTGCCTTATGCTTGCTTGTATGGAATCTGATCTGCAGATGCATTTCGATAATAATCACTCAGTGAACAATATGATCGTGGCACTTGAGGAGATGTTCCGCACATAGGACAGGACTGAAAGGTTCAATGTCTCTAAGGCACTTGTGAAAACCAAGCTTGCAGAGGGCGCAGCAGTAGGACCACACATAATCAAGATGGTTGGTTACACTCAAAGGTTGGAGAAACTAGGCTTCCTAATCGGCCAAGAGTTGGCTACTAATTTTATCCTCTTGTCTCTTCCACCCAGCTATGGAAACTTCATCTTGAACTACCATATGCATGGGGCAGAGAGAGGCTTGAGTGAACTATGTGGTATGCTGAAAGCTGCAGAAGTCGATATCAAGAAAGGTGCTGGTAGTAGCCAAGTGTTGGCGATCTAGAACCGACCTCATTTTAAGAGGAAGGAACAATTCCTAGAGGAAGAAGAAGGGCAAGGCTAAAGATGAGATCTCTAAGCCAAACCCATCTGCTGCCAAGGCTGGACCATCTGCAAATTCAGACTGCTTTTATTGTAAGAGAAAAGGTCACTAGAAAAGGAATTGCAAGGAGTACTTGGCGTCCTTAGAGAAGGATGGTGGCGGTAAAGGTATTACTGCTACTTGTACCCTTGTTGTTCATGTTACAAACATTTTTCTTGCTAACTCCTATATCAAGTCCTGGGTATTTGATACCGGATTGGTTGCTCATATTTGCAATACAATGTAGGGAATGATAAGAAGTAGAAGCGTGGAAAAGGGAGAGGTTGACTTCCGCGTGGGCAACAATGCAAGAGTTGCTGCGTTGAATGTCGGGACCATGCAACTTCACCTGCCATCAGGATTTATCATGGAATTGAATAATTGTTATTTTGTTCCTAGCTTAAGTCGAAACATTATATCACCTTCATGTTTGATGATGGATGGTTATTCTTTTGCGAGTAAAGACAATGGTTGTGTGATCTCCAAGAATGACATGTTTGTGGCTTTTGCATCCATTGTGAATGGGTTATTTATTTTAAATCTTGATGATGCACCTTTCTGTAATGTTAGTGGTAAATGGCCTCGTCTTAATGAGTTAAGTCCTACCTATATGTGGCATTGTCGCTTGGGTCATATAAGTGAGAATCGCATGAAGAGGCTCCATGTTGATGGTCTTCTAACTTCGTTTGATTTTGAATCATACGAGACATGTGAGGCTTGCCTGCTAGGCAAGATGACCAAGGCGCCATTCAAAGGATTTCCTGAGAGGGTGTCTGACTTGTTGGAACTTGTACATACCAATGTATGTGGACCAATGAGCATGACAGCTAGAGGAGGATTTCAATACTTTATAACTTTTACTGATGACTTTAGTAGATATGGATATGTCTACCTAATGAAGCATAAGTCTGAAACATTTGAAAAGTTCAAAGAATTTTAGAATGAAGTAGAGAATCAACATGGCAAGAAGATCAAGGCCTTGTGATCTGATCGTGGAGGCGAATATCTAAGTCATGAGTTTAGCAATCATCTTAAGAGTTGTGGAATTGTTCCACAGCTTACACCACCCAGAACGCCTCAGAGAAACGGCGTGTCTAAGCGATGTAATCAGACCTTATTGGACATGGTTCGGTCTATGATGAGCCACTCAGACCTACCTTTATCATTTTGGGGATACGCTCTAGAAACAACCACTTTCACATTGAATAGGGTTCCATCTAAGTCCGTAGTTAAGACACCATATGAGATGTGGACTGGTAAGAGTCCTAGTTTGTCTTTTCTAAAAATTTGGGGTTGTGAAGTTTATGTCAAACGACTTATATCAGGTAAACTAACACCCAAATTGGACAAGTGCTTTTTCGTGGCATATCCGAAGGAAACTTTAGGGTATTATGTCTATAACCGGTCAGAGGGCAAAGTGTTTGTTACTCAAAATGGTATTTTCTTAGAGAAAGAGTTTCTCAAAAGAGAAAAGAATGGACAAAAGGTGTATCTTGAAGAAGTTCAAGATGAGCCAGTAGGGACTGACTCTACGAGTGATGCTAATGTAGCAGAGCAAGTTGAGACACCCGTGGTAGTGGAAACACCACCACAACCATGAAGATCAGCAAGACTTCGTGCATTGCATGGGGATTTGTTATTGTTAGATGATGATGAACCTGCGGATTATGCAGAAGCTATGATGGATCCAGATTCTGAGAAATGGCGAAGTGCCATGAGATCTAAGATAGATTCCATGGGAGACAATCAAGTTTGGAACTTGGTTGACCAGCCTGATGGGGTTAGACCCATTGAGTGCAAATGGATCTTCAAGAAGAAGAAGGATATGGACAGAAATGTTCATGTCTATAAAGCTTGGCTTGTCACAAAGGGTTTTTGGCAAGTTCAAGGGGTTGACTATGACAAGACATTCTCGTCGGTAGCGACGCTTAAATCTATCCAGATGATTCTAGCAATTGCTGCATATTTTGATTATTAGATATGGCAGATGGATGTTAAAACAGCCTTTCTAAATGGGTATTTAGAAGAGGACGTGTATATGATATAGCCCAAAGGTTTTGTTGATCCTAATAATGCTGGAAAGATATGCAAGCTTAAGAAATCTATTTATGGGTTAAAGCAAGCATCTCGGAGTTGGAATCTTCATTTTGATGAGGTCGTCAAAGGGTTTGGCTTCCGTCAGAATGAAGAAGAACCTTGTGTTTACAAGAAGAAAAGTGGGAGCACTGTTGTATTTTTGATCTTGTATGTGGATGACATACTATTGATTGGAAATGATATTCCTATGTTACAATCTGTAAAAACTTCACTGAATAATAGTTTTTCTATGAAGGATTTAGGAGAAGCAACATACATCTTAGGCATTAAGATCTATAGAGATAGGTCGAGAAGGCTAATAGGATTAAGCCAGGATACTTACATTGACAAGATGTTGAAGAGGTTCAAAATGGAATAGTCCAAGAAAGGGTTCTTGCCTGTGTCACATGGTGTGCACTACAGTGATAAGCAGTGTCCTTCCACTGATGCTGAGTGCAAACGCATGAGTAAGGTTCCATACGCTTCGGCAGTTGGTTCCATCATGTACGCCATGATATGTGCTCGTCCAGATGTAGCCTATGCTCTAAGTGTTGCGAGCAGGTATTAAGCCAATCCTGGTGAGAGTCACTGGACATTGGTTAAAAACATTCTTAAGTACTTACGAAGGACTAAGGATGTGTTCCTAATCTATGGAGGTGAGGAGGAGCTTGTTGTAAATGGTTACACCAATGCTAGCTTCCAAACCGACGGGGATGATTCACTATCTCAATCAGGTTTTGTGTTCACAATAAATGGTGGTGCAGTTAGCTAGAAAAGTTCCAAGCAAGAGACGGTGTCTGATTCTACAATAGAAGCCAAGTACATTGCAGCTTCTGGCGCTGCAAAGGAAGGTGTTTGATGAGGAGGTTCCTCATTGAGCTTGGTGCGTTTCCGAATATGTCGAGCCCATTGAATTTACATTGTGATAACAATGGGGCGATTGCATAGGCTAAGTAGCCTTGGGATCACCAGAAGAACAAATATGTACTCCGAAAGTTTCATCTCATTCAAGAGTTTGTCAAATGAGAAGAGATCAAATTGTGCAAAATACATACGGATTTGAATGTAGCAGATCCTTTGATAAAGGATCTTCCACAGCCTACGCATGAGGTGCACATGAGGTCTATGGGGTGGGAGACTATTGGGAATATGCCCTAGAGGTAATCATAGAGATGATGATATTCCAGTTGTATCTATAACATGCATTAAGTGTTCATTGAATATCCATTATAGACAACTTGTGTTGATTGGCAATTATGTGAATTATTTGTGAAACTCAATTACTTGAATGGTTATTCTAAAGTTGTCCCTGGTCGGTGTTCTTGTGAGAACACACTTGAATATTAGACCAGCACAAGTATTAGTTGATGGCTATGTTTCACAAGTCATGGACATGGAGATGTCAAACTAATAATGTGGGCACATGTGAGACATGTAGGCTGGACTGACTCGACATGAGAAAGTCTCTATTCACGTCATATACGTTATGTCCTTAGACCTAAGATTGTGGTATGTACTCAAGATGTGAAACGGCCTACATAGGAACTATCAAACGCTGCTCCGTAACTAGGTAGTTATAAAGGTGGTCATCGGGTGCTCGGGAAGCATGCTATGAGACATAGACAATCAAGATGGAATTTGCCCCTCTCTATGCGAGAGAGATATCACTGGATCACTCAAGTGATTGGATCAACAAATGCATGGTCGTGCTTGGGTTAAGTGTTAACCCACGAGTTGAACCATATATCGAGTGGCAAAGGGAATAATTTGTATGTGATCATAGTGGTTCATCTGATATGATATTTGAGTGCACATAGGAGTTGTCACGTCTTGCTAGAGGCCGCTGTCAACTATTGGGTGAGTAGGAGTACTCGGCCCATGTCAATGTGTGCATGAACCCATAGGGTTGCACGCTTAAGGGGCTGGAAGCCTAATTCGGGTTGGACCTGAATTAGACAAGGCTTAGGGTTACTAATGGGCCTCCAACTCGTGAGCTCATTGGGGACACCTATATAAGCAAGGGGAAGGGGCATGCCCAGATGTTACACGCCTTGAACAGCTGCTGTTGCCCTTCCCACGCTCGCATCTTCTGCTCCTCGCGAACCTAGCAGTCCAGAGGCGCATCACTTCTTCCCTGCACGTGTGGGATTCCTCGGAGGTGCTGCATCTAGAGCACTGGGATGAACCGCATGAGGGGGTTGACGTGATGGATGACCATGCAACTGCATTGCCTGCTACGACGCGTACGACTACATCGAGTCTTCTTTCGCTGCACCTGCGCGTCTAGTGGTAATCTGGTAACCTGTAACTAGCAGTAGATCCTGGTTTATGAGGTAGAAAAGTTTTATTTTCTGGCTAGTGTAGCACCCTCCTAACCCTTTAGCTAGCACCCAGACTGTGGTGTGATCCTTGGACGTGGGGGTCAATACATACAATGCCAGGCTCTAGTTCCGCAGTAGCAGGCAGAGGACCAGGATGGGCTACAGGTGCCAAACCCTGGTACACCAAGAGGAGGACCTGGCGTAGGAGGTCCAGGTATAGGAGGCCTTGGAGCACTAGGTGCTGGATGACTAGGAGGTCCAGGGGGCCAGGAGGACCTGGTGGCACTGGAGGTCCTGGAGGCCATGGAGTCCAAGGAGTGTACCAGGCACACGATGGTTGGATCGTCAACCTCATGGTTCGTGATGGTGGCAATGACTTCTTCCACGCTCACATTATGAGGCTTCTTCACCAGCTCTTCGGCCATGGGATGGTCGGAGTTGAGTACCACAGCGAGTTCTGGAGCCACCCTGTCTATGCAGACTTGTGGAGGGTTGGGTGCTATGTTGGCAGAATAGGGTTTCTCAACTTGCAAAACCTACTGGTGGCAGGCTAGGGTTGTGAAGGCGGCGCAGAGGGGCTACGCATAGCACTTTATAGCGCGGTGGTGAACCTCAGGTTGTGCGAGGGTACGGGCACACGGGCAGAGGCCGGGTACGGCTCGGTGTCCGTCTCCTTGAGGGAGACAACACTGTAGCTATGGGCTCCACACTGGTGGGCCCCACATGTCAGCTACGGTGGGCGGGCGCTGCTGCGCTGCTGGGCTAATTTGGGACAACTTTAGAATAACCATTCAAGTGATTGAGTTCCATAAACAATTCACATAATTACCAATCAACACAAGTTGCCTATAATGGATATTCAATGAACCCTTAATGCATGTCATAGATACAACCGAAATATCATCATCTCTATGATTACCTCTAGGGCATATTCCCCAACAGTCTCTCACTTGCACTAGAGTTAATCTCTAAGATGTCTAATCCCCATAGACCTCATGTGCAGCTCATGCTTAGGCTGTGGAAGAGCCTTTGTCAAAGGATCTGCTATATTCAAATCCGTATGTATTTTGCACAGTTCTATCTCTTCTAGTTTCACAAACTGTCGAATGAGATGAAACTTCTAGAGTACATGTTTGTTCTTCTGGTGATTCCTAGGCTGCTTAGCCTGTGCAATCGCGCCATTGTTATCACAGTGTAATTTTAATGGGCCTGACGCATTAGGAAACACACCAAGTTCAATGTCACACCCTGGTTTTGAAGGATTAAAACCAATGCAAAAGCTCATGTGCGCCCAGATCAAATTACACACATGAATGACAAATTACATGGTCTAATAAGCACAGGAATAAAACGATCGTTTAACATTTATATCATACCATTGTTACATAACTATCATCAGAGTAAAGCAGAATATAAATAACATCCGTCCAAAGCGAAAGGCAACTAAACAACATAGACGTAGCGACTCCATCTCGCCACAGGAAGGTCGACGGCAGCATCACGATGCCTAACATCCCAGATAGTTCTCAGGGAAGCCACCATTAGAGTCATCACTTGAGCATCCTTTATTTGGGAATTAGCAAGGGTGAGTTCCATGTTGAAACTCAGCAAATACAGATGGAAAGTAATGACATGCAAGGCTAAAACAAGGTACAGCTAAAAGGTAGACTGCGGTAGCATTTTAAATGTAAATTAAGATTTAACTTATTGTAGCCTATTCGCTAATCAACTTGGTTGAAACACCCAACCCTTTATTAAGGTTCAAGTAGCAATTAATGTGTCATTTAACATCACAGATATACACTATGGACACATGATTTTCCATATCATGGTGTAGCATCTTTTGTTGGTGTGATGAGCGATTGTCAACATGTCCAACACTTTGGTTGGTGGTCGGTCTTGGTGGTTCTTGTAATCCCCTGGAATAGGGTTATGTGTCAAAACGTGTCTCTTGGCTTGTGATGTGCAGGTGTGGAGTTCGAAGGTAGTGGCAGTGGTCGGGTGAAGGTCAAGTAGGGCGTGCCGCGCTGACGGACCGGGTGCGGTGAAGCACGGACGCGAGGCTTGGACCGAGGGACCAGACGGCCAGATGGCCAGCTGTGGTAGGTGACACTTGGGACATTGACAAGCGCAAGTGTACATGGCCGGGGACGCATATGGAATATGCTACTCGTGAGGAGGTTTGGTGGTTTGTCCTCAAAACCATCAGTGGGGGATGCGTATGGGCTATGCTACTCCTGGACGGTTTGGATTTTTGCCCTCAAAACCAACGGTGGCGGGTTTTGCGGGTTTGCGCCTTAAAACCTGGGTGGTCCCAATGTGGATGGACGGCACGTGGCAGCATCGAGGAGATTGCGTCGAGGCAAGGCTACCGGTGAGAAGGCGTGGTGGCCGTCGGATCAGGAAATCCTGAGGTGGACCATAGTGCCCTTGGCTAGATGGTTCACTCAAATAATATTTAGGGGCAGTAGTGGAACTATATAATAGGCATATAAATAGGATTGGACAGCCCCCCACATGACCTACCTCTTTTGCTACCTCTTTCCATCTCTCCACTCCGCCGCCGCCGTAGCTCTCGGCTGTTTTTTCGTTTTTCCCTTTTCTGTTCGTGTTCTTGTAGAGGTCCAAGAACAAGAATTTTACCCATGTATTTGTGAGATATTTTGTGTGGGAATGGAGGCTCGAATCCTCCTTGTGCCCTCTAGTCTTTTTGGTTTTGATATGTGAACTCATTGTGTTCCCTGTGCTATGTTGACTTTTTGTGGTGTGTTGGATGAACTTCGATTCATCATTTTTGGAGCATTTTGGCTCAATCTTTTGGCATTGATTGATGCTTTGTCGAGTGATGAACTAGATACTCAAGGGAATTGAACCAATTCCACTCGTGCATCAAGAAATCGCAAGATTTGCTTTTTGAGGAGAAACTATGTGCTGAGTCCCAGATCCGCTTTCCCGGTGACTAGATCCAAATTAGCTTTGATTTCTTGGGGATAGTTTTCAATCTCCCTTGTGATTGCCTATGCAAAATCTAGGAGCGATCTGCGCTGGTTAGATCTAGCTTCCATAGATTTCTCCCTCTTGCATTTCCTTTGTCCTGAGCAGATGCTTTTTCCTGAGTTCCGTGGATTCTCCACCTTTTGACTATGTGGGACTCAACTGCAGTGCTACTAGTATCGTGTGCCCAGGCACTAAGAGAGCTCCTTTAAGTAGCCCTTGTCTTTGACCCTAGTTGCTTAGTTCATTCGTCGATGGTCGGCTGACTGCTTTGGGGACACAGTAGCGGGAGAACAGCAGTAGCACTGCAGCGCTGAAGTGCCTCCCATTCTAGGTCGTGAGCTCCCGACCAGTTTTCCTGACTAGCTTTGGTTTTTCCTTGACCTATTCTAGCTTTGTTCCTGACCACCTTTGTTTGACGTGGTCAGGAGCAGTTTTACTGACCAGCTTTTGTCTTGCTGCCGACCACCGTGGTCAGTGTGGTCTGAACCAGTTGCTGACCAGGTTTCTCTTTGTTGCTGACCAGCTCCCGACCAACTGCAATTTGTTTCCTGCTGTTATCCTTGTGCTTTGCATTTACTTTGAGGTGCTCAATAGTATTTCTACCTGATCGGGGTTTTGGAAGAAAAAGTTTTCGGCTCCCATTCACCCCCTCTGGTCGCCGTTTATCAGTCCTTCATAAGCATATATCATTAAACATGAGATAGCCATCTCAAAGGGAACATAGGATAGCCATCCCAATAAAACCCAAGGTAGCAACCTCAAACAACATCACCACGATTTAACAGTTTAAACCATTTGGCTAAGTCATGTGAGGATCTAGGCCACTCATGACTGTGAGCTTGGATGATATATCAATTTTAACTCTGCGTAGAGGTGTACACTTTCACTCCAGATTGTGATTACTCTTTATGCCTGAGGGGATCAGCCTCTTAGCCCATTACCGAGATAGGCTGGCAGAGGTCACAACGAGGCTTTTTACAAGGTCATAGGTAGCATTAACCTGATCCGTGATGTCCCAAGCACATGAGAGACGTACTCGTAGCCGCCGCCCCGGTCTATGGATCAACCAGAACTCCCATGCTAGAACTTGTAACACCCTTCACGCCATTGCTATGTTACCCGTTGGTAAGCTACCCAACTGCCCATGATGCTCCTGCTAATAGACCAAGCCAGTGCCCATTAGCCTAGAGATGTACGGAAGTCCCAAGTTGTCGCTCGATGAATAGGTCCACAAGGTGGAGGAGATACGGATGCCCTCGTCAACACGAGTCCCACTAGCATCTGTTTCCCCCGTCATTCACACCCAACCAACGATGCGGAACAGCATCAACTTCTCTAACGACCAAAGTGAAGAGCCCACGGCTCTAACATATTTTAAGAAGCATATTTTATCTTCATTAAATAGGTGAAAGGTGAGGTAGAGCACTAGCCACCTAATAACCTATCAACCGAAACCCCAAAGGCGATATATGGACAGAGTAGCTAGTCATTCCTATGGTTTGCCAATTTAAGACACATGCAATGTATTAATTAAAACTGAATAGGCGTAATATGATCAAAGGTGCCTGCACTTGCCTTGGTTGATGTCCTGTTGCACGTAGTCCTCCGGGTCCTGCTGATCCTTGTTCACCCACGTCTCGTTCTCTATACGCCACAATCATCAAACACAAGCAATACATACAAGCAAACATACTTTAATTAGAACCATACACCAAAACATCATAACAATAGCAAACAATAGCATAGAATTGTTCTACTTATCGAGACGATTCCAAAAAGTATAAGTTTGCTAAAAACGGAGTTAAAATGTGAAAGTTAAGGCCTATACAAGACTAGGGACTAATCTACAGAAAACAGGACTAAAATCTAAATACTATTGAACTACAAAGGACTAAATCATAATTAAAGAGAACTAAGGGGCTTTTCTACAAAAGTGCTGGCGGCGGCCGGGCGTTGACGGCGCGGAGCTCCGCGTGGCGGCGCACAGTTGGCCGGGTCCCGTGGACCGGCCGTGGACCGTCCCCGTGGACCAAGTCCACGGGTCCACGGTGGACCGACGGCGGGGCGGGTAGACGCCGGCGACCTGGCGGGCTGCGGGGCACGCGGGGCCAATCTAAGGCCACGCGTGCGTTGAGCGTGTGCTTGTGCTCATGAAGAGCGGCACGGCCGTGGTGGGGCGAGGCCAGAGCGACGGGGCGACGCGTGACGGCGAGCGGCGGTGGCAGTGCGGGGTGGGCAAAGGCGGTCGTGGAGGTCATCTCCGTGACCCTCGCGGTCATGCGGAGCTCATACATGTGCTCACCATGGCAGCGGGCAACGGGGAAGGTGAAGTCAACCGTGCCGGCGACCTCGGCGGCTAGGGTTTCGTGATTCGGCGAAACCGGGTGGCAGCTAGGGTTGAGGGTTGCGAAAAACGATGCAGGGGGCGGCGACTGTCCTCGGTTCACGTGCGAGAGGGCGCGACACATGCAGAGCCGGATTCTAGGTCGGTGTCGTCTACGTGATGAAGATGACACTGTTGCTGTGGGCCCCACTCAGGTGGGCCTCACCTGTCAGCGGCGATGGGCAGCGCAGAAACGGTCGGGTATGGTCTCGCGGGCATGCTGGTGCGGCCTACGGCTTGTGGGGCCGCGATTGCTGGACCGCTCGGCCCACTACGCGGTGGAGCGCACAAAGGCCAGGCGGCTGGCAGGCTGCGGCCTGGTGGCCTGCTTCGCAGCATTGGCGCCTACTGGCCTGTTTGGCCGGCTACGCTGCTGCTCAGTGCTGGCCATGTCAGGCTGGGGCTGGACATGCCAGGCTGGGGCTCGCCATACTTGGCCAGTAGAGGCTGGGGGTGACTAGGCCCCACAAGGGACCAGCCTAGGCTAGTTAGACTAGGCTTAGTTAGTCTAGGAATTAGAGAGGACAAGTTAGGGCATGTTAGTAACTAGAAAGCAAGACAAAGATTAAACAACAAGCTCAACCATGTCAACCAAATAATATGCAGCAGCATGAATGCAACAATGCATGGTTTCTAACGTGCTACATATTTTAATTTAATTCATAAAACCTTTATAATTGGCCTATGAATGTAAAGCATCTATACAGAAATAAAATCAAATTCATTTAACTATTGAGGAGACATCTTGAGACATCTTGAGACTAGCCTGATAACTATTGTTGTACGAGAATTCAGCATATGGCAAATTGTTGTCCCAATTGTCACTAGATTCCAGGGTGTAGGCCCTCAACATATCTTCTAGAATCTAATTAACCCTTTCTGTCTGAACATCTGATTGTGGATGATAATCTGAACTAAACCTTAACTCAGTTCCCAAAGCTTCATGTACCATCTCCCAGAATTTAGAAGTAAAATGTGTACCTCTATCCGAGATAATCCTTTTAGGAACTCTATGAGAACACAGTTTTCCAGCCATATACTTCTAAGCTAATTGTGCTCCACTATAAGTAGTCTTGATAGGTATGAAATGAGCAACCTTCGTCAAATGATCCACTATTACCCAAATAAAATCAAAACCTCTCAACCCACAATAAAATCCATACTGATTTCATCCCACTTCCATTCAGGTATCTTCAATGGCTGCAACAATCCTGCTGGCCTTTGATGTTCTGCCTTTACTCTATGACAAGTATCACACAAGGCAACATAATCCCCAATATCTCTCTTCATACCCTTCCACCAATAGTGTTCCTTTAGACCCTGGTACATCTTAGTACCTCTTGGGTGAATAGAGCATGATGACTCATGACACTCCTTAAGAATAGTATCCTTGATCTTCTAAATATTAGGCACAACCAACTTGTGCTTATACCAGAGTGTTTCTTCTTCATCAACACTGAATCCCGGGGCTCTATCTTCATTAACCAACTTGACAATCTCTTGAAGTTTCTCATTGGTTTGTTGACCCTTCCTGATCTCCTATTCAAGTGTTCGTTCAACATCCATATAGGCTCCCTGAGTGTTGGCAACAAACCCTAAATTGAGATACTCAAATTCAGCTAGCAACTCTTGAGGTAACTCTATCACTTCTAACATGTTTAGCTGACTCTTCTGACTTAAAACATCAGCTACAACATTAGCTTTACCAGGATGGTAGAGAATCTCCAAATCAAAATCATTAATTAATTCTAACCATTTTCTTTGCCTCAAGTTCAAGTCTTTCTAAGTGAATATATACTTCAAGCTCTTGTGATCTGTATATGTTACACTTGTGACCAAGAATATAATGTCTCCAGATCTTCAATGCATGAACTACAGCTGCCAATTCTAGATCATGAGTTGATAGTTTAATTCATGTTTCTTCAACTATCGAGAGGCATAAGCAATGAGCTTACCCTCTTACATCAACACACAACCCAAACCATGTCTAGAAGCATCACAATAAATAGAGAAGTCCTTTGTCATATCTGGCAAAGCTAACACTGGTGTTGTTGTCAACCTCTTTGTCAATTCCTCAAAGCTAGCCTGACACTATTCAGTCCACTTGAATGGTTTATCCTTCTCTAGTAAAGCAGTCATAGGTTTAGCTATGTTAGTGAACCCATCAATAAACCTCCTGTAGTATCCAGCCATTCCATGAAAACTCTTGATATCCTTGACATTCTGAGGTGGACTCCACTTAAGCACATCTGCAACATTCTTAGGACTAACTATAACTCCATCCTTGGAAATAACATGCCCAAGAAAAGAAACTTCCTTCAACTAGAATTCAGACTTACTGAACTTGGCATAAAGCTGATGTTCTCTCAACTTTCGCAACACCAATCTGAGATGCTCTTCATGTTCTTCCTCATTCTTGGAATAAATCAGAATATCATCAATGAAGATAATCATAAACTTATCAAGATACTCCATAAAAACTTTATTCATCAAGTACATAAAGTAAGCTGGAGCGTTGGTCAACCCAAAAGACATCACTGCATACTCATAAAGACCATATCTGTTGGTGAAAGCAGTCTTTGGAATATCACTAGATCTAATCCTCAACTGATGATAACCTGACCTCAAGTCTATTTTAGAAAAGACACTAGCTCCCTTCAATTGGTCAAATAGATCCTCAATTCTAGGTGAAGGGTACTTATTCTTAACAGTCACCTCATTCAAAGATCTATATTCTACACACATCCTCTGTGTTCCATCTTTCTTTTCTACAAAGATCATTAGGGCTCCCCATGGTGATGAACTAGGCCGAATGTAACCCTTAGACTGTAATTCTCTAAGTTGTGACTTAAGTTCTTCTAGTTCATTAACAGCCATTCTATAAGGTCTTTTAGCTATGGGTGCAGTACCAGGTATCAAATCAATGATAAACTCAATCTCTCATTTAGGTGGCATACATGGCAAATCCTCTGGAAATACATCTGGGAACTCATTGACAACTCTGATGTTCTCCAATGGCTCATGCTGAGATGATTCACTATTCCCTGATTCTTGGACGGCAAAGAAACTACAACATATAAGCATATATCTGTCGGCGTCGGGACCCGGGGGTGCCTTGAGCCAACGAGTAAACGTGTATTGTGTGCTCCCTAATCCAGATGGTGATGCAAGATGAACACACGATATTTATTCTGGTTCGGGCAAAGAAGGCCCTACGTCCAGTAGGGGGAGAAGACTTGTATTATCTTGCACCAAAGTGCTTGTATAGGGATGGATACAAGTGAATGAGTGAGAATCGATGGTGTACAGAGTGAGCTGGGACTTGAGCGTTACGGGCTCTAGAAGCTCTCTGGGGTGTTCAATCATCTGGCCCATCGCCCTTCTCTCATACCCGGCGTCCCATTTTTAGACCAAGGAGAGGCACGGGTGTACAGGAAAGCTAAAGTTGTCGTAGGTGATGACGTTGAGGGGGCGATGCTGATCATGTTGTTGCCGCTATAGAGGCGTGCGTTGGGCATGGCTTGCCCTGGAGTGACATGCTCGAAATTGATAGCCATCCTCCAGGCACGTCAGGATGACGCCGCAGGCGGTCAGCGAAGGACTTGTGCCCATGAGTAGTCATGCGGATCCCTATGGACGTCGTGTCGGGAGTTGTTGGAGCGTTGACTGGAGGTGTTGAAGTCAGACTCGAGGGGTGGCCGATGAAGTTTGAGGCCCAATCGAGGGGTAGCCATGAGAGTAGTGGTTGCATGGATAAGATCAGACTTAGGGAATCTGAAGCTGGCAGCTATCGCATAGTGTGTCGAGGGGGCGTCGGAGGTAGAATAGTGCTAGGCATGGTGCAGCAGTACCGGGCAAATCACCGCACATCCAGGGATGGGTGGTAAAAGTAGGATTCGATCGCTGTACCCGACCACTATAGCATTGTTGTAGCCATGCGGTTAGGCAGGAGTTGTTTAGAGCATTAAATGCACTGACTCTCGTACAGGGAGTAGGTGGATTTGAGGGGGGTAGTAGTAATCGACGGGGGTCATCCGCTCGGGTAGAGTTCCGTCACTCGACGGGGGGTGGTCCGCTCGGGCGGACTCGCATCACTCGACAGGGGATCATCCGCTCAGACGGACTGCCCTCACTCAAGGGTCCCATCGAGTGAGAGGCTATCTTGGTTCGAGTGATGCTGCTCGTGGGCCGGCCCAGCATAGCTCAGTGTACGCCGATGGGCCCGCATTTCTGTTTGTGGGCTTCTCGGATGATTTTGGGGTTTTATTATCGCGGGAGTAATTCTTGCAGTAAGAAGGTTTAGGGTACCCCTTTATTTAGATACCCGATAGTAGCCCTTGAGTCTCTGCATGAGTGCTGGCACCCATGCAGAGGCTCATGAACTGGAGTTGTAGTAGCGGTATTTTTCGACGGGTGTGCGCGAGCGCACCCGTCGGGTGTAGCCCCCGAGGCCTCGGGGGAGTAGAATACTCGTCCGAGGGCTTTTGTGCTTTTCCTACCAAAGCGTGCTCGAATGTTTGAGCCCCCAGATGGTTGGTTCTTCTTTCGTCGAGGCCGTTCGGTCGCGAGCGAGCCCTCGAGCCTCTTTTGTCTAGGTTGATTAGGGACAGGACCATCTTTTTTCTTTCGACCCTCACGATCCCTTTTGTTCAGGAGGAGGGGTGAGAAGCGCCGTGCTACCCCTATTTGGGGGAGCTCCGATGTCTTGGGTGAGCTGCTATCGGG
The DNA here is from genome assembly GCA_023333625.1 of Bothriochloa decipiens. Classification (NCBI taxonomy): domain Eukaryota; kingdom Viridiplantae; phylum Streptophyta; class Magnoliopsida; order Poales; family Poaceae; genus Bothriochloa; species Bothriochloa decipiens. Next base: position 51,059,679 of record CM041628.1, read on the forward strand.
AAATTCAAGTAAGAGCTCGTGCCCTATTCGGTTGGGGTCGACTTGTGGCCCGAAGGCGCTCTTATTGAAGCAAATCAATGGGTCCCATGGATGCCGACCCCTTTTGATTGGGTTTTGTGGCTCGATGCCTCCCTCTGAGGGGATTCCAAAGTGGTCCCATAGTTTTGCCTTGAATATGTTCGAGGGGGCTTTGAGAGTTCATTCTCAACAAGGGACTCGTGTCGGCTCCCCCGATCATCCCTGACTCAGGCACTCGAGGGCGGCTGTTGAACCCTGATTGAGGGCCAGCCTTCGCTCCCTCAACGTTTTCATGGGGCTAGAGCCCTCATTCCTTACCATGGAAGAAATCACCGCGGATAACTCTTGCTACATGTTGGATGCGTCTTTCGAGGTAGAAGCCGAAACGGCGCAGCCATGGGGGGAAGGGTTTGGAGCCCGTGTTCCTTATCATGGAAGATATCACCATGAATAACTTTTGCTGCCTGTTGGATGCATCTTTTGAGGCAGGAGCTGAAGCGGCGTGATCGTGGGTAGTCAGGACAATGACAAGGATTCGAGCACTCCACACGTGTCCATATACCCGGAAACCGAGGGGGCCGTTAGGTAGGTGTAGTAAATGCGTGGATTTACATGTCTCCCCGCTGGATCCGCCAGTTGCCTCCCGGCCCGCCTATAAATTTAGGTGAGGGTTAGGGCTTCATCCATTCCTCTTCCTTCCTTTCTTCTCTCGCCACCGCCATTACCGTAGAGCTCATTCGCCCTGCTGGTTAGTGAGAGAGAGAAAAAAGATTGGAAATCTTCCCTCCCGTCCGTTCACCGAGCAAATCCGTGCAGTTGCCATGGCGTTGGAGCTTCTTCCCCCAGAAGATTAGCTTCCGTCGGCCGTGATGGAACATGAGCTCAAGAAGCTGGTAGAGGAGGGGCTTCTTTGTCCCATCATCTCGACCGACCGGCCATAGTGGTTGTGGCAGAACCTCCTAAATAATATGGCCCATATGCACTTATCATTGTCTAAACAGACTTCCAATAACAATGCATGTGTTCCATAAGACTCAAAAGGTCTGTCGGGTGAATCCTGAATCATCCATGATTCTCTGAGTAGGATCAATCATTATAAAGAGACATTGTAGTATTACAATAGTTTTATACAAATAATATACATCAGAGTAAAATAGCGGAAGGATTACAATAACATAATTTACAAACCATTTAGTTCAAAACATACAAACCATAAGTTGGATTATTACAAACCATAGCAGTAGTGGAGTAGCTATAGATAACTTATTTACAACACCCTAACGGTACACTCTGCACAAAAGCCAAACTTCCTACTCGTCATCACTCTCTGCAATGACTGTCATGCAGCGGGATGCAAAGCATACCTTCTCATGGGGCTCACCTGCAACAAGGGTTCAACAAACCCTGAGTACAAAAGTACTCAACAAGACTGACCCGACGAAAAAGAGGGGTGAAGACTCAGGAAATGCAGGCTAGAGGGACAAGGTAAGGCTTACAAGAGATAAGAATTTTTATAGAAAAGCTCGACAGAAAGTAAAGTTTTCTTGCTCTAGCTCAAGCTTATCAACCAACTCCATTTATAAACCTTAACCATAATTCAAGTTGTTACTATGATGATGAACACCGATCGAGTCTTCTTCTCCAAGAAGCAACGGCGATTCAAATCCATTTTTATATACCCAGCTGGGACCTTGGTCACCGATATACAGGAGACTCTAACTTCTAAGCATATCAGATGACACGATATACCAGGATAACAACCGCAACCATATATCAACCACATGATATACAGGAGACTCAAACTCCTAAGCATATCAATATACATGGGACTCTCGACCCCACAAGTATATCACACCAGGTGTGGGTGGCTATCTAAGTCTCGATATCACTAATTCAGCATCGGATGGGACCTAGAGCATCAACAGACGGAAACACTACAGAGAGACTCCTTTCCCAATGCAAGTTACCCGTCCAGACTTGATTTATTAACTACATCATGATTCCAACAAGTAAAGCCAAACTCATCTATTTCATTATTTTTTTTTGAAAACCTACTAATTAAGCAGGGCTAAGCATAACTACGCATTTTCCAAAAATAGGTAACAAGGATTATGGAAATAAGACAGGTAATGCAATTGGTGGGTTATCACTCAACTCCTATTACTTAATGCAACATTTCATAATTGAAGCGATAAAACTTTTATAAAATCAAGGGATGGTTTAAATGTGTCCAAGGCTTGCCTTGGTGTTCTGGGTAGATGATCTAGGACTCTAGATCAACACCTAATTCCTGATTTAACTCTTCCTTGGGGTCTGGTTCAACAACATTTAACTCTTCGTTAACGGAAACTACACGATGACATGATATGTTTCAACATGATTGAATAGTAAACATGATGCTTAATGAATGCATAACTAGATTAAGGACTTGAGTACAACTTTCCTTTAGGATAAAGTCATAAACCAATAAAACTTACTAAGTTTATTATGGTTAACTACTTCATTAAAGAACTTCATTAAACACATGAAATAACGATAATGAAGCCCTAATGACATAATTAAGATAAGCACAAATAATTAATTAAAGTGCCAAAGGTCATTAAGGTTAATGACCCAAGGTCATCAATCAATCCCAAAGTCAAACAAATCCAATAATGATTAAACATGATTAAAGGCATTAAATACTTAAATAAAAAGCATAAAAATAAAGGCATAAAACTAAAGTTGTCTAAATGAGCTCAAAATTTTATTTTGAAAAGATCTTAGCCTAATTAAGTGGCAAAACAAATTTCAGAAATAAAAACTAATTATTTTATTTATTAAAAATCATTGAAGATGCATTTTTCAATTAAAAGAGCTAATTTTAACTTATGCAAAAGTACTCAAATTTGTCATTTCATATTTTTTCTAGGTAGAGAACATCATAAAGAGCATACACATAAATTTTCAAAATTTTTGGAGCAATACATGAATTACTATGATTTTCCAAAGAAAATAGCATTTAAATCATTTTTAGAAAATAGAAAAAGAAAAGGGGAACAGTGTTCCCGGCGCTGACCAGCGACCCGTCGGATTTGACCGGCGATTTCTCGCCGGCGGTGAGGTCTCTGACGATGATGCTTGGCCCTACATGCTCATCTCGACACGGCGAACAAGCTAGGCTAGCTAACGTGGCGGCGGAGGGATAGCGTCACCCACGCCGGCGGCCATGGTAGCGCGGCGACAGAGCTCACCGGAGGCTTCTCCGGCGACGGAAAGAGGACAAGCACACTCAGGGCATTCACGCGAACGCGATGGGCAACAAGATAGAGCCGTTCCCGGTCCCTAGCCTAGACGGCTACGCGCGCGGCGGTGCTAGCAAGGTCGCGCTGGCGGTGAGCTACGGTGACCGGCGGCCACAACACGATAGAAAAGAAACTGAGGGCATGTTGGTTGGCTCAGAGGCGGGCTGAGTCGAGCTGTAGTCGGTGGAGGTGATGGCGGCGGTGATGCTCAGGTGGCAAGGTCCGCGTCACGATGGCTCCTGTGTACCAACAAATAGACCAAGGAGCGCATGATGAGCAGGAGAGCACGGAGAATGCGATAGCAGGGTTGATGAAGATAAATAACTAACCATGGCGGTGGTCGACGGCAAACAAGCTCGCGGCGACACGGTTGCCGTGCTCGAGGAAGACGATGGCGCGCGGGCAGCTCCGGTGGCGGGAGCTGGCGCGAGCAAGCTCAATCGAAGCGCAAGAGCAAGGTGAAGCTGCTGGCAAGAGCAAGCGTGCAGCGGTGGAGCGACGATGGCGAATTTTGACGGTGGAGGGAGAACGGAGCGATGGTGGACGGGAGGAAAACAAGATAAATGACAATGGCTGACCTATTTATAGGCCAACGGTGATTCACAGGCGATTGACATGACGACAATGAAGTTTCAAGTGTCGGGGGCGAGCTGGTGGCGGATACCGGCCGGTATCGTGCGGCGGCCACGGCGACGCCATGAACAGAGGGGGAGAAGGACGATGATGACGTCAACGAGCACTGTAGCAACTGAGCTCATTTATCAATTTGCAAATTACTCCAGATTTTACATAACAACTTGAAAATATCCCAAAATATAATTTGCATAACTTTTCAAGAGCTACATTTTTCATTTAACAAACATTTTTAAATTCTTCTTAGTTTTTGAAATATGAATTCAAATTCAAAAGGGGAACAAAACCCTAGAAACAAATATTTGAAATTACTTTTGATTTTTCAATAAAACTTGAAAATCTTCAAAACTATGGAATGCTCAAATTTTCAAACCAAACATTTTTAATATACAAAGTTTTCCCAAAATGTGCATAATTTTTGAATCATGGGTTTACAAGCAAAAAGGGGCAAATGCAAGAAAACTGTATTTTCAAATTCATTTGAAATTATTTTTGGAAACTTGAAAAGTTTGAATACCAACTTTGTAGCTCTTGTTAAGATCTACAAACTATCTTTTTAGATTATCTCCAAATTCTATATAGGTTTTGAATTATCAAAAAGGGGGTAAAACAAGCTTTTGAAATAAAGGGTTTTTAAAACCGAATTCAAACTCGATTTGGTTTCTAAATTAATTGTTTGGTCATTATTGACCACAAGCATACTCCAAGGACATTTTTAGGTCAATGACCCAATGACACCCTTGGTTGACCAAGTTGACTTTTGAAAAACATTTTATATCTTTCCAATTTGAATTTAGATTTGAATTGCAGGACTTGGGAATAAGCTTTGAAATCCAAATTCAACTTTAAATATGTAAATCATTTTTAAGGGTTGGACTTAGATTTATACACTATGCTTGACACTAGTGTAAATATAGTTTACACCTCAAGTACATAGAGTATAAACTAAGTATTTGAGATGACATTCGAAAGTAGGGTTTTATGATTTCATGTGACATAACATTTCAGAAACACAAGCAACCTATGAAATTTAAATTTGTTTTAGTTGATGCACATCAAAGTTAACCTAATCATGAATGCTTTGCAATGCATATGATGACATGACATGTTTTAGTTGACATAACACCAGCGGTGACATTTAAAGCTTTGGGTAAAGCAATGGAAAAGGAAATGTGTTAAGACAACACACTTCAATAAAGTTCATAAGGAAAGGGGTTTTTACAACTCACACTGAAGTAGTTACAATTTGTAGAGGGAATTATAACTTAGATAGAAGCATAGAATTCTGAAAAGTTCTCCAACAGGTAATCTTCTGATTCCCAAGTCGCCTCTTCTTCTAAGTGTTGATTCCATTGGATCTTATACCACTTGATTGTTCTTCTTCTAGTTACACGGTCTTTTTGATCCAACACTCGAATTGGATACTCAGAGTAAGTCAAGTCAGGTTCAAGTTCAATTCCTTCAACCTCAACAACCTTATTCGACACTCAAAGACACTTCTTGAGTTGGGACACATGGAACACATTGTGTACGGCCGACAACTGTTCAGGCAATTGTAGATGATATGCTAATTGTCCACACCTTTCTATGATTTGAAATGGTCCAATGTATCGAGGTGCTAATTTTCCTTTGACTCCAAACTGAGTAACTCCTTTCATTGGTGACACCTTTAGATATACGTGATCTCCCTTATTGAACCATAATGGTCGACGTCTTTTGTCCGCATAACTTTTCTGATGAGACTGTGCTACCTTTAGGTTTTGTTGTATCTGCTTAACTTTTTCTTCTATTTCTTTTACAAGATCACTCCAAAGAATCTTCTTTCTCTAGGTTCTGACTAGTTCAATGGGTTCTACATCTGCGACCATACAATACTTCAAATGGTGCCATCTTGATACTTTCTTGATAATTATTGTTGTAAGAAAATTCTGCTAAGGGCAAACAATCATCCTATTTTTCTAGAAAATTCAAAACACAAGCTCTCAGCATGTCTTCTAGTATTTGATTGACTCTTTTAGTCTGCCCTCCAGTCTGAGGGTGATAGGCGATACTATGCAAAAGATCAGTACCTAATAAATCATGTAATTGTTTCTAGAAATTATTCATGAACTGCGTGCCTCTATCAGATACAATAGTTTTTGGTACCCCATGAAGACTTATGATGCGTTTAAAATACAATTTGGCATAATGCGATGCTGGATAGATATTCTGGACTGGAATGAAATGTCCAGATTTTGTAAGTCAATCCACTATGACCCAGATGGAGTCAAAACCTCTTAAGGTTCTAGGTAAACCCACTATAAAGTCCATACTTATGTCTTCCCACTTCCATGCGGGAATAGGCAATGGCCGAAGTTCTCCTGCTAATTTTAAATGCACAGCCTTGACTTTCTGACAGATGTCACACTGAGCCACATACTTAGCAATTTCAATCTTCATCTTGGTCCACCAAAATTTCTGTTTCAAATCATGATACATATTATTACTTCTTGGATGAATTGAAAATTTTGAGAGGTGTGCTTCATCAAGGACATTTGTTGTAACTTAGGAACCTTTGGTATGACCAAATGATTCTTATACCATAAGTCATCTACTTCATCAATTGTGAAACAAGAAACATTTTCTTTTCTAACTTCCTTTTTGATATGCTTAATTCCCTTATTACTTCTTTGAGCAGCAATAATTTGATCTTTGAGTGTTGACTCAATAGTAATACTTGACAAACTTCCTTGTTGCACCATTTCTATTCCCAAATTTTCTATCTCATGACATAAAGAAATGTCCAAAGGCCTCACTATCAATCAATGGCAACGACTCTTTCGGCTAAGTGCATTAGCAACCACATTTGCTTTACTAGGATGGTAATGCAATTCCAAATCAGAATCATTGAGTAATTCTAACCATATCCTTTGCATCATATTCAACTCATCTTGAGTAAAAATATATTTCAAACTCTTGTGATCAGTATAGATGTAGCATTTGTTACCCCACAGGTAATGTCGCCATATCTTTAATGCATGTACAACAGCTGCTAATTCTAAATCAAGAGTTGGATAATGTTCTTCATGTTTCTTCAACTGTCGAGAAGCATAAGCAATAACTCTCCCTTCTTGCATCAATACACATCAAATACCAATTCCAGAAGCATCACAATAAACATCAAACAACTTTTTGATATTCGGCTATGCTAAGATTGGAGCAGTGGTCATTAATTTCTTCAATTTCTGAAATGCCTCTTCACAATCTGGTGACCAGACAAACTTAACATAATTCTTTAGCAATTTAGTAATGGGCTTGGATATCTTGGAGAAATCAGGGATAAAACGATGGTACTAACTTGCCATTCCCAGAAAACTACGAATTTGATGCACTGTTTTTGGTGGTTCCCAATCAAGTATATCTTGTACTTTGCTAGGGTCTACAGAAACACCCTTGTCTGATAAAACATGTCCAAGAAATTTTACTTCTTTCAGCCAAAACTCACACTTACTAAACTTGGCATACAGTTGATGCTCTCTCAGATGTTGCAGAACAATTCTAAGGTGTTCAGCATGTTCTTCTTTCTTTTTGGAGTATATTAAAATATCATCAATGAAGACAACCACAAACTTATCAAGCTCTAGCATGAACACTGAATTCATCAGTACATAAAGTAGGCTGGTGCATTGGTAAGTCCAAAAGACATGACCAAATACTCATATAAACCATATCGAGTAGTAAAGGCAGTCTTTAGAATATCTTCCAGGCGAATCTTGATTTGATGATACCCAGATCGAAGATCAAACTTGGAAAACACCTTTGCCTCTACCAATTGATCAAAAAGCAAATCAATGCGGGGTAGAGTATACTTATTCTTGATAGTTACTTCATTCAAGGGATGATAATCCATAAATAACCTCAAAGTTTTATCTTTCTTTTCCACAAAGATAGCAGGACATCCCCATGGTGATGAACTAGGTCTGATGAAATTTTTATCCCATAGCTCTTGCAACTAAGTATTAAGTTCTACCAATTCTAGTGGTGTCATCGGATAAGCTCTTTTGTATATTGGAGCGGTACCAGGTTTTAAATCAATTCTGAATTCTACCTTTCTATCAAGAGGTAAACCAGGTAGATCATCAGGAAACACATCCAAAAACTCATAGACTACTGGTATATCCTGGATTTCTTTCACTGAAGTGGCACATAACTTTTCAACAATTCTTTTAAGAGTTAGAAGTTGGATAAGAAGTTGAGATTTGCAATTAGGTATGTTCACTCTTACAGTCCTATTTAGGATGTCTATCACAGCACCATGTCGTTTCATCCAACTCGTACCTAGGATCACATCTATATCTTGATCCTTTAATATTATCATATCAGGGGAAAAATATACCCACCCAAACTTATAGGCACATCAAGTACCATCTCTTTAGTACACATACGCCCCCCAGGCGATTGTATAAAGAACTATTCTTTTGTACCCATTATTGGTATTTCATGTGTCTTAACAAATGTACCATTGATGAATGTATGGGATGCACCAGAATCAAAAAGCATAATTACTGGATGATTAGTAATAGTAAATGTACCCATCATGACGGGCTCTCCTTCTAGAATTTCCCCAACTTGAGGGTAGAACACCCTACCAACCTTCTTCTCACTCTTTCCCTTCTGCGCATTTTGATTACCAGCCCTATTCTGAGTCTGCGGCTGTTGTGGTGCAAAGGCCCTGGGAACATAAGAATTGTACTACCTCGGATGCTGGCAGTCTCTTGAATAATGGCCAGGCTTGCCACAATTATAACATGGAAAACCTTGTGGCTGGGGAGTGGGTTATGAATACTAGGAGTATTCGGCTGTCGTGGATAAGAAAGAGCAGCAACAAGATGGACAATTGTCTGCTGCTGGGCTTGGTATTGAGGTGGATGGTATGGGGAACGAAAATGATTTTAGGGATGATAAATAATTTTCTGGCGCTTTTGGTTGCCTCCAGAAAATCCAGATGTCACTTTTTTCTTCTTCTTTGTCTCCATGTGCTGACGGTTCTTTTCTTCATAAGATATAGCAATATTCACCATCTCCTAGAAAGTAGCATTAGGAGTTCCTGTCATCATTCTCTGTATCTTACTATTCAGACCTCGGAGGAAACATTCCTTCTTTTTGCAGTCAGTACTAACATGGTCATGAGCATATTAGGACAAGTGATTAAGTTTGCCAAAATACTGTATAACTGACATATCACCTGTTGCAAGGAAAGAAATTCTTTAAGTTTTATGACCATAATTCCCCCAGGAATAAAGTGAGCACGAAAACCTTCATGAGATTCTGCCCAAGTAATACGATGACCTTCTGGTTGTGCAGCAACAAAATTTACCCACCAGGCCCCTGCAGTACCTCGCAGCTGCTGTGCTACAAATAGAGGCTTCTGGTATTCAGTGCACTCAATCAGGCCAAACTTTTGCTCCATAGTACGGAGCCAATCATCTACCTCCATAGGTTCATCTACCCTAGAGAAAACTAGAGGATGTGTATTGGTGAAGTCCACATAAGTGGTCTCATCTCTATTATTTTGACCACAATTCCCTTGATGTGCATTCTGGTTCTAATTTTGGGCCATCATGGTGGTGGCATTAACTAGAGCCGCAATAACATCGGCCAGAGTTGATGGAACTGGTGGAGGGTTAGGTACATCTACATCACCTCCATCATGAGACATCCCAGCATCACCTTGGGAACGAGTATGAGCAGGCATCTATTTATGCACAAACCATACTTTATTCACAATGACTTTGTTGAACTGGATAAGCAGATATTCACAATGACTTTATTGGACTTAGATTTATACACTATGCTTGACACTAGTGTAAACACGGTTTACACCTCAAGTACATTGAGTATAAACTAAGTATTTGAGATGACATTCGAAAGTAGGGTTTTATGATTTCATGTGACATAACATTTTCAAAACACAAGCAACCTATGAAATGTAAATTTGTTTTAGTTGATGCACATCAAAGTTAACCTAATCATGAATGCTTTGCAATGCATATGATGACATGGCATATTTTAGTTGATATAACACCAGGGGTGTTATAGTGGTTGGTGCCCCCGAAGGAGGACCAGGAACCGAGCCCATAGAGGGGTATGTGGTGAGCTTCGTCAAGTACCACTGGATGGGGTTCGGGTCTTCGCCGAGCTAGTTCATGCGGGCGCTCAGCCACTTCTATAGGGTCAAGCTGCAGCACTTCTCCCCTAACGCCATCTCCAATGCGATGATCTTCGCCGCCGTTTGCAAGGGATATCTGGGGGTGGAACAGCACTGGGAGTTGTGGCTCCACCTCTTCAAGGGTGAGCACTTCAACAAGCCGGTGTCGCAAGGGGTGAGGAGGACATCCGTGTTGGCTACTACAACTTCTCCTTGAAGCGGCCAAAGTGGTTCATCCTGATGGGACTATCATCCAACCACGATGGGTGGCATGCTTGATAGTTCTACATCTGCAATTACGAGGGCTGGCTGCCTCATTTCATCGGACGTACCATCATGGTGCGCCCAGAGCACTGGTCTCGCGGCGTGGTGAGGGAGCAGCAGGGAAGGCTGAACTCCCTCCTCGATGTGCTGAGGACTCTGCGCGAGCGGGGGCTGACCGCCAGGATCATTGCCTCAGCATTCCATAGCCGGAGGGTGCTGCTGTTGATGCAGGACCTGATGCGCTTGGACCAGATGGTCCCCGGAGCACCGCTCAAGTGGTGCCAAATGTCGACCAAGCCGCTCCCTCCCGAGGAAGTCACGAAGCGGGTGCGGGGAGCGGTCGCCGGTGCCTTCGCACGTATGAGGTGAATAGCATCCCAATGCTGCCCGACGATGACCACATCAAGCTGCTGAATACCTCATCATGTCATCTCATATCCCTTTCTTCCCCATCTTAACCTCACGCCTTCTGTCCTGGGCTTGTGCATAGGGGCCATAGATTTTAGAATGTCAGCACCCCAGTGAAGGAGGATGATGAAGGGCGTCAGATGAGGCGCTTCGCTACCCAGCAGGAGAAGAAGACCAAGGACGATGAGAGGAAGAAGAAGAGAAAGCGGGGCCTCGAGCGTCAGGCGCGTGAATAGCATCGGGCGAAGCAGAGGCATGAGGGATTTCCGAGGAGGAGTCCCCCTTAGAAGAGGAGGAGGAGGAGGACGAGGGCACCGATGACGAAGGGGTGGAGGCGCATCTTGATGCCTTGCTACCTCGAATGGCTCTAGTTGGCGCCCCTTTGACACAGGGCACCGTTGGCGTTAGGTCGTTGGTGCTGGCTTCGACTGTGACCTCGATATCTATGGAGGGTCGGGCATCGAGGGCCTTCCGCTCAAGGGAGGACGTCATCTTACCACACACGCAGCGGGACGCCTCTGACTCCTTCGTGGGAGAGGTCGAGCACGCCGCCGTCCTGGGCCAGTCCTTAGTAGCCAGTGCACAGACCTTGAGCCAGTCGACTTCAGAGAAGTGTGATACACCGAGGGCGTCATCAGCGGTAGCTTCGAGCGACTCAGGCTCGGACAAAGGACCCTCGAAGGGGGCTCGAAGCCCCTGAGCGGATCGAAGAGGGCACCCCTCCTTACTATGGGGTAAATTTTTGGTGACTTGGGTTATTTTTTGACTTTCTGTGATGATTTGGTTGCTCACAGCATCCCCTATTTCATGTGTGGTTCAGGTTCAAGCCTGCGTGGGAGTCGGCGGGCCCTTCCCCAGCTAAGCGCCTCAAGACCGACGCCGCAGTAGGGACGACGACGTCTGCTCCAGGCGTTGCTTTGACGGCCCCGGCGGCGGTGAAGGTTGCCTGGGTCGAGAAGGCCCATGCGGCCATGGCTCGAGGCGCTGCTTCTGTCGCGTGTTTGGTCGCCCCAGGGCTCACAACGGGGGGAGCGTAGACCCTAATCGGGAGCGAACCGATGTGCCTCCCAGCACCACCGCACCTGGGAACTGACAGTTGGGATCGTTAGAGGGGTCCCCAATTATCCTCGAGGGCGAGGAGGCGGATCCTTCTACTAGGGACAAAAAGGAGACAACTGCGACCCTTCAGCAGCAGCTGCCAGGGGTGGTGTGGCAACTAGGGCTGCATGAGCTAGAGCCTTCTCTTCCTTTGTGTCATGAGCTGGAGCGGCTGCAGTAGCAGGGTCATCCGACTCCTCTTCAGGCTCTAGAGCCTTCTCTTCCTCCATGGGAGCATCCGCAGCAGCAGGAAGAGTGGATCGAAGAGGGCTAGCCGTAGCCATAGCAGCAGAAAGAGCGGCTCGAAGAGAGCCAGCCGCAGCAAGAGAAGCTGGCGGCCGAGGACGTCCAGGTGCGGGGGGAGCTGAGCGGCCGACCACGCAAATGGCCCTAGAGGAGACATCCGTTAGGGCATCAGGCGATTAGCAGTCAGGCGATCTCGGCCTCCTTGCCAAGGGGAAATAGAAGGCAGAGAAGGCTGGACCATCGACGGTTGAGGAGAGGGCATGGTCGCCATTCCCCACGCTAGACGACCGAGTGCTCGAGCGTGGTGGCACGGCCAAGATGGGGGATGTCCACATGGAGGCGGTGCAGGAGCACATCAAGGCGGAGCTCCTGAACTGGGGTTCAGAAGCCATCCTTGTCCAAGACCCGGTGGATCCCGACGCCCCTATGCTCGAAGTGAACGACCCCGTAGAGTCAAGCGATGGGAGCACATCGAGGAGTACCATGCCTGGTTGCAGCACTCCCTAAAGATGGCGGTCGATGTTGTCTCCAATGACTTGGCACAATGCTTGGGGGTATTTCTTTATTCTCAGGCCCTGAAGAGGCACTCCTAGGCTAAATCCTACTTGATCCATCATGCGAAGGATAAGTGGGAGCAGATCCTAGAGCTACAGGCAGCGATCGAGGCTGCTCGGGCTAAGGCAAAGAGGGCGAAGGAGGATGTAGCCAAGGCACGGGAGGAAGCAGAGAGGGTGAAGGAGGACGCCTCTTTGGCTTGAGGGGAGGCAGCCCAGGCCAAGGATGCAGAAGCTGAGGCCAAGGAGGAAATGGGGAAAGCCAGGGCTGACACCGCCAAGGCCAAGGAGGAAGTAGAGAAGGCCCTCGAGGCCTTGGCTCCAAGAATGCTGCATTGAAGGAAACCCAGCAGGAGCAGAGGCAGGACATCATATCAGTAGGCAAGGCGATTGAGGACCTAGGCGTGGAGAGGACGGAGGTGGTCCGCGCCCTGAAGGCAGCCAAGAAGGAGCACGCCGAGCTGCAAGAAGGGTACAAGACCCTCAAGACCCATGCCATTTGTGAGTCTTCTTCTTTAGCCTTTAGATTCTTGCCTCTACCGCTCCTGTCATGGCTGATCCCTCTTATGTTTTGGTTCTTGAGGAGGAGTTGGCCAAGACTCGGGGAAGCGTCAAGATGCTCCAAGAGGCCTACTTGGCCGACACGAAGCTGACCAGCACCCTCAGCTCCGTGATTACCTCGGTCTTCAATGACTTTGAGGTTGCCCCTCAAGTGGAGGTCGAGGGTGACATACGTGGGAACTCCCTCCTCATCCGGCTGCACAAGCTCAGCCGCGTTGCAAGGGAGCAGATCCAGAATGCACTCCATGTTGGTTTGAAGCGAGCGATGGTGGTCGTGTGCTCCGGCTTCATATATGACATGGAGGTGGTCTCCCACAGTTTATCAGTGACCCCTGAAAGACCGACGCCGAGAATGAGGAAGTGCACATGGCCTTGGTCGAGGCCGCTGAGGAGCCTGGCGATCATCTGGTGAAGCTGTTCGAGCCTGAGGTCGTCCCATCATTCGAGGATGATGGCCTGTGAGCCAATCTGGGCAAGAAGGCCCATGTAATAGATTAGCTTTTGTAAATTATGACGGTGTGGCCCTGGTGCTTGAAAACACTATGCATATGTATATACATAATATCATAAGTTTTAAGTCCTTTTCTTTCTTGCCATCCTGATGTATTTTCACTTAGCAAAATCGACGCTCGGTCGTGACCCTCGAAGGGGGGAGTGAGTGGAGGTACCATAGCCCGAAGGCATAGGCGATCTCGCGGCTCGACAGCCCTTGACCCTTGGGTCATTCCCGTGATGTTTTTGACTTAGGGCTAACACATATCGAGGTGGTGAGAAAGAGTAGACATTGAGTTTTGAAAAAATGTGCGAGTTTTTTAGGACTTAGGGGGGAACCCCCTGTAGCCCCTGAGGAAGGCTCGGCTCTAATGAGGTAGAGTCGAGGCTACCTTGTACATGTGAATAAAAAGTTTAAACTTGTAAATGAAAGTACTTCTTATTCATTCATGATATAGGAAATGTACAAAGGCATCGAGGCACTAAGGGTGGAAGCGACATAGTTGTTCGATGTTCCATGCGTTGGTGAATGTCTTGGCCTTGCCGTTGGCTAGCTTGTAGGTTCCCAGCCTCTACACCTCAGCTACAATGAAGGGACCCTCCCATGGTGGAGTCCTCTTGTGTCAGCCTTTGTTGCTCTGTCGTCAGCGTAAGACGAGGTCATCGACCTGGAGGTTCCTCTTGCGCACGTGCTTGTCATAGTAGCATCAGAGCTTTTGCTGGTACCTCACGGAGTTAAGGAGAGCCATATCTCGAGCCTCCTCGAGCTGGTCGATGGCATTGGCAAGTGCTTCCTCGTTCGTCTGCTCATTGTAGGCCTTTAGTCGAGGGGACCCATACTTGAGGTCAGTGGGGAGGATGGCCTCGAACCTGTAGACCATGAAGAATGGGGTGAACCCTGTGGCTTGACTTGGCATTGTCCTTAAGCTCCATAGGACTGAGGGTAGCTCGGCGGCCCACTTCTTCTCGTACTTCTTGAGATGATTGTAGATCCTTGGCTTGAGTCCCTGGAGAATCATGCTGTTGGCATGCTTGACCTAGCCATTAGTTCGAGGGTAGGTGACCGCAGACCAGTTTACACAGATGTGATGATGATCACAGAAGTCCAAGAACTTCTTGCTGATGAACTGTGTGCCATTGTTGGTGATGATTACATTGGGGACTCCAAAGTGGTGGATGACGTTGGTGAAGAATGAGACCGCCTGCTCGGAGCGGATGTTGGTGATGGGGCGAGCTTCGATCCACTTGGTGAACTTGTTGATAGCTACAAGTAGATGAGTGTAGCCCTCAGTTGTCTTCTTCAAGGGCTCGACGAGATCGAGCCCCCACATGGCAAAGGGCCACGTGATGGGGATCATCTGCAGAGCATGAGCGGAGAGGTGTGTATGCTTGGCGTAGAATTGGCACCCCTTGCATGAGCGAATGTGGTTAATGGCATCGAAGACGGCGGTCGGCCAATAGAAGCCCTGTCGGAAAGCGTTCTCAACAAGGGTTCTTGGATCAGCATGGTGACCGCAAGCCTCGAGTGTAGGTCTCTGAGCAGCTTCCTTCCCTCCTCGATGGTGATGCAGCGCTGAAGGACCCCAGTGGGGCTCTGTCGATAGAGTTCCTTGTCATCGCCATAGAGAACGTAGGTCTTGGCCCATCTAGTGATGCGTCGAGCCTCAGTTTGATCCTCTGGGAGCTTCCCTCGAACAAGATATTCGAGGAAGGGAGTACGCCAGTCTGGCTTAGGGGCCCCTCGATTTCCATGACCTCAGCCCCAGTCGAGGGGGCCTCGGTAGGAGGAGGGGGTCGACCACCTATGTTGCAGCTTCTTCCCCAGCGCTTGGATCAATCGAGGGCTCGTATAGGTCCTTGGAGAAAACATCAGGTGGGACAGTACCTCGAGTCGAAGTGATCTTTGCCAGCTCGTCTGTGACCTCATTGTATCTCTGGGCGATGTGGTTGATCTCGAGGCCATAGAACTTGTCCTCCAACCAGCAAACCTCCTTACAGTAGGCCTCCATCTTAGGGTCATGGAAACTCAAGGCCTTCATGACTTGGTTGATCACAAGTTGCGAGTTGCCACGAACGTTGAGGCGTCAAACCCCGAGCTCGATGGCAATGCACAAGCCATTGACGAGGGCCTCATACTTTGCAACATTGTTAGAGGCAGTGAAGTGGAGTCGGATCACATAGCGCATGTGGAGTCCGAGGGAAAAAATGAAGAGCAGGCCCATGCCCGCTCCTATCTTCATCAATGACCCATTGAAGTACATCGTCCAGAGCTCTACTTGGATCTGAGCTGGAGGGAGTTAGGTATCAGTCCACTCGATGATGAAGTCAACCAACACATGAGACTTGATGGCCCTCTGTGATGCATACATGAGGCCTCGCCCATGAGCTCGACCGCCCATTTGGCAATTCTTCCCATGGCTTCCTGGTTCTAGACTATCTCCTCGAGGGGGAAAGATGAGACCGCAGTCACTGGGTGACTGAGGAAGTAGTGTTGGAGCTTGCATCAAGTGATCACAATGGCATAGAGCAGCTTGTAGATCTGCAGGTAGCGAACCTTGGTCTCCGAGAGTACCTCACTGACAAAGTACACGGGCTGCGGGACGGGCAAGACATGCCCTTCTTCCTTTCTTTCGACAACTACAGCCACGCTGACCACCTGGGTGGTTGCAGCGACATAGAACAAGAGTGGCTCAACTGGGTTCAGAGGTACAAGAATCAGAGGTGAGGTCAGCATGGCCTTAAGCTTGGCGAGGGCCTCCTCAGCTTTGGGGGTCCATACGAAGCGCTCTGATTTTTTCAAGAGGCAGTACAGAGGAAGTGCTTTTTCTTCAAGTGATGAGATAAAGCGACTGAGGGATGCGAGGCAGCCTGAGACCCTCTAGACACCCTCGAGGTCTTGGATTGGACCCATCTTGGTGATTGCGGAGACCTTCTTGGGGTTGGCCTCGATACCGCGCTGGGAGACTATGTACCCCAAGAGCATGCCTTGGGGGAAGCCAAAGACACGCTTCTCAGGGTTGAGTTTGATGTTCTTTGCTCGAAGGCATTTGAACGTGATCTCAAGGTCATTGATGAGGTTGTCAGCCTTCTTAGTTTTGACTATGATGTCATCAACGTAGGCCTCGACCATTGGCTCAATGTGTTTGTTAAAGACGTGGAGCATGCATCGTTGGTACGTTGCCCCGCCGTTTTGAAGGCCGAAGGGCATGGTTATGTAACAATAAAGGCCGAATGGGGTGATAAAGGAAGTTGCGAGCTGGTCAGACTCCTTCATCTTGATTTGGTGGTAGCCGAAATTAGCATCGAGAAAGAAGAGACTCTCACATCCCACAGTCGAATCGACGATTTGATCAATATGTGGTAAGGCAAAGGGAACTTTAGGACATGCTTTATTTAAACTGGTATAGTCTACACACATCCTATATTTCCCATTCTTTTTCTTGACTAGTATAGGATTAGCTAACCACTCAGGATGATGAACCTCCTTGATGAAACCGGCCACCAAAAGCTAGTTAACTTCCTCCCCAATGATCTTGCATTTCTCCTCGTCAAAGCGATGCAAGCGTTGCTTCACTGGTTTGGACCCGGCTCGAATCTCCAAGGCGTGCTCGGTGACTTCCCTTGGTATGCCCGGCATATCCGAAGGACTCCATGCAAACATGATAGTGTTTGCACAGAGAAAGTTGATGAGCACTGCTTCCTATTTGTCACTGAGGGTGGCACTGATGATCAGCGCCCTCTCATCGGAGCTGCTTGGGTCGAGGGGGACCTTCTTTGTGTCCTCGGCGGGCTCAAAGTTGCCGGCGTGGCACTTGGGGTTGGGAAGCTCGATGACGAATGCCTCGAGGGTTGTCACCAGCATTGCAGACTCCTCGACGGCCTCCCCATTCTTGATGCACTTGACGTCGTAGTCATATGCGTGCTCGAAGGAGGGGCCGACGGTGATCACACCTTTGGGTCCCGACATCTTGAGGTAGGCATAACTGGGGATCGCCATGAACATGGTGTAGCTGGGTCGTCCGATGATGGCATGGTATGTGCCATGGAACCCAACCACTTTGAAGGTGAGCTTCTCCTTCCTGAAGTTCGCAGTAGTGCCGAAGCAGACGGGGAGGTCGATGCAGCCGATGGCGAGAGCCTTCTTCCCTGGTACGACGCTATGAAAGCCCTCGGCACTCGGGCTGAGCTTCTCCCTCGGGACCCCCAGGAGGTCAAGGGTCTCTGTGTAGATGATGTTGAGGCTTCTACCTCCATCCATGAGCACCTTGAAAAGGCGAGTGTTGACAATGATGGGATCGACGATGAGTGGGTACACCCCTGGACGGGGGACATGGTCTGAGTGGTCATAACAATCGAACATGATGGCCGTTTCAGACCAATCGAGGTAGTGGGGGGTCACCACCCATGCAGAGAAGACCTCTCGATGCTCCTTCTTGTGCTATCAGGGGAGAGCCGAGTCGAGGGTCCCCCGTAGATCAAGTAGCAGTTGTAGACCTTGGGGAAGCTATCGTCCGTATCACTGCCCTTGTCCTCGGGATCCTCCTTCTTGTCATCCTTCCCGAGGCCCATGCTCTCAAAGTACTTCTTGATCATCCGGCAGTCCTGGAGGTTGTGGTTGGCAGGCCCCTTCTGATAGGGGCACGGCTTTTTCAGCATTTCATCAAAGAGGCCCTTCTCGGGAGGGCTTCGGTGCTTCTTGCGCTCGGCAGCGGCCATGAGATCATCAAGGGCATCCTCGTGCTTGCCCTACTGGTTCTTCTTCTTCCTGGTTTGAGCTTTCGGGGTCGCCTGGCTTGGCCTCGCGCTTGCCTTGGGGGTCATCGAAGAAGGCACCAACCGCCTCCTCGCTGATAGCATAGTTAGCGACGATGTCCACCAACTCATCAGCGGTCTTGGGGGTGCCTCCCAGCTCTCGTACCAGGTCCTTGCAGGTAGTCCTAGCAAGGAAAGCAAGGGTCACGTCTTAGTCAATGATGTGGGGAAGCTCTGTGCACCGCTTGGAGAAGCATCGCGCGAAGTTGCAGAGAGACTCCCTAGGCTTCTGCTTGCAGCTCTGGAGATCCCACCTGTTGCCGGGGCACGTGTAGGTCCCCTTGAAGTTCCCCTCGAATACCTTGACCAGGTCAGACCTGTCATGGATTTGGTCAGAGGGGAGCTCCTCGAGCCACCTTCGAGTGGTGTCTGATAGGAAGAGGGGCAGTTGCCGGATGATTGCGTGGTCATCGTGCGCTCTGCCCAATTGGCATGCCAACCTGAAATCGGCTAGCCATAACTCGGGTTTAGTCTCGCCGTTGCACTTGATGAGGCTTGTGGGGGGACGAAAAGAACTCGACAGCGGTGTCCTCTGAATCGCTCTGCAGAAGACTCGAGGGCCCGGTGGGTCCGGGGACCGACGCCGGTCCTTGTCGCTGTCATAGCACCACCCTGGTGTGCGCTGTAGCCTCGCACCTCAGCATCACTGCTCCTGCGTCTGCGGTTCTCATTGATGTTGTGGCATGCGTCTTGAGGCTCGCGGTTGTCATGGATGTGTTCACGAACGGGGACCGCCCTCCTTGGTCGTGGGGAGTCCACTTGATGGACCAAGCCCTGCCTCTCACGTCGGGAGGGTTCAGGGTTTGCCCCGAAGCCGCTCCTCAATGTCTCGAGGTCGAGCTTTCGGCCTGTTGTGTGGCGGCCACCTCGAGGAGTCCCTGGACCTCCTGCTGGACGCGACGGGCTTCATGGTTCAAGGGGACCGGCATGTTGTAGAGAAGCATAGTCATCGCGATGATGTTCTAGCTGGCTCAGTTGAAGATGGGGCGCTCAATCGCGTCCCCCTCGATAATTCACCGTTGGACATCTCGGGCTCTAGCTCGAGCCCCTCCACCCTGTGGACGTCTGCGCTCTTGCTCGAGGGTCCGCTTGAGCTAGCACAGACATTCCCAATCCTCATCGAGCTTGGCTCGCATCTCATGGACTTGCGCAAGCTGGGCGTTGTGTGTGTCCTGGGGCACTTGTGCATTGTTTGGTGCAGCGGGTGGCTGCTCCTCCTGTCCCGCTACGATGAGGGCACCACCTACCGTGGTCGTTACCACGGGTGTGGCTATGGGGTTGACAATGTGTTTGCTTGATGTGACTCCTTCGTCGACGTGGAAGCACAACCCCGTGGGGTCATAGTGGTTGGGGTCAGAATCGGGGTAGCCGGAGTAGAAGACAGGGAACTACCCACGACACTCCTCCTCCAACTATCATCGCATCGTGCCGAGGGTGTAGCGCCTTAGGCCAGGAGTCTCTAAGGATCCTGGGTGCCTAGAGGTTGGCGTGGGAGCCAGCAAGTCCTTGATGGTGTGAAGGAGGTGTCCTGCGAGGTCCTCATACATACTCAAGTTGGTACTCAGTGGGGATGAGTACAACCTGGTAGTCTTGTTTAGACCAAATGGGAACCGGCGACGGGCCTCGAACAGCTCATGTGGGAGCAGATTAGGTGGCGCTAGAGCCACGCCCATAGGAGAGATCGTGTTTGCCCCCCTTGGTGAGCGTGTAGCGAGAATGAGGTCGGGGTCACCGCTGATACTTCTCAGTTCCTCCAATCCTAGGCATAGGTCTGCCAGGTTTCCAATCGAGGACCCTACGTCCTTAGCCGGGGATGAGGAAACTGAGGTGGATGTCGAATCGTAGCGGCAATGGTGGTCGCGTCGGCCGCGCCTCCTCCTAGGCGGGGAAGCATGGTGACGAGATCAGCGAGGGGCCCGTCGCATGGACCCAGAACTGCTTCCATTCGTGTTTCTAATTGAGAGCAGGATCATGTTATGGTCGTGGCCGCAGGCAGTCAGCAAAGGACTTGTGCCCAAGCGTAGTCGTGCAGATCCCTGTGGACATCATGTTGGGAGTTGTTGGAGCGTTGATTGGAGGCATGGAAGTCGGACTCGAGGGGTGGTCAATGACTTTTGAGGCCCAATCGAGGGGTAGCCACGGGAGTAGTGGTTGGATGGATAAGATCGAACTTAGGGAATCCAAAGCTGGCGGCTGTCGCGTAGTGTGTTGAGGGGGCATCAAAGGTGGAATAGTGCTAGGCATGGTGCTGCAGTACCAAGCAAATCACCACCCGTCCAGGGATGGGCGGTAAAAGTAGGATTTGACCGCTGTACACGACCACTATAGCATTGCTGTAGCCATGCGGTTAGGTAGGAGTTGGTCAAAGCATTAAATGCACTAACTCCCATATAGGGAGTAGGTGGATTCAAGGGTGGTAGTAGTAATTGACGGGGGGTCGTCCACTCAGGCGAACTTCCGTAACTCGACGAGGGCTCGACCACTCGAGGGGACTTCCCTCGCTCGAGGGTCTCATCGAGTGAGAGGCTATCTTGGTTCGAGTGATGCTGCTTGTGGACTGGCCCAACATAGCTTGGTGTACGTCGATGGGCCCGCATTTCTATTTGTGGGCTTCTAGGATGATTTTGGGGTTTTATTGTTGGGGGATTAATTCTTCCAGTAAGAGGGTTTAGGGTACCCCTTTATTCAGATACCCGACAATATCATTAAACATGAGATAGCCATCTCAAAGGGAACACAGGATAGCCATCCCGATAAAACCCAATGTAGCAACCTCAAACAACATCACCACGATTTATCAGCTTAAACCATTTGGCTAAGTCATGTGAGGATCTGGGCCACTCATGACCGTGAGCATGCATGATATATCGGTTTTAACTCTATGCAGAGGTGTACACTTTTGGGATCAGCCTCTTAGCCTATTACCGAGATAGGCTGGCAGAGGTCACAAGGAGGCTTTTCACATGGTCATAGGTAGCAGTAACCTGATCCATGATGTCCGAAAAACATGAGAGATGTACTCGTAGCTACTGCCCCGGTCTACAGATCAACCAAAACTCCCATGCTAGAACTTGTAACACCCTTCAAGCCATTGCTATGTTACCCGTCAGCAATCCACCCAACTACCCATGATGGTCCTGCTAATAGAACAAGCCAGTGCCCATTAGCCTAGAGATGTACAGAAGTCCTAGGTTGCCGCTCCATGAACAGGTCCACAAGAGGGTGGAGATACGGATACCCTCATCAACACGGGTCCCACTAGCATCTGTTTCCCCCGTCATTTACTACCAACCAACGATGCGGAATAGCATCCCTTCTCCAACGGCCAAAGCCAAGAGCCCACGGCTCCAACATATTTTAAGAAGCACGTTTTATCTTCATTAAACAGGTGAAAGGTGAGGTAGAGCACTAGCAACCTAATAACCTATCAACTAAAACCCCCATAGGTGATATATGGATAGAGTAGCCAGTCATTCCTATGGTTTGCCGATTTAAGACACATGCAATGTATTAATTAAAAGTGAATAGGCACAATGTGATCAAAGGTGCTGGCACTTGCCTTGGTTGATGTCCTGCTGCATGTAGTCCTCTAGGTCCTACTGATCCTCGTTCACCCATGTCTCGTTCTCTATACGCCACAATCATCAAACACGAGCAATATATACAAGCAAACATACTTTAATTCCAACAGTACACCAAAACATAATAAGAGTAGCAAACAATAGCATAGAACTATTCTACTCGTCGATACGATTCCAAAAAGTATAAGTTTGCTAAAAACGGAGTTAAAACATGAAAGTAATGGCCCATACAAGACTAGGCACGAATATGCAGAAAACAGGACTAAAATCTAAATACTTTTAAACTAAGAAGGACTAGATCATATTTAAAGAGAACTACAGGGGCTTTTCTGCAAAAGTGCCTATGGACCGCTGTGTGGCGGTGCACAGTTGGCCGGGTCCCATGGACCGGCCGTGGACCATCCCCGTGGACCAAGTCCACAGGTCCACGATGGACCGGCGACGGGGCGGGTAGACCCCAGCGACCTCGGCCATGGTCGCCGGTGGCGACCTCGCAGTAGTGGGGCTGCGGGGCATGCGGGGCCAATCTAAGGCCACGCACGCGTTGCACGTGTGCTTGCATGCACAATGAGCGGCACGACCGAGGCGGAGTGAGGCTGGAGCGGTGGGACGATGCATGATGGCGAGCGGCAGCGGCGGTGCTCCTACGGCGGCACACAGCAGCGCGCAGGACGGGCAAAGGCGACCGCGGAGGGCATCTCTGTGACCCTCACGGTCACGCAAAGCTTGTACACATGCTCGCCTTGGTGGCGGGCAGTGGGGAAGGCGAAGTCGATGATGGCGACGAGCTCAGTCGCTAGGGTTTCACAATTCGACAGAACCGGGAGGCGGCTAGGGTTACGGGTTGTGGAAAATGGCGCAGGAGGCAGCGCACTATGCTTTATAGCGCGCGGCGGTCCACGGTTCTTGTGCGGGCGGGCGCGACATGGGTGAAGCCGGAGTTCGGCTCGGTGTCATCTCCGTGAGGGAGATGACACTATTACTGTAGGCCCCACTTGGGTGGGCCCTACCTGTCAGCGGCGGTTGTCAGTGCTGAAATGGGCGGCCGTGGCCACGCGGGCGCCCTAGCACGGCCTGCGGCTTGCTAGGCTGCAGTTGCTGGGCCGCTCGGCCCACCGCGCGATGGTGCGCGCAAAGGCCAGGCGGCTGGCGGGCTGCGGCCTGGCGGCCTGCTGCGCGGCACTGGCGCCTGCTGGCCTGTTTGGCCGGCTGCGCTGCTGCTGCCTTGGCCATGGCTGGCCAGTGCTGGCCATGTCAGGATGGGGCTAGCCATGCCAGGCTGGGGCTGGCCATACTTGGCCAGTAGAGGCTGGGGGTGGCGAGGCCCCACAAGGGACCGGCCTAGGCTAGTTAAACTAGGTTTAGTTAGTCTAGGAATTAGAGAGGACAAGTTAGAGCATGTTAGTAACTAGAAAGCAAGGCAAAGATTAAACAACAAGCTTAACCAAGTCAACCGATACGTATGCAACAGCATGAATGCAACAATGCATGGTTTCTAACGTGCTACATATTTTAAAGTAATTCATAAAATATTTATAATTAGCCTATGAATGTAAAGCATCTATATAGAAATAAAATCAAATTCATTTAATATTAAAAGTTCAAAATCAGGGTGTTATATCTACTAAAGACGCCGACATAACCTCCTTTATCGGGTCAGGCTCAGGCATTGACTCAGCTCTGGAATTAACAGAGTCGGCAAAAGGAATAGAAAGATCTAGATGCTTCCTGAGGTGACCCTTGAGGAGCCCTTCATGATATCCCTCGAGGAATCTCATGATTGGGTGTCTGATTAACAAGTCATCCTCTTCCATATCAAAGATGAAGACATTCAGGAGGATGGTGACCTTGTTAATAGAGACAGAGACATTCTTTGCAATGTCGCAACTCTCGACCAATCTCCTAGAAGGTAACTTAAGAAATTTGTTGGTCGGGGTTAGCGGTTCCTCGCCTAGGCACGCTGATGCTAAAGATTTGGACATTACACTAACTACTACAGCATGGTCGTAAAGAGATTCTACAGTGATCCTATTTATGATACAAGGAATGGATGTGAAGCAGGATAGGAGTTTAATGACATCAGATGATGTCTCTGCCTCACTGAGCCATTCATTACTCATAATGGATGTGAGCTCTTCAGTAGTTGCCTTGTGGCAGCATACCTAAGGATGGGTAGGGATGTGATCATTGGGAGCTCTACGTGCTAAAGATTTCTTTTGCACAGGATAGTTCAAGACATTGCCAAAATCAACAAAGAGATTAGTCTCGATGTTAAGAGGATATTCCAAGGGATGAATTAATTCTTCCCTTGGAGGAGTTTGTGGTTGTGGTTTAGGTTTGACAGCTTGGAATGTGGCTAACGGAATTTTGGCTGTCGAAGGTTCATCCCTAGGAATTAGATCTTCCTCAGGAGCTTCGTTATGATCATCAGTGTAGGCGGTGTTCTCGAGAATGGTCGCAAGAACAACCTTACCTTCACTAATGGGTAAATGAAGGAATGCTCCTTTAGAGGCTAGATCAAGGAATTGTGTGGAATTTTGGCTAAGACCGAGGTAGAAATGTTGCATGAGGGTCGGCTTGGTTATAGCTAAATCTGGGCCAAAGGATGCTAAGTCATTAAGACACACCCAGGCTGCAGCTAGAGACTCCTTCTCTTCTTTCTTGAAGTTCAAGATGTCTCTATGAAGACGAACTACGTGGGAAATAAGGAAGTAAGACAGAACTTGGCTTGTACCTTCTTCCATTCTCCTCCTATACTACCTATGTAGCGAGTATAACACCGTCTAGCTTTTCAAGTCAAAGACAATAAAAATAGCTTCCACTTAAGGGTTATTCGCCTCATCCTTTGGATGTGGATGCACAAACAAAGTTGTTTGAAATCATGTAGGGGTGTATAGGGATTCTCATCTCCTTCTCCTGAAAAGGGATTCTCCTAAACCATCACTATGAGACTCGAGCGAAGCTCATAGTGATAGGCCATAATGGCCATTGATGAACTCGACGACTCCAACTCAGCGCCCGATGGAGTCACGAATCAAAAAGAGTTGTTTGATCCATTGGATGTGTAAAATATTTTAATCAAACAAAGATAACTAATGATTTCTAGCCTAGTTAAAATAGCTATCGTTCCCCGGCAACAGCATCAGAAAGCTTGTTGACACTAGAAGTGGCAAATGGTTATACCGCAAGCGTACAGTAGTCAATGTAACCTTCACCAGGAGTATTCCAGGTATCGTCATTTCCACAGGAATGTGAAGTGGTTCAACTAGGATCAAGGTCGTCAGGTTCTGATCAAAGGGTATAGGATTGGGTATAGAGAGGTCTAACTAGCAAAAATATCAGGCTGCAGTACTCTACGTATAACGAGGTTTACCACCTCTATCCTATACTGGGGGTGATAGAGGAAATAGCCAATCAAGTTAAAGAGGTTTTCACCTCCTCCCTCACTAAGGCGACTACCCTATTCAACCCTGCTGTCACAATGTTAACTTGCCTAACACACGTATAGGGAACTCTCTGCCTAGCAAGGTCTGTCACTCTCACGCTAGGTGTCCTACAGTGCGACAAGTAGCTCACACTGGTAAGATGTTGTCTAGACACCACATCTATAGTAATCTTACTACTCTAAGCGCATCTAATGCTTCGAGCAATTCACCAAAGTAAAATAGTGTGCCAATAAAAAACTAAATACTTAAAGTACCAAACCAGAATATTAAATACTAGAAAAGACTTGAATGTAAGACTTACACGAAGACTCGCATCCACTGAGGTGCTCCTCGGAGAAGAGTCCTGACAGGCTGGGACTCCTCCTTGGGACTCCTCACTCTCTTACCGCTATTCTCACTCTAAGCTACTAAAGTAGTCTTCTTCCTATGATACATGCCTCTAATGTGAAGGATTAGGAGGGTATTTATAGGGGAGGTGGAGTAGGGCCCACTCCAGCGCCACATCATCGATCTGTGTGCCTTCAGTCTCCCACCATTGGATCAAACCGACCTCCAAATTGACCTTGATGGATGGCAGTGATCAAACCAGCTGCATGGAGGCATGCACACATCGATGGGGTGCAACCGACCTTGGGAGCACCCAAGAGGGGGTCAGCCGACCCCCTCTATGGCAGGTGGGCCTCCTGGTGGGTGTCCCCACATGTCATGGAGTGTGTCCTTGGTGCTGGTTGAATTGTGTTGATAACGGTTCCTTTGTTGTGGGCCCATGAATCCTTGTGCAATGATCCTTGAGCGTTGATTTGAAGTGCACTTGTGATCCAAGGGTTGAAGTTGAGCTTGGAGAGCTTCACGTGGATAGTGCCAGCTTGGCACCCTCTGGGCCCACAATGTCAGGATCAGCCGACCCCCCACTGTAGCTCCAGTGAGCCAACTCTGCTCCTTGCTCATTGCTCATTGCTTCCATGATGCTGAAGTTCATGTAGCAAATTTGTAGTGTTGCTACTTCTTCCTTTTTAAGCTTCTAGACCCTTAAAAGTACCTGATCAAGTACCTGTGACCAAATAATGTCATGTACATGGGAAACCAAGTTATTTGTACCTATATCACTACTTTTTTTGTTGATTCTTCCCTGAAATAAGTGTCATGTTGATGGTTATAGTGGTATAAAATAGGGCATAATTACCGTCAACAATCAGCTACAACATTACTTTTGAAAACTTCAAAATGAGTTTACAATATAAAAGTTTTTTAAGCTAACAAGTTAAAAATGGACTCTTATCTATCTTCTTGCTTGCTGAAAGACTTCAAGAAGTTCCTCAATGCTTTTCAGATGGTCACGAAAAAAGTTGACTTCATCAACAAAGTTTCATTAAAGTGTCATCTTTGATAGTTCATCTAACATGCCCTCTAATTCAATAACCTAGTGAAGCTAGAGTTTTTCTAACATTGAGAAGGCATATAGGATGAACATATTGCATAACATGATAATCCAATGAAACTTAAAATATCCCCTTAGATTGGGTGCAGTTATTGTTCATTATAATTGTCTTGTTGTTGAATCTCGTCAAGTACCAGGTTTTGTTGGCAAATTGATCTTTCACCCATAAGTTCCTGACCCTTGGAGATTTGTGGAATATACCTTCATATACGACATTACTTTAAAACCCAAACTTGGTACGAATCCTTGATTCTTTTGTTAAGTATGTGTCATGCCTTGATTCTTTTCAACTCCAACACATGCTACCTCCTTGACATCATGTGACAACGAATATCTTGCTTGGATATCACTTTGATTGTGTCCTCTAAGGTACCATGACCCATGACTTGGAAACATCATCGAAACCTGGGGTCACTTGTGTGGTCTTACTACTGCGTATTCGCTGTTACCCAAGTCTATGATCATGATCCATTATAGCCCCTAGTTAGGGTGATGTCATCCTGATTACACTTCTTAGGGATTCAAAGTTGTTCTTTGAGTTCCTAAATGCCTTGTGATTCTGAACAACTCTAAATCTCGGTTACATTCTCAATCTTGCAAAATGTGGGTTACTACTGTTGTGCCCTATAGTGGTGCTGTGTCCCATAACCATGGTGCCGCGATGGAACCTAGGGTTTCTTGTGTGTTCGGATCACACAGGTTTCTACTGGGTGCAACTAGGTATCGAGGTTTGTGGGCATGAGCTACTATAGCTTCACAACTAATGTACCCCTACTCTTTGAACCAATCTTGAGAATCCTTACTTAAAACTCCCCTTGAAAACCAAAATACCTTGTTAGTGGCAACCTCTTGCATATCTTGGTTGCATCTTTTGAGTCACACCTTGCAGTTTTATGAACTTCTGTCAAGTTGATTTACTTGACACATTTCTTTTTCCATTGCTTACCCCACGGGATTTTGTTGTTCAAAAATCTCGGGATGAGATTTCTTTAAGGGGGTAGGATTGTAACATCCCAAATGTTAATACGTAATCAAAATATTAATAATATGCATTATCAAGCATAAACATTGAGCATCATGGCATAATTGCATTCATGTTTTAATCATGTCTTTTCTGTGTTTGTTTTATACATAAAATGATGATGCTTACGGTGTTTCTTTAGTTTCTTGTCCTCTTATGTGAACTTGCTTGCTTTAAGTATTTTTTCATTGATTGATTTGTTGGGTTCTGTTAGTTTGTATTTAAATACCTAATTGTTATGTTTGTGGCCATGTTTAATTTCAAAATCCTTCAAATTAAAAATATCCCTTTTATCCCCTTTTCTATAATTCAAAATGTAAAAGGAATTTGGATGCATGGTAAAAAGCAATTTTGTAGATCTTGTTGAGACCTACAAAGTTGGTATTCAAAGGTTTTTAAGTTCCAATGAGGTTTTAAAAGTAATTTTAAAAATACCAAATTTAGATTTTTGTCTGCTTTAAATTTAAATTCAAATCTCCTATTTACATTTAAAATTTGAAAATGTTCATATTGAGAAAAGTGTAGATCTTTCAAAATCATGAAAACTTTGTTTTTGGATATTTTCATATTCTATTCAAAAGTTTGGAGTAATTTGAAAAATGAAGCGAGTGGCATTTCTGTAATTTCTTTAAATTGGGTAGGCAAGCTGTTCGCCGCCACCGACGACCTTCGACGAAGTTCCAGGCGCGCCCGTGGTGCAAGCAGCTGCTTTGACATGTCCGAGCCACCCTTGCGTGTCACTTCGTCGTCCATTCCTTTCGCTTATATTTATGGAGCCGCCGTGGTTGAGTTTTCCCTTTGCCCTGTTTTGCCGCTGCCGTCGTGTTCACCTCACTGGCAAATTCGCCTCCACCGCTTCAACGGCATCCTCCAGCTCTTGCCATTAGCTTCACAACTCCATCGAACGTCCGTTAAGCAGCTCGCCTCGCTTTACGATGCCCAAATCACCAGCGCCGCAGTCATCTTCTTCGCATGCGACCGGAGCACCACCCCGAGTCGCCTCGCCGTCGGCATAGCTCCACGGTGAGCTTAGCACTGCGTTAACTCACGCAATGGCATCGCCTTGAATCCCTATAGCTTTCCCACGTGCTTGCCAAGCCTAGCTACCTCCAAAGAGCACCGCCGTCCTGCTGCTCCGCCGCCAAGCTGAGGGCTAGTGTGGCCGTGCCGCCACGAGCCATCTGAGACCAGGCTTGTTGGGAATATGCCCTAGAGGTAATCATAGAGATGATGATATTCTGGTTGTATCTATGACATGCATAAAGTGTTTAATGAATATCCATTATAGAAAACTTGTGTTGATTGGCAATTATGTGCATTGTTTGTGGAACTCAATTACTTGAATGGTTATTCTAAAATTGTCCCTGGTCGACCTTCTGTTGATGCAAAAAGGCGTTGGATCTGCAAACACACCGGGCTAATACCCTAGTTCGATATCAAGGCGTGCCAGTCAATTTGACCTGTTAATCGACAAGGATGATAAATTTAAATAAGATCCGAACGAGACGACAGCGATACGCCCGGACGTCAAAGCTCAGATGATATTCAATAACTTTTGAACAAATCAGACGAGACGACAGCGATACGCCCAGACGTCAAAGCCTGAATCATGCTCGGTAAACACGGAACCTGCAAGGTCACTGGAGATCAAGTTGATGCAGCCCGCCGATTCTTGAAAGAACTCGTCGAAAAGGAAAAGGTACTGGTGACGAAGTCATCGAAAAGTAGATTGCTTGAAAAGTAGATAAAAGTAATAGATTTGTTGTATTTGATTGTGTATCTTTTTACATTGTCTCTCGGTACATATTTATACCCTGGTACTATGAGTCCTAAACAGACACGACAAAGTATTACCTAAACAAGTCTTATACCTAAGGAATAAAAAATAACGACTCGTACCAAGGTCAGACTCAAAAATAAACTATTAAAATAATGGCACAAATATTGCCAGTTTCCTTATCCATTGCTTTACGATGAAACCTCTATCGGCACGCTCCTCATCTCTGTAGATTCAATCGGCAAAACCCATCGATAATGTCTCAGATCTGCTTTCCACGTCCTTCAGCTCTGCTTTCCATCGGCAACCATGCCTCTCTCTCCATCGGCAATAGCCCTCTGGCTTCATCGGCAATGTACGAGATCAATATGTCTTTTATCGGCAATCATCCTACGGCAACTCAAAAGCAATACTGGAGAATAACCACTCCCTTGCCGATCGGCACAGTTTTCGGCTTATATTGGCACGTGTCAAAAAATGGTGTCAACACATGCCCCCAATTTTGGAGTGTAAAATACTTTATGCGCCGAAATTTCCTCCAGGTCATAATTGCCCAAACCGCTTGAACTTCTCCTCGAGAGTTGCGCGTGTGGTAGTGGAAATCTTGTACCAACAGGCCCATATAATGCTTTCTCCGCCGCGGCCCATTTTTCATCTACGATTCAAACCCTAGCTTTTCTCTCTCCAGCGGCGACATCAACAGACGATCCTTCGACGAACTCGATCATCGGCACTCTTGACGGTGATCCTTAGCCTCCATTAGCATTCTTTGCCTTCTCCATCTCTGTCGCGGCCATGGCTATTCGTTTTGACGTCCCCAAGGTTAGTCTTTTTCTTTTGCCTATCCTCTGACATTTCGTTTCTCCTTCTCTACGTAGTTCATGACTCTTCCTTGTTCCCAATCTTTAATCTCAGGAACTTTGCAATAATCTTCTTATTCCAACGCATCAGAATCACTTTATCTTCCTAGGCCCAATGGGAAATCCAGACCCAACCGACATCATAAACGCAGAAACCAATCGAATCCCCTTCAGAGCTCAGAATTTTGACTTGGGATTCTGGACTGATACCTTCCGTTCCTGGCCAAAAACCACCAAGGGATGGACAGATTGGTATTTGAGGGTCGCTAGGCCAATGGAGCTATATTGGGCGGAACGCAAATTAGAATAATGCATCAGAATATCTATTGCCGATATGGAGAGGAATGAGTCTTTGTTAATTGCCGCCTCCTATTTCTGGTCAGATACCCTGAATGCCTTTATCTTTAAACATGGGCCAGCTTCTCTCACCCTTGCCGATGTGTACATGCTCACTGGCTTGGACATCTCCTCTGCCGATGACAACTCACTGTTCCAGCGAAAACCTGAGCATTGGCTGACCACCAGGAACATTAGCGGCTGGACTGGCTATATCAGCGAGTATAAAAAATCTGGTTCAGTCAGTCATAGGGAACATTCAACTTTTTGATTATGTGGCTGGAGAAATTTATTTTCTACGGCAGAACAGTTGGACCAACCAACATGCACCTTCCTGCAGCAGAGCTGTTGGCTAGTGGCGTTCAACTCCCACTGGGTCGATACCTTCTTGGCTCAGTCTACCATCTCCTCCACCAAGTATCACAAAGGCTGCTGCAAGGTAAATCCATCGGCAACCTGGGGGGTCCCTGGTGGTTCATCAATATGTGGTTGAATGCCCATATGCACAAGTATTTCCATATTGACCTGTTCGCCCAGCAATTCCCTCGAAGTCTTCCTGAAGATTATCAACTCGGGGAAGAAGAATCGGCAACGCGCCCCCCTATCAACTTTGGAGAAGCACTGGCAGTACTACCAGGGGCAGAGGCAAACAGAATCCAGATCGACAATCTCTTCCATAGCCTCTACATCGGCATCCCCTCTGAGCTTCGGGCCTGGGTCCCGTATGTTGATGAAGCAGCAAGATTCCCTCTTTCCTTTAACCTTACCGATGAGGCCCTGAACTAGGATGCCGACATTCTTAGGGCAATAATCACTCCCCGTGCTATCCCGGTCAACATTTTTGGAAGTGGGAAGAACATTAATCCCACATATGAGTTCTATTATCCATCGACAGCAGCAAGACAACTAGCTTTTGGACAACTGCCCATCAACCTATGTTTTGCCGATGTGATTAAACCGAGAGAGACTATTACGAGCCGTGTGGATTGGCACAAGATTGTTACTCTCCTTCCCGATGCCGATACCTCAAATGTCGATCTAACTGATTGGGTACCGGCTTCTTTTGTCACCGAGTCCTTCAAATTATGGTGGCAAGAATGGAAAGAGCAGCTATTCTTTGCCTCTCCTCATTTTTACTGGAACCTCATTGATCCCGATCACGCCATCCCTGCCAATGCAGTAAGTCTGACCCTCTGTACTTCTTTCAACTCCCCTTTAATCCATCGGCAACTAACCCTTTTTTTCAACAGGTTGATGACCCAGTTCCAACATTGAGTAAGAGTGGCAAGGTCATACGGCTGCAGCCGATTTCCCCGGTATCCATCATCGGCCATAGAGCTCCCTCGCTAGATGCTCCAGTGGGCCGTGGTCGTACCAAGAAAAACACCAAATCGGTCACATTTTTGGCACAGACATCTCAGGTAACCACCTTACTTTCTTTTGTAGATGCCGATTACTGTGATTTACCGATTTCACATTTCATGGCGCGAGTTCTACACCTTTAGAATCTTCATCGGCAATTCGCCCTTCGTCTCCTCCTGCAGCGCCTTCGTCGC
Organism: Bothriochloa decipiens; assembly: GCA_023333625.1. Classification (NCBI taxonomy): domain Eukaryota; kingdom Viridiplantae; phylum Streptophyta; class Magnoliopsida; order Poales; family Poaceae; genus Bothriochloa; species Bothriochloa decipiens. The sequence goes on from CM041628.1 coordinate 51,092,251, forward strand.
CCCACCTTGTTGTCCTTGATGATTCTCCAGAGGTATTCTTTATTCAAACCTTAATTATGGGATCGGCACTTTTACTCATCTGTCTCTCTTGCAGCACCGAGTGATTGCATCGGCAACCGTCCCAAGTGTACCGATTCCTCAGCCATCCATTGCCGATGCCCCCAAGCCGTCCGATGCCGATATCTTACAGCACAAGCGTAAGGCTTCATCGGGCGAAGAATCACAATCCAAGCGGGCAAGACTTACACCATCTCCGTCGGCGTCCTCGCCTCGCCCGATATCGCCTGACATATCTGTGCGGACCTCTCCATCGGCACCTGCTCTTCCATCGGCCATTGTACCCATACAAGGATCTTCATCGGCATCGGTATCGCAGCAGCAACCAATCGAGGTACCAACACAAGGAACGTCATCGATAATTGTACCTGAGGTTGTTTCTCCGAGCCAAAGGTGAGAGATTGCCTTGAAATAGGTGCGTTAACTCCCTTAGATAACCTTTAACACTTTGGGCTCTTCTGCTGACATCATCCTTTCCTTTTTAGGAGCCAGATTCCCCCGATAGTCTATTCTCCTTCTCTATCAGTGGGATTGTTCCCGATGATGAAGATTCTGAAGAAAGCTCTGCTCCAACCCTTGGAGTTCTATCACCTGAGACCAAGTCAAAGCTGGAGACACTGTTATTATTGCTGCAACAGGAGATCTCTCTACTGATCCAAGATTCTGACTCTGCAAGAGCAATTTTTAAAGGAATTCGAGGTCATATTTCTGCCGATGTTGAGGAAGCACTTTTCCAGGCTGCTCATCTGGAGAGCCGGCAGTTGCAGTATCAAAGGGTTGCCTAGCGGATTGCCGATAGAGCCACTCAGGCAAAACTCCAGGAGGACATGATGAAGCATAAGCAACTTGCCGATGAGAAGCACAAAAACATTGGTAAGTTAAAAACCTCTTGTGCAGATCTGGAGGACAAGATTGCTCAACTATCGGCAAGAAGAGAAACCCTGCTAGCAGAGCTGAGACAGATTGAAGGGGCCTTGGATGCAGCAAATCATGAGAAGGCCCAAATGCCCGAAGCTGTCAAGACTCTTCAGCAAGAAAGGGACAACCAAGTCCTCAAGACGCTGGCGCTCAAGAAGAAGATCAAGCCAGTTGAAGGCAATGCCGATGAAGATGCAAAGATACTGGAGGAAGCTGACCAAATTCGCCTGCGTGCGATATCAACTATCCACTCATTGTTGAACTTGTAAACCTCCCTTTTCATCGGCAATGTGATGAATCGGTAATTTGTAACACTTCACATTAATGTAGTGCCGATACATTCTTTTTGAACAAGCACTTTATCTATATACATATATTTTATTGGCAAGTGCTAAGAATCTCATCGGCAATAGGAAAACCGTGTTGATATCTGCCGATGGATCTTCACTTTTGCGCTTCAGCTGTCATTCTTGAGTTTCTGCTCCACGGGAACTTTCCTCTTTGTGCTCATGTTGCATTTTCCTCATTTGAGTCCTTGTTAGACCTTTAGGGCACCATTGAGGAAGCTTCGTCTTCCAGACGGGTTGATAAATTTTTGCACTTGAACCTGGGCAATTTGTATTGGGATCCCTGCAGAGTACTGTTTCATCATGGACTCCTACATTGGTCATCTCCTCGAGCTCCTTTTGATTCATCAGCAAACAGTCAGCATGCCTGCCTAGTCTTTCATGTACACTGGTCCTGCCCCCCAGCCGATCATGTACCGACACCCCTTCTCTGATCGGCTTACCGATGTATCTGCTCCGATCACCATAGCGCAGCCTTCTTTCTGCCCGATTGATTCAATCATAACCATTGCACTTGGGGCAACTATCAACAGTAGGCAATTTAGTGCCTTCTTCCCAACAATAGATGAAGAAGGGGCATCTCCAATGGTCTTTGTGCCGATGCCACGCTCCCCAATGCAACTCTTCTCGCCGATGCCGATAGCGGTTACTTGGAATTCTGTACGGAGCTGGTCTAGGAGGCCTTCTTGAACTACTGCTTTCTTCAACTATCTCTTTCCCCTTCAAGTCATCGGTAGTTGCTTGATTTCTAGGATCCACCGATGCTTTACTGCTTACCGATGTCAGCACTTTGGTCTTGTTTACGGCCTCCACTATGTTTGCTAGGAAAGGATGCTGATCAATCTTCATCGGCCTCTAAGCTTTAGAATTGTCAAACTTGATCCTCCTAGATTCAATTGCTGATTGCAACTGCTGCCTGAAAACCTTGCAGTCATTGGTACTGTGCAAAGTTGCATTATGCCATTTGCAGTACCTAATTTTCTTCAGTTCATCTGCCGATGGAATCACATGATTGGGTGATAGCTTGATTTGGCCCTCTTGAAGTAGCAGATCAAATATTCTATCGGCCTTTGTGACGTCAAATGTGAATTTCTCTAGCTCTTTCTGACCAAAAGGACACAATAAAGGTTTTTTACCTTTTACCCACTCAGCCAGGCCGATAGTTGGTTCTTCATCTGAATCTGACTCCTCTGCCTCTACAAAGGACACCTTCTTGTTCTAGCTCTTTCTATGTTCTGGAGCTTGAGCTCTTTGATCAGAAACCCTCTGCACAATATGACTTAAACTTTCAAACTCCTGATCATCGTATTTGTCCCTGAGATGCGGCAACAAACCCTGGAAAGCCAAACCAACTAACTGACGGTCATCAAGCACTAGGCTGTAGCACTTGTTCTTCATGTCTCGTACCCTTTGCACAAAATTCTCTATCGATTCGTCGCTTCGCTGTCTTAATTTCATTAAATCGGTAAGCTTCTTTTCATGGACACTAGCAAAGAAGTATTTATGAAATTGCCTTTCTAGATTGGTCCAAGTAAGAATAGAGTTCGGTGGCAATGATATAAACCACGTGAATGCTGATCCAGACAAAGAGGACGAGAATAAACGGATCCTCAGCTCATCCCTGTTCGCTGCTTCCCCGCACTGGATAATGAATCGGTTGATGTGCTCCATTGTTGACGTATCATCTTGCCTAGAAAAGTTAGTGAAATCTAGCACCTTGTACCGATTCGGGAAAGGAATTGAGTCGTAAGATGAAGGATATGGAGTCTGATAAGAGTAAGTATCGATCTTGGGCTGAATCCCAAATTGTTCTTTCATCACTTCTGCAATCTTATCGGTCAAGAGTGCATCCTGATCTTGCCGGTGCACTGGCTGGATCTCTACTGGAGGCGTTGGCTGATATGCTTCTACATACCCCTGTGGCACTTGGCTTGGATAAATCGGCATACTCACGGCACCAATCTACAGAGTAAAGTTCATCGGCTATTTTGCCGATGCTTATTCCTGGAAAGTTGTCTGTGGACTATACCGTTGAGTCCCTATTGCTTGGTGGCTTGGTTGAATAGCAGGTTGTTGAATTGGCGCTTGCCCTGACCAATTGAGACTGTAACTCATCGGCACCTGGCTTGCCGATGGCTGATAGCTTGTAGACAATTGATGCTCTTGTATAGACGGATGATAGCCAGCATAATTGCCCTGAATTGCAGGTAACCCAGATTGAGATATGAATGGTACTACAGGCTGCTCTGTAGTGGAAGCTCTCTGTTGAACTGGTGGAGGATTAGTCAATGGATTCGCATAAGATATCTGTTGCGGAGGTGCGTAGAATCCCATTGACAATGGCTATATAGCAGGAGGTACAATAGAATAATACGGCGCTTGAGCCACCGGCCGATTGGAGTAGCCGATGTCATTGGACCCTTCCCTGCTACATCATGCACTTGAGGCCGTCCAGAGTTGGCAGTAGATGGACCTGGAGGCATACCGTATCCCCACCAATTAGCAGCAATGTGACTATGTTGACCTGAAGGACCTGACATTGTCGATGCCAATAAATCTGTGCTCAACTAAGTACTAGGCTTCTCCTGAGATATTAGACCTGATCCTATCGGTGTGGCTTTGATGATGGATGGTCCTGATATAGCTGAAAGAGTAGGCGCTTCCATACTCTCAACGGCTGGAGTTGCCGATGGAGTACTGGTAGATGCCGATCCTGGCTGATGATATGCCGGCCCGACATACCCTGGTGCTTGTCCATCCCTTAACGTTTGCACAACAGCATTGTAGACAGTATTGGACAGCACGGTTGAGTGGTTGATCAAAGCTTGATTTAATGCAGAATTAACCATCTCCTGTAATTTACCAGGGTTAGAGTCAAAGGTTACCTACCGAGGCAACGGCAGATCTTGCTTCTGGATGACTTCTCCTCCCCTATTCATGCTGAAAGACTTCAAGGAGAGTTGCCTGTAATCCTCCATAGCTTTTTCCATGGCTTGCCTCTGATCCTCCTTGAGATGTGATTCTGATATCTCGATGATGTTTTCTGGAGTGATATCAGTAGGATTCTTCATGATAAATCTGTTGATTTGGTCCCACCGAGCGTGCCAAAAGATGTGTTGATGCAAAAAGGTGTTGGATCTACAAACACACCGGGCTAATACCCTGGTTCGATATCAAGGCATGCCAGTCGATTTGACCTGTTAATTGACAAGGATGATAAATTTGAATAAGATCCGAACAAGACGACAGCGATACGCCCGGACATCAAAGCTTAGATGATATTCGATAACTGTTGAACAGATCAGATGAGACGACAGCCATACGCCCGGACGTCAAAGCCTGAATCGTGCTCGGTAAACGCGGAACCTGCAAGGTCACCAGAGATCAAGTTGATGCAGCCCGCTGATTCTTGAAAGAACTCGTTGAAAAGGAAAAGGTACTGGTGACAAAGTCATCGAAAAGTAGATTGCTTGAAAAGTAGATAAAAGTAATAGATTTGTTGTATTTGATTGTGTATCTTTTTACATTGTCTCTCGGTACATATTTATACCCTGGTACTATGAGTCCTAAACAGACACGACAAAGTATTACCTAAACAAGTCTTATACCTAAGGAATAAAAAATAACGACTCGTACCAAGGTCGGACTCAAAAATAAACTATTAAAATAATGGCATAAATATTACCAGTTTCCTTATCCATTGCTTTACGATGAAACCTCTATCGACACGCTCCTCATCTCTGTAGATTCCATTGGCAAAACCCATCGATAATGACTCAGATCTGCTTTCCACGTCCTTCAGCTCTGCTTTCCTTCGGCAACCATGCCTCTCTCTCCATCGGCAACAGCCCTCTGGTTTCATCGGCAATGTACGAGATCAACATGTCTTTTATCGGCAATCATCCATCGGCAACTCAAAAGCAATACTGGAGAATAACCACTCCCTTGCCGATCGGCATAGTTTTCGGCTTATATTGGCACGTGTCAAAAAATGGTGTCAACACCTTCCTGTGAGAACACATTTGAATATTAGACCAGCACATGTATTAGTTGATGGCTATGTTTCATAAGTCATGGACATGGAGATGTCAAACTAATAATGTGGGCACATGTGAGACATGTAGGCTGGACTGACCTGAGAAGAGATTATCTCTATTCACGTCATGTACGTTATGTCCTTAGACCTAAGATTGCGGTATGTACTCAAGATGTGAAATGGCTGCTTAGGGATTACCGAATGCTACTCCGTAACTGGGTAGTTATAAAGGTGGTCTTTAGGTGGTCGGGAAGCATGCTATGAGACATAGACAGTTAAGATGGAATTTGCCCCTCTTTGCATAAGAGATATATCACTGGATCACTCAAGTGATTGGATCAACTAATGCATGGTCATGCTTTGGTTAAGAGTTAACCCACGAGTTGAATGATATATCCATGGTAAAGGGAATTACATGTACGTCGTCATAGTGGGTCGTCTGATATGGTCTTCGTGTATGCAAAGGAGTTGTCACATCTTGCTAGAGGCCACTGTCAACTATTGGTCGAGTAGGAGTACTCGGTCCATGTCTATGTGTGCGTGAACCCATAGGTCGCACGCCTAAGGGCTGGAAGCCTAGTTCGGGTTCAACCCAAATTGGACAAGGATTAGGGTTCCTTATGGGCCTCTAGGTCGAGGTCGCATAGGGACGCCTATATAAGCAAGGGGCAGGGGCGAAGCAGATCGGATCAATCGATTCAGCCGCCGTCGTCCACCCCACGCTCATGCTTTTGCTCCTCCTGGACCTAGCAGTCTGGTTGTGCATTGCTTCTTCCTGCACATGTGTGATACCTTAGACGTGCTACATCTGTGGCAAAGGGATGGACCTGGTCAGTCATGGTGGTCGACAACTGGTCGGCGCCCAGTAGGACTGGTCGGCGACTAGCTGAACATGGTCGGGAATGTGCTCAGGAGATCCGCAAGCGAAGGGTGTACTTGACGGACAACCATGCAACTGCACGGCACTGCTATGATGTATTCAACTACATCGAGTCTTCCACTGCACCTGCGCGTCTAGTGGTAATCCTATGACCTATATCTAGCAGTAGATCCTAGTTTATGAGGTAGAAAAGTTTTGTTTTCTGGCTAGCGTAGCACCCTCATAACCCAACAGTGGTATCAGAGCCATAGCTGCCTTGTTATAGGTCCTGCTATGCACATATGTTGATATGCACTGATTCTCTGATCTTGGTTCATCATCTTGCCATGTTGGTCTTGTAACAATCTACTCGTATCGGTCGGGATTCCGCCATCCGAATTATGTGATACATGTAAAAACTGTCTTGGTGAGTTTGAGATCAATCAGATTGATCTAAAGGAGCCTTAGGTCAAGTGCCGAGCACATGCGATGTGCAGCGGTGGTAGATGGGATCTATTACCAGACACTGGTTTATCGAGAACAGTCTTAGGTCATGCAACATTAGATGTATAGATATCGGCGAACTCTGTTTTGCAGAAATAAGTGATTGGTATAGCCCTTATGTGTATGAGATACATGTGTGTAATTAGTTCATGGCTTGCAAGTCATGAAGACAATACAGGCAGGAGCTTAGATGTATTGTCAGTTAATATAATGGCCTGCGTGCCAATCTATGATTGCTAGCCTTGGAGGATGCACCACAGATGGATGACATATACGGACCATGGAGATGGAGATCACCATGATGTACAGATTGACATTGAGATGGAGATCTCAAAGGAACAATAGGCTATACCAAGTCATATCTGTGTTTATATCATTCTTACTATGTTCTACTTTCATATGCTATAACGTTTTGTCTACGTTCGTGCGGTAGTGAAGTAGAACAATCCCTCGGTAATGTTTAAGTTGCATGCTTCCCCAAACCTTGCACTATCACAAGTCTTGTATGATTGATGGTGGGTCTATGAAATTAGGGTGCCACTGGTTTTCCATGACTAGGCAGGTTCATATAGGATACTTACTGTAAGAAGGTTTGGTTACTTAAACAAGATCATCCTAACAGTTAGGGATCTTGAAGCATGGGAAGGTTGGGTGCTTGGCATAGAGATGCTGGCCCAACAAAAAGAGTCATATGAGATATGATTAGCAAGGTGTTGCTTACCGATCTACCATATCGACTAGCGGTGATGCTAAAGCACACTGGTCGGATGTTAGTTGTGGGTCTTGAATCACTAAGTATCAATTGAGGGATATTGATTTTAGGGAGTAAAGTATATTTGATATGATTTACTCTTCATAGATACATTGTCTTAGTATTTTGTATTACTTTTTTTTGTAGATAAATGGCCGCCCGCAATCAACCATTTACTTTGTGTTCAATTCTTGAGAAAGATCAGTTGAATGGAACAAATTACACGGATGAGATCCGCAACCTGAGAATTGTTCTCAGGGCTGAGAAAAAGGAAGAAATTCTAGACCCCCCATTACCAGATGAGCCTGATGAAAATACACCTGCTGCTGAAAGAACCGCTTACAGGAGAGCAAGTGATGCAGATCTTGAAGTGAGTTGCCTTATGCTTGCATTCATGGAATCTGATCTGCAGATGTAGTTCGATAACAATCACTCAGTGAATGATATGATCGTAGTGCTTGAAGAGATGTTCCGTACATAAGCCAGTACTGAAAGGTTCAATGTCTCTAAAGTGCTTGTGGAAACCAAGCATGTAGAGGGCACAGCAGTAGGACCACACGTAATCAAGATGGTTGGTTACACTCAGAGGTTGGAGAAGCTAGGCTTCCCAGTTGGCCAAGAGTTGGCTACTGATTTTAACCTCTCGTCTCTGTAGCCCAGTTATGGAAACTTTATCTCAAACTACCATATGCATGGGGTGGAGAGAGGCTTGAGTGAATTGTGTGGCATGCTGAAAATAGTAGAAGTCAATATCAAGAAAGACAGAATAGGCCTCGGTTCAAGAGGAAGGGCAATTCTTGGAAGAAGAAGAAGGGCAAGGCTAAAGATGAGATCTCTAAGCCAAACCCATCTGTTGCCTAGGCTAGACCATCTGCAAATTCAGATTGCTTTTACTGTTAGGGGAAAGGTCACTAGAAAAGGAACTGCAAGGAGTTCTTAGCATCCTTAGAGAAGGATGGCGGTGGTAAAGGTATTACTGCTACTTGTACCCTTGTCATTCACGTTACGGACATTTTTCTCGCTAACTCCTACGTCAATTCCTGGGTATTCGATACCGGATCGGTTGCTCATATTTGCAATACGATGCAGTGAATGATAAGTGTTGGGAATATGCCCTAGAGGTAATCATAGAGATGATGATATTCCAGTTGTATCTATGACATGCATTAAGTGTTCATTGAATATCCATTATAGACAACTTGTGTTGATTGGCAATTATGTGAATTTTTTTTGGAACTCAATTACTTGAATCGTTATTCTAAAGTTTTCCCTGGTCGGCGTTCTTGAGAGAACACACTTGAATATTAGACCAGCACATGTATTAGTTGATGGCTATGTTTCACAAGTCATGGACATGGAGATGTCAAACTAATAATGTGGGCACATGTGAGACATGTAGGCTGGACTGATCTGACATGAGAAAGTCTCTATTCACATCATATACATTATGTCCTTAGACCTGAGATTGTGGTATGTACTCAAGATGTGAAATGGCCTACTTAGGGATTATCAAACGCTGCTTCGTAACTAATGGTGGTCTTCTGGTGGTCGGGAAGCATGCTATGAGACATAGACAATCAAGATGGAATTTGCCCCTCTCTACGCGAGAGAGATATCACTGGATCACTCAAGTGATTGGATCAACAAATGCATGGCCGTGCTTGGGTTAAGTGTTAACCCATGAGTTGAACCATATATCGAGTGGCAAAGGGAATAACTTGTATCTGGTCGTAGTGGTTTGTCTGATATGATCTTTGCATGCACATAGGAGTTGTCATGTCTTGCTAGAGGGCGATGTCAACTATTGGGCGAGTAGGAGTACCGGCCCATGTCAATGTGTGCGTGAACCCATAGGGTCGCACGCTTAAGGGGCTGGAAGCCTAATTCGGGTTGGACCCGAATTAGATGAGGCTTAGGGTTACTAATGGGCCTCCAACTCGTGAGCTCATTAGGGACGCCTATATAAAGCAAGGGGTAGGGGCGCTGTCAAAGGTTACACACCTTGAACAGCCGCCGTCGCCCTCCCCACGCTCACGCCTTCTTCCCTGCACGTGTGGGATTCCTCGGAGGTGCTACATCTGGAGCACTGGGATGAACTGCATGAAGGGGTTGACGTGATAGATGACCACGCAGCTGCACTGCCTGCTGCGACACATACGACTACATCGAGTCGTCTTCCGCTGCACCCGCGCGTCTAGTGGTAATCCTGTAACCTGCAACTACTAGTAGATCCTGGTTTATGAGGCAGAAAAGTTTTGTTTTCTGGCTAGCATAGCACCCTCATAACCCAATAGTGGTATTAGAGTCATTACTGCCTCGTTATAGGTTTGGTTTTGGGCATATAGTTGATATGCAGGAATAGTAGATGCAATCTACTAGGATTGGTTGCACATGTTGATAAGATCTATTTGTGAAACAGGGTGGTAGATGGAAACTCAATCTGTTTTTGTGCTCTTGTTGCGTGGCCGTGTAATGATATACTCATAATGGTTGGTTTAATCCACCACCTGAGTTAAGTGATACACGTAAGACCATACATGTTGGGCATAGATCAATGGGATTGATCTAGTGAAAATAGAGGGACTCTAAATGGTTAGGATTCAGGTTGATGAGATCAATCTGATGAGATTTTCATAGTGATTCCATAGATGTGATCTGTGTAATCCCGTTTGGTTTTCAGGGCGCTGCCCTAAAACCCGCGGGATCGTCGTTGCTACCTATCATAGCGCACAGAATCGTTCTACGCCTAACTTGTTTTTGCAGGAGATGATGTGATTGGTATGGCCCATGTGTATGTATGTAATTCATTCATGGCCTGCATGTCATGTAAGCAACACGGCTAGAGCCATATGTGTTGCCATTTGATGTATTGGCCTGCGCGCCGTCTTGTGATCTTGCGACTATGTAATTAGTATAGCTTGCGGCAAGATAGTTCTTGGAGGACTTATTACAAGAAGGATGCCACACATGGATCGTGGAGATGGAGATCAACATGATGGGTAAGATCGTGGAGATGGAGATCACCATGATGGGCAAGATGATGGAGATGGAGATCACCATTCATTAAAGGGCCATACCATGTCACTATGTGTGAATGTGATTCTCATTATTTGTTCTACTTTCACATGCTATTATGTTTTGTCTACATGAGTGCGGTAGTGAAGTAGAATAATCCCTCAGCAATGTTTAAGTTGAATGCTTCCCTAAACCTTGCACTGTCATAAGTCTTGTACAATCGGTGGTGGGTCTATGAAATTAGGGTGCCACTGGTTTTCCTCGACTAGGCAAGTTCGTATCGGATACTTACTGCAAGAAGGTTTGGTTACTTGAAGAAGGTCATCCTAACGGTTAGGGATCTTGAAGCATGGTAAGGTTGAGTGCTTGGCATAGGGATGCTAGCCCAACAACAAGAGTCATATGAGATATGATTAGCAAGGTGTTACTTACCGATCTACCATACCGACCAGCGGTGATGCTAAAGCTCACTGGTCGGGATGTTAGTTGTGGGTCTTGAATCACTAAATATCAATTGAGGGATATTGATTTTACTGGGAGTATATTCTATTTGATATAATTTACTCCTTCATGGATATATTGTCTTAGTATTTTGCATTACTTTTGTTGTAGATGGCCGCTCGTAATCAACCATTTTCTTTGCGTATAATTCTTGAGAAAGATAAGTTAAAAGGAACAAATTATACGGATTGGATCCGCAACCTGAGAATTGTTCTCAGGGCTAAGAAAAAGGAAGATATTATAGACACCCCATTACCAGATGAGCCTGGAGAAAATGCACCTGCTGCTGAAAAAGCCGCTTAAGAAAGCATGTGATGCTAATCTTGAAGTGAGTTGCCTTATGCTTGCTTGTATGGAATTTGATCTGCAGATGCATTTCAATAACAATCACTCAGCAAATGATATGATCATGGTGCTTGAGGAGATGTTCCGCACGTAGGCCAAGACTGAAAGGTTCAATGTCTCTAAGAAGCTTGTGGAAACCAAGCTTGCAGAGGGTGCAGCAGTAGGACCACAAGTAATCAAGATGGTTGGTTACACTCAAAGGTTGGAGAAGCTAGACTTCCGAATCGGCCAAGAGTTGGCTACTGATTTTATCCTCTCATCTCTTCTACCCATCTATGGAAACTTCATCTCAAACTACCATATGCATGAGGCGGAGAGAGGCTTGAGTGAACTGTGTGGTATGCTGAAAACTGTAGAAGCCGACATCAAGAAAGGTGCCGGCAGTAGCCAAGTGTTGGCGATCCAAAATCAACCTCACGTAGCCAAGAAAGGAAGGGCAATTCTTGGAGGAAGAAGAAGGGCAAGGCTAAAGATGAGATCTCTAAGCCAAACCCATCTGCTACCAAGGCTGGACCATCTATAAATTCAGACTACTTTTATTGTAAGGGGAAAGGTCACTGGAAAAGGAATTGCAAGGAGTACTTGGCGTGCTTAGAGAAGGATGGTGGCGGTAAAGGTATTACTGGTACTTGTACCCTTGTCGTTCATGTTACGGACATTTTTCTCGCTAATTCATATATCAATTCCTGGGTATTTGATACCAGATTGGTTGCTCATATTTGCAATACGATACAGGGAATTATAAGAAGTAGAAGTGTGGAAAAGGGAGAGGTTGACTTCTGCGTGGGCAACAATGCAAGAGTTGCTGCGTTGAACGTCAAGACGATGCAACTTCACCTGCCATCAGGATTTATCATGGAATTGAATTATTGTTATTTTGTTCCTAGCTTAAGTCAAAACATTATATCACCTTATTTCTTGATGAAGGATGGTTATTCTTTTGTGAGTAAAGACAATGGTTGTGTGATCTCCACAAATGACATGTTTGTGGCTTTTGCATCCATTGTGAATGGGTTATTTATTTTAAATCTTGATGATGCACCTATCTGTAATGTTAGTGCTAAACGGCCTCGATTTAATGAGTTAAGTCCTACCTATATGTGGCATTGTCGTTTGGGTCATATAAGTGAGAATCGCATGAAGAGGCTCCATGATGATGATCTTCTAACTTCGTTTGATTTTGAATCATACGAGACATGTGAGGCTTGCCTGCTAGGCAAGATGACCAAGGCGCCATTCAAAGGATTTCCTAAGAGGGCGTCTGACTTGTTGGAACTTGTACATACTGATGTATGTGGACCAATGAGCACTACAGCTAGAGGAGGATTTCAATACTTCATAACTTTTACTAATGACTTTAGTAGATATGGATATGTCTACCTAATGAAGCATAAGTCTGAAACATTTGAAAAGTTCAAAGAATTTCAGAATGAAGTATAGAATCAACGTGGCAAGAAGATCAAGGCCTTGCGATCTGATCGTGGAGGCAAATATCTAAGTCACGAGTTTAGCAATCATCTTAAGAGTTGTGGAATTATTCCACAGCTTACACCACCCAGAATGCCTCAGAGAAACGGCATGTCTGAGCAACGTAATCGGACCTTGTTGGACATGGTTTGGTCTATGATGAGCCAGTCGGACCTACCTTTATTGTTTTAGGGATACGCTCTAGAAATAGCCGTTTTCACATTGAATAGGGTTCCATCTAAGTCATAGTTAAGACACCATATGAGATGTGGACTGGTAAGAGTCCCAGTTTGTCTTTACTAAAAATTTGGGGTTGTGAAGTTTATGTCAAACGACTTATATCAGATAAACTAACACCTAAATCGGACAAGTGCTTTTTCGTGGGATATCCGAAGGAAACTTTAGGGTATTATGTCTATAACCGGTCAGAGGGCAAAGTGTTTGTTACTCAAAACGGTGTTTTCTTAGAGAAAGAGTTTGTCAAAAGAGAAAAGAATGGACAAAATGTGTATCTTGAAGAAGTTCAAGATGAGCCAGTAGGGACTGACTCTACGAGTGATGCTAATGTAGCAGAGCAAGTTGAGACAACCGTGGCAGTGGACACACCACCACAACCATGAACAACAGCGAGACTTTGCGCATTGGATGGGGATTTGTTATTGTTAAACGATGATGAACCTGCGTATTATGCGGAAGCTATGATGGATCCAGATTCTGAGAAATGGCAAAGTGCCATGAGATTCGAGATAGATTCCATGGGAGACAATCAAGTTTGGAATTTGGTTGACCCGCCTGATGGGGTTAGACCCATTGAGTGCAAATGGATCTTCAAAAAGAAGAAGGATATGGACGGAAATGTTCAAGTCTATAAAGCTTGGCTTGTAGCAAAGGGTTTTCGGCCAGTTCAAGGGGTTGACTACGACGAGACATTCTCACTGGTAGCGACGCTTAAATCTATCCGAATCATTCTAGCAATTGCTGCATATTTTGATTATGAGATATGGCAGATGGATGTTAAAACAGCCTTTCTAAATGGCTATTTAGAAGAGGATGTGTATATGATACAGCCCGAAGGATTTATTGATCCTAAAAATGCTAGAAAAATATGCTAGCTTTTTTGATATTCCAGTTGTATCTATGACATCCATTAAGTGTTCATTGAATATCCATTATAGACAACTTGTGTTGATTGGCAATTATGTGAATTGTTTGTGGAACTCAATTACTTGAATGGTTATTCTAAAATTGTCCCTGGTCGGCATTCTTGAGAGAACACACTTGAATATTAGACCAGCACATGTATTAGTTGATGGCTATGTTTCATAAGTCATGGACATGGAGATGTCAAACTAATAATGTGGGCACATGTGAGACATGTAGGCTGGACTGACCCGATAAGAGATTGTCTCTATTCACATCATGTACGTTATGTCCTTAGACCTGAGATTGTGGCATGTACTCAAGATGTGAAATGGCTGCTTAGGGATTACCAAACGCTACTCCGTAACTGGGTAGTTATAAAGGTGGTCTTCGGGTGGTCGAAAAGCATGCTATGAGACATAGACAGTCAAGATGGAATTTGCCCCTCTTTGCATAAGAGAGATATCACTGGATCACTCAAGTGATTGGATCAACAAATGCATGGCCATGCTTGGGTTAAGAGTTAACCCACAAGTTGAACCATATATCCGTGGCAAAGGGAATAACATGTACGTGGTCATAGTGGTTTGTCTGATATGATCTTCATGTATGCATAGGAGTTGTCACATCTTGCTAGAGGCCGCTATCAACTATTGGTCGAGTAGGAGTACGCGGTCCATGTCTATGTGTGCGTGAACCCATAGGGTCGCACGCTTAAGGGCTGAAAGCCTAGTTTGGGTTGGACCCGGATTGGACAAGGCTTAGGTTCCTTATGGGCCTCCAGGTTAGGATCACATAGGGACGCCTATATAAGCAAGAGGTAGGGGCGAAGCAGATCAGATCAATTGATTCAGCCGCCGTCGCCTACCCCATGCTCACGCCTTTCCTTCTCGCGGATCTAGCAGTCCGGTTGCGCATTGCTTGTTCCCGTACATGTGTGATACCTCGGAGGTGCTACATCTGTGGCACAGGGACAGACCTAGTCGGTCATGGTGGTCGGCAACTGGTCGGTGCCTAGTTGGATTGGTTGACTACTAGCTGAACATGGTCGGGAACGTGCTCGGGAGATCCGCAAGTAAAGGGTGTACTTGATGGATGACCACGCAACTGCATGGCACTGCTATGACGCGTTCGACTACATCGAGTCTTCCGCTGCACCTACGCGTCTAGTGGTAATCTTGTGACCTATATCTAGCCGCAGATCCTGGTTTATGAGGTAGAAAAGTTTTGTTTTCTGGCTAGCGTAGCACCCTCATAACCCAACAAGGCTGAGGCCACCTTCGTGTTCCGCCTGCTGCCTCCATGCACCCACACCTCCTCCTCGCCGCCGGGAAGCCTCCCCATCGCCAAAAATCGCGATCCCGATGCCATCCTCTGTTTTCCATTCACGCGAGGGACTTGATACTTGAATTCAACAAAAGGGAAGGTCTTTTCTGTGAACCCTATGACTCAGGTGAATAGTGCCCCAAGGACCTATTTGTGAATAATTTTCTAAATCTTTAAAAATTCATATCTGGAGTTTGGTAACTCCGTTTTTAGTGAACCAAATTTTGTTGTGCTCCTTATAATGTCTAGTTTTTATTAAAAATATGAACCATGCTGTGTTTAGTAGTGAAATAATTAGTTATGTTTTATGATTTAGTTATTATTTTCCGCTTCTAATAGCTAATATATCTAATATATCTTATCCTACTTTTCATAACTAATGTATGCATCAACTTGAGGTGATTTTCAGTGTTTGTCTTTATTTTTTGTATGATGTAAACTCTTGGGTAAAATCTTTAAGTTATACATGTTTCTCTATATCCATGTCTTTGGTCATATATATTTACTTATCTTTTGTAATGACTTGCAAGCATGAAATGATGCAATTTACAATGCCTTGTTTAGCTTTAATGTTGTTAAGTCATCATCAAAGCATATTTATGCACCTCCATGAGCATTTCATTAAGCACTTGCACTTATGATCAATTTATCACACCATGCATCATGCCATGAGCTCATCATACTAAAACATACAACATTAATTATTTGTAGTTGTTTCCAGAGTGAGTTGAATCGTGTCAATCAAGCTTCAAAGAGATGTCATCCATCAATGAGGTTGAAGTCCTTATCCATGGTGTTGATGTCAAGCTAATGCGGGTGTCATCCATCCATGGTGTTGATGTCGAGTCTAACATTTGGAAACTAACTTGTCTGCAACACATGCAAGCCCTAGTGCATGCAACCCATTTCTATTTTATAAATGCTTTACTACACCTTAAGTCTAGTGTAATGTGCATTAAGTTAATAGGAGTTGATTGATATCGTTGTTACATAACTACCTTGATCTACATGTATATCTTGATATCCCACTTTTATGTGAAGGTCAATCTCATATGCTTAGTAATGCTTAAACTTTGGTAGAAGTCGAATGGTGATTTCATCGTTCATGAGAAACAGGTTTGCTTTTGCTTTTCGTACCTAATGACAGGTCATGAGAGCATGTAAATACGAATATGGTAATAATAAATTGAGTCTGGGCATGTAAATTGCTTTGGGAAAGTAGTCCCTTAGTAGTGTTTTCATCTGTTGATGCTCTAGGACCTGTCCGTTAGTGAACTGTGTGTATCTAGACTAGATAACCACATACATGGTGTGATATACTTATGGGTTAAAGTCCCATGTATATTGGTATGCTTAGGAGTTAGAGTCTCCTGTTATCATGTGGTTGATATGCTTAGGAGTTAGAGTCTCCTGTATATCATGTGATCTGGTATGCTTAGGAGTTAGAGTCTCCTGTATATAGAGATCTAGGTCCGAGCTGGGTACAATCGATTCAAATCACTTGCTCCTCAGAGAAGGAGACTCGATCTCTGTTCATCATCGTAGTTAACAAGTGAGACATGATTACTATTGTACATGAGATATAAAGAGATGGTTTGGAGATGTAATGCTTAATACAAGTGATTGGGATATAATAGGTGCAAATCTAGTTATAATAGCTTTACTACATTTGATGCTAAAACTTGTCTAAAATATGGAAACATAAGAATCAACTTATAGTAATGCTTTTCTACAAAACTCCTCTTTTCTAGCTCAACTACTCCAAATAAGCCAGCATATCCTTATAGTCTTTTATTTTAGTCAAGTAAGTCTTGTTGAGTACCCTCATGTACTCAGGGTTTGTTAATCCCCTGTTGTAGGTTTTGACTGTTTCCTCAAACCACATTATGTCGCTGGGCTCGACATGATTTGGTTGTCTCTCATGACTTAGGTGTTCTACCTAAGTTGTCTTTCGTAGCTCCACTCAACTTCCGCTATACAAGTTAATTTTGTAAATGTTAACTTACTCCTGATTTGTAAACTTTTTATTGAAATATATTCTACACTCTGATGTAATATTTTGTGACAAATGTTGTAATGCTGTAGTTACTCCTTTGTTGATCCTGGTATGAGTGTAAAATATGGTTCGATCGAGGTTCTTTGAGGACACTTGACAGGCTTTCTATGTTGTATGGAACATGTGCATAGCCGTCGGAGGTCTTTTGAGACAATGATAAGTGCATGTGGGCTATATTACTTAGGAGGTTCTGCCACAGGTGGTATCAGAGCTCATACAATGGATCAACTACAACATTACTTTTGAAAACTTTAAAATGAGTTTACAATATAAAAGTTTTTGAAGCTAACAAGTTAAAAATGGACTCTTATCTATCTTCATGCTTGCTGAAAGACTTCAAGAAGTTCCTTGATGCTTTCTAGATGGTTATGAAAAAAGTTGACTTCATCAACAAAGTTTCAATGAAGTGTCATCTTTGATAGTTCATCTAACAAGCCCTCTAATTCACAAACCTGGTGAAGCTAGAGTTTTCTAAGATTGAGAGGACAGTATAGGATGAGCATATCACATATCATGATAATCTAATGAAACTTAAAATATCCCCTTAGATTGGATGCAGTTATTGTTCATTATAACTGTTCTATTGTTGAATCTCGTCAAGTACCAAGTTTTCTTGGCAAATTGATCTTTCACCCATAAGTTCTTGGCCCTTGGAGATTTGTGGATTATACCTTCATATACGACATTACCTTAAAACCCAAACTTGGTACAAATACTTGATTCTTTTGTTAAGTATGTGTCACACCTTGATTCTTTTTAACTTCGACACATGCTACCTCCTTGACATCGTATGATGACAAATAGCTTGCTCAGATATCATTTTGATTGTGTCCTTTAAGGTGCCATGACCCATGACATGGAAATCAAAACCTGGGGTCACTTGTGTGGTGTTACTGCTGGGCGTTTGCCATTACCCAAGTCTATGATCATGATCCATTATAGTCCCTAGTTAGGGTGATGTCATCCTGATTACACTTCTTAGGGATTCATAGTTGTTCTTTGAGTTCCTAAATGCCTTGTGATTGTGAACAACTCTAAACCCTCGATATCTAGGAGGATTAATCCCCCAACAGCAAAACCCCAAAATCATCAAAGAAGCCCACAATTCGAGATATAGGTCCACCAGTGTACACCGAGCTATGCTAGGCCGGCCCACAAGCGACACCGTCTGAGACAAGGCCGACTCCAGTTCGGTGGGGGATCTCGAGTGATGGAAGTTCACCTGAGCGGACGACCCCTTGCTCGAGTGATGGATGTCCACCCGAGCGACGAACCCCCGTCGATTACTACTACCCCCCTCGATCCACCTACTTCCTGTAGGGAGTCAGCACATTTAATGCTACCACCAACTCCTACCTAACCGCATGGCTACAGTGGTGTTATAGTGATCGAGTACAGCAGTCGAATCCTACTTTTATCGTCCATCCCTGGACGTGCGGTGATTTTCCTGGTACTGCTGCACCTTACCGAGCACTGTTCCACCTTTGACTCCCCCTCAACGCACTACACGACAGCCACCAGCTTCGGATGCCCTAGGGCTCGATCTTATCCACCCGACCTCAACCCCCAAGGCTACCCCTCGACTGGGCCTCAAACATCATTGGCCAGCCCTCGAGTCAGACTTCGACGCCTCTGGTCAGCACCCCAACAACTTCGGATGCGATGCCTACAGGGATCTGCACGCCCGTGCATGAGCACAGGTCCTTCACTGACCACCTGCGGTGTCACCGTGACACCCGACAGGACAGCTGTTGACTCCAAGCATATTGCTACAGGGCAAGCCATGCCCGGTGCACACCTCTACAGCGGCTACGATGTGATCGACATCCCTCCTCGACGTCATCATCTATGACAGCTTTAGGACTCCTGTACACTCCCTGGTCTATAAAAGGGATGCCAGGTATGTTGTATAAGGGAAGAAGAGCTTCCAGAGCCCTAGAAAACACTCAAGTCTTAGCTCAGTCTCACTCTCTATACCCCCATTCTCACTTGCTCGCTTGTATTCTCCCCTGTACAAGCACTTCGGTGCAAGATAATACAAATCTTCTTCCCCCACTGGATGTAGGGTCTTCTCTTGCCCAAACCAGGATAAAAATCATGTGTTCATCTTGCATCACCATCCAGATTAGGGAGCATGCAGTACACGTTTACTCATCGGCTTAGGGCACCCTCGGGTCCTGACACCAACATTTGTTGGTGGTCCTTATCGATGATTTTATACTGCCAATATTAATCTAAAAAGGGAGAAACTAAATACTTCTATGCATTTATACTTTACTATTGACTGAATTCCACTTGTATTGGAGAAATATCACTTTGCAGGATTTATAACCAATTGCAAGAGGAATTACAAAGAAAAGATGCTTTCTACAAAGAGGAGCCCAACCCCTAATTGAAATAAGCTCAAGCCGCCCAACCAAAGACCAAACCTGGGCGATTCCCCTGCACCACATCAACTGGGCCTTTGCCAACTAAGGACACAAAAGGGGAAAAGAAAGAGGACCAAATCAAGGTCAAGTTGTTTTGGACTGCACGAACAGGCCCGGGTAAAATGGATGCCCCAGATGCATCCCCACTTGGATTTGGACGTTTTACCAAGTGTTGGAAAGCTAATTGAAAGGCCCACGAGCCAATGGCAAAAGATGGGGCCAAGAAAGCCCAGGAGGGGGCCGACCAGACTAGGAGGGTCGGTCGGCGCACCACTAAAGTTGGTTCGGGCCCAACCGCTTCATGTCGACACATTGAAGGCAAAGGAGGACAACGCACTGCTGGGTTTTCCCATTCTACCCCTGAACTGACCTCCACACACTATAAGAGGAGGGGAGGAAGCACTTTCTCACACACACACCACACAAGAAGAGCCTCTCTCTCTCCCTCACTTCTATTCTCTTTAGTAGTTTTAGGATGTAGAAGTAAGAGTTTGGCAAGGAGCCTTGTAAGGAGAGCAAGGAATCTAGATGGAAGAGCCTTGGTATGAATACTTTGAAACATCCTTCTATGTTCTTGTTCTCATTTTATCAATATAGCTTTGTTCTTGAACTAGAGCTAAGTTCTTGCATACATAGAACTTTATGCTTCATCTATCATACATACATGTTTAGACCTAGGGCTATGTTGAGGTGATGAGTTCTTTCTTAATTTAATATTGGTCAAAGTTGGTTTGCGGGATCGTCATCTGTCCTTGTGGCGGATGCTCTAGTAGAAGGACCCCGGGGATGGATAAGCCTTGATATCACGCTATAGTTGTAGTTGATAGTTTAAACATGGTGTCTAGGCTCGAGGCTACCTTTGTTTACCCCTTTCTCATACGATTGAGGTGGTAGACGGTGGGGAGTGACCTTATCCCGTCCGTCCTTTGTAATCCCCCATGTCCGGGTTTGGTGTAGAGCCGTAGGTTGGCATCACCTGGCAGACCAAGTGTTATCCGGTGCCCAAAGTAGATCAACAGCGACCAGACTATCTAACCTTAGAATCTCTAGCCCTATATAACAAATATGTATTTGTATGATCAGTTGCTTCATAACATAGCTATATAGGAATGCCTGCTCTAGTTTATGTTGTTTTTATTCTTTCTTTTATCTATATCCTGAGTTTGGCTCGAGTGTGTGTCAAGTTAGCCATATACCTATCTTGTTTACCCCTGTTATGAACTTTGGTCTACTATGCGATCATGTTATCTTGTCTGTGTCCCTATTATACTCTTTTACACCATGCCTTCCTTTGGGAAACTATAAATAATGATACCCTGAATACTTCCAGGTGAAATGCTACAACGGTATTTTTGTATGCTTTCAGACTTGTTCTGTAAATATTATAGAATACCTTTAGGTGTTTCTTTGTGTTCTTTCTAGGATATACCTATCCTAGTAACAATGTTAAGAAATGCCAACAGTGGCACACCTCTTGCTGTGCTGCTACTCTTGCCTCACCATCTTGACACCCGCAAAGTGTTCGCTGCAAGTACACAATAGTTTTGAGCATAGGGAATCAGCATCTACAGTTGTGCTCACTCTTATGAAGCTTGACCAAATGTTGAAGAGGTACATCACTGACTTTACCCAACCATATTCCATTGGCGTTGACATGTTCTATTTGACATCTAAGATACATGGTATTCAGAGGGTGTTTGGGAGATGGATTAATCAGTGTCCTATGCAATTCGGGCCGTTCTCAGCTCTAGTAGATGTTATAGCACCATGGTCGCCATTTATGCTATTTGAGATCGAGGATGATGCAATCCATCTCAGGCCACTTCCTTGGCCATTTTTATGTGGTTCTGCAGTGCCTGTGCAGAATAGCAAGAAGCAGGTGCCACATCTTCCTTGGTTGACATTTGATCTAGCCCATTTGTGCTAATCTGAGTGCTACTGCTGTCACAAGTTTGATTCATCACAGTATGCATTGCTACTATTACTTAATAGTGGGAGCATGAAGAGAAAATGCTTTCTGAGTGGTTTGTCAAGCATGATTAACAAGTCATCAGTTGGATTTGGGAAAGGCTCAACATATATGTCTAGGAGGTTGATGTTGTTCTTTCAGTATATATCGTCTTGGTGCTGGCTTCTTACTACACACCAAGATGAATTGTTAATGATCAACTTGGCATGGGAAGATGCTGGTGTTTTCAACTTGTTTGCATTCCCAATTCACAGTGTTGTTCGTAGCGGTCCGTATAGTGCCACCGGTGTGCTATATACTTCCACCAAGCCTGGTGAGTATGCAGTCAAGTTGATGGGAATGGATGTGCTAGTGCAGCTGATATTGCTGATCTACATGCAGATGAAGAGGAAGGGTTTCTGGTCGCTCTTGGTTTGGATTTAGTTGCCGTACAGAACAGACTCCCATGCCCATCTTTCACCTTGAGCGTTTGCGATTCCAAGAGTTGGGTTATCAATTGGAAACCACCATGGCTAAATCTGCTCCATGATACCGTTGATTCAAGTGGGAATTGCAACCAATAGTGGCAGCTTATATTTTGGCAGCTAATGATCAAAGACACAAATGGTTGGCTCGCATGTGTGTTCCATCTATCTGGCAAGGTCACAGAGCACTTCCTATAACAAGGTGGTTGTTTCTTAGCTTGCAGAGTTCAGAGGAAGGTGTATGTGCTCTTTGAAATTCTGTTGGGTGATCATCTTAAGCTTCTGTTTAAGGGGGACAATTACCTTCTTATTCCAGTCAGTGGAAACCACTATCATCCTAGAAGTTTTGTGATGATCCAATCCTACACATTTTGGGGTGTGATGCATTGAGTTATGCTTATCTTGTTGATCAATCACTGGAGGAATATGACAGTTTTAACACTGCATAAGGAGTAAGGATCAGGCTTACCACCACCAAGTTATCGGTGCCTTGGGATCCTGGTGGATTACAGCTTCTACATTGACTTGAGGGCAAGTCGACTTTTAAGGAGGGGGAATGCCAGATACCTGCATCAGTTGGGCTTTCGCTCATATGGCCTCTGCCCAGTCATCTCACAACCAGCCCAGCAGTGAATTGACACATTGCAACAAGCCCCAGCAGCAGCTACAATAGGAAGAATGGAAGAGGGCATTCGTCATCAACCAAATTATCAACAAGTTGCCTTTACTTACCTATACTGGTTTACTATTCCTCTTCCCCACTCTTCCTTCCTCCCTCTTGTACCTCTAGTTCTAGAATCTTCTAGACACTATCGAGTGAGATTAGTAGCCCAGGGATTGGGTTGCTAAAACAAGGGTCCATGGTGCCGTGTGGTGATCGCAAGCCCCGAGTGTTGGTCTTTAAGCAACATCCTGCCCTCCTCAGCTGTGATGTAGCACTGTAGAACGCACATAGGACTTTGTAGATAGAGCTCTTAGTTGTTGCTATAGATCACGAACATCTTGGCGATTCATTGAGCCTCGGTTTTGTCCAAGGGGAGTTCCCCTCGAATGAGACAATCGAGTTATGGAATGTGCCAGTCGGGCTTGAGGTTGGCTGGTGGTGATGTGCCTTCTATCACCTCTCTCTCTTATCGAGAGGGCTCCACGGGCAGCTCTGAGGCAAGCATGTAGCACCACGAAGCGGAGCCCTCGGTCCACTGTACAATAGCGGTCTCGAGGAGTCCTTGAATTTTATCTCGGACATGTCGCGCCTTGGGGGTAGATGGCTCGAGCATTGTGCGGAGAAGAATGGCAATCACAGTGACATTCTGGCATGCCCGGTTGAAGGGTGGAGGCTGCTCTCCTCCCTTGTTCACAATGATGCGACGCCTGATGTCGTGTGCCCTCGAGCAAGCTCCTCCATTGTTGGCTCGAGCCGTGTGCCCTCACTCGAGGGTCTGCTGAAGCTGGCACAGCTGCTCTCACTCTTCATCGAGCTTGGCTCACACCTCTTGGAGCTGTGTGAGTTGTGCTTTGTATCCTACTTTGGGGAGCGAGGCCCCGTGCTATTCCTGTAGATGCGTATCTCGAGGGGGCATGGCATTGGCTTCCCCAAGGTGGCCACTTCTGCCTCCGAATTTGTCTCGATGGCCCCATCAATATGGAAACACTCTTGAGTTAGATCATAGCTGTTATCAGTGGAATCAATGTTAGGGGCGCCGACGTAGTAGTATGATGGATGCATGTGAGGACGTTGATCCATGGAGTTGTAACGGTGATTAGCAATCACGCGCAGCTCTGAAGCAGGAGTATCTGTAGAGTCCAGGTACTCGGAAGCTGGCATAGACGCTATGAGGTCAAGGGTGTAATGTAGGTGATGCCCTGGTAGCTCCTTGTAAGCACTTAAGTCAGTGCTTACGGAGGAAGCGTAGATCTGGGCGGTGTTATACAACCTATGCAGAAGCAAGTTATGTGGCATTGCCACCGCAACTACCGAAGGAGTCGCTCCTGACTATCCCGGGGGTGGTGCCGTAGAGCTAGAAACCGAGGCATCATGGTGGACTGCCGGTGACTCACTAATAGCCAAGTGCAGCTGAGATAGGTCCTCAATGAGAGACTCCATCTTGGCATCTGGTTGTCCTTCGAGGATATGGCGGTGGTAGTTGCATCGAGCATGTCGCTGTCTGGCCGCGCGAATATGGCGAGAACAACGGGACCGGCGCATGAATCCCCCTGGCGGGAACACCCGTGAGGGCATCTGGGCATCTGGGCGGGAGGAGGACCATGTCATAGTCGTGGCCAAGTGACATGAACTCTAAGCTCCCAAACCAGATCACTTTGGTGAATGAGAGTGGACGCAGGGGATCTACCATCCGAAATGTGACGGGGAAGCGGTTGTGACACACAGCGCCCCTACTTGGTGCTCCAACTGTTGGTGTTTGGTCCCGCGGACCCTAACCCAACTAGTGAATAATGTTGTGTGACCCTAATCCATATGGGGATGCAAGGTGAATACATGGGGTTTATCCTGGTTCGGCCAAGAGAAGGCCCTATGTCTAGCGGGGGGAGAGTTTGTGTTGCCTTGCACTGAAGTGCTTGTAGAGGGGTGTTACAAGAAAGAGTGAGCGGAGGTTGTGTTTTTAGGGAGCAGAATTCTAAGTCTTGAGCTATTGTCTTCTGCCTGCCCTAGAACTAGCCCTGGTGCCCCCTTTTATAGGCTCAAGGGGAGGCTCAGGTGTATAGAAACCCCTAGGGGTGATCCCGCGTTGGAGACGGCATGGCCAGGTGACGCGGGGATGATGGCAGCGACATGCTTCGAGCATGGCTTCTTGTCCTTCAGGGGCATCACGGTGAGGTCGCTGGTGGTGACGAGAAACCTGTGTTCCTGTAGAGGTTGCACAGATCCCTAATAGAGACGTGCGGGTGCTGTATATTTGTTGACCGACGACGCTCGAGGCTCGGTCGGTGTGTAGAGGAGGAGGTCGATGTGGAGTGGATAAGACCAAGACTCAGGAAACCTAGAAACATGTTGTTGTTGTATTGCATCTCAAGGGGGCGTTGGTGTCAGAACAGTGCCCGGCATGGTGTAATAGTGATGGGTAAATCACCGCACGTCGGGGGATGGACGGTAAAAGTAGGATTTGACCATAGTACTCTTCTTCTGTTGATGTAGCTGTAGCTATGAAGGCAGGTGGGAGTAGTTGGGTGCATTAAATGCCTTGAGTTTTGTCTGTGGGTAGGTGAAAGAGAGGGGGTTGAGCTGCTCGACCCGGGGTCATTCACACCCAAGGTGCCTCCGTTAGTTGAGGTGCCCCGTTGAAGGGGCCTTGTACGGATCGGGGCTTTGACTGAGGAGCGGTCCGATGTCACCTTCATTGGTTGGGTTTTGTCGTACGTTGCTTGTGGGGTTTAAGATGCGGAGTCTTCAGCGGTTTGTTCCTGTTAATCGATGGATTTAGGTGCCCCTAATTCAGGTACCGATACTTTGTATGTGTAATGAACAAAGAGAGAGGCAAGGGAACATATTACAAGGAGTCCTTTATTTTTGCACTTTGGATCTCGTTGGGGTCAAAAATTATCAGTTTATATGCTAGGGTCAGTAGTTATACTTGTGTGGAAGGAAGAGACTACTGAGATAGGAATAAGAATGGCTCACATGTCAGTGGAACAAATGTTGGCGGTCCTTACGAATCATTTTTAACCACCAACTTATGCCTAAAAGGAAAGAAACAATCAGGCTTTATCACATAGACATATGTTATTAATGGAATTCCACTTGTACCCCTAGTGTTCATGATTTTGTAGGTCTATTAAAGGAAACAAGTGGAAGTATACAACACAAGGAGCAAAGGCCCAAATAAAGTTCAAGTCCATTTTAGGACTGCACGAGTAGGCCCGAGTAAAACAGTCATTCCGGGCTCATCCGAACTCTGTTTTGGGCGATCACCAGGCGAAACAAAGATATCGATGAGGCCTACGTGCCTAAAAAAGTTCGTGGCCACAAGAGCCCACCCAGGGACCGGCCTCCCCTAACTGGGCCTCCAGGGCCTAGTCTTCTCTGGCGATTCATAGGATGGTTCGGCAAGGACAGGTCCACCTATGATCGGTGCATATGGAAGGTGCAAACCACCCTTTTGAGGTAGGTTTGGATCCTTCCATTTGGGGATGGTCCTTTTGCATAGAGCCCCCTCCTCTCAAGCTATAAAAGGAGGCCTCCTCTCTTCACAATACATTCATTCATAAACACAAAGAGGTCACAATGTAAAAAGGAAGAGCAAGCTCCATTGTATTAGCTTCTAGCGAATTTAGTATAGGGATTGAGAGAGGGAAAGAGCAAGAGAAAGAGCGGAGTCAAAGCAATTCTACCTCTGGGTGGATGAAGTGTCAGGCTTGTTGGCTCTCACTCCAACTTGTACCTCTACGATTGTCTTGCTACTTGAAGTGAGAAGTTCCTGTTCAACTTTGGTTTGTTTCATTAAGCATGTCTCTTTCATAAAGCTAATCGTTTGTGGGATCATCGCTCGTTCTTTGGATGGGTGCTCTAGTTGAGGACTCCTGATAGAGACGAATGTTCCTGTATGACGCTAAAGTAGTAGTCGCCTTCATAGACATGGTGTCTAGGTTGGGGTCTACCTTCATTTGTTGTGTGCGCCCACGGGTAGAGGGGTAGGTGGCAGGTGGTGACAGCCATGTCCACTCGTACCTGCATTCCCCCACGTTCGGACATGGAGTAGAGCTTACACTGATATCGCTTGGCAGACCAAGTGCGTCAGTGCCTGAAGAAAGTTAGTAGTGGGAAAGTTATCATTGCTTAGGGTTTCTTGCCTTAAACGAACCTCTTTACCCAAGGTACACTTCATCTTTTCATTCTAGGAGAGCTAGTTTAGAGACTTCTTACACCTCCGTTGCCTGTGGAAATACGATACCCTGAATACTTCCGGGCGAAGGCTACAACGGTACTTCCGTGCGCTTGCGGACTTTTCTACTAAAGCTATGAAGCGCCAACAAGCTTTCTAGCGCCCTTGCCGAGGAACGATTGTTGTTTTTTATTTGAACCTAGTTCACGTGTGTGTCCTTGTGTTTTATCTAAATATATATATTTCTTCTATATTCATGACCCTTCTTCATGAAACCTATCTTTCAAAAAAATGGGCATATATTTTAAAGTTTGCATGTTCAAACTTTTGCACATGCACAAAAAGATTTTTATCCATTCCCTTATCATATTCTCTTATTTTAGAAAAGCAAAAGATTTTTATCCACTCTCTTATCGTCTTCTCTTATTTTAGAAAAGCATTTAAAAAAGGGTTTTTATTATTCTTGTTCTCTCTTTCTACAATAATGCCCTTTTAAAATTCAGAAGCAAAATATTTCTCCTATGGATGAGTTCTTGTAGCCACCATTGAAGCCAACCATAGCTTCTGGCTTCAAGCTTCACCCTAGCTTTCATGGTCAAGCTTATCACCATAAAGAAAGCACTACCGTGAGATAGCCTGGATTATTCAATAAAAGTAAGAACATGTGTTCAAATTGGTATGTACCTTCGGGTATTCTTGGTCGCTAACCATTTCAGGAAGAGATTGAGAAGAACAAAGGACATACAAAACTTGAGAACATGAGAGCGACATCAACAACACACCTTGATGATCTTTGGTGGTGAATAAACTCAAGAGGAGACCCCAACCTTGCCCACTTGACTTTCAACAAAGTCCAAGTGTGGGGAAGGATGGTGCGAGTCACACCACAAGATCACCTTGGTTCAAAAAAAAGAGATGTTGGCTCTACCTTGCTAAAAAAGAGAAGGGAGGTGAAAAGGTAAAAAGAGACAAAAAAGAAGAAGAGATTGTTAAAAAAATAGTTATGAATTAAAAAAATATATATTGGAGGAGAGAAAAAGGAGCACGCTGGCATCACATATTTGAAAGATGTGCTAGCTGACTTCGTCTAGCATTGCTCCTACAAGCAAGAATGGCCCACCTCCATGCCTTTGCAACAACCATCAAAGCCCATGGTTCATACACACTAAGTCTTGTGTGTGTGGCTGAGCTTTGTAGATTCCTTGGGCAGATCCATTATGCGATCAACACAACAAGTCTCAAGAGGAATCATCTACATCTATTGTTGGTAAGTACACCCAGGTATGCAAAGGTAATATTCACCAACTCGTTTACTCACTTTTGTCCCCATAGCCTGACCATGCAAATTCATGCTTCCTTTGTTTATGTAATACACTCTAGCTTGAGTGTTGTCACATTGGCCTATGTGACACATTCATGGGTCTTTTTAATTTAACCATGGTGCTTAGGTTAAAAAGACCTTCTTTATTCAAATTTTGGCATGGTGTTGGAATTTGATTAATGAGCTATGAGTTGTTATCATAAACAATGGAGGTAATCTGATACGGAGACAAGCCAAGTTCTATTTTACATTGCATCTTAAGTTTGACCTTGTTTGAGTTATGCGAGTTGGATAAAAAATAAATAATTATAATAAAATAAAATAAATAGTTAATAAGTAAATAAAAACAATCATAATAAGTTTTAGGCTCTCTAGGGTTCAACCTAGTAGAGCCCTTGCTTGTTTTATGTTCTCTTTGTTTTTATTTCTTTGTTAAAATTAAAAACAGGTACAAGAAAAAAATGCGGAGGAGATCTTTCAAGCACAACTAACACACCCTTTAAGATCTCCCCTGGGTGTTGCACAAACATCAAGCAGGCCATCATATAGAGGGACAAGACACATGACTTCCATGAATTCCTTCATCTACACCGATGGTTTGTGCAACACCTCTCTCATTCCCTTGACCAACCATGACTCCATGCATATCTTGGATCACACTCCGTTTAAAGATTCTAAAAAACAAAGGGGAGTCATGGTCATAACATTTCTTTTAGATAGAAGCTTGCATAAAGTTGTTCCTCCTACATTTGTCGTGTATGCAAGTCACTACAATGTATGAGTTATTAATAAATGACTTACTACACGACGACATGCTACTAAAAGTGACAGACTCCAAACCACGCCTTGGTAGTCACCTGAGTTGAAACCGAGCCACCGCAGCGACAACTCCGATGCTTCATCCATATATGCTGTTGGTACACACATTTTGGTATGTCAAGGTAATGTTGACCAACTCTTTCACTCATATTTGTCTCCATGAAAATATAAAATCATGCTCTTCCTTTGTTCACGCCATATGCTCTGAGTTTGGGTGTATTCACATAAGAGCTCTTGTGGTATATCCATAGGCTTTTTAATTTTAGCATGGTGCTTAGGTTAAACTAGCCTTCTTTAATCAAAATTGTGACATGGTGTTAAATTTTGATTAATGAACTTTGAGTTGTTGTCATAAATAGTGGAAGAAATTCATGTTGGAAATGAAGCAAGGCATGCCTTTCTTTGCATTTTTTTGATCCTAGCCTTGTTTGAGTTTGAATAGATTGGTAGAGCGAACTTCTGACTGGTTCCCTTGTTCAAAGATCACTCTCCACTGAATGAATCTTATTTATCTTATGATGACTCAATTTATATGCTAGTAAGTTTTGGTTGGAAAGTACTGGTTACGCATCTATTGAATTAAGCATGGTGCTTAGTTTGAAGTTCGGATGTGGATCATGCTTCTTTAGGCTCGTTAATTTAAACATGATGCTTACATTAAGTTGCCTACCTAGACCAAATTAGACATGGTGTCTAGTTTGATCTTGGAACCAAAGCTGCTAGTATAGATTTTGGTTGATCTTATGGACTAACCCCTTGCAGGAATTGATCAACTTCATGAGGGTTTCTTGGAGATGACAGCAGAGACAAGCATTTCTTTGGTGAACTTTGAAAAGAAAAATATAATGATAAATAAAATTATGATAAAAAAAGAGTAATATACCTTTCAACATAAAGAGGTCACAATGTAGAGACGAAGAGCAAGCTCCACTGTATTAGCTTCTAGCGAATTAGTATAGGGATTGAGAGAGGGAAAGAGCTGGAGAAAGAGCGGAGTCGAAGCAGTTCTATGTCACATCCTGGTTTCCAAAGAAGACTAGAGGTCGTCATATGTGTGCCCAGGAAGTCCACACATACAACAAAAAATGGTAATATTAGAAAAACAATGTATTATATAGCGGAAACATATATATTTAACACTTACACAATCAGAGTAACGCGGAACGTTGGCTAAGACTTCTCTTCAGTCTTCATTCTTCTCAGGGACTATTAACTGGGGGCTCCGTACACCAAGCACTTCTAACGCTCAACAATCTTATCCTTCTTCTGAGTAGTACCTTACTACAAACAATAGCAAGGGTGAGTTCCATGTCGAAACTCAGCAAGTACTGACTGAAAGTAATGACATGCAAGGCTAGTACAAGGTAAAGCTGAAAGGTAGACTGCGGTAGCATTTTAATGTAGCAATTAAGATTTTTACTTAGCAACCTATTCTATAATCAACTTGGTTGAAACACCCAACCCTTTATTAAGGTTCAAGTAGTATTTAATGAATCATTTATCATCACAGATATAAGCATATATCATTAATATCTTTAACCTTGAGAATGCCATCTCAAGCAACACATGATTGCCATCCCGTTCAGATACAGAGGTAGCCACCTCCTCAACAACATCACCACGATTTCACAGCTTAAACCATTTGGCTAATTATGCGAGGATCTGGGCCGCTCGTGACCGTGAGCACGGATGATATATCGATTTTAACTCTGCATAGAGGTGTACACTTTCACTCCAGATTGTGATTACTCTTGGTGCCCGAGGTTGCAAGTCTCTTAGCCCATTACCAAGATAGGCTGGCAGAGGTCACAACAACGTCCTTCACAGGGTCATAGGCAGTAACAACTCGCCAGCCTTGATTCCAAGCGTATGGGAGACTTCCCCGTGAGGCCGCCCCCATCACGGATCCACAGCCCCTCTCATACTAAATACTTGTAAACAAGCCCCAGCAACCATAGCCATGGCCACCCGTCGGTAAGCTGTCTATCCTGCCCATGATGGTCCTGCTAATCGACCAAGCCAGAGCCCATTAGCCTGGAGCTGTACGGAAGTCCCAGGTTGTCGCTCCAAGAAAGGACCATAAGGGGGAGGAGATTGGGATGCCCCCATCGCTATGAGCCCACTGACATCCGTTCCCCCTTCTTTCATCGCCAACCAACGATGCGGACATGCATCGACTTCTCCAACAGCCAAAG
>CM041628.1:51132773-51376451 GCA_023333625.1 Bothriochloa decipiens
GGCGTTCCGAAAACAGCATGCGTTGCGCTCTTTCTAAATTTCCCTGGAAACCAGGCCAAACAATGTATCATTTCCTCTACGGCGACCAGAGCCCACTGTGGCACGCAAAGCTCGTCACCAACTCAATGTCGTGCGCGCTGATGGTGGCAACTGGATGCCCAGCGCATACAACACTGAGAACCAAACGTCTCTTGTAAAGGAGCAGTTGGCGAGGATGTGGTCTATGGATTCGGGAAGCTGATCGCAGTGATAGCAGAATTCACTAGCGTCCGGCCCTTGTCGTCTCCTCCGATCTCCGGTCCAGTGCCTTTCCCAAATGCCAACCAGAGAAAAATTTTCACCTTGAGGGGAGCCCAGCTTTTCAAAATTAGCTTTTGACCGGTAAACTAATAAGACCCTGCATGAGGCATAGAGCATGCTGATTTCGTTGTGTATTTACCACTAGGAGTCCACCGCCAGAGTGTTCTGTCCGGCTGATCAGTCAGCTGAATATTAGCGGTGACACCCCACAGATGCAGGAAGTCA
Source organism: Bothriochloa decipiens (assembly GCA_023333625.1). Classification (NCBI taxonomy): domain Eukaryota; kingdom Viridiplantae; phylum Streptophyta; class Magnoliopsida; order Poales; family Poaceae; genus Bothriochloa; species Bothriochloa decipiens. Next base: position 51,133,299 of record CM041628.1, read on the forward strand.
AGAATGGCTTGGGCAGATAACCCACTAGTGACGATGGGGGTTCAAGATCTGTTGTGCAGCGCGGCTCTTACTGTCTGCCGCCTCTTGATCCTCTCCGGTACTAGCTCATACAAGTAAGGACAAATATCACTCATTGATTCTCCATGCATTTACCACGACCGCTGGACTGATTTGATCCAAATGAGCCTTCCGCTCCTCGCCATTAGAGATCCCTGGCAGGGCAACAACTTTCTGGCCACTTGGTCGACCACAGCCTTGTAGGTTGCCTTCAGAATGGGTGTAGTGCTCAAGGGCAGCCCAAGATATCTGATAGGGAAGGGTAGCACCTGACAGCCAAGAATGTTCACAATTTCTTCCAAGTTCTCCTCCCACCATAAATCGGTGTGATTGAACACTTGGCTAGGTTAATGTTCAGTCCAGATGCCGCACCGAAAATGTTCAGAACCTGTTTCACTACTCGAGCTTCCCGGCCTTATGAAAAGGATGATGTCGTCGGCATAAAAGCTGCATTGGAATTTTATCTCGGACGGACGCATTCTTCTCAATATTCCCTCATCAACAGCTTTGATGAACAAATGATGCAGGATATCCATAGCTATCATGAACAAAATCGGAGACAAGGAGTCCCCTTAGCGTGTACTCCTCTCATATGCTTGATGGGTGGACCTTGCTGCCCATTGAAAATAATTATTGATGTTGTGCGTAGCAAGGATTCGATCCAGCCACACCACTTTTCGCCAAATCCCCTGGCTCGTAGTACCTCGAGAAGAAAAGGCCAAGACAGGGAGTCAAATGTCGAGTTTGAGGAGTAGGTTGCTTCTTTTTTGTGATCAGCACTGCGGCCCGCTGGACATACTCGTAATTATCATGGATGGACCCTGATTTTATGAAAGCGTTCTGGTTCTTAACAATGAGATCCTTAAGTCGTGGTGCCAAACGGAGGGCCAATATCATGGACAAAAGCTTTGCGATGCTGCAAAACCTTGAAATTTTAAACTTAGTCTATCATAGCAGAGCAGCTCTTATCAATATAGAGTACTCTAAATTTATTATCTGGACTGCTCAGAAGGTTGTTCATCCAAATCCGAACCTAGCTCACTCGATCCTTTCCTTTCTCCAACCGACCATACTAATATGCCATTGTTATGAATCTAGATTGGCTTTTGCTTCGGGACTCTGAAATGACCGTGGACAATCCATTTATTCTGATCCAATAGTCATGATCATCTATTATCTCTTAGGAGGTAATAATATTTATTAAATTTTATTTTATAAAAATAGAGCAAATAAGGAAGATTTAAAATGTTAAAAATCTTTTTTAAGATTTGGTTGTTAAGAATTGGTTGATGCATGCAGTTCCTTTAATAATATGGAAAATCTTTTTTATTTTATATTTTTGGTACGTGCCAGATATGCGCCGCAAGGAATTTGTTTTTTTAATGCCGCCAGGAATTCGTTGGCGCGAGAGATACACGGGCGCCCTTTTTCTTGCGAACAGATAAGGCCTAATCTCTGATAATTGCTCTAGAATGCAAAAAAATTGTGCCGACAAATGCCTCATTGTGCTAGCCATTTGAACACCGGATGTTTCTTGTATACAAACCACCCGCAACCCTATTTTGAATATGAGTATACAGGAAAAAATACCCCCTCGCCCTAATTAATGATTCCTTGGTAAGCACAACCATGTCCTAACAACTTCTAAAACCCATATAAAGGGAGTACGTGTGCAGGTGGTTAGGGTATCCATGTACATTATAATTAGTGCACATAACGTGTTAGCTTATGTATGTTAGATGAGTGTGGGTAACATGAGCATAGTCAGATAGAACACCGTACAGTGCCACGTTCCATGTCCCGGTAACATGGTTCCATTTCGTCTCGACGGTGGAAAATTCTCTTTCAAAGGGTGTATCATGTTCCACGATCCCCGTTCCACAACCTGGTCGTTCAGGGAACTTTGTGACTGTGAACATGATTCAATAATGGGTTTTAGAGTATTGTTTGTAACTTTTGGATCCGATAAAGCCTTTTGATGCATGCAACGTGTCGTGTCATGTTCATGTACACAATAAGCCACAATTCAGTAACATGTATAATTGGAGTCGAAGCTAATGTGCCATGCTTAGTACACAATCTTTTTAAATTACTTAGAATTGGAATCGATGCTAATGTGGCATGCTTATTACACAATCTTTTTAAATGGCTTATAATTGAGTCAAACTAATGTGGAATGCATATTACACAATCTTTTTAAATGGCTTACACTAGGCATTGTTTGAATTGGATTCTCTAAAGTTTAGCTAGAGCTATCTCTAAAATAATGTGGCATGCTTATCACAATCTTTTTAAATGGCCTATACTAGGCATTGTTCAATTTCTTTGTTGTTTTAGGATAAGTCAAACTTTCTTGAGTTTGATCAAGTTTATGCAAAGTAATGTGAATAGTTGTATATGTTGAAATACATTTAATATCTGCAAGTACATAACCAAGTACATAATAATATTCACTAGCGATAACTTTAAGAAGGACACAATATTAATTAGCTCATTATCTGCAAGCGACATAATAATATTAATTAGCGATAACTTTAGGAAGGACATAAGTTAAAGTACATGACTTACCCAAGTATATAACCATTTTGACTGTCCACCCTCTCTTTGATAGGCCTAACTAGACAATCCAATTGGCCTGCATTTAAATTCATTCCATCCATACATAATAATTTTTTTTTGGAGCAACAACAATTTGCTCTCGTATATATGTAATGGCAGCAAGTTCAAATTTACTTAAATCCAGTCCTTCGGTGACCTCATCTGCATAAATGTAAAGGTCAAGACATATAAAACACTTTGTAAAAAACCAAAGCATGAAAGCATACCAATACAAGCAGCATTTGTTTTTTTTGCTAGGCACCCTCTTTTGTTTAAAGTCTCCGTATGGGGACTGCAACACTTTGCTTGGTCGCCTATCTTTCCTGATTTTCACCTTTTCAACAAGTGTTGGACTTGTAAAATCAATTTTCCTCTTTACTTGAGCAGAAAAGTTTGATCCATCACTTGTTCGACAAGAAAGTCCCTTTCAGCATCATTCGGATCTAGTTCAATGACTACCTGCAACATGCCAAAAAAATTATTTTGCAATCCATCAATTATAGGAACACAGAAAGAACAACAATAGTCTAAATCTACCTTTTCAGCCCCAAATCTCTTTATGCCTTCGAGGCGTGCCCCCTTTATAACTTTTGCTTCATCCCAATTTTTTATTAAAGGGTGCTCATGCAAGTCGTAGTCAAAGAAATCACGAGTTGCTCGAAAGTGTTCAAAGTACCAAACCTGAACACATAACGAAAAACTAGACCCTTGATTTTTTGATACATCAGCCACAAGGTGTAGGTAGTTGCTACCAACAAATTCCTGAGCTAGGAGCTAAAATTGTACCAATTGCATAGCACGAAAGGTCTAATAAAGTGAACCCCATCGGCCTCCTTTGGTATCCTTTACTCCATATATTTGAAAGTGATGGCTGTATCACCCTTTTCTTTATAAAGGTTAAACAATGTAGGGTCCGTTTGTTTTCTACTAGTATCTATCTTCTCTCCTTCGTCAAATAAACCTAAGATACAATACATATCCCAAGTGGACATAAGAACCACATGGCCACATAAATTGAAGGTCCTATCCATTTCATTGAAATTTTCAGCAAGATACTCCACTAGCATGCGTTGAATAGGCATGGGCGGTATACTAAGCAGGCCGCCTAATCCTATTTCTCTAACAATATGCTTTTGTCCATGTGTTAAGTTTCTGCACAGTGCCGCAAATTTTCCCGGCATACAAACTGTTTGAACCTGGTTTTCAATCATATGAAAATAGGGAAAAAAACATAATAATTAAATTGTTCCCTTCAAAGCGTATACAAAATACTATGCAATAGGAAATACCATTTTATAGTAGCAGCTAAGGCCCAAACCACACCAACTTCAACAGTCTGAATCCAATTGAAATAAAAAGAAATTAACGAACATTGTAAGTATTCGATCATGATATGGAGATCGGCAGTACAGCAACAAACAAGATTATTCATGGGATGCATATGTTCTAGACGAAAGGCAATACAAAAAAAATTCTCATTACAATAATATTCAGATCAGAGAAATCAGAGATAACGCCATATGAGTGCACAAGCAGAGTTGCTATTCAGAAAAAACTCCATGACAAAGAAATGTGTATGGCCAAAAAATAATGACAACTGCATCTAGGAAACAGAGAGAAGCAACTGACAATACAACTGAACATATTTTTTCCTCACTACAATACTCAGATCATGCATTTTGTTACTTACACCAAACAATCAATATGCTTGGGATTTAGTGCATAGAAAATTGCTTGAACAATATACAGTTCCATTGACATCTGACTCCATGCTTGTGATTACTGCCTCCAATAAATTAACCTATTCTGAGGTGTGCATTCGGAAGAGAAGGGTTGGCATACCTGCTGGACAGTTGTCGCCGTCGAGCGTTCAGCGAAGCAGCAGCCTTTCAACGACGTTAGTGGGGCAGTTCGTGGAGGCCACGGGGCCACCGGTGGCGGAGACTCCTGCGGCTGCGTCGTCGAGGCGGCAGCGCGTACGGAGCGTCGAGGAGCGGCGTCAAGGTGACGTACGACGCGTCCAGCAGCGGGGGCGTCCGGCGGCGGAGCTTCCTGAGGCCTGCGGCGGTGAGGCGGAAGCGCGTCAGGAGCGTCCTGTGGCGGCGGAGCGTCCGACGGTGGCGCGTCCAGCAGCGTCACGGCTGTCCGACGTAGCCGTGGTCCGGCGGTGCCGCGTCCAGCGGCGTCTCGCCCTTCCGATGGTGGGGCGTCCAGCAGTACCCCCAGGGACGGGGGTTTGTCCTGTGAACGCGCAGACGGTGGGCGCCCATCTTCCCTGATTTGAAGGAGATTCAGTTTCGAGATTTGAGGCAGAAATCGGATTGACATGTGGAAGAAGAGCTGCGCGCGCACCTGGCCGGTGGCGAGACATCCTCAGGTTTCTACGAGAATAAAATACACACAACGGCGGATAATAAAGCATCAAACCATCTTATTATCTCACAACAGTCGATACAGGATCCATATATCGAATAAAAGAATACAATTAGATGGAATTACATAAATAGTCAGAGTAGCAGCAGCCTCTAGAACGGCTGTGGAAGCCGAAAGTACAATACATCTCCAAAAGAAACCTGACCGTAGAAACGAGACGTCTACTCCTCCTCATCGTCATAGTCGTAGTCGGGCTCACCTGTCAAATAATTTTCAGTACGGTTTGTACTGGCCACATCTCTCACCCTATGCTTTACTTTCGCTATGTAGTATTTGGTGGGATACAAAGGATATAATCAGATCGACCTAATATATGGCTGTAGTTTTCTATGCAAATAATGACCAATTTCATATAATGTAGTTCATCAAGTTTTAACCCATCTCATCCACATATCCAATCCCATTCCTTCCCATCACACACATCTCACCTTCTCGCACTCAGTCGACAGGTCTAACTCCCTCTTGGAGCCTGTCTCAGCGGCTCACAGCCGGAAGGGTAACACCAGAGGGAGAATAGAAGGACTCCTCTCACTACTCTTGAGAAGCGTGGGTCTTAGGAAAAAGCCATACCAGTAGCTCGCGGACTATATATAGATTCATAAACTCTACAGAGCGTGTACTCCCGTAACCACAAGATCACTATCATCGGCGGTGCCCCGCCTAAGCTGATTCTGGCTGCTTTCTAACTGGTACGATGCCACCCTACCACTCAGTACTGGGATATCCCGGATAGGTACCACCGGCATACTGAGACTATGAGACATAGTACCGGGCTCCCGTGGTCACTATGCTATGTAGGGAGGGTGTGGGTCTCCACGCCCGTACCTCCTGACACTATCTGCTAACAACCTAGTAGTAGTGGCACCGTCCTACCTAGTCAGACATCCGTCTTCCGCCCATACAAGAGCGAGTGGTGAGCACATAAGTCCCAAGGTTCCGGTCCTCAAGAGATATCAGGTCCTAGGGGGATCAGACAGGATTATCTTCCCTTAGGGACTACAACAGTCCGTGCTACAACAGCACCTCCTACCCGGGGCTTCGCTCCACGAAGGTTCTCACCCCCGGGATCTTCTTATGCCTCACAATGTGCCCGCCACAAGCACCTCACACGGGAATGCCCAGAACACATTCCCCGGCAAGACTTGCCCACATGGCTCGTCGTAGAATCCTGTCCGATCGACTCAACCCTCACCACACACCCAAGACGCACGCAGCACTCTCCCCGAGTAAAAGTGGCACCACTTGCCTTAGCCATTCAACCATACTCTCCACCACGCATCATCATCACACAGATATAAGCGTAGTAGAAGTAAAGCATCATAAGTAAATAAGCATGCGTCTAGCCTATCAGCGGGTGTGCAGGAGTAAGGTTGCGACAAGGTAAAGGCTCATCAAGCAGTTCTACCATGCAACCTATCATCAGGTGATATTCATAATTAAAGCACTAGGAAGCTAGTTATCATGCCATGCGTAATAGGATCTACGAGGTTGGGTGGGGTGTGGCACCTGCGAAGTCATCACCGAGCTCCTCCTCGTACTCGTAGTCCTCCTCCTCAAGCTGATCCTCCTCTGAAACGAGACATAATAGCCGTGTTAGCGGCTCCTATAGAGTCAACACAAAGAAGTAATAAAATTCAATAACTCCAAATGCACTCATACATAAGCCTATGACGTAGAGCTCATTTTTATGAAAATTTGGACACTTGGTTCATATTTTTCGGAGATCGTATGAAGTAGTTATGAATTTCTGAAGTTTATTCTATTTTCTGAAAAAGAAAAATAGCTGATTATCCAGAGGCTGACACGTGGCATCCTCTGATTGGGCCACGTGGTGTGCGGGCACAGGTGTTGTCGCTGTCGCAGTGCTGACGTCATGCTGACATCAGCACGGACGCGGGGTCAGATGGCTTGGATGACGTCATGCTGACGTCAGCACTGACGTCGACTCGGTCAGCGGCTGACAGGTGGGACCCCTGGTCAACAGTCACTGACAGGTGGGACCAGGTCAACGGTCAACATTGACCGGTCAACGGTCAACGCAGACCGAGCCTCGACCGGGCCTCGGCGGGTGTAACACCTCTGGTGTTATATTAACTAAAACGTGCCATGTCATCATATGCATTGCAAAGCATTCATGTTTAAGTCAACCGTAATGTGTATTAACTAAAATAAGTTTACATTTCATAAGTTGATTATGTTTCTGGAATGTTTTGTCACATGAAATAATAAAACCCTACTTTTGAATGTCATCGCAAATACTTGGTTTATATTCTATGTACTTGAGGTGTAAACCGTGTTTACACTAGTGTTAAGCATAGTGTATAAATCTAAGTTCAACCCTTAAAAATTTGTTTCCAGATTTGAAGTTGAATTTGGGTTTCAAAGCTTATTCCCAAGCCTTGCAATTCAAATTTAAATTTAAATTAAAAAGCTATAAAGTGTTTTTCGAAAGTCGATTTGGTCAACCAAGGGTGTCATTGGGTCAATGACCTAAAAATGTCCTTGGATGATATTTGTGATCACTAATGACCAACCAATTAAGTTAGAAACCAAATCGAGATTGAATTTAATTTCCAAAAAAAAACCTTTATTCTAAAACCTAGTTTTAACCCCTTGTTTGTAATTCAAAATCAATAAAGAATTTGGAGATACTCTAAAAAGATAGTTTGTAGATCTTGACAAGAGCTACAAATTGGTATATAAAGTTTTTCATGTTTCCAAAATAAATTTCAAATGAATTTGAAAATACAGTTTTCTAGCATTTGTCCTCTTTTGATTTTAAAACCATAATTAAACAATTATGCATAATTTTGGAAAATTTTGTATATGAAAAAGGTTTGGTTTGGAAAGTTAAACATTTCATAGTTTTGAATATTTTCAAGTTTTATTGAAAAATCAAAAGTAATTTCAAGTGTTTGTTTCTAGGGTTTTATCCCCTTTTTGAATTTGAATTCAAATTTCAAAATCCAGACAGAATTTGAGGATGCCAGTTAAAGGAAAAGTGTAGCTCTTGAAAAGTTATGCAAATGATATTTTTGGAGATTTTCAAGTTCTTATATAAATTTTGGAGTAATTTGTATTTTTAAACGAGTGGCATTTCTATAATTATCAAGAACAGAGCTGAAACCTATAGTCGGCCGCCATCGCCGGCTTCTCAACCCGCGCCGCCGTCCACCGCCGCGCACATGCTTGGCCGCCAGGTCACCTTGACTGCGCGAAGCTTCGCTGCGCGCGCGTCGACCGACCATACTTCGCCGTCGTCCTATATATAGGCGTAGCCGGCCGTCATCTTCCTCTTTTTCTTCTGCTCGTCACCGCCGACGACCTCGCTTCGCCGCCCAAATTCCCCACCGTCGCTCCATCATCCCCCGATTGCTCTAGCCATTAGCTCCGCCACATCCTTATGGTCAGTTTGAGCTAGCTCGTGCTTGATCTCCTCGCACAAGCTGCCCGCGCGCTGTCGTCTTCTTTGCGGCCGGTCGCCGAGCCGCCGCGAGCTCTTTCACCGTCGACCGCCGCATAGGGTGAAAACATATGTCCATTAACCCTCCTGTTGTGTTTTCCATCTTCGCCTACTCCTAATGCGCACCATGGTTCGCTCTCTAGCACACAGGATACCCCGTGACGCCGTTCTTGCCGTCAGAGTGCCGTCGCCGCCATCAGCGCCGACGACCGCAGCTCGACTTAGCCACTCCGAGCCTTCATCTTCGAGTGCACTGTGCCCGTGGTGAGCTCCTGCAACTGTCTGCGCTATCAATTTCATCATTTCCGTATCGTAGCCACCGGTTACCATAGCTCGCCGCCGGCATGAGCATGCCGCTCCGCCACACGCGTTGCCACTTTGACTAGGGACAGGGGACGGTGTCATTTTGTTGCAATTACAGTTCGCCTGAGTGCCCTGCGTATGTCCGTGTAGTCATCGTCGCCAGAAATAGCTCCGGTGAGCTTCGCCGCCGCGCCCGAGCTCCGTCGCGCCGCCATGGCCGCTGGCATGGGTGCCGTCGTCGCCCCGCCACGCCATTAGCTACCTCAATCGACTCGCCGTGTCGAGATGAGCCTGTAGGGACAAACCTTGTCGCCAGAGACCTCGCCGCCGGCGAGTAATCGCCGATCAACCGCCGGCGGGCCGTCGGTCAGCGCGGGAGCACTGTGCTCCTTTTTCTTTTTCTATTTTCAAAAAATGATTTAAATGCTATTTTCTTTGAAAAATCATAATAATTAATGTATAGCTCCAAAAATTCTGAAAATTTTTGTGTGTGTTATTTATGATGTCATCTACCTAGGAAAAATATGAAATGCTAAATTTGAGTACTTTTTGCATATGTTAAAATGAGCCCTTTTAATTGAAAAATAGACATTCAATGATTTTTAATAAATAAAATAAATGGCTTTTAATTCTGAAATTGGGTTTGCCATCTAAGAGGCCTAGAGCTTTTCAAAATAAAATTTTGAGCTTAATTAGACAAATTTAATTTTTATACCTTTATTTTATGCTTTTAAATAATTAATTAACCCCTTTAGTTAAGGTTAATCATTATAGGATTTGTTTGACTTTGGGATTGATTGATGACCTTGGCTCATTAACCCTAATGACCTTTGCCACTTTAATTAATTGTTTGCGCTTACCTTAATCATGTCATTAGGGCTTAATCAACGTTATTTCATGTGTTTAATTATTTTCTTAAATGGCGTAGTTAACCCTAATGAGCTTGATAAGCGAAGTTTTGTTAGCTTGCAACTTTATCGTGAAGAAAAGTTGTACTCAAGCCCTTAATCTGATCATGCATCCATCGAGCATCATGTTTACTATTCCATCATGTTAAAGCATATCAATTATCGAATAGTTTCCGTTAACGGAGAGTTAACGTTGTCGCACCAGATCCAAGGACGAGCAGATTCAGGAATCGGGAGTTGATCCAGAGTTAGAGACTGTCTACCCCGAATATCAAGGCAAGCCCCGGATGCATTCAAACCTTATTCTATTTATAAAAGTTTTATCGCTTCAGCTATGATATGTTGCATTAAGTATTAGGAGTTGAGTGAAAACCCACCAATTGAATTACCTGTCTTATTTCCTTATTCCTTGTTACCTACTTTGGAAGATAAGTAGTAACGCTTAGCCTTGCTTAATTAGTTAAGTGTTCAAGAGTAAAAGAATGAAAAAGATGAGATTGGTTTTTCTGGTTGGAATCTTGATGATAGTTAATAAATCGAGTCCAAACAGCTAACTTGCACTGGGAATGGAGTCCCTCTGTAGTGTTTCCATCTGTTGATGCCCTAGGTCCCGTCTGTTGGTGAACTGGTGATATCGAGAAATTAGAAAACCACATGCATGAAGTGGTATTCAGTGGGCCAGAGACCCCACGCATATCATGGAGTGACATATAGTGGGCCAGAGTCCCCACATATTTCATAGTGTGTTATACTGTGGGTTTAAGTTCCCATGTATATCGGTACACGAGGCAGAAGAGCTCAGGTGTATCATGTGGTGATATATGGCTGTGGTTGTTATCCCGGTATATCTGTGAACTGGTATGCATCGGAGTTAAAGTCTCTGGTATCCCAGTGATCTAGGTCCCAGCTGGGTATGAAAATGGATTCGAATCGCCGTTGCTTCTCGGAGAAGAAGACTCGATCGGTGTTCATCATCATAGTAACAACTTGAACAATGACTAAGGTTTAATAATGAAGTTGGTTGGTAATTGGAGCTAGATCAAAGCAAACTTTACTTTCTGTTAAGCTTTTCCACCAAAATTTCTTATCTCTTACAAGCCTTACCTTGGCCCTCTAGCCTGCATTTCTTGAGTCTTCACCCCTCTTTTTCGTTGGGTCAGTCTTGTTGAGTACTTTTGTACTTAGGGTTTGTTGAACCCTTGTTGCAGGTGAGCCTCATGGGCAGGAATGCTTTGCGTCCTGCTGCATGACAGTCATCGAGGAAAGTGACGACGAGTAAGATGTTTAGCTCCTGGGCAGAGCTTATCGTTTGGTATTGTAATAAAGTTATCTACTGCTGCTCCACTACTATTATGGTTTGTGCAATTTAGATTTATGGTTATAAATATTTGAAACTCAAAGGTTTGTAAACTTATGTTGTTGTAAGTCTTCTGCTATTTTACTCTGATGTATATTATTTATATCAAACTATTGTAATAATGCAATGCCTCTTTAGAACGATTGATCCTGCTCGGAGAATTGTGGATGATTCGGGATTTACCCGACAGACTTTTTAAGTCGTATGGAACACATTCATGGTTATTTGGAGTCTGTTTAGACAATAATCATGCGTGTGGGCCATATGATTTAGGAGGTTCTGCCATAGCGGGCCAGGGCAGGGCTGGATCTGGGTCTGGTTTGGCCGGCCCGTCCCGGACACGTGTCGGCTCATTAGCTGGGCCACATGGCGGGTCGGAGTCCAGTGGGCTCGGTCCACGGTGCTTTGGCTCATGGAATTGGTTCATGGTGCGCCGGAGATAGGGTGGCTAGGTCGCGCTGCACGGTTGGCTGGCTGGGTCCACGTGGCGGACTTGGTCCACACGGGCAGGGGAATCTTTCCCCTCATCTCCGTCTCCCGCGTGCACGCGGTCGGTGCGGTTGGGCTCGCCGGTGGCGTGCAGGTGGGCAGCGGTTGCGAGCAGGGTTGGCCAGGCTGAGGCGTGGCTAAGCTGGCACGAAGGCTAGACTGGTGCAGCAGCGGGGTCCGTGCGGTCCCACGGGGCTTGGCCTTGCCGGTGCACGCGCTTCGGCGGCGGCCGGCGGCGAGGCCACGGCTGCAGGGTGCTACGGCGTGTAGGAGGTGGCTTTCACTTGCGCCCTAGCTTTGTGGAGCCACGACGAACGTGGATGCCTGTTCAAATTGAGGAAAGGGGCTCCCAGCTTGGCGACCATCGGACGACGGCGGCGGACGACGGCTCTCGGCAGCGACGGTGATTCCTCCCACAGGGCACCATCTTGCTCCTCATCCTCTTGCCCGAGGCTCGATTGGGGTCGTGTAACTCCTACCGAAGGTAACAAAGGGGGCTCGGCAGGGCACGCGTGGTTGTAAAGCTGCGGCAGCGCTCCGACGGCCGGAGTCCGGGGAAACCAAGGTCGACAAAGGTGCCGGCCTCACTATAGTTCATGCCGGCTCCATCTAGCGTGTCAGGAGCGTGGCTAATGATGCCTAAGGTGGACAGGAGCGCGGGAATGAGGGCGTGCTGGCGGCAGCCATGGCCGAGCAGGGTGAGAGCGGGGGAGCTCACCTGCACAGCAACGGTCGAGGCAGGCGACGAGGGCTTGGTGGCGGCTTGGTGCGGGGAAGGTAGAGCCGGGGCATCAAGACGGTCGTGCGGCGCTCCGGGGTCCTCCTCAGCGTGCGGACGGCAGCGGCGGCGATGGTGCTCTAGCTCCGCGTGGCAGCGCTCCCTCCCTACTCCTCCCTCTTTCTCTTTCTCTCGGCTGGTCAGGGCAGCAGATCTCCACAAAGGCGGCGGAGTGATGGGGAAACCCTAGAGGGCCGGGGTGCTCCTCTCTTTATAGGCACGGTGGCCAGCGGTGGACAGTGGGGATCGGAGATCCTCATCAAGTGGCGGAGCGCGGTCGCGCGTTAGGGTTAGGGTTCGGGGAAAGGCGCGGCGCGGGCAGGTGAGGATGGACAGCATCCAAGGCGCGGTGGTGGGTCACGGGCGAGCGGCGGATGGCGGAGGGCAGAGGGTGCCGTTCCTTCTTTTGGAATGACGAACGCGACGCACGGCGAGAAGAAATGGTAAAAGGTGGAAGCTGACAGGTGGGCTCTGCTTGTCAACGAGACTAACGGCGGGAGTGCGCGGGCAACGCTAGCGGGCGTTTTGCCGATGGGCCGAGCTGGCAGGTGGGCCATGCGTTTTGCCGATGGGTCAAGCGGCGTGGCAGCGCGCACGTGCGGGTGGCGAGCTGCGGCCTTGCTGGGCTGCCTTGATGGGCCACGGCACGAACGCGCGAGCGAGCGAGGCCGGGCGTGCGGGCAGGCCGCGGGCAAGCGTTGCTAGGCCGCGTTGCTGGACTGGAGCGCGGGCAGCGCATGCTGGGCCATGCGGCTGCACGGGCCGCGAGCGAGGGCGCTTAGGCAGGCCTGGCGCGCGGGCGAGAGCAGGCCGAGCGGGCTGTCTGGGCTGGTTTCCTCTTTTTTTTCCTTCTATTTTCTAAACCCTTCTCTATTTCTATTTCTTGCCAAGCAACTAATCGAGCCATAACCCTATGTTAGTGTGGTTAGTGACCATGATGTATACACCATGGTGGGTCCACTAGGGTCTCTAGGTCATGATGGATCCATTTCCAGAGTTAGTCGACACAAATTTACACATGCGATGTTAGGTTATTCGATTTTATCGGTCATCACATAAAATCGAGAAATGCGAATCATGCTTTGGTAAATTAAATGCAATGCTCGGGCTAACATTGGGTGCTACTTGTGCATCTATTGGCAGGTTTCCTACATGACATCCACCATTCACTGGTAATCTTTTAGAAAAATTTTTGAAAGTCCATATTTTCGGTGACCGGATTTCTAGGGTTGTTACAGTCCTACCCCTTATGAGAATCTCGTCCTCGAGATTCAAGAGTGTAACTTACTCTTCAAAAAGGTAGGGGTAGAGCTTCCTCATTTCTGACTCTTTCTCCCAAGTCACTTCTCGTTCCGTGTGGTTGCTCCACTGAATCTTCAAGTATGGTGTGCTGATGTTTCTAGTTTCCTTGGTGGTTCTGCCCATGATGCAGATGGGGTGCTCTCTGTACTCCAGGGTGTCCTGAATATCAAGTGCCTCTGTGGGTATTGGATGCTCTGGCGGTTGCAAACACTTGCGCAGTTGTGACACATGGAACACTGGGTGTACTCCTGCCAGTTGCGTGGGTAACTCAATTCTATAGGCAAGCTTGCCAATCCTTTCACTGATTCTATACGGTCCCACATACCTTGGTGCTAGCTTTCCCTTCACATGGAATCTGACGGTTCCTCAAAGTGGGGAGACCTTGAGATAGACATAGTCTCTGACTTCAAACTCGAGGTCCCTACGCCTCTTATCGGCATAGCTCTTTTGACGGCTCTCAGCAATCTTCAAGTTCTCTCGCACTTGTGCGACTCCTTCTTCGGCCTCCTTGATTGTGGCAGGGCCAAAGAATGATCTCTCATCTATTTTGTACCACATCAGGGGTGTTCTGCACGGCCTTCCATACATAGCCTCGAATGGTGACATCTTGAGGCTAGCCTGGTAACTGTTGTTGTAGGAGAATTCTGCAAAGGGAAAACTCTTCTCCCAATCAGTCCCATATTTCAGAACACAAGCTCAAAGCATATCTTCAAGGATCTAGTTCACTCTTTCTGTCTGTCCATCTGTCTGAGGGTGGTATGCGGTACTGTAATCTAGCTTGCTCCCTATTGACTTGTTCAGGGCCTTCCAGAACTTGGACGTATACTGCGGCCTAGGATCGCATATTATGCTCTTAGGGGCTCCATGCAGCTTGAGAATGTTCTCAACATACAGATCTGCTAGCTGGCCGACTCAGGCATCAGTCTTGATGGCTAGGAAGTGAGCTACCTTAGTCAAACGATCGACTATCACCCATATAGCATCATGGCCCTTCGGGGTTCGAGGCAAACCCACAATGAAGTCCATAGAAATGCTATCCCACTTCCATTCAGGTATATCAAGTGGCTTTAACAGTCCCGCAGGACTCTTGTGCTCAGCTTTGACGCGTTTACAAATGTCACATCTAGCAACATGCTCTACAATGTCTAACTTCATGTTCTTCCACCAGAATTTCCTCTTCAAATCAGCATATATTTTAGTACTGCCTGGGTGGATACAATACTTGGAGTCATGACCTTCTGATAGGATTTCGTTGTGGATAGAGGGGTCTGCAGGCACACAAATTCTATCCTTGTACTAATAAGTGCCTAGCTCATCCTCACTGATCTCTGGGCACTTGCCTTGTGTCAGGAGCTCGTGCATCTCCCAAATCTCTAGGCAATGGCGTTGGGCTTCACGGATCCTATCCACGAGGGTGTAGTGCACGCGAAGCTCATTCAACAGGCCATGAGGTATCATCTCCATTTTTAACTCATTAATGCCCTCTTGCAACTCCTTGGGCAAGGTGGTGGTGAACAAGGCATGACAATGGCTTTTGTGACTAAGAGCGTCAGCGACCACATTGGCCTTCCCAGGGTGATAGAGAATCTCCACGTCGTAGTCATTAATCAACTCGAGCCAACATCACTGTCTCATGTTTAGATTTTCCTAGGTGAAAAAGTACTTCAAGCTCTTGTGATCGGTGTAGATCTCGCACTTGTTCCCAATCAGGTAGTGCCTCCAAATCTTCAAGGCATGGATCACAGCTGCAAGTTCGAGATCATGGGTGGGGTAACGTTGTTCGTGCTCCTTAAGCTAGCGGGAAGCATAGGCAATGACTTTCCCATTCTGCATTAGAACACAACCGAGCCCGTGGCGAGATGCATCGCAATAGACCACAAAGTCCTGGTGGATATCGGGCAAGGCTAGAACAGGCGTTGTGGTGAGCTTCTCCTTTAGGGTCTGAAAACTTTGTTCGCATTGGGGCGTCCATTCAAACTCTTTGGTCTTCTTCAGAAGGTTGGTCATGGGGCGAGCTATCTTGGAAAAGTTCTCGATGAATCGACGATAATAGGCAGCCAGTCCCAAGAAACTTCTCACATCAGTCACATTCTGTGGCTGCTCCCATCCCTTCACTGTCTCAATCTTAGACGGATCAACAGCTACTCCATCAGCATTGAGCACATGACCTAGGAAAGCGACCTCCTCAAGCCAGAACTCACACTTGTTGAACTTGGCATAGTGCTGATGCTTTCTCAACTTCTCCAACTATCCTCAGATGTTGCTCATGTGCTTCGGCGGTGGCAGAATAGACAAGAATGTCATCAATGAAGACCACCATGAACTTATCCAGCTCCTGCATGAACACTTTATTCATCATGTTCATAAAATAAGCCGGTGCATTCGTAAGACCGAAGGACACGACGGTGTACTCATACTGCCCATATCTGGTGACAAATGCTATCTTGGGAATGTCCTCCTCTTTGATCTTCATCTGATGGTAGCCTGATCTGAGGTCGATCTTGGAGAAGTACTTGGCATTGCGAAGCAGATCTAGCAGGTAATCTATCCTCAGCAGAGGGTACTTATTCTTTATAGTTACGGCATTCAGGTTCCGGTAATCAACGCACATCCTCTGCGTTCCATCCTTCTTCTTAACAAACAGAACAGGAGATCCCCAGGGTGAGGCACTGGGCCTAATGAACCCTTTCTCGGATAGCTCCTCAAGCTGTTTCTTAAGCTCCTTAAGCTCGTCAACTGCCATACGGTAGGGTCGCTCAGAAATCGGACTTGTACCAGGCATCAGGTTGATCACGAACTCAACATCCCTGTCCGGTGGCATTCCTGGTAGCTCTTCCGAAAAGACATCAGGGTACTCACAAACTACGGGCACTTCCTCAAGTGACTTCTCTTCCAGGGCACACAGCATGGAGACATCTGTCCCTTTGTCTGGTTCACATCTGATCTGACGGCCACTTGGATGGGTTATATCCACAAATCTAGGTGAGCAAGATATCACTCCTTTGTTCTGGGTTAACCAATCCATCCCAAGAATGACGTCTAGGCCTTTGAAGGGTAGCAAGGTAAGATCAGCAAGAAAGGTAAGACCCTCAATGGTGATACTCACTCCCTTACATATTTTGGTACAACAAATGTTGCCCAAAGGTGAACTGGTGTATAAGGCTTCTTTTCGTGGAGTGACAGGTATATAGTGCTTTCGTGCAAACTTGAAGGATATATATGAACATGTAGCACCTGAATCAAACAGCACGGATGCCTTAACTCCATGCGCTAAAAACATACCGTACACCACGTAGGGGGCACTCTAGGCAGCCTCTGCTGAGATGTGAGTGAGGCGGCCTCGGGGTGCTTCGGATGGCACCTGCTTGTGCGGGGTGCCCTGGCTCTGCCTGGCGGGCGCTGGTGTAGCTAGTGCAGCCTTGTTTGGGCACTCGGCTGCCTTGTGACCTGGCTGGCCACAAGCGAAGCAAGTGTAGGTCACGCCGCCTGTGGGGGTTGACACGGCGGACCTCCACGTGCTACCTCTTGGTACGGCATAAGCGTATGCCTGGCGGTCCTGAGCAGGATGGGGGTGGTTGCTGGTGGGGGTACCACCACCCTAGCTCGAATCGTGAATAGCTCCCTGGGCGAAGCGAGAGCGGGGAGGCTAAGATGTCTCACCACGCGACCTTCGTGGGGCAGGTGAGCGAGAGGTGCCCTCAGTACGGCGCTTCTTGTTCTTGCCAAGCGCCTCCCTCTCCGTGAAAACCTCGTCGCGGTCCTTCTCAATCTCCATGCACCTGTCGATCAAGTCACGCAGGGTGTGGCTCTTGGTGCCTGAGAGGGAAAGCCTGATGTGGCTAGAAAAGCCCTTGCGGTAGTAGTACATCTTCTCCTTCTCAGAGTTCATCACTGAGACAGGTGCATAGCACAGCAGGTTAGTGAAGCGGGTGGTGTACTCATGCACTTTGTCAGCTCCCATGGAGATGCTACAGAACTCGTTCTCCTTCTTCTCCAGTGCACCTTCACGGATGAAGAATGCACGGAACTCGTCCACAAACTCATCCCAGGAGATGTTGGCGGGGTCTCGGTGGGTTTTGCAGAGGCTGTCCCACCAAGATCGCCCAGCACCCACGAGCTGGTGAGCTACCAAGCCAACACACTCCTCATCAGTGCAAGTGGTCAAGTCCAGCTTCTTCTCAATCTCCTTAAGCCAGTCATCAGTAGCGATAGGGTCGATGCTGGTGCCATCGAACGTCGGGGGCCTCAGCTTGAGAAAGAACTCCAGCTTCTTGTAGAAATCATCGCAGGGCTCCCGGTGCTAGGGGTGCAGCATGTTCTCAGCTAAGACTCGAAGAAGCTCGGTCTGCTGGGCCATCACATCCACCAAAAGTGGCACGGGAGGTGGTGGTGGAGCTGCATCTCCTCCTGTAGCAGGCTCAAGCTCGGGCTCAGCAGCAGGCTATGGCTGTCCTCCAGTCGTGCCTCTGGCAGCTGGTTTCGGCTCAACAACCGACGGTGGCGGTGGGTGTGCAAGCCGTGGGATGGCAGCGCGGGGTGGCTCCTCAAGGTCAATGGGTATGTGACCAACGCGACCATGACCACGACCATGACCGCGTCCATGACCCCTGGCGAGCGCAGGTGAAGGGGAGCGGATGCTCAGGCGGTTGGCACAACGAGTGGACATCCTGCTTAACATAAACCTCAGATTAGGGCATATGCACGCGTAATATAACTTTGATATTAATGATGTAATAATTGAAGTATTTAAAACATTTTTAATCTATCCAACACTCATACAAAGAAGCATGAAGATCCAAAAGACATGATAAAAACCAAATCACTCATTGCATCAGTTGGGTACATGGCGATGTCTCTAGCAGCTACGCTAGGAGACTCGCGAGAAACGTACTACACGCAGGTAGTAATAGCAAAAGGGGTGGACAACTACTCAACATCATGGTGAGTCTGGTCACTTGGCCATTCAGGGCCCATCATCTCCTGATTTGGTACTACACTAAACCATCTCTAGAGGCTGGTCCAAACTGTAAGCTGCAGGAGGTATACCGATGCCAGAAGCCTGGATCTGCTCGTCAGTCATTTGAAGCTGAGAGACGTAACAACGGGCCTCCTCGAGCTGTGGGGTGGACACTGCCTATCCACTAAGTCCAGTGGTGGGGCATCCACTCAAGTTGAGGCGAGATTGCCCCAGCTCGAACGTCTCAACCCTGACCCTCTTACGGGCATGTAAGGGAAGCTCGTCCTGCAACTCCTCGTACTCTCTGACTCTCTTGCGATCTGACCTCTTCCAAGCTTCCATAGTGCATTTGAGCTTATCCATGAGGTATGCTGTCTTGTGAACGTAGTTGATCAGGTGTCCCTGGTTGTAGCTAGCAAGAGTATATTCCTGTAGCAGCTTCTCACGTTGAGCCTTGCACTGCTCATGGAGTTTGTCCCTGTAGGCAACATCTTGACTCTTTTCCTGGAATCTCTTTGCAATGTCTTCGTTCTTCTCAGCTATAGTGGTCTCAAGCTCCTAGATATTCTTGTTGAGATGACCGTTGTGGATTTGAAGCTTATCCATCTCGTTCATCAGACTAGTGATCTGATCCTGGTGAGTGTGCTCTTTGCATGCTAACTCATGCTCTAGGTCCGCAATCTTTTGCTTCCACGCTGCCTCCTTATCTTCCGACTTGCGGATCCTCTTGTCAACCTCCATCAGGTAGCAACGATCACGGCGTCCCTTTTGCTCTAACTCAGCAATGTACATTTCCTGGCACTGCATGTACATCATAGAGGCGCGGTGGCAAGGGTTACAGTCAACCCTGACATTCTGCTCGGTGTAAGCGATCTCCTCCCTAGTACCCTGCTGAACGTCAAGGGCACGAGGAAGCAGATGAAAGTGACTCTCCTTCAGGTAGTCAGCCCCATTGCACAACACAGTGCAAAGTGCCTGGCGCGAAACGGTCTGAACACACGTGCCGGTGTCATTGTCGAAGGCAAAGTCGGTGAAGGCGGCAACTCTAGGCAGGTTCATGCTTGCTGGCACGTTGATGTGGACTGCCTTGCAGCCCTTGATGCCTCCTCCAAGGGTGGACTTGCCGCGGCAAAAGTACTCGACGTTCTCCATGGGAACACCAAGCTCGGTGAGAACCTCGCGAAGTATGTGAGCGTAGCCTCCATGCTCCATCCCGTCGAGTCTGAACTCAACGACATCCATCGGCGGTAACGGACCAAGCGGCAAGTTGGGGTCCATCTGTAGGTTGACATGAGAATGGAGTTAGAAAAGTTGCAGAGAGAGGTAAGCCATGCATAAAAGCATATGCAGTGGTCGGTGTATAATCGAGAGATTTCAAGATTCTCCTAATTCTATTGTCCAATCCTATGGGTCTCATCCTAGGGTCAAGCATGGCTCTGATACCAACTGAGACATCCTTAATTTTTTACGAAGGGAAAATGCGTAGAATGGCGGATAATGAAGCATCAAACCATCTCATTATCTTGCAACAGTCGATACAGGATCCATATATCAAATAAAAGAGTACAATTAGGGGAAATTACATAAATAGTTTGCCGCCACACTGGCGGAATCATCAGAGTAGCAGCAACCTCTGAAACGGCTACGGAAGGCGGAAGTACAATACATCTCCAAAAGAAGCCTGAGCATAGGAACGAGACGTCTACTCCTCCTCATTGTCATAGTTGTAGTCGGGCTCACCTGCCAAATAATTTTTAGTACGGTTTGTACTGGCCACATCTCCCACCCTATGCTTTGCTTTCGCTATGTAGTATTTGGTGGGATGCAAAGGATATAATCAGATCGACCTAATATATGGCTGTAGTTTCCTATTCAAATAGTGACCAATTTCATATAATGTAGTTCATCAAGTTTTAACCCATCTCATCCACATATCCAATCCCATTCCTTCCCATCACACACATCTCACCCTCTCGCACTTAGTCGACAGGTCCAACTCCCTCTTGGAGCCTGTCTCAGCGGCTCACAGCCGGAAGGGTAACACCAGGGGGAGAATAGAAGGACTCCTCTCACTACTCTTGAGAAGCGTGGGTCTTAGGAAAAAGCCATACCAGTGGCTCGCGGACTATATATAGATTCGTAAACTCTGCAGAGCGTGTACTCCCGTAACCACAAGATCACTATCATCGGCGGTGCCCCGCCTAAGCTGATTCTGGCTGCTTTCTAACCGGTGCGATGCCACCCTACCACTCAGTACTGGGACATCCCGGATAGGTACCACCGGCACACTGAGACTGTGAGACATAGGACCGGGCCCCCATGGTCACTATGCTATCTAGGGAGGGTGTGGGTCTCCACGCCCATACCTCCCGACACTATCTGCTAACAACCTAGTAGTAGTGGCATCGTCCTAGCTAGTCAGACATCCCTCTCCCACCCATACAAGAGCGAGTGGTGAGCACGTAAGTCCCAAGGTTCCGGTCCTCAAGAGATATCAAGTCCTAGGGGGATCAGACAGGATTATCTTCCCTTAGAGACTACAACAGTCCGTGCTACAACAGCACCTCCTACCCGGGGCTTCGCTCCACGAAGGTTCTCACCCCCGGGATCTCCTTATGCCTCACAATGTGCCCGCCACAAGCACCTCACATGGGAATGCCTAGAACACATTCCCCGGCCATAGAAGCCGTGACAGAACGGGCCCTTCCTCTCGACGCGCCGGCGGCGGAGGCACCTAGGGGTCGATGTGGACTCATGGGACTGCTCGGCTCTGTCGGCGGCAGTCCGAGCTCCTGGCCAAGCGCACGCGATCCGGTCGTATGTAGGCCGGCGGCGGCCGCTCGGTGCACCGTGCGGCGGAGTTTCTCCGGCGACGGGGTCTTACCGGCTGAGAAGCGATCAGGCCTGCGTCCCGTCCGAGTAGCAGGCCAACAGCGTCGGCGAACGCGCGGTGCGCCAGCTTCCGCTTGGTCCGGGCGATAGGCTACTGGGCTCGAGCAGAGAAGGAAGGAGGGAGCTTGATGCGTGCCTCTGCTCGGCAGTTCGCGATGAGCAGGGAGACGACGACGGCTTGGGCATGGCCAGTGCCCGGGTCCTTGGAACACAGCTAAGCTGCCTTCTATTAGATAAGCAAGGTGGTACTAATGTTTTGGTTGCATTCATCAAAGACACAAACCGCACATGGCCCGGCCCGCTTGTTGGTTTGTTTTTCTTCTTGTTTTTTATTGTCTCAACCTTTAAGTACAGTTTTTTTTATTGCCCTTTGAGTATAGTTTATAGTATTGTTCTTGTTGTTTTGAGGGGATGTTTGTACGTTCTTCTGCCCCGCCCGGCAAACTGCATATGCGCTGGCTGCTCGTTGGCTAACCTAACACAGACTGAATCCCCTCAAAAAAACAACCAAAAAGACTAACACAGACTGAAACCTTTCCTCATACATACAAATCATGAGCAAATTTGATCAGCATGGGAGTGAACCGTTCGTAGTTGTTTGTCCTCTGCACACGTCCGTTCAGCAGTTAGTTCACTAACATACTCGCTTCGTCCTAAAATACATGTCATCCTCGTTTCCTGAGAAGCCAACGTTTTTAAGCTGTCGATAATTATATATTAAAATATATAATTATTTATACTAAGTAATTAGTATTATGAAAAAAATCTTTAAGATTAGTTTTTTAATAAATTTATTTAAAGATACAATAATACACGTATTTTATACAAAACTAGTTACAGCTAAAAAATTTGACTTACACGCTTCCCGTAACGTTGTCCTTTTTTAGACGGAGGAAGCATATGTTTTTCCATAACCATGATACCCAACTGACATATATAGCATCAAATTACCGTAAACTACCAAAACGACCCAAATCACATCACGCAAGATGATAGAACAAGTTTACTTAGATTCAGTATATAAGTCCCTATATAAATTAGGCTCCTCAGCACCCAGCTGCTTCGAACCTCTTAAAAGAAAGCACAACAGCACCAGAGGGCCCTAGGCTCAGCACTAGTAGAAGTATTTTTCTCGAATACAGCACTAGTAGAAGTAGCAAGTACATAAAACATTTGGCAGACGTGCTCAACTGTCACTTTACATGGGAGGCGTAGACATCAAATACAGATTCTAGGATGAAGGAGGACAACTTGTCTATGTACATGAAGAGTCGCCTCAGGTTCTCTCTTGGGACTGTTGCCACGTCGACAATGTCCTTGTTATCCGTGTATGTCCACAGGTCAACAGAGTTTGCCCTCTTGAGGTTGTCGCAGCAGAACGGACAGGACTGGGATCTTGACCACCTGCAGTAACAAACATTACCCACTTAGAACAATAGAGATCATAAAGTCATCGAAGAAATAAGAGATTCGGTGAAGGAATCTGAAAGATATCAAACTATGTAGGCTACCTTGTGATGGTCAGATTGACAGTCTGACACTAACAAACCACATGCTGGTTCTGCATCGACATGTTAACAACACGCACAATGGATGACCGTTGTCCTTACTTGGATTGATGTATAATATCGATTCCAATTCCAGAAAAAAATAGAACAGTTTCAGCAGACAGCAGGAATACAAATGAATGCTAGTTCTTGAAGAGTCCATGAAAAAAATGAGTATCCGATTATTTTTTATATGGAAATGAACTGATAGCAGTCCCTAGTCCTAGGTAATCTAGTATTCGCATTTTAACCAAAAATTACATGACTTGTTAGGTTTTGTACTATTTTAGAAAAATGGATAAACCTACATCCAGAGTTCCAAACAAAAAGATGATGACATGATATGTTCTAAACTTGCAGCAAACAAGCCCAGTGGAGATCTCAAGGCAAGCGCTTCAGAGTCACCGACACAATCATTAAAGTCGAACTGGTTTTAAATTCCATAGTGAAACATATCATGAAATTGGCGTGTTGCTGATCTCCCCTTAAGACAGACCTCATTCCAGCATCTGATCCTTCATTTCCTACAAATCAAACAAACCAAAAATGAACTTTCACATTGGATTCACAAGGAAAGCTGACACAAAGTTAACTTTGGAAGTATGTGTACCAGTTCTTTTAAATCTGGTGAGGCCAAAGGATGGTTGTTTTCATCTATGAAATCCTTGACATACCACTATCCTGTCTCCTTGTTGAGTTTAATCACCATTTTGGCTGCACACCCACAATGACTCAAATTGCGTGGCTTCCTCTTCTTAATTGCATCACGGAACCCCTGGCAACTGCACACAAATTTTCCTTTTTAGTTGCCGTGTCCCTTTCCACATAGCATCTCCTCATGGAAAACCCTCCATCAAATGCCTAGCTGTCGTAAAACTCGCCTTCTTCCTCACTACGGAACGTCTTGCTGACAATATGATGATAATCCAGTAGAGCCTCTTCACTCAGATCAACCATTTTTTCCTGCATCATACATGTAGTTTCGATAAGTGTTACTACATAAATAATAAAATTGTAGCACTTAAAAGCATTAATACAATATTCAGTTATTCAACAAATTTGCTACATGTGCCGCTTCCGCCACAGCAACAGGTCACCCATACAACACTTCTGCATCCTAATAGATATGCTGATTCTATGGAATATACAAATGTATACTGAATCAATATTAATAATACTAGCGTACTGAACTATAAACAGAACACATGACAAATCAACATGACTGTAAATAGATGACAGATCCTAATGGGCAATTAAATTATATTGCAGCAAAAACCGTATGGCTTCGGCTCAAGAGAGATCTGAATGATACAAGAATTTGAGGCAAGCACCATCAACCGGGCCTATTGCATTCACTTCAATAAAAATATGATCCATGATCACAACTCAACACAAGGGTCCAGGCGTCTTTTAATTTTTTTTCTATTCATAGATAAATAAATCATTATGCATCAGGGAGCATTCATATCTCTATCAATGTCCTCCTTTATTGAATTTGCATCAACCTACTACATCTACTAACGATTCAGTCACAAACAGATAGTTTAATAAAGCAAAGGATTTAAGATCCATGAAATTGACACTTTTTCACACTTCTACCTTTCGCCAAAATGATGGAAGATGAATCCAGTGATTCACACAAGCGGTACATGAGAAGCAGGCAAAGGCAGCGATATCATAGCACTCCCTCCTCCGTGCAAGGCCAAGTGGGCAAGGGCAGGCCACCTGCCACCAATCCTATCCCAACCTCTCTACCGCAGCAGGCGGTAACCCACACAGGTGAGGGCGGCAATCTGGGAGCCTGGAGACGATGACACAGGCGATGGGGAAGGGCGGCGATGGATCGGCGGCGCGGCGGGGAAGGGCGCGATGGGGGAGGAGGAGAAGGAACGGCGGCGCGGCTCATATCAGGCTCGCGGCGGTAGAGAGACGACGACGCAGCGATGGGACAGGGCAGTGATGGGGAAGGGCGGCGATGGATCGGAGGCGTGATGCAAGGCTCGCGGCGGCGGAACCATACGTTCCAGAGGCGAGCAGTTTTCTTTTGCTTCGAGCAATGCGTGGAGCATGATTAGAAGCTGAGAAGCTGTGCGATAGGAGAGGTACTAAATTACCCTTAATTATGATTAAGGGGGAGGAACCGGCTGATGAGATTAACAGAAGGTACCCGTGGATCGTACTGGCGCTCGGACGTCCTACGTATAAGATGTCCGTGCCCGGCCCCCCCACCCCCCCGGCCCAACACACTCCCCCGTGCACAACGCTCCCTCATGCGAACAGTGCCCTGTACGCACGGCCCCAACTCCTCTGTCCCCATCGCGCAACACCCACCTCCTACCCACCAGGCCCTAAGGCCCTAACTCCTCTATCCCCATCGCGCGGCACCCTCCTGCTCCCGCCAGCCGTCGGAGACACTGCACGGCCATGCTCTCCTCCATGGCCGGTCCTCAGACCACCACCGCTCTAAAAAATAAAAACAACATCGGAAACAATAGTTAGAAACAATACTGAAAAAAAACAGAAACAACAGGAGCAAACCATTTGAAACAAAACTGAAAAGCAATATAGAAACAATAATAAAACAAAATCTGAAACAAAACTGAGAAAAACAGCTAGCATAGCATTTGAAACCATTTGAAACCACGCAACGGCTAGCATAGCATTCAACGGCACGCCGTCCTATGTGAGATTGGGCCGATTTCTCGTATGCATGGGCGCATCCTATTGCCTCTCCACGGTCCGCTTCTCAGCGTTCGTTATCTTGGGTCTAGCCTTTCTACGCTCGCTCGGAAAACACTTGCACGTACATGCACATTGGAAAAGCACGTGAATGCACTAGAGAAAATGGAAGAAAAAGTTATAATAAAGCAAATGCAATTTAGTATTACTTATAGCAGCTAGATGTTTTTCGTGTCAGTAGTGATGTTTCTGTTATTAAAAATACAAACAATAATAACACATGGCAAAAGGAAAAAGTCCACGTAACCCCCTGACGTGTCGTATGGTGTCTACTTCATCCCCTAAACTAAAAATCATGTATTATACCCCTTAAAATCTCCCATCGGATATATAACTCCTACCATCGCATCATTACTGTAGTGCCATCTCCGAGTAGTCAGTCCAAAACCAGGAGTTAATATCGACTTTTTTCCTCAACTTTCTCAAAAGTCCGGATTTGGTTCCAAAAGTCTAAACCGGCCAAAACACTTCCCTCAACTTTAAAACCATTCATTTTACCTCCATGTCTTAGTTATAAGCGGTTTTGAAGGTAGTTTTGTATTTATATTTTTTATTTATTTTGGCTAAAACTTTGAAAAATCATAAAATAGAAAATCCAATTTCGTTAGACTCCACGTTAGTGTATCTACGTGTTGAACATATGGTTTATTTTAGTATAAAATTTTTCCCTATAACTTTATATCCATTTCTTGTGTGGAATGATTGGAATTAAATGGGGATTATCAAATGAGGGGGAGTAGACCTCCTTTTATAGGTGGAAAGGAGGATCTTTACTAAATTCTCCCTACCTTCTTTAATGCCCAAACAAACCTCTAAACGTCGGTTTCTAGGTACAATTAACCTAGTCCACCCCGCAATCGACCTCCCCGCGTAGTAGTGGAACCGCTAGAGGGAGTCAGGCCCGCTTGGCAGCAGCTAGGGTGCGACCGCGACCCTGGCGCGCTTGCGCCTAGTTGGCGCTGGCCCGCATCCGTCCTTGCATGGTTGGGCCAGGTTTGGATAGGTGAGTGGGATTTTTTCATCCCTTTCTCCTTGTTTTTTCTTGGGCCAAAATGGGATGGTTTCTTTTCTTCATTCTTTCCTCCTCTTTGTCGCATTTTAGTGTGTTCTCACATTTTTTCCTACAAAACAAGGTAATCACCATAACTTGTGAAATTGATTTGTTATTGTTGGGAATAAATCCTATGAACATTTCAATTAGGAGGGTAAACATTAAAACCCGACCCGATTGGGATCGAGGCCCGGGAACAACAACCCATTTTAGAGCCATGCACCCTGAGCCCTAATGGAAGAGTGTCGTCTACTCTTTCCTTCTCGATGGTCGGAAGCTTATTGCCATCAGGTCGAATACATCTTCCACCTTGCCCGACAACGAACGGTAGACGGCTAGGCAATAGCACGCACAACCATCTGGGGAGACAACCATCCTTGGTGGAAGCAAGGGAGCGAACAACCTTAGGCTCCCATGGGCCCACATTGTCCCCTCCACCAGGACCATGTTAAGAGACATAACCAGAAAAGAGGTGTGGTATGAACAAGGCACGACACTCCTTGGCCAACTAAAGGGGACAAGATGTCACCCCATGGAACCTAACCGTCCTAGCAGATGGTAGGCAGTTGCAATACCATGAGTTACAGAAGAGGTCACACGATAAGGAGCCACAAAGAGTGCTGCAAGCCATGGCAGTCGATACGGTACACCACACCATGCGACCTGGCAACATCTCATGCCTCGTCCAGCCTCAAGAGCTGGACCACCCTACACAGAGGAGACATGAAGTGCAAGGAAGAATGGACCGATCGACACAAGGAATCTACTTTGCCAAGGAAGTGCCTTAGGCTTCCTTCTTCACATCATATTTGTAACCCAAGGCACCTCTTGAGATATGAAAGGGGATACCTTGGGACATCTTAGGGTAGCGTCTTCCAAACTACCTCAGTTTGGAAGCGTGCGCACACACACACATTCCACATTCATATAGACTTGGACTTTCCTTAGAAGCTCTCTCTCGACCTAGTTTGTAATCCCCTACTCCAAGCTCAATACAATCAAGAGCGGGCATCACACTAGCTCGGGACAGGATGTAGGGTTATTCTACCCGAACCAGTATAATCCCTTATGCGCACCTTAACTCACCATTTGTTTTTCCTAAATGCGATCCACAAAGAATCACTATCACCTCGGATTCGAAATACTGGCAGTTGTAGCCCTATATCTAAGTTTTGGTTTTGTTTCCATGTCATGTTGGCAGGTAAAAATAGGAGTTAAGGACTGCCAACAGGCTACGGCGACACACAGAGGTGCTCGGGCATGGGAGGGGACTAGGGAAGAGGAGGCATTGCTGTGATGTGGTGATGTGGTGCGGAATGCGGCTGTTATAAGGTCAGAGGAGAGGGAGGAGAGGAGAGCCGTGGACCTCGGTTGTCCTGTCAATGGCATCTGGCTGTGCTGACTCAGGGAGCTGGACTAGGGGAGAAGGCACGGGGAGGGATGAGGCAGATGCGGCCAACATGAGGGTGTGTTTTGTAGGGGAGGAGGCGGGCGGTGGGCGAGCTTCTACTGTAGCATCAATGGCAGCCGGGTCCGGCGCACACAGGGTGTGCGGATCTCACTATGATGCTCGAGGGTGGATACGGAGGAGATAGAGAGGAGCTGGGTCCTCGCGAAAGGTGCGTGGACGCAAGCACTCTAACGCGAGACTGCTTGGTCTGCGTGGATTGCTCGGTCTCATAGGCTCACCGGTGTTGGCGCATCGGGGTATGGGCAGCGAGAGGTTGGGGACGAAGCTGACGTGTGGGCTCGAGCTATCAATGGCTCCAGGCACATGCTAGGCTAGCCATAAGGAAGGGGAGAGATAGCGTGGTCGTTGCCTATTGACGGGCCACGACCCAGGTGGGGAGAGAGATGGCGCGGGAGGCTGGGCTGGAGTGAGAAGGAAGGGGGGAGATTTCCCTTTTTTCCCTTTTGTTTTCTACATTCATTTGAAAATCAAACTGAAACACTTTATAAATAAAATAAAATTATAAATTCTCTTGAAATAATTCTGAGTCTTTGGAAGTTAAAACTTAGGCTTGAAAACTTTTAAAATATTTTAATTATTATAAATAGAGCAAAAACTGAGTCACACCTAAATCAAATTTTAACAAGTTATTTTTCACCAATAAAATTTACGCAAATGCATGAATACAACAAACTATGAAATTAATTACAAATTTATTTATTTTGTAAAAATCACATTTTTTTATTATGTGAATTGCTAAAATCCTAATTAAATCTTGGAAATTTTTAGAGAAGTGACAGAATTATTATTTTATTTAGTGAAAACTATTCACAATCTAAAATGGAAGTTTTGGGGTGTGACACCGGGTCATGTCAATCACAGTAGACTTGTGTGGAAGGAATAGACTGAGTGGGAATAAGAATGGCTCACATGTTAGTGGAACATAGCAGCCATAAGATTGAATGTCAACTTTTTCACCTTCAGTTTTCATAACACGCAGTCTTCAAAATAGCCTTCCTTTTATAGACTCTCTAGTTTTTGTTTTACAACAATAGAATCTCTGAAATAAGCATGAACCATTCTCTGTAGCAGGGCCTTTAACAATAAAAGGTAACTTGGCCGAAAATCGTGGAAAAAATAGCGCACTATAGCACCGAAATAGTGCCGCTATAGCATCTAGAAGCGGTTATCGCAATGGTCACTAGCACGTTAGAGCGTGCTATAGTGTTTTGGCCAAGCTCCCGCTAAATTATGTATCCTGTGATTTTTTTCATGACCGAAAATTGAAGGCAAGGCCTGAGAAAGAAGAGCTCTCTATGTTAGTAGTTATAAGTAGCACCTAAGGTCCTGGGTTCCGGGTTCGACTCTCACGGCAACTTCGTCAATCTAGTCTCGAGGATTTGCCGATCTAAGTCTTCGACGGTGAGTGTGCATACATTGTGAACGTCTACGTTGTTTGTGCTGTGTTATATGTTAAAAAGGGCAAGCACGGATCACATGAATGGCTTGTAGGAAAATTTGACACTGATCGAAACTAAAACAGGGAGTTTGTCCAAGCTATAAAACGTACTAGCAACGTGCCATCGTAGGATGAGAGGTAGATTGGTAGAACCGGACTTTGTTAAAAAAAAAGAAAGAAAATATAAAAAGAATGATGGAGACACTACCGAACGTTGTTGCTTGCAAGCTTCAGGTTTAGGCACCGGCACGCTAGCATGTTTGCTACTGCTATCAATCATCCAATCCATGCTTTATGCTTATATCGAGTATGCCGTGCAGTCCCATCACATATTGCTTCACGTTTCAGTAGTAGCACGTTACTAGCTCTCGGTAGTAGCCACTCCACATGACACCACTTTTTGCCTTGGCAACGCGATATCTGATCTGGAAATCGACAGCCTTTGCACTGACGTGCACAGATCATTCACCCCAACCTCAGATCCATCACAATTCCTTGCAAGCTAACAAATGGGCATGCTTTCCATCCTCACGCCGTTGCCGGTGGCAATGTGCCCTTTATACATAGATATATAACGCGCACCTTCCACGTCGATCCATGTGCACAAGGTCTCAGCGATCGGGTGTTGACTGTTGAGCATCCAGCAGATCATCGTCATCCGCGTTTGCAGGCGTTGAACCGACGCGGATTGTCAGCCTCCAGCCAGCAGTCCGAAGAATAGTAGCGGACGCCCTTCTTCACCGTTACTGTCTGTGTTGTACAGTTAGTTACTGATGGTCCGCTCCTAATCCTGCCTTTTCCTTGGCTGTATGTTATGTTATCACTCACTACCAGCGAAGATTGGCCGTTGGCCGCCGCGACACCATTCCTGCACTCCAGATGGGCGTCGTTCCTGCGGATTGAGAGTGAGCAAACGAGCTCTGCTTCTGAAAGGGAAACTCTGCTGCAGGATATGTTGTCGCGTCCTGACTGCCTGGCACGATCGTTCATCACCGATGCGAGATTTAAATGTCCTTAGAAAGGAGGGGCTCCCGCAGGGGGCATGGCGTCGCTGACTCACGCGCCGGCGCGACGGCGGAGGGCGCGGACACCGGCGCTGTCGCAGGAGGCGAGGGCGAGGAGGCCAGGGGCGCCCAGGTCGGCTGCGTCAGGAGAGGGGCCATCTTGGGTGGCGCCGGCGCCCGGCGGCGCTTGGGCGATGCAGCCAGGGCCTGCCCCGTGGCCGCAATGGCGAAGAGGGAGAGGAAGGAGATGAGGACGGCGGTGAGGTGGCCATCTATGCCACGACTCGGGTCAGTGAGTGACTTCCAGTGTCAGCAAGCTACGGGGGGTGGCGCTGTGCTGGAGTGGCAGATGAAGGATGGGGCGCTGCTGCTGCAGGAATATTCGAGAAGGTATGGAGAATTGGAGATCGGGAGCTTTAGCACCCGGACGTCCGGACGCAGGCCCCGCACATCGCCGCCCGCTCCAGCTTCACTCCGGTAGCTCATCCTCGCCGCGGGCGCTAGGGGTCGCCGAAGCTCCGGCGACCCCTAGCGCCCGCGGCGGCCGCCCTCTACCCCTCCCCTCAATGGCTCCGGTGCCCTCGCCGCCGTATTCCTCAACTCCAGCAAGCTCGCCCCTGCCCTAGCCTGGCCTAGCGGCCTTCCCCGCTGCCAGGGCACCCTAAGCCGCCCTCGTACCACCGCCTGTCTTCCCTACCCCCGGCCGGCCGGACATTTCTAGACCCGTGCGAACACATGGTTTTTACATAACCATTGTGGAGCATCCTTGTTGTTGTGATGAGCGATTGTCAACATGCCAACACTTTGGTGTGTGGTTGGTTCGGTGGTTTTTCTGATCCCCTGGCAAAGGGTTATGTGACGAAACGTGTCTCCTGGCTAGTGATGTGCAGGTGTGGAGTCCAGATGCTGTGGCAACGGCCGGAAGAAGGCCAAGGAGGGCTTGCTATGTCGACGGATCGGTGCGGTGAAGGGCGGACACGAGGCTTGGACCGACAGAGCAGACGTCTGGGTGACCAGCTGTGGTGGCTGACACTTGGGACATCGTCAAGCGCAAGAGTATATGGCGGGCAGTTTGGTGGTTTGCCCTCAAAACCATCGGCGACGGTTTGTGGGTATTGCCACAAGACCACCAGTGGCGGGTTTTGTGGGTTTGGGCCTCAAAACCCAGGTGGAGGTCCCGATGCGGACGGACGAGACGTGGCTGCATCGGGGAGATGCATCGAAGTAAGGCTACCGGTGAGAAGGCGCGGTGGCCGTCGGATTAGGAATTTCAAAGGGTTGGACCATTATGCCCCTAAAGCTAAGTGGTTCGGCTCATGTGTAACCAGGAGCAAACTGGGAATATGTAATAAGCCCAAGACAGATAAATGAGGATGAAGGATCCCCTCACCTCTCTCATTCTGGTTTTTATTCCTAGGGTTTCACAGTCTGTAGTTCTTCTGTGTGAGTGAGGTCCACTACAATTTTGTAGTGTTTATTCTTGGGAAGAGCACCCCCGTAGTGTGCTCCTGCCCTCTGGGCTTCTGGATTCATGAAATTTCTGTGATGGATTTTGAGTTCTTGTTTGTTCAACCTGAGCTCCCTCTCACCCTCTCTATTTCGAGCTCGGATTCTTCGTTTTTTGACCGTTTGACTCCGTTTTTCTTGCGTTGATTTGTGCTATGATATGAGAGGATTAATCCCACTAAAGGGTTTGAGCTAATTCCTCACGAGCAAGTAGATCGGAAAGATTTTGTATTCATGATGAGTTCTTGGCCGATTTGTATCCTTTTTCGATTTCTCTTGATTCTTTTTGAATTGGGCCATGATTCTTTAGAGATAGCCTTCCAGATGCATAAGAAACATCTCTTCCAAATCTTGTTGCAGTTGGTGTTGATTCGAGTGAGATCGGGTTGAATCTTGGTGAGAGGAGATTTTTAGGTGATTTTCTAGACGGCCGCGGACAGTCCGCGCCCTGGTCGGCGGATAGTCCAGGCGTTGGGGTTTATTCGAGTCTGTTCGACTTCTTTGCTGACGTGGCATTTTTCATCAACTGCGAACAATCCGGGACTTGACCCGCGGATAGTCTGATGGCACGAGGTTGAGCTAGTGGATTTCACAGCTGGCCTAATGAGTGAGCGTGGACAGTCTGCACCTTGTACGGTGGACAGTCCGGGATTCCTTCAGAATAGAATCGGGCTCTTGACTTTTGTTTTATTTCTGGAATGATGACCCGCGGACAGTCCAACTAATAAGTCCCGATAGTCCAACGGTGTTCAGTGGCTACTGTCCAGAGACTGTTCCAGGAATTGATTTTCTGAATTTTCTACTGCAGACTGTCCGGCATCTAAACCATGGACTGTCCGTCAGTCTTCCTTTCACTCTGTCCAGAATCATTTCCGAGCAGTGTTGTTGTCGGACTTTGGCCGTCGAACAGTCTGAGCCCAGAACTGTGGATAGTCCGCCGTTGACTGATCCATACCCTGTCCGTACTCTCGGACAGTCCGGACTTGGAACCGCGGACAGTCCGTCCCTGTGCAGAAGCTGAGTTTTTCCTCTCCTTGCTCGTTCGTTCTTCGATCGTTCTTAGTGTTGGTTCTTGGTTCTTGTGGTGACTTGCTGTGTTCCTAGGGAACATCCACCCTCTCAGTAGGGGCGTGGTCATCACCGGCTTAAGCGTTTGTTTCTTGGGGTGTTTGTTGAGTCGAGAACCTAAAAGTTTCGAAAGAAATTTTGAGGCTCCCATTCACCCCGTGGTCGCCAATCCGGTGCTTCAACCCGGAGAGGAGGAGGTGGAGGTGGGGGTCAAGCTCGCCGGTGCCGGAGTTGGAAAAGGAGGGGCGAGGAGAGAGGCCTACCTAGGCCACGGGTGCAGATGCCGGATCGGTGGATCCGCCGCCGCTACCGCTAGATCCGCAGTCGCCGGTCGTCATCGGAGCAGTTGGGAGGAGAAGCTGGAGTCGCCGGGCCGGGGACATAGCGCGGGGGGGGGGGGGGGGGGGGACTGAGGGCGTCGCGTGGGGTAGCTGGGCTACGGAGCTTGGCCAGCCCATGAGCACGGCGTCCGTGTCGGACGGTTTCCGATTGGAGATGGATGGGAGAAGAAGGCCGCAGGGGACTACGTATTTATAGGCGGCGAGGTTACGCCCGCTGTGCCATGCGTGCTAGCCGTTGCCACAACTAGCCGTTGGCTCACTCGCAACTAGCCGTAGCGCGCGATGTCTCTTGTCCGATCCTCGCAATGGACACATGGCATCAGGTCCAACGGCTACGTCGAACGGCTAGTAGCCGTTGAGTTGCGTGCTAGAGTATCTTTTCCAGCCTTCGTCGTGCATAAAGAAGCCTTGTCGCTGGTGGGCTTTGGGTGCTAGCCATTGCAATTGTTGAAATCCAGACTTCTAAAAACATTCGATTCAGGTTCTCTTTAGAAAAAAAATGTTATGATAAAATATAATTAGTAAAACCATTTGGCTATTGATCTCTATGGGTATTTATTTTTTACTAAAGCTGAATGCATCGATATCCAATGTTAGAAAAGTTTTAATGAATTATACCAACTATAAAAATTGTTTCAAAAATGCTTAGTACCACTAAAGTACTGACTACTCCAGCATGCTACTGCAAGATAATTTAATTAGTTTTAATCGAAGTTAAAAATACGTGTTGTAGCCGAGCAATTTAACAAGAGAGGTGGGCAAGATAATTTGAAACTTCTGCTAGTTATTTCCAAGTTAAAATATTTCATTAAAAAGAATAGAGATGCGTACATGGCAACTATAGTCTACAAGGATCTTTTGGTGGTTATACGAATACGGTGAGAGATGATAAAACTGAGATTTTGCTCATTACTTAAATTTTTACATCTGGACGTATTAATATCAGCACGTTTATATTGCCGAGTTCTATTCCTTAGTTTCAAAAAGAAAGTTCTATACCTGACTTTGTTATATGGTTTATCTTAATATGTAAAAAAATAAATTAGGTGTGTGTGCCCACGAGTTCCTAGATACAGATAGGGGAATGGACGGTAGAATGATAAGGGCGTGTTTGGCAAGGTTTAGCTTCATCAGTGAAGCTATTTTTTTTTAGTATTTTAGCTTTGTGAGCATTTTGATGAAGTTAAGCTATTTTGTTACTCCCATAATAACCTTCTTCTTCCTTATCCTCTCAGCCTTATCTCTTCTTCCCCCATCCCTTTTGGTCCGACAGATGCTGCCCTGCCCCCGCGCCCCACCCAGCAATTATGCCCATGCCCCTCCTGACCGCGTCGCACGCCAACCTCTTGGCCGAGCCTGTATCGCCCTCGCGGCAGCACAGTGCGCCCTGCGACCGAGCCTGCAATGCCTCGGTACCCGCAAGCAGCACCTGCCGAACCCATCGTGCCCCGGTGGTGGAGCCTACACTACCTAGGGGCCGCACACACAGCGCCCTAGCGGTCAGGTCTCCCGGCCGAGGCCACAGCGCCCACGGCAGCACATCGCACATCGACGACCGCGCGCACAACCCTCGCCCAAGCCCGTAGTACTCTGGCCACCATGCTCACTGAGCTCTAGCGGCTGAGCTCGCCGCGCACTGGCAGCCGCAATCGGAGTGCCTCGACGGCCGTGCCAATAGCTCTCTAGCGGTAGAGCTTCCACGCCCTCAACTGTCCTCACTAGGGGCACATGGATCCCTTTGTCTATGTGGCCCACAGATGAAGGATGAAGCTGGAGAAAAACACTTCTTTCGGCTCTCTCCTATCCTATCTCTCTGTGAGAGGGAAGAAAGATAATTTAATACATAAAGCTTGGGACCAAGTATTTTGTAACAAATTGAGTCACAACAGCTTGGTGAAGCTGTCGTAAAAGCAGGAAAAGGGACCATATGACATAGTCATGGCGTCATGATAATGTGATTAAGCAGATGGCAGGGCATAGGCGTACAACACACGCGGCTAGAGCTAGCGGATGCGGTGCGGTGCGGCGCGTTCCGCCTATGTCTACGTGCCTGCGAGGAGGCGGGTCAATCTGGGCAAAAAAACCGAGAACCAAGAACCGAACCAAAATAACCGGACCGAAATCGAAATATCTAAAACCGAAAAAATCAGTTCCCTGTTCGGTTTTAGGTTCCAAAGAACCGAATTAAGTACGGTTATTTTGGTTCTCACCCTCGGTTAACCGAATTAACCAAAAAACCAAAAAACTGCCAAAGTGCCCCGTTAGCACTTTAAGCCTGTAACATAACCGCCCAATTTATACGAGCTCAAGTACGAAATTAACTGATAATCTGCTAATTTGCATACTTGAACACATATAAACCCGATAGTCCGAAAAATTTCGAGGGACCTCAAACTTTTTCAACGTACAACCAAGATCGTACTGATTCAGTAACCACAGTTCACATGTTACATAAAGTTCACACCTAGATTCAATTTATCGGAGTTTATAAAAAATTATTTTAACACCTTTTTAATAAAAGATAGCGAAAGCAAGATACGTTTAAAACACCCACACCTCATATTTTATTTAAATATAGTGCCAGTTTATAGTCAAATCCAACAAAAGCATTTGAGATAAGCTATAAGAGATGACCTTGCCCATGGTCTAATCTTTCCGTAGTGGGAAACAAATCCATCTTGTCGCCACAACAAAACAGGTTCATGATCTGCAACAAGTGGGAATAAAATCCTGAGTACGAGAATATACTCAGCGAGACTAATTCATCATAAACCAAAAATAAATAGACACCAAGGAGTATGCAAGGCTATTTTTGGTAGAGCTGGCTTAACTCATTTTGCATAAAAGCCTTGAGTAACTAATATTAACCATTCTATTAATTAGCATCAAGTTAATAATCATTAACCTGCCATCTATGTTTGCACCTATACTAAACAAGAAATTGAGTAGAGAATTACATAACCATCGCAGGTTCATCAACAGCTATCTTGTGAACCATCATTAACCATCCAAACAATTTGATGTTTTCAAGTATAGAGATAATCCCGTCAAGCTTCTCACTATCCAGGAGATGATGACGATTCGAATCGATTACTACCCAGTTGGGGAAATATTCCTAACACTCCCCCGGCAAGCCTCGCTAAGGGTAGCCGTAAAACACCATTGGCAAGCTTCACTAACAAGGTTGGCCGACCTTGTAGCTTACACGCCTCATCTTGCCGTCGATTTACATACACATGGTTATCTTTCACGATAGCAATATATAGCGAACCGTGATCTGGTATCTCCTACATCTTACAGGTGACAAGTAATCGCCCGACTTCTACCGTTTATAGCATTGCTAAGCAGTTACAACTATTCAGTATCTCAATAGGATTCCAGGTATATGTTACTAGACAAGGAGGGATGTATGTAGCAAGGGTTTCATCCAACTCCTATACTTAATGCAACAATACATATATAACATATATATAGTTATTGCTTAATAAAGTAGGAGACTTAGAATGCTCCAGGGCTTGTCTGGATAACTTAATATCACATTAAGTTAGTAGGTTCCAACTTCAGTGGACGAGCACCCATCATCTTCAAGATAGTCACCAGGACACCATCTCTTGGTTCGGCTTCAATGACCTTCCGTCGATCCATTCATCGTTCCTAGATGATATGCATGGATGCGATGCATGCTCGAGTGAGACAGACATAACAACGACATTTACAAGCACGAAGGATAAGTAACACGCCGAAGGGTGAACTAGGGTAACTAATCGTTAAGAGGTTCAGCTCTCATCCTCACTCAGTGACTTACGAAAAGGGTTACCACAGCATTACCCAACCATGCATTTCACCATCTTTATTATTATAAAACAACAGGTTAAATAGTTATCATCAACACAAGTTCATCATGCATAGATCAATAAGACAATAAACTTGCCATAAAACAACAGGGGTGGATGTGTCTCATGGTCTTCAATCAACTCCAAAATACATTCAAGCTATTTCATGATTTATACTAATTACTTTAATAAACATTAACTAATAATTAAAGTCTATAACTAAGGATATAATTAAACATCATCAAATTAATCCTAAACTTTTTGTGAAGTTTTATACTAGCATAAAACAGTTACACAAAAAGTTTCATGACCATTGGATATTTATTTTGGCCTACAAAAATCATGGAAGCAAGCATTTATTAATTAAAAGAGATAATTTTAAATCATGTCAAAACTATTCATTTTCAATATTTCATATTTTTCATAGATAGAGTACATCATGGAGAGGCTATACAAAAATTTTTAGAATTTATGGAGCTCTAATTATTTTTTTATAAAAATAACAAATTACAACACTATTCATCAAATCACGAAATGAATAAACTTTTAGAAAAATAAAAAAAAGGCAGTTGGGCCGAATCTGAGCCCACTCGGTCCTCAGCGCAAGCAGGCCGGCCCAAAGGCGCGAGCAGGCCAGCCCAACATGGCCTGGCCAAGGCTTTCCATGGTAACTTTTCAAATAAGGACTTGCGTTTTATAGAAATTACAAACAGGTCCTATCTACTATTTGATACTATTCAACTGAGTCAGGGACTTTGCACCTAGACCCCTGGACTTATCCATATTTTTGTTTTCCTAGGTCCTTGGGCGGTGCCCGAGAAGAGCAGCGGCGGTGGTACTCAGCTGGCAGCAGGGGATGACCAACGGCGACCCTTCCGCGCGCGCGTAGGTGCGCAATGGCACCGAGAGGCGGTCGCGCGGCCAAGGCAGCAGCTACACACGGCAGGACAGCAATGGCAACAGCCAGGCGTGGCTGCCCATGTGCATGCCCGCGGTGGTGGCGGCGCGACGACGGTCAGCCACTCTGGCGTTCGGTGGACCAAGATAGGGTTAGCAAAAGCTCGGAGATGCTCACCATGACTTAACTGGCAACTCAAGTGAAGAGGAGGCAGGGCAAAGGCGGTTGCCGGTGTCGAGGCATGTCCGGCGGCGTGGACTAGGCAACGAGATCGTGTTTCCGTGTAACCTGTGGAGGGAAAGGAAAGCCATCAAGCTGGTAAGCTTCATGGTGCCAAGGTGAACTTTGAACAAAATAGAGATGGAAGGAAGAGCAGCCGACAGCAGCTGGCCTTGGTGAGACTTCCCACGGCAGTCATGGCGGATGGCCGCAGTGAGAAGCGATGGCACGGGCCACTCCAGTGGCTAGGGGCAGCGCGAGTGGGTTCAAAAGAACCATAAGGATGAGGCGACCTTGCTGAGAGGATGGCACAGACGGAGGTGCTGTGGTGGCGGGAAATTTTGACCGGCGGGCGGAGCTCGGCCGAAGCCGATGAAGAGGAAAAGAGAGAGAAAAAGAGCAACCGGTGACGGCTTAAAAGGAAGAAGAGGCGGGCTTGGACACGGCAGGAACTTCTCGGCCTTGTCCACACATCTAGGGACATGAACACGCACGCGAAGGCGCTGGGCATCCACGGCGGACGTCGGCGATAATGAGAGAAGGAAAGGGACAGGGGTCGGGTTACTGTAGCAGTAGATATGATTTTCCTCTTTTTCAATTGCTCAAAAATTCCTATAAGAACTTGAAAAGTTTCTAATACGAAAGTTACTTAAAATAAATTAAATTACACTTTTGCTTTTTGGACCATAGTCAAATTCTCGATATTTTTGAAATTAGGTTTTCAAGATTTGAATTTGAATTTAAATTTCAAACTTTACCATAATCATTATGCAATGGCAAAAATGAATGCATAGTGCTTATGCTCATGGATTACAATGCGATTTAATAAGCATAACACTAGGGTGTTACAAAGCCCAAGCCCACAAAGCGAACATTGTATATATTAGAGGCTCATCCCCTCATTCCCATCCCTAGCCCATCCACCCAGCAGGCCAGCAGTCCACCCTCGCCCCGCCTGGCGCCGTCGTCTGGCCCTCCCCTCCTCTCCGGTCGCGTCGCTCCCCACTTTCCTCCCCGCCGCCGGCAAGTCCCCACCCTATCACGCTGGCCTCCACCCTCACTCCCCTCCGGGACTGAGGATGAGCTATCTCGGGCGCTGCTCAGCCTCCGTGCAACCGGCCTGGAGCCTTCCACCCTCACTCCCCTCCAATCCTAGAGATCGAGCCATCTCCGGCTGCCGCTGGAGTCCGGCACCGGCGTGGCTCTGCCTCTCCGCCAATGCGGTCGCTGGAGTCCGCCACCGG
Source organism: Bothriochloa decipiens (assembly GCA_023333625.1). Lineage (NCBI taxonomy): Eukaryota > Viridiplantae > Streptophyta > Magnoliopsida > Poales > Poaceae > Bothriochloa > Bothriochloa decipiens. The sequence goes on from CM041628.1 coordinate 51,173,195, forward strand.
CGGTGCCACCCTGTTGCTGCCGGCCTAGATCTGTGGCGTCGATTGCACTGCTCCTGCTGATTGAGGAGGACCGGATTTCGAGTGATTGTTTTGCATTCTTTTTCTGATGAAAACATGTTCATGATTTTTGCTTCTTTTCCATGTGTTTCATTGCTCAAATGCACGGCTCAGTTAGTTCGGTTAGAACCGAAACCGAACCGAACTAACCGAGACCGGAATTCCTCGGTTCCTGATTTTGAAGATAACCAATCGGTTATTGTTTATGTGGTAACCGAATTTCGCAAATAACCGAGAAACCGAACCGATCTGTTTCGGTTAACCGAATGCCTAGGGTTAGAGGTGGGACAGCGAATTGAGGATGTCTAAAGATGATGGGCTTGACTTTAGGCTTGTCAACCCGTTTAACCAAAGATGTACGTGGACGGCAAGATTTGTTTAAGCACTTAAAGGAACGGTTGAGATATATGGGCGTCCTGGCCCTGTCTCTGCTTGGGAACTGTCTACAGTTTTCGTCAAGTAGAGATTAGTAAAACCATTTAGCTATTGATCCATTAGAAACATTACAATTTCTGTTTTAATGTAAAAAGCTATTAACAACTAGAGAATACCCGCGCTTTTCTACGTGAACTTCCAAGTGAATTAACTAACCTATTTTTAACGCCTTGCTTCGTCTAGAACTTGGCCTTCTTGGAGCCATGCACCAGTCGGCAGGACCCCTGCTTCTTGATTTCTTAATTGTGCGAATGGTTGGATCAGGTGTGTCGCTGAATCATGCTTGCTTTGTGGTATAGAAGTAGCACCACATTCCAGTCCCTGGAAAGATGATTCTAAAATGCTTTTTCTTTAACCGAGGATACCCTTGTCTTATAAAGAGTTCTAACAAAAATATTCAGACAGGTTTAATAAATATCCTACTATTTGGCTCTCTCTCAATCCATCCTGGTTAATCAATTTAACAAAGATAACGTAATACTGAAGCAGTAATCACGTTTTAGAAAACTCAGCTCCTAATATGCTAGATAGAGTGGCTTCGGAGATCCATGAGTACAAGAGCAGGGGAACCTGTTTCGTTGGTAGTACCAGCACGTGCGTTTGCAGCTTCCCACCGGAGCAGGTGCCCAGCCGCGGGTACTGGCTGCGACGTCTTCGCCGCTGACGACAACCTGGTCCAGTCCTTGACATCCCCGATGGCCACAGAGTCGACCCCACCCACAGCTGCCACCCTTGCCATGTTTTTTTTTACAACAAACAAATATATATTATCTCGGTGTCAGCGTCGCCATGGAACCGGCTCAGGATTTGGATTAACTCTAGCATGCGTAGCAACCCAAGAAAAAAATTACAGGGTATAAAATTTAGCGTGAGCCTGCTCCCGGCGCTATTGCCGCTACAGCAGCAGCCATACGGCAGTAACGTCAGGTGGAGCAAAACAGGCAACATATTCCCAATATTTCATAGTTTCATACAGTCCAAAAAGACATAAAGCCATAAACAGCAAAACCACATCCATAAACAGTCAAACAGCTGCTAAGTCCTGATAATTTAAGAGCACACTTGAGTATTTGACGAAACCACTTGACAAACCACATCGGCACATCGCCACATCCACATCATTCATCCTCAGAATCAGAACTAGAATCACATGGAATATCATTGTCATTTTCTCTGTGAAAAGATGAAGCAGATAACTCATCATCCTCAATAGTAATAGGGAGCAACCTCTTCCTCTTCCTGATCTGGGTAACTCCCTAATTGGTTTTGCATTGTTAGTCACTACTTGAACTAAATTTTGCACCTCTATTTCCTCAATACATTTATCAACCATTTCAAAAATGCATATGCCATTTTTCTTCACACCTGAGCAATCCGTTGAATCAAGAAAACAAACACCATATGCACTATGAACTACCAAATTCATCACACCTCTGCCTCTCTTGTGTGTCCAAGCATCTATCATAACTGAGCATCCATGTAGCTCCCAAGACTCTTGGTGAGACTTCAATAACTCCTGCACTTTCCTCTTCCTTTTTTTGTAAGAATTTCCCACTCATCTCATATGGAGTTGGCCGTCTCAAGATCCTGCCAAAGTCTCCAATACCCTCAAGCATAAGATCAAAGCTAGGAAGTGTAATAGTGTTGTGTGGGATACCAGCTTCATAAAAAAACTGACAGATGTACTCACATGCTCTGTCCCTCTTTTCTTCACTTTTTTTGGTTGACAATTTGGATTGGACCTTATCAGCAACAACAGATTTGCCCTTCCTTGCGGCCACTATTTCTTCTAGTGTGAGTTTAGACAACTTATCAATAGGACCTGAAGAAGCACCTTTGCTAGTCACCTTCTTCAACACAATAACTGAATTGCCTTCTGCATCATTGTGTTCCTCCCCTTCAGAATGGCTCAAATCAACTTCAGCTCTATCCTCTTCTTTCTCCTTACTCTTTCTTTGCTTGTTATCCAACTTCTTTGACAACAACTTAACCATTTCTTTTTGCACATCAGATGAAACTTTAGTATACTTTGCAACACCACATTTAGGAACTTTACCACGGTGGTATTTGATTCTTGTTATTCCACCATGATAAATGTTGTCACATTAGTTGCGCTTGAGAGAAATTTCTTGTTCACATCTGGCATTGTGCAGTGCTTCCAAGCTGGGTCAGATGCTTCAGCAAAAGTATCATTTGATTTGTTGCCTGTGGATGCAGTGCTAGATAAGCCTAAAAGTGGACAAAATTGACAATGATCACTAATCAACAATTAGTAAATAACTAAATAACCAATTAACCATGGAAAAAGTCTACGTAACCCCCTAGACTATCGACCTATGTTTAACCAGCCCCCTGAACTACAAAACCGATTTTCCTACACGTTAAACTTCCACAAACCACGCAAATGACCCCCTAGGCGGTTTAGGAGGGCTATTTTGCTTACGTGGCGTACAACGTGTAGCTGGTTTGACATGGTGACGCTAGAGCTGCAAGCCAGACTGCTGACCGGGCAAATGTGGTGGGTCCTACCTACTAGAAATGCTCCCCACCTCAGTTTCGCCTTCTCCTCTCCTGTCTCTTCCCTATTCTTTCTTTTGCACAGGCCACAAATTAAAGAATGGATGACTCATGATAGTTGCTGGCTTGTGAATTGAGATACATATAATTGTATTTTAAAGACATTTCTTCTTTAATTTTCAAATGAAAAAAGATGATATATGATGTCATCAAGATGTCATGTCTAAGAGCAGAGCATGCCATGCAAATGGTTCAGACGAGCCCTGACATCTTTGACGTCAGATACAGGCCGGCTTGCTCCCAAAGCTCACCGTCTTCGATGTTAGATGAAGGTTGGCCTCATTTGGCAGCTCACCATCACTCACACAGGTCACCAACACCTCCCTCCATGGGGTACCAACCCCATCCATTGGCCACCCGCCATGTCATCACCGCCCACGGTAGAGCACCCCGGCTAGACGGCTACGCCCTATCACCACAGGCCCTAGGGTACGGGACACCCTCATCCACGTAGCTCTCGCCACGACCATGACCATCTCGTCCGCTAGCTTCATGGCGAATGTGACCACCATGCTGGGTCATCCTTGCGGCCACTGGCTAGCGGCACACCTGATGGACATGGGAGCCGGCTGCGCTCGCCGAAGTCCGGGTCACATGAGCCGGAGCCCGGGAAGGGTACTGCTCGCCAAAGCCGGGTCATACCTGCCTGAACTAGAGAAGGGCGTGTGCTCACTGAAGCTCGGGTCATACCCACCAAGACCGGGAAAGACATGCTAGATTGTTGGCATTTCTTAGCGCAATTGCTAAGTAAGGAGGTTTTCAGTCCATCCCTAGCGACTTCACCAGAAAGCCAATTGGTATAGGTTAACGCACACAGAGAACTCCGCAAGCGAATAGATACCGTTGTAGATTTCACCCAAGAGTATTCTTGGGTAGCATTGTGTAAAGAAGTTGATAAGTATCTGTCATGCATCTGCTAGCCAGTATGCCAACTAGACTAATATAGGGGTAAAAGATATGATAAGAGTTTTACAAAATGACACACAGGAGAACTTCATAAAAAGATAGCAGAGCAAGACTAGCTAAGCTAGGAAGTCATCAGGAGAGGTTAAGATTCCTATTTTCTCCTCCCTTACTGTGGTTCTATTTATGTCACACCAAAGGATTAACCAAGCAAAGAACAGACATAAAGGTTACACCAAGGCATTTCGAGGCAGCTGTTCCTTTCCGGTTCTTGAAAAGACTAGGAAGGGGAAACTGGGGTCCGACAGCCAAAAGCCCTATGAAAACACCATCCCGAACGTGGTGGAATACAAAGGCCTTGTCAGGTCTGTCACCCCCAGGGCTACCACAACTATCCGTAGGGCTGGGCGCATTCTTAAGTAACACGCTAGCCCAAACACCACATCTGCGCTAGCGGTTACTACTATAGTCACAATTAATAACTAGAGCAATCGGTCGACCGGAGAACCCATGCCAAGGTATAAAACCTAAACATCAACTAAACTCAGCTAAAGAACTAAGGCATAAATAGATAACCATGTGGACAATTCAGTAAAATAGAGAAGGCGATATATTGAAAGTACTTGAGCCTCACAGAGGACTGAGGCAAGGATTGCCGGAACTCCAAGGGCTCTTCCAGAACTTGCACTCTCTCCCTAACTCCTAACTGTAACTAGTACTACTACTATATCTTGAAGAATGGTATGAATGTTGCTCCTTGGTGGTGTGTCCAATGAGGGGGGAGAGACCTCCTTTTATAGATGGAGTGGAGGGGGCTCTTTGGAAAATGCAACTCCCCACTTGGAAAGTTCTAAACTGACTTCCCTACGTTCGTTTCACACCTTCCTTGTATGAGTGGAGCCAATGGTTGACCTCCATGCGTCATCATGAACCGATTGACCAAAGCTGGGCCTAATCGGACGCAGAAGTCGAGCGCGCGCCAGGCTTGGATCGCGCGCCCCTGGTTCGGAGACGAACTCGCCCAAATTTTGTGGACATGCTCCTCTCGACTTCCTGAGTTGGCCCATGTGGTGCACTCAGTCCAGTTTGGTCCCGAAGTAGCCTTTCTCTATTTTCCTCTTGTTTTGTCATGGGCCCAAAATTATTTCTTTACTCTTTTCTCTTCTTTTGACCCAATATATATGTATTTTAACATAAAGCCCTACAAAACAAGTAAGACACCAAAACTCATGGAAATGATTAGTGAAAACCCTATAACAAAGTTTTGGTGATTGTTTTCATATCAAGTTGGTGGTATAAGGTATGCAATAAGGACCGCCAACAAGTTGTCCCACACAGTCCTTTGCTTGTCCTCGAGTAAAGGTTTGAAGGACTAAGCAGGTTTATCTCCTTGAATTGAAAATCTGCATACAAGTTATTCCAAGCTTCACCTGAACCTGTGAACTTCCAAGTGTCTACCAAGTTATCTTGGGTAATTGAAAATGGAATAGCCTGGATTCAAATCTTCTTAGTCGTATCCCTGCTCAGAAACTTGGGGTTTTTGTGCAGTTTTGAAAATATAAAGATAGCTTTTGTTCCTTGAATGATTCTCTCAAGTCACTCATATTTGTAAGTGGTTCCTCACCAAGGCATACAAAAGGATTGCCTTCACTTTATCGTTCTGTCTCTAAAAAGGTTTATCTAGAGCTTCAGGTAGGAATGAAAATTCTTAGGCACACTTACCTTGCATATGTTGTCAAGTCAAATCCTGGACCTCACCGCAGGGAAGCATCATACTCTTAGATCAGAATGTGCATGTGTGTGGAAAAACTGTGGTGGTTTTATATAGTGTCTAACCTAATTCTACTATGCTTTTTAAAACACATCTCCCTTTTTATTGAGACTTAGAAAACTTTTCTACGAGAGCATGGGCTATCCTTATTCTCCATTCTTTATTTTTTTCCTTTCTTCCACCTTTTCTTTTTTCATCTCTTTTTTCATCACTTTTTTCTTCTCCATCCTCTTTTTTTTCTTTTTTTCTTCTTCTCTTCTCCTTTTTTTAAATGATAGCCTCATGCCTTTTCTTACAACAAAAACTTTTAGGGAGATGTAAACAAGGAATCAGAGCATTTATTTAGATGGAACCTAACAAGCATATTTTTGTTTACTCCCAGAGTGAGAGTAGAACATTTTTGGGTGGATCTAAATGGAAGGCGTATTTTGTGCCTACTCCTAGGGTAGAAGTAGTGCAATTATTTGGTGGATGGATGAATGAATGTTATGCGCAACTCTCAGTGTAAGAGTTGGCAACTATATTTGTGGGTGTATGAATTCTGATCTGTGGATCATGAAACTTCTCTCAACAGGGGTCACAAAACTTGATTAAACTCACACAAAGTAAGTGGAATATGTGGAAGGTTTTGTCATATAGTGGCCTTGGTAGGTATTTGCATATCATCTAAGGAACATGCTATTTTGATTTTTGTTTTGTAAAAATTAAACCCAAGTTGTTTGCAAGAAATAAGCAAGCGTCATGTCATCCTACTATTTCTCATCTATCAATTACTTAGACAAAATGGGGTTCCTATATATGTGTTCACAAGTTATAGGAATATTGGCAAGGAATAAAGAATATGCAAACTTTAACCATAGGGTGGCATGGAGATGAAGCATCAAAAGTTTTGCCTTTTTAAATTTGTTCAATTTTAAAATTCAAAACTTTAAGAGGAGAGAGGGTAGAGTTGCACAAACCATCATTGAAGATGAAGGAGCATATAAAAGTCATTTGTCTCATCCTTCAGTATGATGGGGTGCTCGATGTTTGTGCAATGTGTTGGGGGGATCTCAAATTTGTTGAGTTATGCTTGAGAGATCTCCCCCACACTTATTTTTTACCTGCCTTTTCATACCTGAGTATTTTTATCGGCAGCATATGTGGATTTCTTTAAAGATGCTGCACCGGTGGCGTGGTTGGGTCGGTTTCCCCACACTTAGGTTTTTGTCATTTAACAATAAACACCAAGTGTTCATGCTGATGCATCTCCTCAGCATGTATTGCAGCACCCATGTTTCTAGACATCGTTCATTCTTTTGTTACTGTGATTGTTAGTGGCAAAGAATACCCGAAGGGAACATTGTCTAGCACCAAGATTTTTTTATTGTGGGAGGTAGGGAGAGTTTATTACATTATTTGAAAAAGTAAATCTAAGCTAAACTTGTTTATTATGAAAAGAAAATATAATCTTATTTTATTATTACTGTTTATTTCATTTTCAAAATTATTGTTTACTTATTATCAAAATTTTTTTATTTTAAAACTTGAAAGAAAAATTCTTTTTTTTATTGTTGCATTTGCAATTATTGAAAATTAAGTAAAAGCAAATTTATTATGCAAAACCTTTTTTATAAAGCAAGGTTGTTGTTAATTTTATGCAAGGAGTATTTCGATAGAAAGGTAAATATGCAGAATTCAAAATCGAAAGGTGTTTTGAAATCAAATATGAGATAACCACCGATTTACCTTCACCTAGGACTGACTGTTTTAAGTCTGTTGAGCAAGGACTTCTCCATTGTATTCGAGCTTGAATTTGCATCATCTCATCCTGGAGATGGATGAGGGTGATTGCATTTCTTGTTATCGCCACGCCATTGGGGTCCTCGTTTGGTTTTGGCGGCTTTATGATTATTTTTTTATTCTTCTTTTGCTTTGATCAAGGTTTCATTCACCAAATGAACTTTGATTTTCCTCCGTTAAGAAATCACCTCAAAGACTTACCCTTATGGATTTGAAAAATTCCTGCAGGGGTTAGTCCAGGCATACAACCAAAGTCTATACCGGTAATTTCAAAAGAAAAATCAAACTAGACTCCATGTGCAATTTGATTCAGGCAGGCTAATTAACCTAAGCACGTTGCTTAATTTAAAAAGCCTATGAAAGCATGATCATTGCAATTGACCAACACTCCAAAACCAAGCTTACTAGTGTAGAAGAAGGAAGCATGAAAATGATGAACATGAGATTGACTCAAACTGGATGTACGAACATTGAATGATGAACTTATTGTTTTTATATGTAAGGCAATGCAAGCGGGGTGGATGAATGCATTTAAAATAAACATGCCATGGTTTTGAAGGAAATTTAAGTGAGTGATATGCATGCAAATCTAGGCTTTAGCTGATTCCTGTAGCGCGGACCATCTAACGGTATCATCACACCATTGGCGAAGCCAAAGTATGAAGCCAAGATGGTCCCGTTTAACATCCGTCTACTACGAGGGTAGACTAAGAGCACCGAATAGATAGACAACAATAAAATTGCCATCTACCTAGACTAGGCATGGCGCCCAAATACAGCTCAAAGACTTGGAGCTACCTGAAGAAAGCACTAGATATATGATGAAAATGAAACATGCAGTGGTGAAAAATAAATTTGGAATGTATAAAATGTTTTTGGGTTGGTTCTCACATACCTTGATTGGTTCATCATTCATAATTTGTGATTGAATTGTGAGTGATGCAATGTGTAGTTGTTTTGACACATGTGATGGATTGGTTTTTTTTACAATGACTTTTCTCCATCTGCATAGAGTTAGTGTATACACATGTATATGCCTATCTATGTAATGGCAGCGTGAAAGAGTTTATTGTTCATGAAAGACAATGCACCCTAGGCTCATGATAATTTTTTATATATAAATATACCCACAAAGGCTAGTGGCAACTAGGTTAGCAGATGTCAAGATAAATATCAAAACATTAACGCTCATTGCATCCCTGGCAATGGCGCCAAAAAGCTTGTTGGCAGTTCTTAGCGTAATCGCTAAGTAAGGAGGTTTTAAGTCCATCCCTAGCGACTTCACCAGAAAGCCAATTGGTATAGGTTAACGCACACAGAGAAATCTGCATGCGAATGGATACCGTTGTAGCTTTCACCCAAGAGTGTTCCGGGGTATCATATTTATCCACAGGGAAGTAATGTGTAAAGAAGTTGATAAGTATCTATCATGCATCTACTAGCTAGTATGCCAACTAGACTAATGTAGGGGTAAAAGATATGATAAGAGTTTTATAAAATGACACACAGGTGAACTTCATAAAAAGATAGCAGAGCAAGACTAGCTAAGCTAGGTGGTCATCAGGAGAGGTTAAGATTCCTATTTTCTCCTCCCTTACTGTGGTTCTATTTATGTCATAGCAAAGGATTAACCAAGCAAAGAACAGACATAAAGGTTACACCAAGGTATTTTGAGGCAGTTGTTCCTTTCCAGTTCTCAAAAAGACTGGGAAGGGTTAACTAAGGTTAGGCAGCCAAAAGCTCTATGAAAACACCAGCCCAAACATGGTGGAATACAAAGGCCTTGTCGGGTTTGTCACCCCCAGGGCTACCACAACTATCCGTAGGGCTATGCGCATTCTCAGGTAACATGCTAGCCCAAACACCACGTCTGCGCTAGCAGTTACTACTCTAGTCACAATTTATAACTAGGGCAATCGGTCGACCGGAGAACCCAAGCCAAGGTATAAAACCTAAACATCAACTAAGCTCAGCTAAAGAACTAAGGCATGAATAGATAACCATGTGGATAATTTAGAAAAGTAGAGAAGATAATATATTGAAATTACTTGAGCCTTACAGAGGACCGAGGCAAGGATTGGGGGAACTCCAAGGGCTCTTCCAAAACTTGGACTCTCCCCCTAACTCCCAACTATAGCTAGTACTACGACTACATCTTGAAGAACAGTATGAATGTTGCTTCTTGGTGGTAAGTCTAATTAGGGGGAGAGTGTAACATCCTAGATGTTAATGACAACTAAAAATTGATCAAGTGCGTTATTAAGAATAATCATTGAGCATCATGGCATAAATGCATTCATGTTTTAATGGTATCTTTTATGTGATGCTTAGTTTTATACATGAAATGATGATGTTTTCTGTTTATGTAAAGTTTCTTGTCATTTTATGTATTTCTACAAGTTTATAGAACAACCTAAAATCCATCTTGTTACCTTGTGCTTTGCTTGATGTTTATGTTAGGTCAATCTTGATATGTATCAACTAAAATAAGTTTACATTTCATAGGTTGCTTGTGTTTCTAAACTATTGTGTCGCATGAACTCATAAAACCCTAAATTTTAATGTCACTTCAATCCTTGATTTATGCCCTATATGGATTAAGGTGTAAAGTCATGCTTTACTCTTGAGTCATGTGTAGGGGATAAGTTCAAGAGCAACAATTAAAAATTTGGCTCCAAGTTTGAGTTTGAAATTGGGTTCCCAAAACTTGCTTCAAGTTGGGTAATTCAAGTTTAAATTCAAATTGGGGCAATATTAAAAATGTTTTTCAAAAGTCAACTTGGTCAACCAAGGGTGTCATTGGGTCATTGACCTAAAATTTTCCTTGGATGATGTATTTGATCACTAATGACCAACCAATTAAGTTAGAAACTAAATCGAGTTTGAATTCGGTTTTAAAAACCCTTTATTTCAAAACCTAGTTTATCCCCTTTTTTGTAATTCAAAATCTATAAGGAATTTGGGGATACTCTAAAAAGATAGTTTGTAGATATTGACAAGAGATACAAAGTTGGTATATAAAGTTTTTCAAGTTTCCAAAAAGAATTTCAAGTAAATTTGAAAATACAATTTAAATCTATAAGTCCTCTTTTGATTTTAAAACCAGAATTCAAAAATTATGAATAATTTGGGAAAACTTTGTATATGAAAAAGGTTTGGTTTGAAAATTTAAACATTTCATAGTTTTGAAGATTTTCAAGTTTTATTGAAAAATCAAAAGTAATTTCAAATGTTTGTTTCTAGGGTTTTATTCCCCTTTTGAATTTGAATTCATATTTCAAAAATTAAGCAGAATTCGAAAATGTTTGTTAAATGAAAAATGTAGCTCTTGAAAAGTTATGCAAATGATATTTTGGGATATTTTCATGTTTCTATATATTTTTGAGAGTAATTGCTATTTATGTGAAAGATCTCGGTTGCTGCAGTGTCGCTGACGTCAGCAACGGTGACTACCCTCACTGTCGCCAGTGTCGCCATGGTGTCGTCGCATTTTGTCACCGAGGACGCAGGCGCGACATGGCTGAGCTCTGGAAGTCACCAGCCACCTCCCCAGCCTGGTTGGTTGCCTATTTAAGCCACAGCCGGCCGCCGTTGTTGTCTTTTCGTTCTTTCGCCACCGCCGTTGTCCTCTGGCCGTCGGCCGATTTCGCCGCCGCCGCTCCACCTCTGCCCTCTCTTTTGCGCAGCCAAGTTCGCCACTTCCTTGCGCACCCGTTGCACTCTCTGGCACCACATCTCTCCACCGGAGCTGGCCGGACGTCGTCATCTCCTCCACTGCCGGCCGATTTCGCCGCCGAGTTCGCTTCACCGCGGCTATCCTCCTCTACTCCATCTCCGGCCGATATAGCAAGCGCATCAGCGCCACGGTGAGCTCCTTTTGCGAACCATGCCTTCCAATTTTACCCTACCGGCCTCTTGTGGGCAGCGTGGCGTTGCCGCGCCACCGTGTCCGCCATAGCCGGTGGTCAGCTTGTCCCACCGTCTTAGCTAGCTAGAAACCACCCTTATCAGGCACGCGAGGTCACGGGGAACACGTTGGTGTCCTTCCTATTGTCGGGAATCTCGCCGTCGGCCGTCCCCACCGCCGGCCGAGCACCATTGCGACGTCCTCTGCCCGAGCGCCATCTAGGGATGTCGTTTTGTAAATAGAAACCAACCGAGGGGTCTTGATGCAAAGTTCATGACTGATGTCAATAGTGCCAGAAAGTACTTTGGACTTAGTTGTAATTTTGTAAGAGTACAAGGGCCCTTTTGAAAAACTGCCAGGCCAGGCCAAACAGGCCGCATTGGGCCGGCCTGTTCAATTCTCTAGGCCGACCTGTTTGGCCGAGTTGGGCTGCTTTGGGCCCAGGCAGTTCTTTTTCTTTTTCCAGGTTTTATTCTTTTTCATTATTTGATGAATAGTGTTATAATTTGTTAATTTCATAGTAATTCATATATAGCTCCAAAAATTCTAAAAATTTTTGTGTATGTTCTTTATGATGTCATCTACCTAGGAAAAATATGAAATGCCAAATTTGAGTAATTTTTGTATATGTTAAAATTAGCCGTTTTAATTAAAAATAGACCTTCAATGATTTTTAATAAATAAAATAATTGGCTTTTAATTCGGAAATTTGTTTTGCCATCTAATTATACCAAGAGGTTTTCAAAATAAAATTTTGAGCTTAATTAGACAACTTTAATTTTTATGCCTTTATTTTATGCTTTTAAATAATTAATTAATCCTGTTTAATTAAGTTAATTATTATAGGAATTGCTTGACTTTTGGGTTGATTGATGACCTTGGGTCATTAACCCTAATGACCTTTGACACTTCAATTAATTGTTTACGCTTACCTGGATCATGTCATTAGGGCTTAATTAACGTTATTTCATGTGTTTCATAATTTTCTTAAATAATATAGTTAACCCTAATGAACTTAGTAAAAATGTTTTGGTTGGCTTGCAACTTTATCGTGAAGGCATGTTAATTAAGTTGTTATGCTTTCGTCCATGTATCATCATGCATCATGTCATACATTCCATCATGCTAAAACATATATCTTTTATATACGTGTAGTGTATACGAGAGTGAGAAGGTTCGTGTTGAACAAGTATTGGAAATGTTCATCCATCCATGGTGTCGGTATCGTCGATCCACGGAGTTGATGTCAAATCTGACATTTGGAATCTAACTTCTCTACAACACAGGCAAGCCCTGGATGCATTCAAACCCTATTTTATTTTAAAAAATTTTATCGCTTCAGTTATGATATGTTGCATTAAGTAATAGGAGTTGAGTGAAAACCCACCAACTACATTACCTGTCTTACTTCCATAATTCCTTGTTACCTATTCTAAAAGATGCGTAGTAATGCTTAGCCCTGCTTAATTAACTTAATGTTTAGAGGTAAAAGAATGAAAAAGATGAGTTTGGCTTTATCTGTTGAAATCATGATGATAGTTAATAAATCGAGTCCGGACGGCTAACTTACATTGGGAACGGTGTCCCTCTGTAGTGTTTCCATCTGTTGATGCCCTAGGTCCCTTGTCGATGGTGAACTGGTGACATCGAGAAATTAGAAAATCCACATGCATGAAGTGATATACTAATGGTTGGAGTCGGGTATATCATGGAGTGACTTATAGTGGGTCAGAGGCCCCACATATGTCATAGTGTATTATACTGTGGGTTTAAGTTCCCATGTATATCGGTACACTGGGTCAAAGTGCTCATGTGTATCATGTGGTGATATATGGCTGCGGTTGTTATCCCGGTATATCGGTTCACCTCCTATGCTTAGGAGTTAGAGTCTCCTGCATATCAGTAACCTAGGTCCCAGCTAGGTATGAAAATGGATTCGAATCGCCGTTGCTTCTCGGAGAAGAAGACTCGATCGGTGTTCATCGTTGTAGTAACAACTTGAATAATAAGTAAGGTTTAAGAAGAAAGTTGGTTGGTAACTTGATCTTGAACAAAACAACTTTTCTTTCTTTCAAGCTTTTTTGCAAAATTTCTTATCTCCTGCAAGCCTTACCTTATCCCAGCACCTGCATTCCTAAGTCTTCACCTCTCTTTTTCGTCGGGTCAGTCTTGTTGAGTACTTTTGTACTCAGGGTTTGTTGAACCCCTGTTGCAGGTGCTAATTGGTGTTCAAATCAAGTTCATGTCGGTGGGCTCGACGTGATCTGGTTGTCCTCTCTCAACTTAGGCGCTCTACCTAAGTTGTCTTCTGTAGTTCTTCTCTGCTTCCGCAGTTAAAGTTAAGTTTGTAAAAATTTAACTTATTCATATATTTTGTAAATTTAATTTTATTATTCTTCCGCACTCTGATGTATATTTTATAATAAATGTTGTAATGTTACAACTACTCCTTTGTTGATCCTGGTATGAGTCAAAGGAGGTTTAATCGGGGTCCTTTTAGGGCACTCGACAGAGCTTTCTAAGTTGTATGGAACACATACATGGCTATCAGAGGTCTTGGGGACAATGATAGGTGTGTGTAGGCCATATAATTTAGAAGGTTCTGCCACAGAGAGAGCCTCCTTTTATAGATGGAGTGGAGGGGGCTCTTTGGAAAATGCAACTCCCCTCTTAGAAAGTTCTAAACTGACCTCTCTATGTTGGTTTCACACCTTCCTTGTACGAGTGCAGCCAATGGTTGACCTCCACGTGTCGTCATGAACCGACTGACCAAAGCTGGGCCTGATCGGATGTAGAAGTCGGGCGCACGCCAGGCTTGGGTCACGCGCCCCTGGTCTGGAGCCAAACTCGCCCAAATTTGGTGGACATGCTCCTCTTGGCTTCCTGAGTTGGCCCATGTGGTGCACTCGGCCCAATTTGGTTCCGAAGTGGCCTTTCTCTATTTTCCTCTTGTTTTGTCATGGGCCCAAAATTATTTTTTATTCTTTTCTCTTATTTGGACCCAATTTATATGTATTTTAATATAAAGCCCTATAAAACAAGTAAGACACCAGAACTCATGGAAATGATTAGTGAAAAACCCTATAACAAAGTTTTGGTGATTGTTTTCATATCAATGTATAAGGTATGCAATAAGGACCACCAAAATAGATCTAGATAGAAGCGCTTTCATCAGAGGAGGGGCCTGAGCTGTAATCGAGCGCATAGCATGGCCAAGCATGCCGATGCTAGAGCCTTGACATGTCCATCAGGGAGTTGTTGCATGAGCTCCTTCCCTTTCCTCATTACGTGCTGATGGATGGAGGTTGAAGGAGCATCTGACTTGTCAAGCCCATTGTTGATATTTGTTACACACGTAGAAGAATAAAAGAGAAATAATCCTCAAGCATACGGATATAGGTGAGCACTTTAGCCAGGGGATTTTTGAAGAGTATTGTATTTATTTATCTGCTAGTAGAAAACGTGCGATGAGTAACCAAGTCTATGCTTAGCCCTTGAGCTGCAAACAAGGTAACGTGATATAAGGGATATAGAGAAGATTGCTATGGCACCCTAGTTCCAACCTATAGCAAGCTATGCGACTACTACTCTAATGGGGATGTACCGAAGGAAAAGAGACACCAAAGAGGATGCTTAACTCTGGCACACTAGTTCTACTAAACCTTTGAATGGGGGAGGTTCCAAAGGTAACAATAGGACTGTCACTTCCCATGCTACTACACACTGATCCAGATAGATAGGGGATATCTATGAGTATCCTAGCCCAAGCACCATGTTTATGCTATAAATGTTTACTCTACCCACAATCAGAAGAGAATAAAGTAAACTCATAAACCATATAATAATAATAATAATGTACTTACTTGTATTAGAAGTTGATATACCAAAGAATCTTAGAACCAAGCCTCGGGTTAGGGAGGCTTGATCCCACAGTACAAGCTATAGAGGAGACACTGACAGACCGAGCTTCCTCCAACTCTCCCTCCACTCTATCTCTCTCAATCTAGAAGAATTCTAATCTCACATAGAGACTACAAAGCTAATCTCTCTTGAATGCTAGGCTCTGGAGAGGATATCCATTCAAGGGATCCCTCTTAGCTGATCCTGACTAGAAATAATGAATTAGGGTTTCAAACGATTGCTCCTCTAGGTCCAAGGGTCTTGCTTATATAGCCTCCTAGGATGCACGACAACCCTTGGATCAAACTGACTTTAATCAACGATGAATATTGATCCTCAATGGCGGTGGAGGCACGATTCATGAGCTCGCTCCAGGAGTAGGGCGGGCGCCCAAGGAAGTTGGGCAGGTGCCCTGCCTCCGTGGCGATCCAGCCTCCTGTTCATTCCAGTGCCTTCTCGTGTCTTCTAGTGTCTTTCTTCACGTGTGTGGGTCCTTTCTCTCTATGTAAACTTGACATGTGGGCCTTCCTTGATTCTTTTCAACTGACACCCTGTAGTAATAGATATTCATCAAAACTCATCAAATTCTATTAGTGAACCCCCTATATCTAGATGATATTTATGTTTAGGTCCTTTATATGTTTCGTTGATGGTTAAAAATGATACTCATCTACCGTAAACACCCCCATGTGGTAGTGAGGGTGGAGAACAGGAAGAGACAGGGAAGGGGAAGACATATTTGATGGGGATCATTGAAACACCCTGTTGTTGAGCATGCATTTAGCATTTGCATTTCATTAGCATAAGCATCACTATGCACTGGTATTAATAAAAGATGAAATGCCATTGCATGTGTGATACTTGGATTGTTTGATTTATGCTTGAAAAGCATGTGAACATGATAATGTGACCCAAGTGTTGATTCTGGCCTAGAGGTGATGCCCTCGGGGCTCGAATCTGACCTTCGAAGACAAAGACACGAATATGATAGGTGGAATGCTTTCTTATAATCTGGTTGCCGGCTAAAACGCTCAGGAACCGTCCTCTCTCACAAGCTCCTCATGGAGCATTATTTATAGTAACCCATAGGCACTTACATGATAGTTTTGCCCTTACTTTATCCCGACCGAGGGCAAACATGTCAACCACCATTGTCTCCTCATACGGACGAATTTGTGACCCCTAGACACATGGTACGCCGATGAGTCTTTCCTCCTCCTTGGCTGGTCAGACCTGCATTCAACATGCGCATCACACCATTCGTGAAGCCACAACTCAGGACATCCGCCCCTGAATCTGATGGTTGACCTACTGTTTGCTGTCACCTGGATGCCGAATCAATCCAATCACAAGAGGGTCAGCTTCGATGGTTGAGCAAAATCCCAAATCTGAACTTAGTCAAACGACCAGGTCCAGATTCGGTCGCACTTCCCCATATACAGAATCTGGGCTGAGAACCCAAATCTAGGCGATGGTCGACTCTTTCGGACTAGATTCGTGTGGCTTGACAGGGGACGAGGTGGCTACTCTCCTCCCTGCCCCAACAACAACCCTTCGACGTGTCCTGACATCGTGATCTGGGGTGCGTCTTTTTTTCTTTGGTCACCGAATCTTGCCTTGGCCGACGAACTCCGCATCGGCATTCAGCTTCGTGGTCTTGAATCTGGGCTTACGCGGTATGGCTTACTTTGCAAAGAGCTCCCCAACTAACACCATCCCAAACGACGATGCCAATGTTTTTTTAGGCGATCGGATGGCTAGATTTTTCTCGGTTCATGGGCCATCACGTCTGTTGGTTTTCCAGCGGACGCTTCTCCTGCCCCTATATAAAAGGAACCCGGGGCAAGCCAGGTCTCATTTCCCCCCAGACAAGCCCTAGCGGCCATCATCTTCCCCGTGATTTGATTCGGCATCATTGCTTCAGTGCACTTTTCCTGATTCGATATGCTTTTCTATATGTCAAATCCCGGACACTTTGCACTAATTTTGCTACTTCAGCTATTGTGTTTGTTTCGTTTCCTTATTTCTTTTCTTGTTCTTATTTAGTTCAACGAATTTGCATTTTATATTTGATTCGGGTGTTATGGGCCACTCTAACTCTGGTGAAAATGAGGCGAGCACCGAATCTGGTTCTAGTGACAAATTAAGCTCGAATTCGGGGTCAGATTTGAGTCCTAACAATAGTCAAAGCATCTCAGCTATGCCCACTATAGAAGCTATCCATCCTAAGGCAGCTAGAGAGAATATGAGTTTGGCTGCTGATTTGGCGGGCGGGAATGGCGCCGAATCTGACCCACTTGCTCACAGCTTACAAGGTTCGGTTGGGGGTGGCACCGAGGCTTATGTCAATGTTGAAGGCTACACCGAAGGTGTCGGTAGCCAGGCTGACGAGGTTCAAGATTTGACTGGTGATATCGAATCTGGCCCACCGAGAAAAAACCAAAGCATGCTGCTTGGACCTGTCGCCTTAACCCTTCCAGGATTGACGAAGCTGCCCTTGACAATTTTGCATCTATGGGGCTGATTACCGCATTTGAAAGATCACTGTGCCATGCACCTGATGAAGATGAGATTATACCAAAGCCGAGGCCTTACGAGGGTCCTGTGTTTAGGGATTTTTTAGAGCTGGGCTTCGGTTACCTGTTGAACCCTTTCTTGGCCAAGTGCTTGAGCGATACCAGCTACAGATTCACCACCTCATGTCGAATGCGTTTACTCGCCTTAGCGTCTTTGCTATGTCCATGAAAATGATGGGTAGTGAACTAAGCGTTAATATATTTAGCCGCTTTCACGATGCTCATCATCACTCAAAGGTTGGAAGTCTTGCTAGAGTTGACGATGTTCGGGCCGAATATGAATTGTATAATTTCATTCCGGCCCAAAATAAGGACTCTTGCATCGTGCCCGCGTTCAAAAACAAGTGGGACAACTGGAAAGAGTTTTGGTTTTATGTTCGTGTGTGTTCGAATGAAGTTGCACAGAATGCTGCTCGAGATGGATTGCCAAAGGTTCATTCTTTAGCTTCGGTAATGTCACCCATGATGGGCATAAGCCGTGCCCTACTCATGCTCTGATTCCTGGTGATGTTGCGGCGCTCGAAACTTACCAGCGCACCACTGATCATCAAACCAACCGAGATCTAGTTGAAGAAATGATCACTTCGAACACATGGCTGTCGAATAGTGAGGCTCGCTTCGATGCGTTCGAAGAGCTGGAGGGGGTACAAGGGGCCTGTTTGGAGCCTTGCTCGGCCCAAGGGTTATAGGACTGACGAAGCCATTGTTGCCCATGTCAAACAGCTGGCAAATCGGCTATGCCACTCGTATAATCGGGATGAAGATGAAGCCCAAGTCAGGATGGGTCATACTGGCCATGTGAATCGCGCTTTCGATGCCATGGGACTCATTTACGGCGATCGGCCGATTCCTGCTGCTAAGTCCAAGAAGAATAAAAAATCTCCCAAAGTTGATGCTGGCACCTCATCGAATTCAGATCTGGGGCGCGGTCGCGGGTCACGCGGTGGGCGCAGACGCGGCTAGCGTGGTTGGGGACCTGATGAAACCGCTCTGCCGGCCTGAAGTACTATTCTCGCGGAGCGACGTAAACGTGAAACACTTTGGCTTCGTGGCCCCAACAAAACTGGCGATGTAGAGGTTGGGCGTGAGATGGTAGGTCAGCTGCAGTCGAAGCCGATTAAAAGGAGTGTGATGTTTGCCATTGGAAATCCTTCTTTAGATATGGCCGATGACACGGTTAGGGATTCGCGCTCCTGCACCTTGCCGAATCCGCTTTTACTTTCGTTGTGTTTTGCCTGTTTCTTTCTACTTTGGTTTTGACATGCGTTTTGTTTAATGTGTAGGAGTTTTTCGTGGATGAGCCAGAAAGCTCATCATTGTCACACCCCAAAATTTGCTATTTTGGGTTGTGCTTATAAAGAACTAGTTAAAATAAAAATATTTTGATATTTAGATAAAATTTATCAAGTTTAATTTGAGCTAGCGCGAATTTAGTTATAGGAAAATGTGAACTTTCAAACTTTTCTAAATTAATCTGATGGGCTACTGTTTGATGTGATGTTTGCTTATTGATTGACTTCATGTTATGAGTAAAGATTTCAAAACACGTTCAGAAAGTCGTTTATCTTTCACTAGGTCGATCTTGTCTTTTTCCTATAGTCAATTCCCTGTTTACTACCTTAATTCTTTTATAGGAGTTTCACAAAATCTTTTTGATTCTTCTCCAAATCATCCATTTGAGTTTCTCATCCATCAAAATATCTCTAAAAACATCGTGGGAATGTTTCTAGCTTTTCTAGAATTTTTTCCCATTTTTCTATGGGCATGATATCATTTTCAGATGTTCTTAATTATTTTATCTTGGGCTCCAAATATTTTATTTGGGATTTTCATGTTTCAAAATGTTTCAGAGAATTTTTCTAAATTTTGGAGCCATCGGAGTATTTTTCGTGTCTTAAAAATGAATTCTGGACTAGTCTAGAATTATTTTATCCATGAAATTTATCAATTCCTAAAATAATAGAATCTATCAGTTTTTCCCATCTCCCGAAAGGTCCATGTCATATTATTTACTAATGAACTTTTATAATTAATTAGGCCTATTGGTAAAGACGAAGGATGCAACATCAATTGTATCGTATTCCTAGTTGATGTATGTGCAGAGAGTTCTTCGCCCTATATATACGTACCATCCCTTAGGCAAAGCACACCAAAATTAATCTATCTTAAGGGAAATCCTTTGTTTGGAAATCCTTAAGGTAGCAAATTCTATTTTCTTATTTTGTACGTCATCGTCTTCTTGGCACAGGAGTTCATCGCTAGCGTGGAGTTTTGGCTGGCTGGCCGTCAGAACTCGGTCGACATATATCGCTACATCCATCACACAGCTGCATCTGGTGAGGACCCTCCCTTCATAATCCTCACTTCTTTGTGTTCAGTGGGGTTTGCACTCATATTCATCATGGTGTCTCTGTCTTCTGCATATCAGCCGTTGCTTGCTGTTCTGCACGCCGGTCATCCACCTCAGGACACCAGCGTCCTTTCATCTTGCTGCCCCACTCGTTGAGCAAGCCACGATGACGCCTCTATCATCGCTACATGCAGCTCCTGTTGACGTAGGGGCAAATCTACCAGCTCCATGCACCGGAACAACAAGAAGTAATCAGAGGATTCTATCAGAACCACCAACGTGAGCCTCTGTCACATTGCTTTTCAGTTTATCCTTCTCTATTCCTTTGCTTTGTCTTAAATTATGTTCAACACCTGTAACATCATGATGAAGCATCCTTGGCTGCTTTCTATCTTGATATCACGGAAGCTCTCTAACCACATACGTGACTGATTATCTGTTCTATCCAATCGGCAGTATGTACGTGCCTGCCGACGTGCCACAACTTCCTGGTCGCCATGGATGGCTGTACCTTCCCTGCTCTCCGAGCAGGTGAGGAAGCCAAGTGTTAGCTGCCCCGTTGATCTTCTACGGCCTTCTAGTTCTCGTCGTGGAGATCCTATCGGTTGACTTTACCGCAAGGCCGAAGTCCACGGGTCACTACCTGTTGTCAATCTTGCGGCCGGGCTGCCCCGTTGACCATCAACTCCAGCGCTCCGTCTGGGTGATCTGCAGGCTGATGCAAGTATATCCCGACCAAAGGAAGAGCAGTCTGACATGGCCGAACACACTATGTGTTAGTAAGTCTCACCTTCCTTGCCAACCTATAGAACACATTGGCGTAGTTTGATTACGGTAGCATAGGCGTTCTTCCTGCCACATGATTTAAATATTAATTTGATTAATCTATATGTATACGATTGTTTTCCAAAAACTAAAATCAACATACATAGGTGTTATACGTAGAAATTTATATACAAATATGTTAATATGATTAATTACTAATATAATCATGTTTTCAGTTATAAATTGCTTAGCTTAAACATGCGTCATACATAATTTGTAAATATGTTCTCACATGTTATTCTGTGAAACTATAACTTAATTTGCTTATCTCATATGACAACATTCACAAATATGATTAGTTTTAAGTTGGTTTTTAAATAAAAATATAAATCAAGCTTGTAGTTTCCGAGAGTATGCTCTAGCCAGCTGGTGGGCCCACCCTGTCAAGGAGGGGTCGGCCGATCCCCTCCATGTGGGCCCAGATCACCAGCTCGCTCCACCGACTTCCAGCATGCCGCCATGCAGTGCCCATAATCTCAGACGTCCATTCAAGGCTGTTCATGAGGCTGTTTATCCAAGGGTAGAGAGATGGGGAGGACACGAATCGCTGACATGGCACCCCCTCTACTCCCCCCTATAAATACAGGCTGCCTCCACCATCCCAAGACATGATTTGAAGGATTCATTCAAGTGAGATACCAGTCATTAGTATAGTTGTAGTTTTAGTCTAGTGTGAGAGTTAGAGTTGAGTCGAGCGAAGCTCGGGGTCTCCGAACTCGTTTGCTGGAGAGTCTGGTATTGCTCTTGTATATTTCTCTTGTAAGACTTTCTTTATTCAATATAGTACTCTTCTTCTACTTTTCTAAGTATTTACTTTGTGCAATATTATTCGTGCAATAGTGTTGTAGTGCTCTAGTTAGTCTTATAGTAGTTACACACTAGATTGTGATCCTGTAAACAACTCTCTTGGTTTTGTTTACCATTGCCACAAGGTGCTCTAGTGGATCGTATATTCACTAGAGTAGTGAGAGTTAGTGTAAACACGATGCTTAGGCTAAATCTCACCTTTGGTTGTCGCTTGTTCGCTCAGACAGTTCGTGGGCGCACTCCCAAGAGGTGACAGGTCTTGGGCGGCATTAGGGTTTTCTCACCATGTTTGGGCTAGTTCTTAAAAGGCAAGGCATTTACTAAGAGTATAGTCGCTTTAGTAGGGGTTATGTCTCCTACTTTCTCGTCTATCCCTAACAGCTAAGTAGTAAGGTAGCAATCCTAGTTATCTCGACTGTTAAACTAGATTAGAGTACGAAACTAGAAGTTAGAACCACAAGAACCTTTCTCACTCGTTGTCCTCCCACCTAGCTGTACTACACTAGTTATCTTCTAGTTATCTCAGTTGGTTATCTTTGAATCATCACCTTCCTTTTATCATTCGCTTACCCCCTCTACACTAGTTGTCACTAAATTGAGATAGGAGCCCCTCTACACTAGTTGTCACTAAATTGAGATAGGAGTCCATTAACATTTCTAGCTACCACTTTCCCTTGGGATAAATATAAATTACGATACCTTGGAATACTCTCGGGTGAAGTACTACAGCGGTATATTCTGTGCGCTTGCGAAATCATCCAATAGACTAAGAAATACCAACAAGCAGTTTTGGCGTCGTTGCCAGGGAAAGCACAGTCTAGAAATTTTAACACGATCAAATCCGGAAATCTATCATCAATTTAGTATCAATTAGCTGTAGGGGGTTTACCCTTTGCCTTTGTTTCCCTTTATTGTGAAGCTAGGAAGTGAGAGTGAATTCTAATTTAAAGGAAATCATACACTTGAATTCACTCAAGGAAGGAGGCTCAGCACAAACGCTCAAACACACAATGGCTACATCATCAATCTCTGACTTCTCATCTCCCTTAGTCACCCATGTTACCACTAGACCAAGAGTAGAGGTAGCAGAAGTGGATTTTGAGACTAAGCCATCACTTTATCACTGTGGTGCAAGCCAATACATTTTGTGGGAAGCCACATGAGGATGCAAATGCACATCTCTAGCACTTTCTGGAGGTGTGTAGCACTATTGCCATTAGAGGAATCACGACTGACGTCATCCGTCTTCGCCTATTCCCATTCTCTCTTCTTGGGAAAGCGAAGCAATGGTTCTACGCTCAGCCTGATCATGTTAATACCTGGAGCAGGTGTGCCAATGCATTTCTCATGAAATTCTTTCCAATGGGCAAGACATCTGCTCTAAGGGCCAAGATTTCAAGCTTCCAACAACAGGCAGATGAGACCATTCCTGAAGCATGGGAACATCTCTAGGAGTACATTCGAGAGTGTTCGCATCATGGAATTAAGGACTGGCTCCTGATTCAAGGTTTCTATCATGGGCTAACTCCAGTAGCCCGAAGTCACCTTGATGTCGCTACAAGAGGAGTGTTCACATCCCTCAATGTCACACAAGCCAAGAATCTCATTGAGAATATAGTGATAAATCAAGGATGGAATGAAGAACGTCCTCAACCTAAGAAGAGAGGCATGAAGAACATTGAAAAGGTAGATGCCATCTCTCAAAAGATGGAGCTCTTGATGAAGAAATTGGATGAATGCGCCAAATTCAAGAAAGATCAAGAGGCCATTCAATAATACGCTTCTACACGGGCAATTGAAACAAATCAATGGTGCGAAGTGCAAGATGCAAGCCAGGAAGTCATTAACGCCATCAAGGATGACCTCAGCAAGGAGGAACGACTTCATGCTTCAAAGGCCAAGGTAATACAAGCAAACCCAACTAGCCTTTGTTTAAAGATCTTGTCATAAATCAAGCCAAAATTAAAGATGATATAAATAAAAGATTGTTAGCTAATGACAAGACTCTTGCATCACAAACTGTTAAGATGGATTCCCTTGTTTCTTTTGTTAAAGATCAATTGAACTTTAATAAAGTTTTAGAATCTTAGATAGCTCAAATTGCTACTTCTGTTTCATCTTTAAATGCGGTGACCACGAGAGGGGGTAAGACCACTCGTGATCCACCATATCCTAACACAATGAGGAAGAATGCAAGAAAAGACAAAGAAGACAAGTAAGACGAGGAAGAGAAAGAAGAAGAAGAAGAAGAAGAAGAAGAAGAGGAACTTCCATCCAGAGAAGAAACCACCAAGTTCCATGGAAAAATAGCTCCACACGAGTTCTACAACACCAACATACTGCTTCCTTTCCCAAGAACAAGAAAACCAACAACCGATGAGCAATTCAAGAAATTTGTTGAGGTAATTCATCAACTATATGTCAATATTCCATTACTTGATGTAATGCAAGTTCCAACTTATGCCAAGTACCTAAGAGACATCATCAACCACAAACTCCTACTGCCAACAATAGAGGTAATTAAATAACCGAAGAATGCAGCGCGATATTCTAATTCAACTACCGAAAAAGAAGAAAGATCCTGGGTGCCCCACCATCGACTGCTCCATTGGCACACAACACTTTGAGCATGCACTGTGCGACTTGGGAGCAAGCGTTAGTGTCATGCCAAAGGTAGTTTTTGATCAACTCAATCATGCTGTTTTGTCCCCTACATCAATATATTTGCAGCTAGCGGATCAGTCAATTCGCCATCCAGCAAGGGTAGCTGAAAATATCACCGTTAAGAGTCAGGAATTTTTCATCCCCGTGGATTTCATGGTTCTTGATATGGAAGTAGACAAGAAGATTCCCCTAATCCTTGGAAGACCGTTCGTCAGTACTGCTAATGCACATATTGATGTTGGAGCTTGAGGAATTCCACTTCAAACCAAAGGTAGTGCAGTGCTCGCTGATCGTGGCAAAGGAGTTGGCAACTGTGACTCTACTAGCTAAAACCAAGAAGAAAGCCAAACCAAGACCATGACCAAAAAGCAAGCAAATATGGAAGAGGAAAGTGACCCAACCGGTAGCATTTCCAAAGAAAACTTCTACAGTGGTCCAAGGAGAAGGATCTATTGCAAGGACTTAAAGGGATAACTCTTCCATCAAGGTAAGTACACTAACTCTTAAATAAAGCATTTATTTTATAGTATTTATTTTACTTCATTTATTTGGTTTTGATTTAGCATTTTAGACCCAACCTTTTTCTTGTCGACTTTTGTCAAGTTTAAAACTAATAAAAAGAATTAATAATAATCCTGAGGAAATTGGACACTTGGTGGGCCCATAGGGGGGTCGGCCGACCCCTCCATGGTGACCTTCACTTGCCACCTTTTGTCCTTTGCCAAAGCTTGCCATGCCATGCAATGTTCCTCCCACGACAACATAATTTCCATGTTTCAACTTGAACATCTTTGCATAGAATGCATGGCAGCTTTTTGTTTTGTCCAAGAAATTTGAATGCTGCTGCCTGAAATCATGTGCTGCCATCTTTAGCTAGAGCACCATGGGAGGAAAAGAGGGGGTCGGCTGATCCCCAGGCTGGCCCTACCTCCTCTCAAATTCTAGCATTTGCTAGTAGACTTGTGTGTGGAGAGAGTGTTGCACAAAAGAAAGACATGTAAATGTCGACATTCACTCTAGGAGCTAGAACTTCTCTCTCTTACCTATTGCTTTAATAAAATATGATGAGAGGTGTGCTTGACTACTACAAGTGGACCTAGGAAGTAGACCAAATCCTTCATTACAAAATCCTTCTCCTCTTCCTGATTCCATTCACACATCCCTTGATCAAACCATCTCTTGCTAATTTTGGGAAAGATGCTTGCTCAAACTTTTAAGAAAATCACCTATTTGAAGAATCCATCCCGTGGAGCATCCCATGAGCAAACATCCACCAACCATGGCCATGTCTTGCTCCCCTCTTTTGCTCTTTATTCCACTGATCACTCACTCCAAGAAGAGATTCCATGAGCAAGCATCAAAAGGAGAGAAAAATTGTGCTCCACCAGGCATGGATTGAACCCCATTGACACACACTTTTGGCACCAAGTAAAGGAAGGAGTTGTGGGGGTTGGTCGACCCCTACATTGTGCATCAGCACCTTTCCTTTTCTCTCTCTCCATTCCCATGAGCATGAGCAAGATGCCCTAGTCATTTCTCGCCTCCTCCTTTGTTCCTTTCCTCTCTCCATCATGCATGATTCTTTGAAAAAGCAACCAAAAGAAAGGAGAATGGGGAACCAGACGTGGGACAGCAGTACACTTCACTTATTCTAGCATCTCGTGAAATTTTGGGTCAGTAGAGGGGTCAGCCGACCCCCACGTAGTGCACCCAGCACCTGCTTTCTCTCTCTCTACCTATCCTCTCACTCAGGAACACCTTGCGCACTTCAAACACTAGCAAAAACTCAACATTCCCATTCACTCAAGGAAGCAAGAAGAGGTAAACACTGGTAAGAAGGTTCATTACCTAACATTAACCTCTCTTGTCCAAGTCTTTCTTTCTTAAGCAAGCATGAAGAACCCATTCAAATCAGCGGTAAAGAAAGCACATGCAACTTTCAGCAGGAGTTCATCAAGGCATTCAAACTAGTCCATAAGCACGGGAGGTGAACCATCCTTCCACCACACCGAGGAACAAGTCTACGAAGAGCACATGCAACAAGATGAGGTGGAAATAAATGAAGCACACCCCATGAGGATGGAAGACCAAGAAACCGGCCTTTGGTTAACTGCCCAAGAAATGGTCATCCTCAACCAAATCCGTCATCGTGAATTTGAGCACACCAAGGTATTTGACCCTCAACTCCTCCAATGCACAGGTATAGATGAGGAGTTCTTTGATGTCTTTGGTGCAATAGGTTGGGGTGAATTTTGGCAATTTTCTGAATATCTGGGTAGTAGGCTTCTCACTTTAGAATTCATGTGCACCGTAAAACCTGCTAAAGACACCATTTATTTCCGCTTACATGGTCTTGATTTTAATCTTAGTTGGGAAGAATTTTCTGCATGCCTTGGTTTTACAAACTGTACAACTAATATTGAGCATGCCACCAAAAATTTTAATAAGCAGGAATTTTGGTATGAGATAAGTGGTGAGAATATTATTGGGAAGGCACAACCATGCACTAGCCATATTTGCAATCCCACTTTACGTTTCATGCACAAGTGGATGGGTGTCACTTTGTTCCCTAGAGAAGACATAAGAACTGTTAGGGACATTGATAGTATAATTCTTTATGCCATGGTTCATAAAATTCTTATAGCACCTGCAAAAGCTAGGTACAGCACTGGATTTCTGCACCGACTAGGAGAGGGTCCTTTGATTTCACTTCCAAATCACCAAGTTTTGCACCCATCTGGGTATACTTGATGGTTTCAATGATTGTATAACCACTCATAAAATCATCTTAAAGAAAGAGTATTTCATTAATAGACATGTTATTGCAGGTGGCCCCAATGATACAATTAAATTTAAATTTAGAAATTTAGAAGCAATGCTAACTTTGCTATGTCTAGAATTAAAACTGTATGGGGGCCACCCATTAATTCCAAACCTTCCTAGAGTTGGAGGACGTGCGAGTTTTTTAGGTTCATACACATGTGGGCACGAGCTACACAGCATGATGATTTTGATGATGACAGCGACTATGAGGATGTCATGCATACCTCCCATTCTGGAGGGAGACGCAGGTCTGGGCACGAATTACCCGGGTTTCTCTTTCTTCTTCGTAGGAAACTGGATCCCGCAGCGAACGTCATGACATAAATCTGATAACACAAAATTTTCTTCACTACGCACTGGACATGAATCCATCCACAATGCCAAAGTACAGATGCAAGAACTGCTATAAGATTATCGGGAAGCAAGTAGTAGAAATCAGGCCAACCTCTATGAACATCACAATATGCCCATACCACCATATATTCCCCAGCCCCAGCAGCAGCAGCCACATCCATATCCACCTCCGCAGTATCCTCCACAATATCCTCTACAGTATCCACGTCACTACCCACCATATCCATATCCACCTCAGTGAGATGCCATGGGAAAGGACAAGCTTGGGGAGATTCTCTCCCCCACTATGGTAAGTATTTCTTTTACTTTACTTCATGTGTGTTTATTTTTTGTTAAAAACATTTAATTTCAAAAATTATAAAAATGCCAAAAATATTTCCCATGTTTATTTATGCTTTCTGAGGTTATTTATGTCATGCATGTTTATCTTTCTCTTGAAAATGATGAATAGTTACTCTGTTAATGTTTCCCTAGTACCTAGTATATAACTCAATATTTCCTTAAGTATGAATCACTTGCCTCGCACAAACCACCATGAGCCTGAATACTTTTGTGGAATGCAAGTGCTAGAACTAAGTCTAAGTTGTTGTGAGATATGAGATAGTTGTAACACCCTGGCCCACGGCTTAATAGGATTAATAGGATACTCATACCAACAAGTTGCAACTTCTTTTTTGGAAGCCCATCACTAAAGAACTCCGAGGTTAAGCATGCTTGGCCTGGAGCAATTTAGGGATGGGTGACCAACCCGAAAGTCTTTTCGGGTGCACACGAGTGAGGACAAAATATGTAGAAAAGACTAGTATTGATCTGTGAGGGCAATCTATGCCCTAGATAAGCAGCTGGATATAAGCGGGCTCGACCTCAAGGAGGCGGAATGTTACAAATGGTATCAGAGCCAACCCTTGTGGTTTCATGGGCGTATGTGTCAGTTACGTAGGCATGGTGTGTATGGCTGGTGTGGATCTAGAGTGGTCACACAGCATGACACATACGCTAGCACTGGACACACGGACTTGGCCAAGAGGGGACATTCTTGGCCTAGGGTTGACCCATGAGGACATCGGTCTCCTAAGGGAGTGAGTATGTAACACCCCGGCCCAGGGCTTAATAGGATTAATAGAAAACTCATACCAACAAGGTGTAACTTCTTTTTTGGAAGCTCTTCACTAAAGATGTCCGGTACCTGTATCAGGGGTACCCTAAACCCGAGTCCAAAAAAATAATCTCTAAACAATTAGCATAAATCTCTTGTAAAATGTTCACCACAAACCATGCCAGCGGCTCTCTAAAAAAGACAAGGCCCAACACTCAGGAAGCAAGCCATACTGGGCCGGCCCATGAACAGGACGCACCGACCCATGCAAGCCCCACCTCGATGGGGGCCCTCGATTGGCAAAACTCGGCATGGGCGGTCGACCCCCATGAGTGAAGGATCTCCGCATGGGCGGACGACCCCCCGTCGATTGCCACTCCCCCTTTGTCTCACCTACTTTGTCTCACCGTTCTCGCCTCGTGTCCACGGCCAAGAGACGGTATGATCAGCGCAAGCATTGCCGACTCCTTCCAGGCAGGGCGGCGCCTAGTACGACTACCTTATTTCGGACCAGCAATGTGGGACTCCTCTCTGAGGGCCTGTCTGACCTGTGTTTAGATGCAGAGGGTGGGCCAGAAGGGCATTGCAGTGACCATCGTTCGACTTCATGATACGCTCGCCAGAGGGGCCCAACGTGATTCCCCTAGCAGGTGCGACTCCGAAGCTTCCCCACATGTTCCCCTTCGGCTGCACAACACCGCCAAGGCGTACTCCTCTTCGGTGAGCACCAGCTTGGGTGCTTACAAGGACCTTTTGGGAGACCTCCTGCGTGCGACCATGGACCTGATGATGACTCCACTAGCATCAGAGTACCCAGAGTCTTCAGAGACCCCGGGTTCAAAGTCCTAGAAGCTTGGTATGCTCTGACGCCAGTTGAAGGAGGAGCGACACAGTAAGGGGTACTTCCCCAACAACTACTTCGGCTACCCCGACTCTGACTCCTCCGATGATAGGTACGACCCTATGTAGCAGTGCTTTCACATTGAAGGGGGCGGTGGGAGCCGACGCCACGCCAAAATGAGAGGCACCCCCGGCGGTACCTAACGATGTGCAGCTACCCTAGGATGGCGAGGATGCCCAGCTCACGCAAGTTCGGGAGATGCGGGCCAAGCTCGACGAAGACTGGGACTGCCTGTTCCAGCTCGAGCGGACCCTTGAGTGAGAGTGTAGGCGCGCATGCCATGGAGAAGCTCAAGCTAGGGCTCGAGACATCAACAGGTGAATCATCAATGAAGGGGCGAATGAACACCCCATCTTCAACCGTGCCAGCTAAAACATCATCGCTGCCACCATGCTCCTCCACAACATGCTGACTCCATCGAACCCTGAAGCCCGTCAAATCCGAGAAGAGATCTGAGGCCTCCTCGAGATCACAGTCGTGCAACAGGCCAAGAGCTCGGCCTCGAGAAGTCGAGGGGTGGCCTTGGAATGACCCGTCGAACCCTCTCGGCATGAGAGGGAGGGCTCGGTCCACCAAGAGCCAACACTATGGAGAATATGCCCTAGAGGTAATCATAAGTTGATGATATTCTGGTTGTATCTATGACATGCATTAAGTGTTCAATGAATGTCCATTATAGACAACTTGTGTTGATTGGCCATTATGTGAATTTTTTGTGGAACTCAATACTTCTATGGTTATTCTAAAGTTGTCCTCGGTCGGTGTTCTTGTGAAGAACACACTTGAATATTAAACCAGCACATGTATTAGTTGACGACAATATTTCACAAGTCATGGACATAGAGATGTCAAACTAATAATGTGGGCACATGTGAGACATGTAGGCTGGACTGACCCGACAAGAGAAAGTTTCTATTCACGTCATGTAGGTTATGTCCTTAGACCTGAGATTGTGGTATTTACTCACAATATTTACTCAAGATGTGAATGGCTACTTAGGGATCACCAAACGCTACTTCATAACTGGGTAGTTATAAAGGTAGTCTTTGGGTGATCAGGAAGCATTCTGTGAGGCATAGATAGTCAAGATGGGATTTGCCCCTCTTTGCATAAGAGAGATATCACTGGATCACTCAAGTGATCGGATCAACAAATGCATGACCGTGCTTGGGTTAAGAGTTAACCCACCAGTTGAACCATATATCAGTGGCAAAGGAAGTAACTTGTACATGGTCGTAGTGGTTCATCTGATATGATCTTTGTGTATGCATAGGAGTTTTCACATCTTGCTAGAGGCCACTGTCAACTATTCGATGAGTAGAGTACTCGGTCCATGTCTATGTGTACGCGAACCCATAGGGTCGCACGCTTAAGGGCTGGAAGCCTAGTTCAGGTTGAACCCAGATTAGACAAGGCTTAGGTTTCTTGATGGGCCTCTAGGTTGGGGTCACAAAGCGACGCCTATATAAGCAAGGGGTAGGGGCAAGGCAGAGCTAACCTAATCCGATCTAATTGATTCAGCCGCCATCGCCCACCCCATGCCCATGCCTTTGCTTCTCATGGACCTAGCAGCCCGGTCGCGCATTGCTTCTCCCGTACGTGTGTGATACCTCGAAGGTGCTACATCTATGGCATAGGGATGAACCTGGTCTGTCACGGTGGTCGGCAACTAGTCGACGCCTAGTTGGACTGGTCGGTGACTTGCTGAATGTGGTCGGGAATGTGCTCAGGAGATACACAAGCGAAGGGTGTTCTTAATGAACAACCATGCAACTGCACGACATTGCTGCGATGTGTTCAACTACATCGAGTCTTCCGCTGCACCTGCGCGTGTAGTGGTAATCCTGTGACCTATATCTAGCAGTAGATCCTGGTTTATAAGGTAGAAAAGTTTTGTTTTCTGGCTAGCGTAGAACCCTCATAACCCTTCAGTGGTATCGAAGCCATATCTGCTTTGTTATAGGTCTGGCTGTGGGCATATGGTGATATGCACTGTTGTAGATGAGTCTCTGATCTTGGTTCATCATCTTGCCATGTTGGTCTTGTAACGATCTACTCGTATCGGTCAAAATTCCGCCATTCGAGTTAAGTGATACATGTAAAACCAGTCATGGCGAGCTTGAGATCAATCAGATTGATCGAATTGAGCCTTAGGTCAAGTGCCGAGCACATGCGATGTGCGACGGTGATAGATGGGATCTATTACCAGGCACTGGGTTGCCAAGAAAACTACTGTTCCGTAAAACAGCTGTAACTTTTGAACCATAACTCAGATTGAGATGAACTCTAAATGAAAATCATAGAGAACAAAATTTTACTTTTGATTCTCCATCGCAACACCATAGTTCAGCGAAATTAGATTTGCAAAAAACTGCTTGGAAAATAGAGTTTTAGGCCTTGCGACGTTAGACGTCTATATCGGCTAACTCTGTTTTATAGAAATTCATGACTGGTATGGCCCTTATGTGTATGAGATGCATGTATGTAATTAGTTTATGGCTTAGACGTCATGAGGACAATACAGGCAGGAGCCTTAGATGTATTGTTAGTTAATATAATGGCCTGCGTGCCAATCTATGATTGCTAGCCTTGGAGGATGCACCATGGATGGATGACATACACGTACCATGGAGATGGAGATCACCATGATGAACAGATTGACATTGAGATGGAGATCTTAAGGAACAATGGGCTATACCAAGTCAAATCTGTGTTTATTTCATTCTTACTATGTTCTACTTTCATATGTTATAATGTTTTGTCTACGTTTGTGCGGTAATGAAGTAGGACGATCCCTCATTAATGTTTAAGTTACATGCTTCCCCAAACCTTGCACTGTCACAAGTCTTGTACAATCGATGGTGGGTCTATGAAATTAGGGTGCCACTAGTTTTCCTTGACTAGGCAGGTTCGTATCAGATACTTACAACAAGAAGGTTTGGTTATTTAAACAAGATCATCCTAACGGTTAGGGATCTTGAAGCATAAGGAAGGTTGAGTGCTCGTCATAGAGATGCTAGCCCAACAACAAGGGTCATATGAGATGTGATTAGCAAAGTGTTGCTTACCAATCTACCATACTGACTAGTGGTGATGCTAAAGCTCACTGGTCGACATGTTAGTTGTGGGTCTTGAATCACTAAGTATCAATTGAGGGATATTGATTTTAGTGGGAGTAGAATCTATTTGATATGATTTACTCTTCATAGATACATTTGTCTTAGTATTTTGTATTACTTTTATTGTAGATAAATGGCCACCCGCAATCAACCATTTACTTTGCGTTCAATTCTTGAGAAAGATAAGTTGAATGGAACAAACTACACGGATTGAATCCACAATCTAAGAATTATTCTCAGGGCTAAGAAAAAGGAAGAAATTCTAGACACCCTATTACTAGATGAGCCTGATGAAAATGCACTGCTACTAAAAGGACTGCTTACAGGAGAGCATGTGATGTTGATCTTGAAGTGAGTTGCCTTATGCTTGCTTGCATGGAATCTGATCTACAGATGCAGTTCGATAACAATCACTCAGTGAACGATATGATCATGGCACTTGAGGAGATGTTCCGCACGTAGGCCAGGAATGAAAGGTTCAATGTCTCTAAGGTGCTTGCGGAAACCAAGCTTGCATAAGGTGCAGTAGTAGGACCACACGTAATCAAGATGGTTGGTTACACACAAAGGTTGGAGAAGCTAGGCTTCCCAATCGGCCAAGAGTTGGCTACTGATTTCATCCTCTCATCTCTTTCGCCCAGCTATGGAAACTTCATCTCGAACTACCATATGCATGGGGCAAATAGAGGCTTGAGTGAGTTGTGTGGCATGCTAAAAACAGCAGAGGCCAACATCAAGAAAGGTGCCGGTAGTAGCCAAGTGTTGGCGGTCCAGAACGACCTTGGTTCAAGAGGAGGGGCAAGAAGAAGCGCAAGGCTAAAGATGAGATCTCCAAGCTAAACCCATCTTCTGCCAAGGCTGGACCTTCTACAAATTTTGACTTCTTTTATTGTAAGGGGAAAGGTCACTGGAAAATGAACTGCAAGGAGTACTTGGCGTCCTTAGAGAAGGATGGCGGTGGTAAAGGTATTGCTGCTACTTGTACCCTTGTTGTTCACATTACGGACATTTTTCTCGCTAACTCCTATGTCAATTCCTGGGTATTTGATACCAGATTAGTTGCTCATATTTGCAATACGATGCAGGGAATGATAAAAAGTAGAAGCATGGAAAAGGGAGAGGTTGACTTCCGTGTGGGCAACAATGCAAGAGTTACTGCATTGAACGTCAGGATGATGCAACTTCACCTATCATCAAGATTTATCATGGAATTGAATAATTGTTATTTTGTTCCTAGCTTAAGTCAAAACATTGTATCACCTTCATGTTTGATGAAGGATGGTTATTCTTTTGCGATTAAAGACAATGGTTGTTTGATCTCCAAGAATGACATGTTTGTGGCTTTTGCATCCATTGTGAATGGATTATTTACTTTAAATCTTTGTGATGCTCCTGTCTGTAATGTTACTGCTAAAAGACTTTGGCTTAGTGAGTTAAGTCCTACATATATTTGGCACTGTCGTTTGGGTCATATAAGTGAAAATCGCATGAAGAGGCTCCATGATGATGGGCTTCTAACTTTGTTTGATTTTGAATCTTATGAGACATGTGAAGATTGCCTGCTCGGCAAGATGACCAAGGCACCTTTCACAGGTTTTCCTGAGAGAGCGTCTGACTTGTTGGAACTCATACATACTGATGTGGGTGGACCACTGAGCACGACAGGTAGAGGCAGATTCCAATACTTCATAACTTTTACTGATGACTTTAGTAGATATGGATATGTCTACCTAATGAAGCATAAGTCTAAAACATTTAAAAAGTTCAAAGAATTTTAGAATGAAGTAGAGAATCAACGTGGCAAGAAAAATAAAGCCTTGCAGTCTGACCGTGGAGGTGAATAATGAGTCATGAGTTTAGCAATCATCTTAAGAGTTGCGGAATTGTTCCACAACTTATGCCGCCTGGAACACCGCATAGAAACGGCGTGTCCGAGCGTCATAATCGGACTTTGTTGGACATGGTTCAGTCTATGATGTGCTGGTCGGACCTACCTCTATCATTTTAGGGATACGCTCTAGAAACAACCGTTTTCACACCATCTAAGTCCATAGAGAAGACACCATATGAGATGTGGATTGGTCGGCGTCCCAGTTTGTCTTTTCTAGAAGTTTGGGGTTGCGAAGCTTATGTCAAACGGTTGATATCTGATAAGCTGGCACCAAAATCAGACAAGTGTTTCTTCATGGGATATCCAAAGGAAACTTTAGGGTACTACTTCTATAATCGGTCAAAGGGCAAAGTGTTTGTTGCTCAAAATGGTGTCTTCCTAGAGAAAGAGTTTCTCAAAGGAGATAGAAGTGGTCAGAAGGTATATCTTGAAGAGGTTCAAGATGAGTCATTAGTGAATGACCCAATGAGTGATGCTAATGTAGCAGAACAAGTTGATATACCTGTGGTCGGTACACCACCTGAACCACCTGTTGTCGGTTCACCCCAACCACCTGTGGTTGGTAATCCACCCTAACCACAAAGATTAGCAAGACTTCATGAATTGCGTGGTGATTTATTGTTATTAGATGATGACGAACCGACAAATTATGCGGAAGCAATGATGGGCCCAGATTCCGAGAAATGGCAAAGTGCCATGAGATCCGAAATAGATTCCATGGGAGATAATCAGGTTTGGAACTTGGTTGACCCATCTCAAGGGGTTATACCCATTGAGTGCAAATGGATCTTCAAGAAGAAGAAGGGTATGGATGAAAATGTTCATGTCTATAAAGCTTGGCTTGTTGCAAAGGGTTTTTGGCAAGGTCAAGGGGTTGACTACGATGAGACATTCTCTCTAGTAGCGATGCTTAAATCTATCCAGATCGTTCTAGCAATTGCTGCGTATTTTGATTACGAGATATGGTAGATGGATGTTAAAACAAACTTTCTAAATGGACTTTTGGAAGAGGACGTGTATATGATACATCCCGAAGCCTTTGTTGATCCTAAAAATGCTAGAAAAATATGCAAGCTTAAGAAATTCATTTATGGGTTAAAGCAAGCATCTCAGAGTTGGAACCTCTGTTTTGATGAGGTAGTCAAAGGGTTTGGCTTCCATCAGAATGAAGAAGAACCTTGTGTTTACAAGAAGGAAAGTGGGAGCGCTGTGGTGTTCTAATCTTGTATGTGGATGACATATTACTGATCAGGAACAACATTCCTATGTTGCAATCCGTAAAAACTTCACTGAGTAATAGTTTTTCTATGAAGGATTTAGGAGAAGCAACATACATCTTGGGCATAAAGATCTATAGAGATAGGTCAAAAAGGCTAATAGGATTATGCCAAGACACGTACATTGAATAGATGTTGAAGCGATTCAACATGGAACAGTCCAAGAAAGGGTTCTTGCCTGTGTCACATGGTGTGCGCTACAGTGATAAGCAGTGTCCTTCCACTGATGCTGAGCGCAAGCGCATGAGTAAGGTTTCATACGCTTCAACAGTTGGTTCCATCATGTGCGCCATGATATGTACTTGCCCAGATGTAGCCTATGCTCTAAGTGTTGCGAGCAGGTATCAAGCCAATCCTGGTGAGAGTTACTGGACGTTGGTTAAAAACATTCTTAAGTACTTAAGAAGGACGAAGGATGTGTTCCTTATCTATGGTGGTGAGAAGGAGCTCATTGTAAATGGTTACACTAATGC
The DNA here is from genome assembly GCA_023333625.1 of Bothriochloa decipiens. Lineage (NCBI taxonomy): Eukaryota > Viridiplantae > Streptophyta > Magnoliopsida > Poales > Poaceae > Bothriochloa > Bothriochloa decipiens. Next base: position 51,209,683 of record CM041628.1, read on the forward strand.
TAGCTTCTAAACCGACTAGGATGATTCACTATCTCAATCAGGTTTTGTGTTCACAATAAATGGTGGTGCAGTAAACTGGAAGAGTTCCAAGCAAGAAGCGGTCAGTGATTCTACAGCAGAAGCCAAGTACATTGTGGCTGGTGGAGCTGCAAAGGAAGGTGTTTGGTTGAGAAGGTTCCTCATTAAACTTTGTGTGTTTCCTAATGCGTCGGGCCCACTAAAATGGCACTGGGATAACAATGGGGCGATTGTATAGGCTAAGCAGCCTAGGGATCACTAGAAGAACAAACATGTACTCTGGAAGTTTCATCTCATTCGACAGTTTGTGAAACTAGAAGAGATCGAACTATGCAAAATACATATGGATTTGAATATAGCAGATCCTTTGACAAAGGCTCTTCCACAGCCTAAGCATGAGGAGCACAGGAGGTCTATGGGGATTAGGCATCTTAGAAATTAACTCTAGTGCAAGTGGGAGACTGTTGGGAATATGCCCCAGAGGTAGTCATAAAATGATGATATTTTGATTGTATCTATGACATGCATTAAGTCTTTAATGAATATCCATTATAGACAACTTGTGTTGATTGGCAATTATGTGAATTGTTCATGGAACTCAATTCTTGTATGGTTATTCTAAAGTTGTCCCTGGTCAGCGTTCTTGTGAAGAACACACTTGAATATTGGACCAGCACATGTATTAGTTGATGACTATGTTTCACAAGTCATGGACATAGAGATGTCAAACTAATAATGCGGGCACATGTGAGACATGTAGGCTGGACTGACCCGACAAAAGAAAGTCTCTATTCATGTCATGTACGTTATGTCCTTAGACCTGAGATTATATTATGTACTCAAGAGGTGAAATGGCTACTTAGGGATTACCAAACGCTGCTCCGTAACTAGATAGTTATAAAGGTAGTCTTCGGGTGATCGGGAAGCATTCTGTGAGGCATAGACAGTCAAGATGGGATTTGCCCCTCTTTGCATAAGAGAGATATCACTAGATCACTCAAGTGATCGGATCAACAAATGCATGGCCGTGCTTGGGTTAAGAGTTAACCCACCAGTTGAACCATATATCAGTGGCAAAGAATGTAACTTGTACATGGTCATAGTGGTTCATCTGATATGATCTTTGCATACGCATAGGAGTTGTCACATCTTGCTAGAGGCCACTATCAACTATTGGGCAAGTAGAGTACTTCGTCCATGTCTATGTGTACGCGAACCCATAGGGTCATACACTTAAGGGCTAGATGCCTAGTTCGGGTTGGACCCAGATTAGACAAGGCTTAGGTTTCCTGATGGGCCTGTAGGTCGGTGTCATAAAGGGAGGCCTATATAAGCAAGGGGCAGGGACGAGGCAGAGCTAACCTAATCTGATCTAATTGATCAGCCACCATTGCGCACCACATGCCTACGCCTTTTCTCCTCACAAACCTAGCAGTCCGGTCGCGCATTGCTTCTCCCATATGTGTGTGATACCTCGGAGGTGCTACATCTATGGCACAGGGATGGACCTGGTCGGTCATGGTGGTCAGCAAGTAGTCGGCGCCCAGTTGGACTGGTCGGTGACTTGCTGAATGTGGTCGGGAACGTGCTCGGGAGATCCGCAAACGAAGGGTGTTCTTGACGGATGACCACACAACTACACGGCACTACTGTGATGCGTTCAACTACATCAAGTCTTCCGCTGCACCTGCGCATCTAGTTTTAATCCTATGACCTATATCTAGCAGTAGATCCTGGTTTATGAGGTAGAAAAGTTTTGTTTTCTGGTTGGCATAGCACCCTCATAACCCTTGAAACACCTCAGGCGAGGAGGGCCATCCTGGCTCGAGACCGACTTGTCGACAACCATGGGCCTTAGGATGCACATCATGACATCAACAAAAACTACAGGCAAAAGTATGGTGACGGGGAGGCTCGAGGCTACAATGTGCACCAGGGCGGGTGCTACAACAGCAACGAGGACCGTGCTTGGTCCCCAAAGCCCACAGGCCCGTGTGTCTTCAGCCAAGAGATCTGCAGGACCAAGCTGATGAACCGCTTTTGACTACCAATGACCCTCACTAAGTACAATAGGGAGACGAAGCCCAAGCTTTGGCTTGCTGACTTCAGATTAGCATGCCAAGTTGGCGAAGCCTCCAATGACAAGGTCATTATTCGCTAGCTTCCTCTGTTCCTATCAGACACAGCTGAGGGGTGGCTCAAGGACCTTCCCCTCAACCAGATCCATGATTGGAGTGACCTCATGAGGGTGCTTGAGGGCAACTTCAAGGGGACCTGCTTGTGCCCAAGCAACAACTGGGACCTCCACAACTGCAAGCAAAAACTAAAGGAGTCCCTCCACATTTTTGCTCGATGCTTCTCCAAGCAGCGCACCAAACTCCCCCACATCTACAATGAAGACGTCATCCAGGTGTTCATTGCAGGTACTACATGGAGGGAGTTGGTCCATGAGTTGGGCCGCAACACCCCCAAGACCGCCAACAAGCTGATGGACATCATCGCCAGCTATGTCACGGGCGAGGAAGCCATAGGCGTGTTCTTCGATGGTGACCAGGGCAAGGGGAAGGCCAAGGAGGGTGATCCTGAGAGCTCGAACTAGGCCACCAAGAAGAACAACAACAAGAAGAAGAACCTATGAGGCAAGCGCGAGGCCGCGACCAATGACCTTGCTGCCACCACCGAGCGAAAGAAGCCTCGAGGTCCCTTTGAGAAGGGCCTCTTCGATGAGATGCTAAAAAAGCCATGCCCCTATCACATGGGGCCCACCAAACACAACATCGAGGACTGTTGGATGCTAAAGAAGTACTTCAAGGGCTTGGGAATCAAGAAGGTCGATGAGAAGGAGGACCCCAAGGACAAGAGCAGTGACAAGGAGGATGGCTTCCCCCAGGTCTATGACTGCTACATGATCTACAGGGGGCCCTTGGCCTGGCTCTCACCACGACAATGCAAGAGGGAGCGCCGTGAGCTCTTCTCTATGCGGGTTGTGACCCCCCATTACCCATTACCTCGACTGGTCTGACACAGCCATCACGTTTGACCATGACGACCACTCGGACCACGTCCCTAGGCCAGGGGTGTACTCAGTCGTCGTCGACCCCATCATCATCAACACTCGTCTCTCTAAGGTACTCACGGATGGAGGTAGTAGCCTCAATATCATTTATGTAGAGCCTCGACCTCCTAGGGATCCCAAGGATGAAACTCCAACCTAGCTTCATGGGCTTCCACGGAGTCATACCGGGCAAGAAGGCTCTCCCCGTCGGCCGCATCAACCTCCCCGTCTGCTTCGGTACATCATCGAACTTTAGGAAGGAGGCGCTCACCTTCGAGTTGCTCGGGTTCCATGGCACATACCATGCCATCATCGGCCGACCCGGCTATGCAAAGTTCATGGCGGTCCCCAACTACACCTACCTCAAGCTTAAGATGCCGAGACCCAAGGGCATCATCACCGTTGACCCCTCCTACGAGCACGCCTACGACTGTGACATTGAGTGCTTCAAAGATGGGGAGGCTGTCGAGGAGTCTGCGATGCTAACGGCAACCCTTGAGGGCCTCGCCGCCTAGGTCCCCGACCCCAAGCGCCACACCGGCAACTTCAAGCCTACAGAAGACACGAAGCCCATCCTCCTCGACCCCAGCAGCTCTGACCGGAAGGTGCTGACGATAAGCGCCACCCTCAATGATAAATAGGAAGTAGAGCTTGTCGACTTTCTCTGCACGAACACTGACATGTTTGTGTGGAGTCCTTCAATATGCCAGGCGTACCGAGGGAAGTCATCGAGCACACCTTGGAGATCCAGGTCAGATCTAAGCCGGTGAAGCAACGCTTGCACCGCTTCGATGAAGAGAAGTGCAAGATCATCGGGGAGGAGATTCGCAAGCTTTTGGAGGCCGGATTCATTAAGGAGGTTCATCATCCCGAGTGGTTAGCTAATCTTGTAGTAGTTAAGAAAAAGAGTGGGAAATATAGGATGTGTGTAGATTACACCAGTTTGAATAAAGCATGTCTAAAAGTTCCTTTCCCTTTATCATGCATTGATCAAATTGTCGATTCTTGAAGGACCAAAAAATGGCGACCAGAGGGGGGTGAATGGGAGCCGAAAACTTTTTCTTCAAAAACCCCGATCAGGTAGAAACATTACCGAGCACCTCCAAGTAAACGCAAAGCACAAGGATAATAGCAGGAAACAAATTGCAGCTGGTCGGGAGCTAGTCAGCAACAAAGAGAAACCTGGTCGGCAACTGGTTCAGACCACACTGACCATGGTGGTCGGCAGCAAGACAAAAGCTGGTCGGTAAAACTGCTCCTGACCACGTCAGACAAAGGTGGTCAGGAACAAAGGTGGAACAGGTCAGGGAAAAACCAAAGCTGGTCGGGAAGACTAGTCGGGAGCTCATGACCTAGAATGGGAGGCGCTTCAGTGCTGCGGTGCTATTGCTATTCTCCCGCTACTGGTGTCACCAAAGCAGTCAGTCGACCACCGATGAATGAATTGAGCAACTAGGGTCAAAAACAAGTGCTGCTCAAAGGAGCTCTCTTGGTTCCTGGGCACACGATGCTGGTAGCACTGCTGTTGAGTCCCACACAGTCAAAAGGTGGAGAATTCAAGGAACTCAGGAAAAAGCATCTGCTCAAGACAAAAAATGCAAGAGGGAGAAATCTATGGAAGCCGGATCTGACTAGTGTAGATTGTTCCTAGATTTTGCACAGGCAATCACAAAGGGAGATTGAAAACTATCCCCAAGAAATCAAAGCCCAATTCGGATCCAATCGCCGAGAAAAGTAGATCCGGGACAGAGCACATAGTTTCTCCTCAAAAAGCAAATCTTGCGATTTCTTGATGCACGAGTGGAATTGATTTAATTTCCTTGAGTATCTAGTTCATCACTCGATAAAGCATCAATCAACGCAAAAAGATTGAGCCAAGACTCTCCGAAAATGATGAATCAAAGTTTGTCCAGCACACCACAAAAAGTCGACACAGCACAGGGAACACATTGAGTTCACAGATCAAAACCAAAAAGCCCAGAGGGCACGAGGAGGATTCGGGCCTCCATTCCCACACAAAATATCTCACAAATACATGGGTACAATTCTTGTTCTTGGACCTCTACAAGAACATGAACAGAAAAGGGAAAAACAAAAAACAACCGAGAGCTACGGCAGCAGCGGAGTGGAGAGATGGAAAGAGGTAGCAAAAGAGGTAGGTCAAGTGGGGGGCTGTCCACTCCTATTTATATGCCTATTACACAGTTCCACTACTACCCCTAGATAATATTAGAGCGAACCATCTTGCCAAGGGCACTATGGTCCAACTCAGGATTTCCTGATCCGACGGCCACCGCACCTTCTCACCGATAGCCTTGCCTTGACACAATCACCCCAATGCCGCCACGTGCCATCCGTCCGCATTGGGACCACCTGGGATTTGAGGCGCAAACCCGATAAAGCCGCCTTCAGTGGTTTTAAGGGCAAACCACCAAACTGTCCACGAGTAGCATAGCCCATATGCATCCCCACCGATGGTTTTGAGGATAAACCACCAAACCTCCTCGCGAGTGGTTGTGGACTAGCACTACAATGTCCAAGTTCAGCTCACTCGAGTGAATGAGAAGCAGTCTCATGACATTGCCATGGGACAGTAAAGATTCAATTCCAAAGCATTTTCTTCATTACTTAGCTTAGACATCAAGTTTTAGCACAAATATATCAAAAGATCCTAGCTAAGTATATGATTCAAGAAACATGAGACATAGCAACTAAAGCATACATGTGAAAGTAGCATGGACCTCAACACATCCTACACATGCTAGTTGCCATCTCAAGGGTGAACATTTTTTAGATTTCATCATTTATTAAGCAAGTTCACATTGAAAAAGCAAGCTTAGCTCATAACATGTATCAAAATGATCAAAAAGAGCCTAAGCTGCTATAGCCATCATGTATCCATAAGACATACCAACAAAAGCATAATCTGAAACAACAAGTTATACAAGTGAAGCTAAGTACATGATATATGATACATGATGAGATGCAATGCAGCATGATACAAAAGCAAAGAGAAACAAAGGAAGAGAGACTACTATACAAGATACGAAGCATCCCACAACAAAAATGGGAAGCAAACACCCAACTCCCCTCGCAACTATGCAAACTAGGCTTGGTCAAGAGGTTTGGTGAAAATGTCAGCTAGCTGGCGCTCAGTGCGAATGTGTCTCAAATCTATGGTTCCTTTCTCTTGGTTGTCTCTCAGAAAGTGGTACATCACCTCAATGTGCTTGGTCTTAGCATGGAGCACTGGGTTCTTGGCTACACTTATGGCACTGGTGCTATCATAGTAAAGTGGCACTCGGATGAAATCTAAGCCAAAGTCTCTCAAAGTAGCAACTATCCAAAGCAGCTAAGAACAACAAGCAGCAGCAACATACTCAGCCTCACAGGTGGATTGGGCTATGGTGGACTGCTTGCGAGAGGACCAAGAAATAAGAGACAATCCAAGAAACTGACAAGTACCCGAAGTTGACTTCCTCTCAACATGACAGCCAGCATAATCAGCATCGGAATAGCCAGAAAGCGAGAGGGTGGAAGTGGTTGAGTACCAAAGACTGAACTCAGGAGTAAAATGAAGATACCTCATGATCCACTTGATGGCTTGATGATGAGACATGCGTGGTGAAGACTGAAAGAGCGCACAAAGATAGACCGCGAACTGGATGTCCGGTCTTGTCGCCGTCAGGTACAGCAGCGACCCGATCATGCTGTGATACTCCTTTTGATCCACAGCTTCTCCCTCTAGATCTTCATCCAAGGCAATGGTACTCGCCATGGGCATTGAAAGAGGCTTGACCTCACCCATGTCAAACTTCATCAGCAGGTCCTTGGTGTACTTGCCTTGGTGGACAAACGTCCCTTCCCGAGTTTGCTTGATTTGCAACCCGAGAAAGAAGGTTAGCTCACCCATCATGCTCATCTCAAACTCCCTGCTCATCAAATCAGAAAACCTTGTCACAAGGGCATGTGAAGAGCCACCAAAGATTATACCATCCACGTATATTTGCACAATGAGAGTGTCTTTGCCTTGCTTGAGGAGAAACAAGGTTTTATCAACAGAACCCATGGTAAAACCTTTCCCAAGCAAAAAAGACTTCAACCTAGCATACCAGGCTCTGGGGGCTTGTTTGAGACCATACAAAGCTTTGTGGAGTTTGTAAACATGGTCTGGGTGGTTAGGATTTTCAAAACTAGGGGGTTGCCTCACATACACCTCCTCTTCTATGTACCCATTGAGAAAAGCACTCTTAACATCCATCTTATACAGCTTGAACCCCTTCGAAGCTGCAAAGGTTAAAAGGATGCTAATGGCTTCTAAACAGGCAACTGGAGCAAAGGTTTCCTCAAAGTCTATCCCCTGTTTCTGGCAAAACCCCTGAGCAACCAACCTAGCCTTGTTCCTAACTATCACTCCATCCTCACTCTGCTTGTTTTTAAACACCCACTTGGTACCTATGGGATGACACTGTGGAGGTGGAGGAACTAGGACCCAAACTTGGTTTCTCTCAAAGTTCTCAAGCTCGTCATGCATGGCATTGACCCAATCAACATTAGATAAAGTGTGTCCAATATCTTGGGGCTCAAAATTGGCAACAAAAGCAGGGTGTGCGAAATGAGAGATTTCATATGACCTGTTGCGAGTGACACATTGGTTGAGGTTACCGATCATGGTCTTGGGAGGATGATTACACTGAATGTGTGCTGGCACCATTCTTGATGATGTAGTCTCCCACTCAACCGTAGCTGAAGCTCTCTCAGGTGCAAGAGAGGGAAGCTGGTCATTTGGCCCCCACGTAGTCGAAGAAGAAGGATCAGGGCCTTGAACCGATGTAGTCATTGCGGGGTCGATAGGGACAGCCAGTGGAGTCAGCTCGGAGCACCCCAATTGGCATTGTCCTGCTCCTCCTCCACAAAAATGCTTTCACCCATCTCTTGATCACCTGCACGCTCAAAAACAGGAGAAGAACAAGGTGTGCTTTCGTCGAAGGTAACTTCACAAGTCTCCATGACATGGTTAGTCTCAAGATTAAGTACTCTATATGCATGTGAGTGAGTAGCATAACCGAGAAAAATGCAATGAGAAGAACAAGACTTGAACTTGTCTAAGTTACCTTGCTTAAGAATGAAGCACCTACATCCAAAAACTTTGAAGTAGCTCACCTTGGGAGGATGACCGAACTGCAACTCATAAGAAGTCTTCTTTGTGAAAGCACGAAGGAAAATGCGGTTTGAAACATGACAAGCTGTGTTGATCGCTTCAGCCCAATACTGCCTAAGAGTCCTATGCTCATCGAGCATCATCTGGGCCATCTCAACAAGGGTCTGATTCTTGCGTTTGACAATCCCATTCTGCTGGAGCACATAAGGTGAAGAGAACTGATGCTCAAGACCCAAAGATTTGTTAAAGGCTTCAAAATGAGAGTTCTTAAATTTGGTGCCATTGTCACTGCGTATAGCTCTCATGGCATTCTTGGGTAACTCATTTTGTAGCCTAAGAATCAACTCCTGCACATGGGAAAATGCCTCATCCTTGGACTGCATGAAAAAGACCCAAGAATTGCGAGAAAAATGATCCACGATCACAAGAACGTACCACTTCCCACCATCCAACCAAACCCAAGCTAGACCTACAGTGTCCATGTGAAGAAGCTCGCCGGGTTGTTTGGTCATCACTTGGTTCATAGAGGAAGGAGAAGCGGCAACCATCTTCCCGTGATGACACGGATGATAGACCAAATTCTTCTCGAACTTTAGCTTAGGCAATCCTCGGATTAGATTAAGAGAGCTCAACCTTGCAAGTAAGTCAATGCTCAAATGACCAAGCCTCCTATGCCACTTCCAAAGCTCAGAAGAACTGCCTGGTACTAAACATCGAGAAGTGCCAAAAGAGCGAGAAAAATCTACATGAAAGACTAGCCCAAAAGGCACAATTGAGCAAATAAGATCACCATGAGAATCCAAAATATGGGAAAGGCTCAGCTTAAAGCGCACTTCAAAACCATCTCGAAGGAGTTGCTAAACTGAAAGCAGATTGAAATGCAAACTTGAAATCAAAGAAACATCCTTGAGCACAGAGTTCTCATTGAGCCTTACCGACCCATGAGAAAGCACCTTACCCTTACCATTGTCCCCAAATGTGATGTACTCCATGGAGGTCATGGGATTAAGGTCGGAGAACCAATTTGGATTACTGGTCATGTGGCGCGAACACCCAGAATCAACAAGCCATATGTTCTCCAAGCCACCATGCTGCATCAGTAGAAAGACATTGGATGAGCAAATGATCCAACACTAGGTTTAGTAAACTAAGGAGAATACCAGTGCTGGGTCATTTTCCCTAAAAAATGGTTAGGAAAAACACCATGCATCCCATGTCCCATGGGAGAGAAGCGATCACCATGAGAAAGAAAACATGATCTGCTAGAAGTATAGGACTGAGAGCCACTGCAATGGGACCTGGAGTCGTATTTAGAATGACTTGGTCCATGCCGGGCATGACCATCACTTGGTCCCTCAAACTGAGGCCTAGCACCTTGAGATCTTGCACCTCTCGATCTAGTATTACACCTCTAAGCAGGTGAACTATGCATCCCATGAGAAGGGCGATGCATGTTCTGCTGGGAAAGCTCAAACTCACACCTCTCATCTCTCTTCCTCCTAAAGCAAAACTCAAACAAGTGACTATCGCTCATGCAATAATCACAGTGACACACCTCTCTCTTGGGTGGTGGATGACTCACTCTGTTGTGGGCATGGTTCACTCTTGGAAATGGCTTGGCTTTTGGAAGGGGCTTATCAGAGATGTTTGGTAGAGTGTCAAGTGGGTTCCTAAGGTGGTTAGGTTTTGGAGGCTTGGGAGACTCTTCAAGCACACCATCCTTCACAATGGGCGTGGCTGGCTTAGAAGGCTTTGGTGGGTTAATCTTTGTGAGCTTGGGAGGATTGGTGGGTTTCTCACTTATGCTCAAACCACTATGTTCACCAACCCTACCAAAAACATTGTTACCCTTCCCACTTGAAGCAAAGCCTAAGCCAGTTGTGTCAGTACCACTCTTGTACTGACTCATCATCATGCCTAACTGTGGCTCACAACAAAAAAGCCAACTCAATATGTGTTGAAGGAATGTGTTTTATTCTTCGGTCTTTCTCTTGTCTTGCCTATAGTTAGCAAGCTCTAGCTCCAAAGCCTCACAACAAAGACACAAAGTACTAGTACCATCCTCACTAGAATTCTCAAGAAAAGCGATCCTAGCAGCCTTCTCATAAAGCTCAGAACTCAACTCAGCACACAGCACAAGACTTGCAAGGACCTGACAAAATAGGTTCAGCTCTAGCCCTATCTAACCTCACAACCAAAGCAGAGTACTGGGACTGCAAAAACAAGACTGGACATGTGTACAGCGCATTCATCACACACAGTCTCGTTAGGTAGAATAGCTCTCTCCTTGACACATTCAAGTTCTTCTGAAACCTTGAGATACTTAGCCTTAAAACTATTGCGCTCTTTAGTAGCACGAACAATCAAGGAATCTTGCTTAAACATAGTGTCATAAGCAGATTCAAGCTCAGTGAGAAGAGATTCAATTGTATGTTCTACCTCAGGCTCAGAGTCGTCCTCATCGTCGTGGTCCGTCGTGTCATCGTCAGCCGCCATGGTGTAGAAACCTCATCGGCGCTTGTTAGCATAGAAGCTCAAGCTGTTAAACTTGTTCTCAATCTTCTTCTCAGGCTCATCATGAGTTGACGTCATATGAGTTGACATCATGAGTTGACGTCATATGAGGTATCATATGAGTTGACGTCACTGATAGACACGACAAGGGCTTTCTGCTTCATGTGCTCAAAAACTTCCTCTCCATGCACTTGGGGTTGAAGTTCTTCTTAGATTTGCAGTTGTCCTTGTACTTGGAGTGGTCGGCATTGCTGAGTTGCGCTTGTTGGGGCAGCTAGCGATGTAGTGGTTGGGCTCTCCACATCCAAAGCAGCCTTGCTTGCTGCTACCACATCATCGGTTCAAGCGATTGTTGTGAACCCGCGAGAACTTGCTGATGACGAGCACCAGTTCCTCATCCCCAAAAGCCTCCATTTGCTCCTCTATTGCAGACACAAGAGAAGACAAGGCAAGAGACAACGCTGATGGGTTAGTCAAAGAAGAATTTGAACTAGAAGTACCTGACACCAGAGCCATGGCCAGGGCAGACAGATTCTTGATCCTCGCCTGCGTCTGGAGGTCGATCTCAGTGGACTTGAGCTTCCTGAAGAGCTCGTCCATGGTGAGAGTCTCATAGTTGGCTGATTTGATGATCGCCTGCACCTTGACCTCCCAGACCTCCGATCAAGAGCATGTAAAAGCTTGCGTGCTCTCAGATGATCATCATAGGGCTGTCTCTCTGTCAGTTTGAGTAAAATTCTTGTATTCCCTCTTGTATGTCTTGTAGAGTCTAGTTTTGACATGGGTTGTACCCTCATGGAAGCTTTGAAGCCTCCTCCAGATCTCCCGAGCAGTCACACAATCGGAAACATGATCAAGCTTAGAAATCAATAAAGCAGCATAAAGCTCTGCACGAGCAATATTGTTGGCATTGTGTTGGTTGATCTACTCTTGATTTACCCGTGCATTGAGCACCTGGTAGTGATCCTTTGTATATGCGCTTGCATCTAAATCTTCCAGTAAGAGTAATTCTCCCCATTAAATTAGAGCAGTTTACCCGACCGGTGTTACAAAACCATGTCGCCTTCTATGGATCATGGACCGATTAAGGTGGAAGTGATCCTTAACCTGCTCTAATACCAATTGAAGGACCGAAAAATGGCGACCAGAGGGGGGTGAATGGGAGCCAAAAACTTTTTCTTCAAAAACCCCGATCAGGTAGAAACACTACCGCGCACCTCCAAGTAAATGAAAAGCACAAGGATAACAGCAGGAAACAAATTGCAGCTGGTCGGGAGCTGGTTAGCAACAAAGAGAAACCTGGTCGGTAACTAGTTCAGACCACACTGACCACGGTAGTCGGCAGCAAGACAAAAGTTGCTCGCTAACACTGCTCCTGACCATGTCAGACAAAGGTGGTCAGGAACAAAGCTGGAACAGCTTAGGGAAAAACCAAAGCTACTTGGGAAGACTGGTCGGGAGCTCACGACCTAGAATGGGAGGCGCTTCAGTGCTGTAGTGCTATTGCTGTTCTCCTGCTACTAGTGTCACCAAAGCAGTCAGCCCACCACCGATGAATGAATTGAGCAACTAGGGTTAGAAACAAGTGCTGCTCAATGGAGCTCTCTCAGTGCCTGGGCACACAATGCTGCTAGCACTGCTGTTGAGTCCCACACAGTCAAAAGGTGGAGAATCCAAGGAACTCAGGAAAAAGCATCTGCTCAAGACAAAAAAATGCCAGAGGGAGAAATCTATGGAAGCTGGATCTGACTAGTGTAGATCATTCCTAGATATTGCATAGGCAATCACAAGGGAGATTGAAAACTATCCCCAAGAAATCAAAGCCCAATTTGGATCCAGTGGCCGGGAAAAGTAGATCTGGGACTGAGCACACAGTTTCTTCAAAAAAAGCAAATCTTGCGATTTCTTAATGCATGAGTGGAATTGGTTCAATTTCCTTGAGTATCTAGTTCATCACTTGACAAAGCATCAATCAACACAAAAAGATTGAGCCAAGACGCTCTGAAAATCATGAATCAAAGTTCGTCCAGCACACCATAAAAGGTCAACACAGCACAGGGAACACACTGAGTTCATAGATCAAAACCAAAAAGCCCAGAGGGCACGAGGTGGATTCGGGCCTCCATTCCCACACAAAATATCTCACAAATACATGGGTACAATTCTTGTTCTTGGACCTCTACAAGAACACGAACAAAAAAGGAAAAAATAAAAAACAGCCGAGAGCTACGACGACGGCGGAGTGGAGAGATGGAAAGAGGTAGCAAAAGAGGTGGGTCAAGTGGGGGGCTGTCCACTCCTATTTATATGCCTATTATACAGTTCCACTAATGCCCCTAGATATTATTAGAGCGAACCATCTAGCCAAGGCACTATGGTCCAACTTTGGACTTCCTGATCTGATGGCCACCGCGCCTTCTCACCGGTAGCCCTCGATGCAATCTCCCCGATGCCGCCACGTGCCATCCGTCTGCATCAGGAACACCCGGGTTTTGAGGTGCAAACCTGCGAAACCTGCCTTTGATGGTTTTAAGGGAAAACCACCAAACCGTCTGCGAGTAGCGTAGCCCATACGCATCCCCCACCGATGGTTTTGAGGACAAACCACCAAACCTCCTCGTGAGTAGCATAGCCCATACGCATCCCCCGCCATGTACACTTGCGCTTGTCGATGTCCCAAGTATCAGCCACCGCAGCTAGCCACTTGGCTGTCTGGTCCCTCGGTCCAAGCCTCGTGTCCACCCTTCACCGCACCCGGTCCGTCAGCACGGCACGCCCTACTTGACCTTCACCCGACCATCGCCACTGCCCACGGACTCCACACCTGCACATCACAAGCCAAGAGACATGTTTCGACACATAAGCCTGTGCCAGGGGATTAGTAGAACCACCAAGACCGACCACCAACCAAAGTGTTGGACATGTTGACAATCGCTCATCACACCAACAAAAGATGCTACACCATGATATGGAAATTCATGTGTCCGCAATTCTACCGTGGGATGTGAAACTCTTTCATTTCATGATGCTAACTTTGGCTATCACCAAATCAAGATGAAGGAGTTTGACCAGCTCGCAACTTCCTTTATCACCCCTTTTGGCATGTGCTGCAACGTTACCATGTCCTTCGGCCTTCGAAATTCCAGGGCAATGTATCAGCGGTGCATCCTCCATGTCTTCGACGAATACAACGGGCTGATAGTCAAGGCCTACATTGATGACATTGTTGTCAAAACTAAAAAGGCCAACAACCTCATCGATGACCTCAAGATGGTGTTCATGTGCCTCCAGGCAAAGAAAATCAAACTCAACCCCGAGAAGTGTGTCTTCGGCATCCCTCAATGCATGCTATTGGGGTACATAGTTTATCAATGCGATATCAAGGCCAACCCTAAGAAGGTCTCTGTGGTCACCAGGATGGGTCTGATCCAAGATCTCAAGGGCATTCGGAAGGTTACGGGTTGCCTCGCAGCCCTCAGTCGCTTCATCTCATGACTCGGAGAGAAAGCACTTCCTCTGTACCGCCTCTTGAAGAAGTCAGAACACTTTACATATACCCTCGAGGCCGAGGAGGCCCTCGCCAAGCTAAAAACCATGTTGACCTCTCCTCTGATCATCATACCCCCATACCCAGCCCAGTCTCTCTTGCTCTACGTCGCTGCAACCACCCAGGTGGTCCGCGCGGCCATAGTAGTCGAAAGGAAAGAAGGGCACACCTTGCCAGTCCAGTGGCCTGTCTATTTCATCAGTGAGGTACTCTCGGAGACCAAGGGTCTAATTCTTTCGTTCAACAATCCCATTCTGCTAGAGCACATAAGGTGAGGAGAACTGATGCTCAAGACCCAAAGATTTGTAAAAGGCTTCAAAATGAGAGTTCTTAAATTTGGTGCAATTGTCACTGCGTATAGCTCTCATGGCATTCCTGGGTATCTCATTTTGTAGCCTAAGAATCAACTCCTACACGTGGGAAAATGCCTCATCCTTGGACTGCATGAAAAAGACCCAAGAATAGCGAGAAAAATGATCCACGATCACAAGAACATACCACTTCCCACCATCCAACCAAACCCAAGCTAGACCTATAGTGTCCATGTGAAGAAGCTCGCCGGGTTGTTTGGTCATCACTTGGTTCATAGAGGAAGGAGAAGCGGCAACCATCTTCCTGTGATGACACGGGTGACAGATCAAATTCTTCTCAAACTTTAGCTTAGGCAATCCTCGGATTAGATTAAGAGAGCTCAACCTTGCAAGTAAGTCAATGCTCAAATGACCAAGCCTCCTCTGCCACTTCCAAAGCTCAGAAGAACTGCCTGGTACTAAACATCAAGAAGTGCCAAACGAACAAGAAAAATCTGCATGATATACTAGCCCAAAAGGCACAATTGAGCAAATAAGATCACCATGAGAATCCAAAATATGGGAAAAGCTTAGCTTAAGGCGCACTTCAAAACCATCTCAAAGGAGTTGCTAAACAGAAAGCAGATTGAAATGCAAACTTGAAATCAAAGCAACATCCTTGAGCAAAAGTTCTCATTGAGCCTTACCGACCCATGAGAAAGCACCTTACCCTTACCATTGTCCCCAAATGTGATGTACTCCTTGGAGGTCATGGGGTTGAGGCTGGAGAACCAATTTGGGTTACTGGTCATGTGGCGTGAACACCCAGAATCAACAAGCCATATGTTCTCGAAGCCTCCATGCTGCATCAGTAGAAAGACATGGGATGAGCAAATGATCCAACACTAGGTTTAGTAAACTAAGGAGAATACCAGTGCTGGGTCATCTGCCCTGAAAAAGGGTTAGGAAAAACACCATGCATCCCGTGTCCCATGGGAGAGAAGCGATCACCACGAGAAAGAAAACATGGTCCGCTAGAAGTATAGGACTGAGAGCCACTGCCACGGGACCTGGAGTCATATTTAGAATGACTTGGTCCACGCCGAGCATGACCATCACATGGTCTCACAAACTGAGGCCTAGCACCTTGAGATCTTGCACCTCTCGGTTTAGTATTACACCTCTAAGCAGGTGAACTATGCATCCCATGAGAAGGGCGATGCATGTTCTGCTGGTAAAGCTCAAACTCACACCTCTCATCTCTGTTCCTCCTAAAGCAAAACTCAAACAAGTGACCATCGCTCTTGCAATAATCATAGTGATACACCTCTCTCTTGGGTGGTGGATGACTCACTCTATAGTGGGCATGGTTTACTCTTGGAAATGGCTTGGCTTTTGGAAGGGCCTTATCAGAGATGTTTGGTAGAGTGTCAAGTGGGTTCCTGAGGTGGTTAGGTTTTGGAGGCTTGGGAGGTTCTTTAAGCACACCATCCTTCACAATGGGCGTGGCCGGCTTAGAGGGCTTTGGTGGGTTAATCTTTGTGAGCTTGGGAGGATTGGTGGGTTTCTCACTTATGCTCAAACCACTATGTTCTCCAACCCTACCAAAAACATTATTACCCTTCCCACCTGGAGCAAAGCCTAAGCCAGTTGTGTCAGTACCACTCTTGTACTGACACATCATCATGCCTAACTGTGGCTCACAACAAAAAAGCCAACTCAATATGTGTCGAAGGAATGTGTTTTATTCTTCAGTCTTTTTCTTGTCTTGCCTACAGTTAGCAAGCTCTAGCTCCAAAGCCTCACAACAAAGACACCAAGTACTAGTACCATCCTCACTAGAATTCTCAAGAAAAGCGATCCTAGCAGCCTTCTCATAAAGCTCAGAACTCAACTCAGCACACAGCACAAGACTTGCAAGGACCTAAGAAAATAGGTTCAGCTCTAGCCCTATCTAACCTCACAACCAAAGCAGAGTACTGGGACTGCAAAAACAAGACTGGACATGTGTACAGCGCATTCATCACACTCAGTCTCGTTAGGTAGAATAGCTCTCTCCTTCTTGACACATTCAAGTTCTTCTGAAACCTTGAGATACTTAGCCTTAAAACTATTGCGCTCTTTAGTAGCACGAACAATCAAGGAATCTTGCTTAAACATAGTGTCATAAGCAGATTCAAGCTCAGTGAGAAGAGATTCAATTGTATGTTCTACCTCAGGCTCAGAGTCGTCCTCATCGTCGTGGTCCGTCGTGTCATCGTCAGCCGCCATGGTGTAGAAACCTCATCGGCGCTTGTTAGCATAGAAGCTCAAGCTATTAAACTTGTTCTCAATCTTCTTCTCAGGCTCATCATGACTCAAAGAAGAGGTATCATATGAGTTGACGTCACTGAAAGACACAACAAGGGCTTTCTGCTTCAGGTGCTCGAAAAACTTCCTCTCCATGCACTTGGGGTTGAAGTTCTTCTTAGATTTGCAGTTGTCCTTGTACTTGGAGTGGTCGGCCTTGCTGAGTTGTGCTTGTTGGGGCAGCTAGCGATGTAGTGGTTGGGCTCTCCACATCCAAAGCAGCCTTGCTTACTGCCACCACATCACCGGTTCAAGCGATTGTTGTGAACCCGCGAGAACTTGCTGATGACGAGCACCAGTTCCTCATCCCCAAAAGCCTCCATTTGCTTCTCTATTGCAGACACAAGAGAAGACAAGGCAAGAGACAACGCTGATGGGTTAGTCAAAGAAGAATTTGAACTAGAAGTACCTGACACCAGAGCCATGGCCAGGGCAGACAGATTCTTGATCCTCGCCTGCGTCTGGAGGTCGATCTCAGTGGACTTGAGCTTCCTGAAGAGCTCGTCCATGGTGAGAGTCTCATAGTTGGCTGATTCAATGATCACCTGCACCTTGACCTCCCAGACCCTCCGATCAAGAGCATGTAAAAGCTTGAGTGCTCTCAGATGATCGTCATAGGGCTGTCTCTCGATCAGTTTGAGTAAAATTCTTGTATTCCCTCTTGTATGTCTTGTAGAGTCTAGTTTTGACATGGGTTGTACCCTCACGGAAGCTTTGGAGCCTCCTCCAGATCTCCTGAGCAGTCACACAATCGGCAACATGATCAAACTCAGAAATTGATAAAGCAGCATAAAGCTCTGCGCGAGTAATGTTGTTGGCATTGTGTTGGTTGATCTACTCTTGATTTACCCATGCATCGAGCACCTGGTAGTGATCCTTTGTAGATGCGCTTGCATCCAAATCTTCCAGTAAGAGTAATTCTCCCCATTAAATTAGAGCGGTTTACCCGACCGGTGTTATAAAACAGTGTCACCTTCTGTGGATCACGGACCGATTAAGGTCGAAGTGATCCTTAACCGGCTCTGATACCAATTGAAGGACCAAAAAATGGCAACCAGAGGGCGTGAATGGGAGCCAAAAACTTTTCTTCAAAAACCCCAATCAAGTAGAAACACTGCCGAGCACCTCCAAGTAAATGAAAAGTACAAGGATAACAGCAGGCAGCTGGTCAGGAGCTAGTCAGCAATAAAGAGAAATCTGGTCGGCAACTAGTTCAGACCACACTGACCACGGTAGTCGGCAGCAAGACAAAAGCTAGTCGGTAACACTTCTCCTGACCATGTCAGACAAAGGTGGTCAGGAACAAAGCTGGAACAGGTTAGGGAAAAACCAAAGCTAGTCAGGAAGACTGGTCGGGAGCTCATGACCTAGAATGGGAGGCGCTTCAGTGCTGCAGTGCTATTGCTGTTCTCCCGCTACTGGTGTCACCAAAGCAGTCAGCCGACCACCGATGAATGTATTGAGCAACTAGGGTAAAAAACAAGTGCTGTTCAAAGGAGCTCTCTCGGTGCCTAGGCACACGATGCTGGTAGCACTGCTGTTGAGTCCCACACAGTCAAAAGATGGAGAATCCAAGGAACTTAGGATGAAGCATCTGCTCAAGACAGAAAAATGCGAGAGGGAGAAATCTATGGAAGCTGGATCTGACCAATGCAGATCGTTCCTAGATTTTGCACAGGCAATCACAAGGGAGATTGAAAACTATCCCCAAGAAATCAAAGCCCAATTTGGATCCAGTGGCTGGGAAAAGTAGATCTGGGACTGAGCACACAGTTTCACCTAAAAAAGCAAATCTTGCGATTTCTTGATGCACGAGTGGAATTGGTTCAATTTCCTTGAGTATCTAGTTCATCACTCGATGAAACATCAATCAACGCAAAAAGATTGAGCCAAGACGCTCTGAAAATCATGAATCAAAGTTCGTCTAGCACACCAAAAAAGGTCAACACAGCACAGGGAACACACTGAGTTCACAGATCAAAACCAAAAAGCCCAGAGGGCACGAGGAGGATTCGGGCCTCCATTCCCACACAAAATATCTTACAAATAAATGGGTACAATTCTTGTTCTTGGACCTCTACAAGAACATGAACAGAAAAGGGAAAAACGAAAAACAGCCGAGAGCTACGGCGGCGGCGGAGTGGAGAGATGGAAAGAGGTAGCAAAAGAGGTGGGTCAAGTGGGGGGCTGTCCACTCCTATTTATATGCCTATTACATTGTTCCACTAATGCCCCAAGATATTATTAGAGCGAACCATCTAGCCAAGGAATTATGGTCCAACTCAGGATTTCCTGATCCGACGGCCACCGTGCCTTCTCACCGGTAGCCTTGCCTTGACGCAATCTCCCCGATGCCGCCACATGCTGTCCGTCCACATCGGGACCACCTAGGTTTTGAGGTGCAAACCCGCGAAACCCGCCTTCAATGGTTTTAAGGGAAAACCACCAAACCGTCCGCGAGTAGCATAGCCCATACGCATCCCCCGCCGATGGTTTTGAGGACAAACCACCAAACCTCCTTGCGAGTAGCATAGCCCGTACGCATCCCCCGCCATGTATACTTGTGCTTGTCGATGTCCCAAGTATCAGCCACCGCAGCTGGCCACCTGGCCGTCTAGTCCCTCGGTCCAAGCCTCGCGTCCGCCCTTCACCACACCCGGTCTGTCAGCACGGCACGCCCTACTTGACCTTCACCCGACCACTGCCACTACCCTCGGACTCCACACCTGCACATCACAAGCCAAGAGACACGTTTCGACACATAACCCTATGCCAGGGCATCAGTAGAACCACCAAAACCGACCACCAACCAATGTGTTGGACATGTTGACAATCGCTCATCACACCAACAAAAGATGTTACACCATGATATGAAAAATCATGTGTCCACAATTCTACCATGGGATGTGAAACTCTTTCATTTCATGATGCTTACTCTGGCTATCACCAAATCAAGATGAAGGAGTTTGACCAGCTCTCAACTTCCTTTATCACCCCTTTTGGCATGTGCTGCTATGTTACCATGCCCTTCGGCCTTCGAAATGCCAGGGTGACATATCAGCGGTGCATGCTCCATGTCTTTAGTGAACACATCAGGCTGACAGTCGAGGCCTACGTCGATGACATTGTTGTCAAAACTAAAAGGGCCAACAACCTCATCAACGACCTCAAGATCGTGTTCATGTGCCTCCGGGCAAAGAAAATCAATCTCAACCCTGAGAAGTGTGTCTTCGGCATCCCTCGATGCATGCTATTGGGGTACATAGTTTGTCAATGCGGTATCAAGGCCAACCCTAAGAAGGTCTCTGCGGTCACCATGATGCGTCTGATGCAAGATCTCAAGGGCATTCGGAAGGTTACAGGTTGCCTCGCAGCCCTTAGTCGCTTCATCTCATGACACGAAGAGAAAGCACTGCCTCTATACCACCTCTTGAAGAAGTTAGAACACTTTACATAGACCCTCGAGGCCGAGGAAGCCCTCGCCAAGCTAAAAACCATGTTGACCTCTCCTCTGATCATCATACTCCCATACCCAGCCGAGTCTCTCTTGCTCTACATTGCTGCAACCACCTAGGTGGTCAGCGCGGCCATAGTAGTCGAGAGGAAAGAAGGGCATGCCTTGCCCGTCCAGTGGCCTATCTATTTCATCAGTGAGGTACTCTCGGAGAGCAAGGTCCGTTATCCACAAATCCAGAAGCTGCTCTATGCCATCATGCTCACATGGCACAAACTCCAACACTACTTCCTCAGCTACTTGGTGACCATGGTCTGGTCTTTCCCCATAGGGGAGATAGTCCAGAACTGGAAGCCCACAGGGAGAATTGTAAAGTGGGCAGTCAAGCTCATGGGTGAGACTCTCCTATGTGCTATGCAAGGCCATCAATCCTTAGGTGCTGGTGGATTTCATCGCCGAGTGGACCAACACTTAGATCCCCCCGTACAGATCGAAGCGGAGCTGTGGATGATGTTCTTCAATAGGTCGTTGACGAAAATGGAGGCGAGTGTGGGCCTGCTCTTCATCTCACCCCTTGGAGTCCACATGCGATATGTGATCCGAATCCACTTTGCCACCTCCAACAACATCACAAAGCATGAGGCCCTCGTCAACAGCTTATGCATCGTCATCGAGCTCGAGGTCCAATGCATCGATGTTCGAGGTGACTTGCAGCCTGTGATCAACCAAGTCATGAAATCCTTGACCTACCTGACCCCAAGATTGATCCTAGTACAAGGAGGTTCACAAGTTGAGGACAAGTTCCATGGTTTCGAGCTCAACTACATCACCAGCAGATACAATGAGGTCGCAGATGAATTAGCCAAGATTGCATCAACTTGAGGTACCATCCCACCTAACGTCTTCTTGAGGGACTTGTACAAACCTTTCATTGACCTGGGCACGGGTGAAGGAGTCGTGACGCAGGCGGTCAACCCCCCTTCCTCGATCAGAGCTGAGGTCATGGAGATCGACGAGTCGCGCCCACTCTCGACCCCCGAGCCAGACTGGCGCACTCCTTTCCTCGACTGCCTTGTTTAAGGGGAGCTTCCACAAGATCAGACCGAGTCCTAGAGGATCACTCAATGGGTCAAGACCTATGTCCTCTATGATGATGGCAAGGAACTCTATCGGCGCAGCTCCACCGGCACTTGCAGCGCTGCAACACCATCGGGGAAGGAAGGAGATTGCTCAAAGATATGCACTCGGGGCTTGCGGTCACCATGCTGCGCCTAGGACCCTCGTCAGAAATGCATTCTGGCAAGGTTTCTACTAGCCAACTTCCATCTCCAATGCCATCGACCTCGTCCGCTCATGCAAGGGGTGCTAGTTCTACGCCAAGAAGACCCACCTCCCAGCTCATGCTCTACAAATGATCCCCATTCCATGGCCGTTCGTAGTTTGGGGGCTCAACCTCATGGGGCCATGAAAGAAGTCAACCAGGGGCTACACCCATCTGCTCGTAGACGTCGACAAGTTCTCCAAGTGGATCGAGGCTCGGCCCATCACCAACATTTGGTCCGAGCAAGCAGCGCTATTCTTCACCGACATCATCCATCGCTTCGGTGTCCCCAACGTCATCATCACTGACAATGGCACACAGTTCACCAGAAAGAAGTTCCTAGATTTCTGCGACCACCATCATGTCCGTGTGAATTGGTCTGCTGTTGCTCATCCAAGAACTAACGGCCAGGTCGAGCGCGCTAATGGCATGATTTTACAAGGTCTTAAGCCTCGGATCTTTAATCAGCTAAACAAGCATGGCAAGAAGTGGGCTGCTGAGCTGCCTTCATTCCTATGGAACCTAAGGACAATACCAAGTCGAGCCATGGGGTTCACCCCATTCTTTATGGTCTATGGATTAGAGGTTGTCCTTCCCACTGACCTCGAGTATAGGTCCCCTTGGCTGAAGGCCTATAACAAGCAGATGAATGAGGAAGCACTCACGAACGCCGTCAACCAACTTGAGGAGGCTAAGGACGTGGCTCTCCTCAATTTCATGAGATACTAGTAGAAGCTCCGATGGTACCACAACAAGCATGTGCGCAAGCAAGATCTCCAAGTCGGCGACCTCATCCTCCATCGACAGAGCAACAAAGGCCGCCACAAGCTAACTCCACCATGGGAGGGCCCCTTCATTGTGGCAAAGGTGTTAAAACCCAGAACCTACAAGCTATCCAATAGGAAGGGCGAAACCTTCACCAATACGTGGAATATTGAACAACTACGTCACTTTTACCCCTAGGGCCTCAAGGCCTTGTATATTTTCCATGTCACGAATGAATAAGAAGTATTTTCACGTACAGTTCAACTTTTTGTTCATAAGTTTAAGGTAGCCTTAACTCTGCTTCATTAGAATCGAGCCACCCTCGGGGGCTACAAGGGGGAACCCCTAAGCTCCTAAAAAATGCGTACATTTTTTTGAACTTGACATCTATTCTTCCTTATACGCCTCGATATTTGTTCTTACTTAGTCAAAAACACCACGAAAGTGTCCCAAGGGTCAAGGGTTGTTGAGCTACAAGATTGCCTATGCCCCTGTACTATGGTCCCTCCACTCACTCCCCCTTTGAGGGGCACTACTGTGCACCGAGTTTACTAAGAGAGAACACAATCAGGCTATCAAGAAAGAAAAGGACTTAAAACTCATGGAATATATACATCAATGTAATGTTTCATAAGGCCACCAAGGCCATACCATCATGGCTCACAAAAACTAACCTATTACATGGGCCTTCCTGCCCAGATTTGGCTCACAGGTCACCTTCTTCACCATCAACATCAGGAGGGATAACCTCAGGCTCAAACAACTTCGCAAACTCGCCCCCAAGAACCTCAGCCGCCTCGACCAAGGCTAAGTGCGTTTTGTGGTTTTTGGCCTTGAACTTGTTTGGATCAGAGATGAAGCCATGGGAGACTACCCCCATGTATTACGTGTAGCCCGAGCAGACAAAGGCCAATGCCCTCTTCACGCCATGATGAAGCACACCACGGATTTGCTCCTGCACGACATGGCCGAGGGCGTACAACCACTAAAGGTAGGAGGTCCCGGGCACGTCACCCTCGACCTCCGCCTCGGGCTCAACTTCTAGGCTATCATAGACAGAGGTAATGGCACCAAGAAGCCTCTCGTTCAGTGCCGCCTCAACCCAGTAAAGCTCCTGAAGCGTCTTGGTGTTCTGCTCGGCGTCGAGCTTCTGCTCCTTGAGGTCTAAAACACAAAATTAAATTAGTCACGACGGACAAAGCACCCAAGAGTAGAAACTAAGGCCAAAAAAGAAGACTCACCATTGGCATGGGTCTCTAGGGCCATGAACTTGTTTGCTGGGTGGCGATCATCTTGTTGGCCTCGGCCAGGGCCTTGGTCTTGTCATTGACCATTGCTCTCAGCTCCTCGATCTCCTTGTCGATACTAAAGAGGTCCTCCTCCTTTTCTTGGATGGTCCCCTTCAATGCCGTGATCTCGGTGGTCAAGGCCTCGACGCAGAGGTACACCTTCCCGATCATGACATTGAGGAAATCGCGCTGACGGGAGGCTTCAATGAAGGTCGGCTTGATCTCCTTGATACGTGTGGAGGACACCTCGATCTCCCCCTCGAATGTCTTGACTCACTCTGCCACTAGGGAAAGGTCTCAGAGAGTCTTCTACACCTCCTCCTTGGGCCTGGTAGCGTTGCCCTCGGCTTTGGCCTTCTCATCCTTGGCCTGCATTTCCTCACCTCGAGCCGCAAAGGCATCTCCTTTGTCCTGGGCCACCTCCTCCTAGCCTTGGCTGCGTCCTCCTTCATCTTCGTTGCCTCGTGTAATACCCGGTTTTAAGAATAAAACCAGATATACACCATATGCGAGTCTCTAAAGACAAATTGCTACAAGTAAGGGTAGTATCAGTGAACAATGCTTAATAAATAACATACATAGTTTTAGAGAGATATACCCTTAGGTAGCAATCAATGGAAAGACACTCCGATCTTCAGAGATAGACTCCACTCCACTGGATCCAACTGACTGGTTGATCACAAGCCTAAACTCTTCTTGAGGTGTGGGGAAAAATAGCAAGAGTGAGTCCATGTCGAACTCAACATGTATAGTAGGAGTTCATGAGGCTCAAAAAGCTGACATGGGTTAACTACATTTAGCTTTTAGTGTATGTCATATTTTAGCAATTAGCATCAAGGTAGTAGCAATTCTCATAATCACATGATCAAGTAAAACATGATTAAGAATATGATGAAAACAACAATATTAACATGTAGCACAATTTAAGTTGATGATCCATTCCATAAGAATCCCTTGGCTGCCCTAACTATGGGCACAGATGATATATCAGTTTAACTCTGCGCAGAGGTGTACACTTTTCACTACGGGTCAAGATTCCCAAAACACTGAAGACCATATAAAGCCACTCATAGGTTCGTCTAACAAGTTAGGGCCGTAGGGTCATCGAATGTAGAAAACCCCCTCTCCCATCAAGGCACATCCTAGTTATAACACATAATGAAGAGGCACCCCTATACCCAACTCGTAGATCCTCTAACTTGCTAAAAAAGGTCTTATGAATAACTAGAGCCAGAGCCATATAGCCCCTGTAGTTGTACGTTATGTCCCGGATGATCACTTATAGTTTGGATCTTATTGAAAACCATCTTTAAACATTAGTTGCATAGTCATTAATCAAGTTACAAGATCATGGTTATAAAGCACTAGCACAAACTACCCAATGCAACATCCCCAGTTATCAAGGTAAACAGGTAATCAAAGCTAGGTAATCCTAATAGGGTAGCTAATAGACACATGCATATGATTTTGGTTTGTATAGTGAATAGGTAGAAAGGATGGTCCCTACTATACTTGCCTTAATCTTAGATCCTTCTTCTAGTATAAATCTTTGTAGAACTACCTCTTTGACTCCAACTTCTTCTAGATTACCAATGCAAAGCTCACCGAGTGGACACGATCATAGAGCACCATACAAACAATCTATGCAATCATACATGAAGCAAACAAAGAATCTATATAAGAATAGTACACCAATCATAGTAAAATAGATTAAAAAGCATTTAAAACCAATCTACATGTTACTACGATCATGCAAACACAAAGATCACTGAAAACGGAGGCATAACGAATAAGTTAGGATTTTACAGGTTTCCCTATTATAAAATAATAGATTAAAATAAAACTCAGTTTTCAAATACAGAAAATAAATCTAAAAATGATACTAACATGTAGATCATAAAATTATGAATCTAACGCAACTTGAACAGATCGAATTAGAGTCAAAACGGATATTTTATGAGTAAAACAAGATGGAACATTTATATATTTCCATTGTATATTGTGATTTATTTTTCTAAAGGAAAATGGCGAGAAAACAAGGATGATGTCACCCTGATGTAATCATGATGTTAGCATGCTAAGAAGCTAGCAAGGAAGGGCAAGTCGCATGGTGGAGACTATGAACGACGATGGAGCTAGCTTCACTATTTGCTGGAGTTGGATGAAAGTAACATACATGAATATTCGGTCAAAAGTAACATACATGAATGGGTTGCCAGCCACATGGTAAGAGCATGGGATGTTGAGCAGATGATGGTGACCTCACCTGAGAGAGTTTAGAACAGACATGGAAGGTTTGATGGCGTCGTGGGTTCAACCTTAGTTGGGGCGGGCGGTGACTCGGCGATGATGATGAACGACGACGCACAAGAAGAGAACGCGAACGAGAGAGCTAGAGCTTTGGAACGTCCATGGGATGGTCTTCCGGCTGTGTTGACTATTGAGGCAGCAGTGGTGACGGAGATGCATGGAGGTGGCGTGCAGCTGCTTCCTGTCAAGGACGGCGACATCGTGAGCAGAGAGAAAGAAATAGAAGGAAGGCGACACAGAGAGGTCGTCTACCACCAGGAGATGCTCGGCGACTTGCTCACGAGGTCGCTGCGGTAGCGGAACGACAAAGTTAAACACGAAGATGGCGGCGCTAGGGCTTGGTGGCAGCGCTGCGAGCTCGGCGAGATGGTGCTGTGCTAGGATTTCTTGGAGAGACAGCTGGGATGCCAGTGCTTGATATTTAAGGGGTCGAGTCGCGTGGTGCACACGCCAAGGCAAGCACTACGTTGTTGGGGTGGACTCAAATGGGGCGATGTCTATGTTGAACACAAGCAAGACAAGGAATGCAATGCTGAGAGGAGGGCCCCAGATGGCAGCGAGCGAGGGAGGCGGAGAGGCCGCTTGCTTGCTGGGCCGGGTAGAAAAGAAATGGCCTTCGGGCCCAACACCAGGAAGGATAAGAGAGAAAAATCCTTTTTCCTTTTATTTAACAATCTTTCAAATAGTTTTTGAAATAGATTTTGGAAATCTTTTGGGCTTTGATCAAAATCAAACATCACAAAATAAAATATGCGGCAGCATGAATGCACCAACAAGTTACTAGCCTTTGATAAATTTTAATATAAAAAATATTATTTTCTCTAGGTTTTCATGAGAACAAAAATACATAATAAAATCATTTTAACTCTATTTTTAAAAGTGCAAATTTTGGGGTGTTACAGCTCGGCCTGGGCAGCCTCGAGCTCTACTCGCAGCATGGGAACTTGCTCCCATCCACCCTTTGTCATGTGGATAAATTAGGACTAGTACTGGGAGCGCCCCCTCAAATTCTAGGGACAAAAGACATGAGATAAGACACCAGACAGAAAGCAATTTGACCCCAAGGCAATAAGGGAAGAACGTTTACCTTGAAGGCCTTGGACAAGTCCATAGCAGCGACATCGACGGTCATCCGCATAGCATGTTGCAGCCAGGCACGAAACTCCTCGACGTGCTCCCAGCGCTCAGCCCCTGCCGGGCCGTCCATCTTGAACAGAAGCTTGTCGGGGTCCGTCGGGTCCCAGAGTCGAAGAGCCTCCTCACCCCAGTGAGGAAGCTCCTTCACTGTCTACTCCTGCACAGCTGCCACGATGCTGTCCCCTAGCTCGACTGAACCACCGTGATGGAGCACCTGATCGGCCAGAGTCGGGAACAGTGACTCCCCTCGATCCTAGACGACTTAGCCTCTCCCACCTTTTGCTTCCCCTTGGTAAGGGAACCAGGGGACTACAGGCTAGGGGCATACAAGGAACCCCGATGGGCCAACACCCCAGCTTGCGGCGGGTGAGAGAGCATCGCCATCGCAACCACCCCTACCTTCGCCTCGTCCGACGGGACCGCCTACGCAATCGGCTGCCCAACTGTTCTCCGCGTCCCCTGTGGGATATCCCCGATCGCTAACTCCTTCGACTGGCTCGAGGCTAGCAGCTTCGGCCGCCTGTCCTTTTTCCTCGCATTTAGTGGGGTCTCCTCCTCATCCCGCTGCCACGGCGGTGGACTCGAGACCACCGATGCTTCTTGTTGCTGCCGCGGCGGGCTCAAGGTTACCACCTCTTCCTGTTGCAGTGGTGGCAGGCTTGAGGCCACCGCCTCTTTCGGTTGTGGTTGCGGCGGTGGACTTGAAGATGCCTCTTCCCCCTGCTATTGTTGCTGTGGCTAGCCCGAGGCACACAGCTCGTCTTGCTGCTGCTTCTACAGCTCCTCTCACCGCTGTTGCTGCTTCTCCAACTCCTGCAGTCCCATGGCTACTGCTGCTGTTGAGGGCGTCCCACCCCCATCTCATGCGTACAGGCCACCACCTCCTCCACATCATGAGTAGAGGAGTCCACCCCTTGTCTTCGACTATTATTGGGACTTCCTCCGTCAACCCCAGCACGTGGCCGGTAGCGGCACCCTCAAGCTCGGCGATACTAGTTGGTACCTCAGTCCGCTCCTATTCCTGGGCGACGTCGCCACCCGCCATGTTCTCTGGAGCGTTCGAGCCTGCAATGGAGGCAGCGCCCATCAGCTTACCCCAAGCCATAGCAGCTAGGGCTTTCGCAAGCCAAATACCCTCCGCCGTCATTCGGGGTCCCGAGATAGCACCTCCCGCTAACGTTGCTATCCTTGCAATGGCCTTGACCTTAAGCCGCTTGGCTGCCATGGGGGTTGCCTCCTCCATTGGGCATTTGAGCCTAAGCGCACACAAGTAGGAAGTACCAAGCACCCTGAAATAGCGAAGAGGGGAGGTAAAAGCACGAAGCATGGAAACTTACCCCACCGGGATAAGGGGCACCCTCGAGGCACCCTCGAACCACCCGGGGGCTTCTGAGACCCCCTCCTTGATGGACCCTTCCTAGACCCAGAACCACCCGGGGCCCTGGCTGGTGACGTTCCTAGCGCCGTCTGCTCGTCCAAAGCCGACCGACCCCATGTCTGTGTACCGAGCATTGAATACCTGGTATAGGGCGGTGGCGTGACGGATTTACCCCGGGCGTGCGCTGAGATCCCGAGCCCTCCTGGGTCATGGAATCAGCTATCCACCTTTTCTGGCGCTGCTCCGGGGCCTTTGTCTCTTGACCCTCGATAGGTATCGAGGCCTTCCTCAACACCTGAGAAGTCGACCCTTCTCTAACAGCCTCCTATGGAAACCGACTATTAGCTCAGAGGGCATCGGCCAACAGGGCATCGTACTGCGACTCCACATCATCGTCATCATCATCTTCTTCCTCCTCCTCCTCTGACGAGGACTCCTCCTCAAGGAGCCCCTCACACCTTTGTTCGAGCACCAGGCACTCAAGGCTCCTTTTCTTCCTCTTCCTCTTCTTCTCCTTATCCTTATTCTTTTTCTATTGATCAGCAGTGAAGCATATGACCTGACAGGCAGGTTCATCCTCCTTGACTGGTGGCGTCAACGTCTAGAAGTCAGGGATCACCTACACACAAATAAATGGCAGGAAATGTAGGAATAAGGTGAAAGTAAGAGGAGTCCAAGGGCACTAAATCAAAACACTCACCAGCCAGATGTGGCCATCATCCAGCTGCATCAGGATGCTATTCACATCCTCTGGTGTGAAGGCGCCGACAACCACCCCTCTCACCTGCTTCGCAACCTCCTCGAGGGGAAGCACCTCTGATGACATTCGGCACCCCTCGAGCGGAACCCTAGGCTCCATCTGATCCAGGCATAGTCGACACTCCACACGGGAGGACCCTCCGGCTGTGGAATGCCAAGGGCCGATGATCCCAGCGGTCAGGACCCTATAGCGTAGCATCCTCAACGCATCAAGGAGGGGGTTTAACCTCGGTTGATCCACCTCTGCCACATCGTGCGGCTAGTTGAATGGGTGTTTCTTGATAACACACCTGGTGAAGTGCGGCAGCCAGCCATCGTCGTTACAGAGGTAGAACCATCGGGCATGCCACCCTCCATGGTTGGAGATCAGCCCCGTCGAGATGTATAGTTCCGCCATCTTCAGAGCCAGGTTCTAGCAGCCAACGCAGACTGTCCTTCTCTTCCCCGACGACACTGACTTGTTGAAGTGTTCCCCCTTAAAGAGATGGAGCCATAGATCCCAGTGCTGCTCCATCCCCAGGTACCCCTCACAGACGGTGACGAAGATTGCCGCATTGGATACGGCATTGGGGGAGAAATGATGGAGCTTGACCTCATAGTGGTGAGTCAACACACACATAAATTGGCTCGGGGGTGCCCCGAGTCCTAGCTTGTGGAAGGCAACGAAGCTCACGACGTAGCCTGCTAGCGGATCCAGCTCCCGATGACTCCCCGGTGGCACCCTCCACTCTGGCCGGTCGCCGAGGTAACGGGATGGAGGAGCCCATCACCCATGAGCTTCGGTAGCTCCTGCGCCATCACGGCTGATGGGAGCCAGTTGTCCACGAGGAGGATCTCCACACCCATGGGGGAAAACTGGATTCACTCAGTGAGCAGACAAGAGGGAAGATTTCCTATCTCTCTCCCTTCTCTCTCCTTTATGCTAACGAATGGGATGGCTCTGCTCTCTAGCGGTGGCGGTGGCGATGGCAAAATGGCAAGGTGGTGAATGGACGGAACCCTACCCCTCATGTTTATAGGTGGACCGAAGGACAATGGGCGGATCCGACGAGGAGGCAGGTAAATCCCCGCATTTAATGCGTCTACCTAACCATTCCCTCGATTATTGGGTATAGGAACATGCATCGCCCACCTATTCTCTGGCCAAGGTCCATGCCCCCATCAACTGTGCTATTCTATCTCCTGCCTAAAAAGGCGCGCCCAACAAACGGGAGGAGTTATTCATGGGCAATACCTTCTACGAGAAGGGATGTGGGCCCTGGCCCCACATAAAAATCTTAAGGGACTAAAGGCTGGCCCTTGACCAGGGTTCGATAGCATTCCTCGAGTATCTATGTCAGGGGTGATTGGGGGAGAGCCAGCACGAGTCCCTTGTTCGAGGACTAACTCTCGAGGCCCCCTTGGACATGTTCAAGGCAAAAAATGACAACTATGGAATCCCCTCGGAGGAAGGCATCGAGCCACCGAACCCTATCAAATGGGCTCAGGATCCATGTGTCCTTTTGTTTGCTTCAATGAGAGTGCCTCTGTGGCCACTTGTCAACCCCTATCGAATGGGGCATGAGCTCTCACTTGGATTCCCCAATAACAGCTCACCAGAGGATGTTGAGACTCGCCCATCGAGGATAGTACGACACTCCTCACCTCACATCCGATTAAAAGGATTCATGAGAATTACATGCCAAAAAGCTAGGAAAGCCCTAACCACACAAAGGCCCGGTGGCTCGGCTATGTTTGGCGCCCTTGATGAAAGAGGGGCGAACGCGCTCGGGGGCTTGAGTACTCGAGCTACCCCTCAATCACACACCTAAGAAAGCCCTTGGAGGAGTTCTTTACTCCTCCAAGGCCTTGGGGGCTACCCCCGAAGGGTGCACTCATGCACACCCATCAGAGAGTGTCGGCGCTATGACTCTAGTTCAACACCGTTTGGTCTCTGAGGAAAGCTATAGAACCCGACCACCATGGGGTAGGTGTAACACCTCTGGTGTTATATTAACTAAAACATGCCATGTCATCATATGAATCGCAAAGCATTCATGTTTAAGTCAACCCTAATGTGTATTAACTAAAACAAGTTTCTATTTCATAGGTTGATTGCGTTTCTGGAATGTTTGGTCACATGAAATAATAAAACCCTATTTTCGAATGTCATCGCAAATGGTTAGTTTATACTCTATGTACTTGAGGTGTAAACTGTGTTTACACTAGTGTCAAGCATAGTGTATAAGTCTAAGTCCAACCCTAAAAATGATTTCCATATTTGAAATTAAATTTGGATTCCAAAGCTTATTTCTGAGTCTGGCTATTCAAATTTAAATTCAAATTGGAAATGCTATAAAAGGTTTTTCAAAAGTCAACTTGGTCAACCAAGGGTATCATTGGGTCAATGACCTAAAAATGTCCTTGGATGATGTTTGTGATCACTAATAACCAAACAATTAAGTTAGAAACCAAATTGAGTTTAAATTCTATTTCAAAAACCCTTTATTTCAAAACCTAGTTTTATCCCCTTTTCTGTAATTAAAAATCTATTAGGAATTTGGAGATACACTAAAAAGACAGTTTGTAGATCTTAACAAGATCTACAAAGTTGGTATATAAAGTTTTTCAAGTTTCCAAAAGGAATTTCAAATTAATTTGAAAATACAGTTTCTAGCATTTATTCCCTTTTGATTTTAAAACTATAATTCAAAATTTATGCATAATCTGAGAAAACTTTGTATATGAAAAAGGTTTGGTTTGGAAAGCTAAAAATTTCATATTTTTGATGATTTTCAAGTTTTATTGAAAAATCAAAAGTAATTTCAAATGTTTATTTCTAGGGTTTCATTCCCTTTTTGAATTTGAATTCAAATTTTAAAATCTAGACAGAATTTGAGGATGCCAGTTAAAGGGAAAGTGTAGCCCTTGAAAAGTTATGCAAATGATATTTTTGGATATTTTCAAGTTCTTATGTAAATTTTGGAGTAATTTATATTTTAAAATGGATGGTATTTCTGTAATTAACTCGAACAGCACCTAACCCTATCGGCGATCGCCATGGCCGGCTTCTCATCGCGCGCCGCCGACCACCGCCGCACCCGCTCGACCGCCAGAGCACTCATGGACGCGAGAAACTTCATCGCCTTCGTGTCGCCAGTCCATTCATCGACTCCGTGCTATAAATACCGGTCGTCCGACGCCGTTCTTCTTCTTTCTTCTTCCCGCCGCCGTCGCCGA
Organism: Bothriochloa decipiens; assembly: GCA_023333625.1. Lineage (NCBI taxonomy): Eukaryota > Viridiplantae > Streptophyta > Magnoliopsida > Poales > Poaceae > Bothriochloa > Bothriochloa decipiens. The sequence continues at coordinate 51,242,249 of CM041628.1, forward strand.
CGACCTCGCTCCGCCGCTGAAATTCACCGTCGATGCTCCACCTCTGTCTGATTGCGCTTGCCACTAGCTCCGCCACGTTCTCACGGTCATTTTGGGCCAGTTCGTGTTCGCTCTCCTCGCTTGAGCCACCCGCACGCCGCCTTCTTCTCCGCGGCCGGCCAGCCGAGCCGCCGTGCCATCGCCGCCATTTGTCGCCACCGGAGGTGAATAAATTTTACCTTTAACCCTGCTATCGTGTTTCTGTCTGGATGGCGAACTTGCACTGGGAATGGAGTCCCTTTGTAGTGTTTCCGTCTGTTGATGCCCTAGGTCCCGTTCGATGGTGATCTGTTGATATCAAGAAATTAGAAAATCCACATGCATGAAGTGATATACGGATGGTTGGAGCCGTGTATATCATGGAGTGACCTAGCGTGGGGCCAGAGATCCCATCTGTGTCATAGTGTGTTTTACTGTGGGGTTTAAGTTCCCATGTATCTCGGTACGCTGGGCCGCAGAGCTCATGGGTGCCATGTGGTGATATACGGCTGCGGTTGTTATCCTGGTATATCGGTTACCTGGGGTGCATCAGAGTTAAAGTCTCTGGTATTCCAGTGACCTAGGTCCCAGCTGGGTATGAAAATGGATTCGAATCGCCGTTGCTTCTCGGAGAAGAAGACTCGATCACTGTTCATCATCGTAGTAACAACTTGAACAATGATTAAGGTTTATTAATGAAGTTGGTTGATAATTGGAGCTAGTGCAAGCAACCTTTTATTTGTTAAGCTTTTCTACAAAATTTCTTATCTCCTACAGACCTTACCTTGTCCCTTTAACATGCATTTCTAGAATCTCCACCCTTCTCTTTCGTCGGGTCAGTCTTGTTGAGTACTTTTGTACTCAGGGTTTGTTAAACCCTTGTTGCAGGTGAGCCTCATGGGCAGGAGTGTTTTGCATCCTGCTACATGACAGTCGTTGAGGAAAGCGACGACGAGTAAAGGTGTTTAGCTCTTGGGCAGAGCTTACTGTTTGGTTTTGTAATAAGGTTATCTACTGCTACTCCACTACTATTATGGTTTGTATAATTTAAACTTATGGTTGTAAATATTTAAAACTCAAAGGTTTGTGAACTTATGTTATTGTAAGTCTTCCACTGTTTTACTCCGTTGTATATTATTTATATCAAACTGTGTAATACTGCAATGTCTCTCTACAATGATTGATCCTGCTCGAAGAATCGTGGATGATTCAGGATTTACCCGACAGACTTTTTAAGTCGTATGGAACACAGTCATGGTTATTTGGAGTCTGTTTAGACAATAATCATGCGTGTGGGCCATATGATTTAGGAGGTTCTACCATAGCTGGTATCGGAGCTAGTTCATTGTTAAGAAGAGTTGTTGCAGTATTCTTTTGTGAAAACTTCAATAGTTTTGAGTCAAATAATTGTAACTTGATTATTTTGGGTCCAAACTTCTTATTTCTTATCTATGATTCTTTCTATCGACCCTTATTCCGATTTTACAAAGTGTGTTGGTGGAATAGCATATTATATTGCCCTATGTTATAAAAGTTATTTATATGTAAGTGTTGCTTTCTTTTACGTTTAGATCGTAAGTTCTTTCATGCATCATGCTTAATTAATTTGTTTAAATCACTTTCCCCTTTAAAGTGGGTTGGGTTAAGTAGTATGAATCCTTTTTCATGCTAACCTTTAGACTTCTCCCTATCTATCCTATCTTGCTTTAGGATGGCCATTACCAAGCAAACTCCTCGTAAGAGCACTGCACCGAAAGGGGTACCTCGACATCAGTTAGCCCCCAGATATGAGATCGGTGAAAGCAGTAGCAATCCGCATCTGGATCCCCAAATGGAAATAGTGAGGCCTAGGTCCGAGTTGGAAAGGGCTGAAATCGACAGGATTGAAGAGGCCACCGAAATCACTCAGTTGAGGCGATCCCGAAAGCATATGAAGCACCAAAGAAATGATGCTTGGGCAAGAGAAGATGTAGCAAATATCCGTATCCAAGAACTTGAGGATTATGTGGAAGATTTGGAGGAATATGCGGAGGAAGCTGATGAATGTGTGAGGTTGAATAACTTATTGGATCCTGAATATCAAAGACAGGTAGTCCAGGATGACCTTGGTCTTGTAATGGGTCAGGATGAGGAAGAGGAAGACCCTGAAGAACTAGAATCCGTCGATGAGGATGTCAACGATGAAGAAGAAGCAAACCAAATGGATATAGAGACTGAGGATGAAGAAGATGTTATGGAAGAAGAAGATCCAGAGATAGTAGAGGAAGAGCCTGAAGAGGCAGAAGATCCTGAAGAGGAAGAGGATCCTGAGGAGGATGAATAAGGAGTTTTGGAAAGTAAGATGTGTAATATATCTTTTCTTTGCTTTCTAAAGCCTAGTAGGTGTGGGGAGTCTTGCCAGAGTGCAGACTCATGTAATAAAAATAGTGTATCATAAGTGTGTTGCACTATTGTAATATATCCTTATGAAATCCGATAAGGCCTTGTGAATAAAGTATAGTTTGTTTATCACCAGATGCCTGCTCACACCCGTTCCCATGATGCTGCTGGCTCATCTCAGGATGGAGGTGATATCCCTAATCCTCCACCAGTTCCACCCACTCTAGCTGATGCAGTTGTAGCATTGGTCACTTCAACCACAATGATGGCTCAAAATCAGAATCAGAATGCCAGACAGGGAAATCATGGGCGAAATAATAGAGATGAAACCACATATGTGGATTTCACAAACACCCGTCCTCCGGTTTTCACCAGAGTAGATGAACCCATGGAGGCCGATGATTGGCTCCGCACTACGGAGCAGAAGTTTGGGCTGATTGAGTGCACAGAGTATCAAAAGCCCATGTTTGCAGCACAGCAGTTGAGAGGTACTGCAGGGGCTTGGTGGGTAAATTTTGTTGCTGCTCAGCCCGAAGGCCATCGCATTACTTGGACTGAATTTCAAGAAGCCTTTCGAGCACATTTTATTCCTAAGGGAATAATGACTATAAAACTTGAAGAATTTCTTTCCTTGAGGCAAGGTGATATGTCAGTAATGCAATATTTTGGCAAATTCAATCACTTGTCTCAATACACGTCAGACTATGTTAGTACTGACCGTAAAAAGAAAGAGTGCTTCCTGAGAGGTCTAAACCGTTAAATCCAGAGAATGATGACTGGAAGTCCTAATGCCACTTTTCATGAGGCAGTGAACATTGCTATATCCTATGAAGATAAGAATCGTCAGCATCTGGAAACCAAAAAGAAGAAAAATGTACCCTCTGGATTTTCTGGTGGCAACCCAAAATGCCAGAAAATAATCTATCACGCTCAGAATCATTTTCGTTCGTCTTATCGTCCACCACAATACCAAGCCCCGCAACAGGCATTCACTCGTCCTGTTGCTAATCTTTCATACCCACGATAGCCGAATGCCCCTAGTGTTTGTAACCCCAATTTCCAACCACCAATCTTCCTCTGTTATAACTGCGAAAAGCCTGGTCACTTTTCACGGAACTGCCCGCATCTGAGGCAGTATAACTCTTATGTTCCCAGGACTGTTGCACCACCCCAACAACCACAGAATCATCATAAGTCAGGAAATCAGAAGGTGTCAAACAGTAAGAAGGAGAAGAAGTCTGGTAGAGTGTTCTACACTCAAGTTGGGGAAATCCCAAAAGGAGAGCTCGTCATGATGGGTACGTTCCCTGTTGCTGATCATCCTGCAATTCTGCTATTTGATTCTGGTGCATCTCATACATTCATTAATGGTACATTTGTTAAGACACATGAAATTCTAATAATGGGGACAAAAGAACAGTTCTTTATACAATCGCCTAGAGGGCGTATGTGTAATAAAGAAATGGTACATGATGTGCCAATAAGTTTGGATGGGTATATTTTTCCCACTGATATGATAATATTAAAGGATCAAGATATAGATGTGATCCTAGGTATGAATTGGATGAAACGGCATGGTGCTGTGATAGACATCCTGAATAGAACTGTGAGATTGAACATACCTGATTGCAAAACTTCACTTCTTATCCAACTTTCGACACTTAAAAGGAATGTTCAAAAGGTATGTGCAACTTCTGTAAAAGAAATTGAGGATATACCAGTGGTTTGTGAGTTTCCTGATGTATTTCCCGATGAGTTACCGGGTTTACCTCCCGATACAAATGTGGAGTTTAGAATTGATTTGAAACCTAGTACTGCTCCAATATCCAGAAGAGCTTATCGGATGGCACCACCTGAGTTAGCAAAACTCAAGATTCAATTGCAAGAGCTACAAGATAAAGGTTTTATTCAACCTAGCTCATCACCCTGGGGATGTCCTGCTCTCTTTGTGAAAAAGAAAGATCAAAGTTTAAGGTTATGTGTGGATTAACGTCCCTTGAATGAGGTGACCATTAAAAATAAGTATCCTCTACCCCGCATTGATCTGCTTTTTGATCAATTGGCGGAAGCAAAATTGTTCTCTAAGATTGATCTTCGATCTGGGTATCATCAAATCAAGATTCGCCCAGAAGATGTTCCAAAGACCGCTTTTACCACTCGGTATGGTCTGTATGAATATTTGGTTATGTCTTTTGGACTTACCAATGCACCGGCCTATTTTATGTATTTGATGAATTCAGTGTTCATGCCAGAACTTGATAAGTTTGTGGTTGTCTTTATTGATGACATATTGATATATTCCAAAAATGAAGAAGAACATGCTAAACATCTCAGAATTGTTCTGCAGCATTTAAGAGAACATCAACTATATGCCAAGTTTAGTAAGTGTGAGTTTTGGTTAACGGAAGTAAAATTTCTTAGACATGTGTTATCTGACAAGGGTGTTGCCGTTGATCCTAGTAAAGTAAAGGATATACTTGATTGGGAACCACCAAAGACTGTGCACCAAGTTCGAAGTTTTCTGGGAATGGCAGGTTATTACTGTCGTTTCATACCTGATTTCTCAAAGATATCAAAGCCAATAACTTAGTTGTTGAAAAATGATGTTAAGTTTAATTGGACACCCGCCTATGAAGAGGCATTTCAGAAACTAAAGAAATTGATGACTACTGCACCTATCCTAGCACAGCCAAACATTGAGAAGCCATTTGATGTTTATTGTGATGCTTCGGGTATAGGTATTGGATGTGTGTTGATGCAAGAGGGAAGAGTTATTGCTTATGCTTCCTGACAGTTGAAAAAGCATGAGGAGCATTATCCAACACATGATTTGGAATTGGCAGCTGTTGTCCATGCCTTAAAAATATGGCGACATTATCTGTGGGGTAATAAATGTAATATTTACAGTGATCATAAGAGTTTAAAATACATATTCACTCAAGATGATTTGAATATGAGACAAAGAAGATTGTTAGAGTTAATCAATGATTATGATTTAGAAATCTATTACCATCCTGGTAAAGCAAATGTAGTTGCTGATGCACTTAGTCAAAAAAGTCACTGTCATTGTTTAACAGTGAAGCCTTGGAATGTCTCTATATGTCATGATATAGAAAAACTGGGTATAGAAATGGTGCAACAAGGAAGTTTGTCTAACATTGCTGTTGAGACAACCATCAGAGATCAAATTATTGCTGCACAGAAAAGTAACGAAGGCATTAAACATATTAAAAAGAAAGTTAGACGAGAAAAGGTTTCTTGTTTCATAATTGATGAAGCAGGTGTCTTATGTTATAAAAATTGTCTGGTCATACCAAAAGATTCTGAGTTGAGATGAAAGATCCTTGATGAAGCACATCATTCAAAGTTTTCTATCCATCCAGGAAGTAATAAGATGTATCATGATCTGAAACAGAAATTTTGGTGGACCAAGATGAAAATAGAAATTGCTAAGTATGTGGCTCAGTGTGATACTTGTCAGAGAGTCAAAGCTATACATTTGAAGTCAGTAGGAGAACTTCAGCCATTACCTATTCCAGCTTGGAAATGGGAAGATATCACTATGGACTTTATAGTGGGTCTACCCAGGACAGCAAAGGGTTTTGACTCAATTTGGGTTATAGTGGATCGACTCACAAAGTCTGCACATTTTCTTCCAGTTCAAACTGCAAACTACAGCCTCGCAATATGCCAAACTGTATTTTGAGCGCATCATAAGTCTTCATGGAATACCAAAGACCATTATTTCTGATAGAGGCACGCAGTTTGTCTCCTAGTTTTGGAAGCAATTACACAAGTCTTTAGGTACTGACCTTTTGCACAGTACAGCCTACCATCCCCAAACAGGAGGTCAGACTGAAAGAGTAAATCAAATACTTGAAGATATGTTGAGAGCATGTGTTCTTAATTTTCCAGAGAAATGGGATGAATGTTTACCTTTAGCAGAATTCTCCTATAACAATAGTTATCAAAAAAGTATAAAAATGGCACCATTTGAAGCATTGTATGGCCGCAGATGTAGAACTCTGTTAAGTTGGTCTGAACTCAGAGAAAGAAAATTCTTCGGAGTTGATCTTGTAAAAGAAACTGAAGCAAAAGTTAAACAGATACAACAGAATATAAAGATAGCACAATCTCGTCAGAAGAGTTATGCGGACCAAAGGTGTCGACCATTGTGTTTCAATAAGGGAGATCACGTGTATCTAAAGGTGTCACCCATGAAAGGAGTTACCCGATTTGGAATCAAGAGTAAGTTAGCACCTCGATACATTGGACCATTTCCAATTATAGAAAGATGTGGACAATCAGCCTATCATCTGCAATTACCTGAACAATTGTCGGCTGTACATAATGTGTTCCATGTGTCCCAACTTAAGAAGTGTCTTCGAGTGCCGGATAAGGTTGTTGATGTGGAAGAAATTGAACTTGAACCTGATTTGACTTACTCTGAGTATCCAATCCGAGTTTTGGATCAGAAGGATCATGTTACGCGAAGCAGAACAATCAAGTGGTACAAGATACAATGGGATCAAAATTCAGAAGAAGAAGCTACTTGGGAATCGGAAGATTTTCTGTTAGAAAACTTCCCGGAGTTTTATGCTTCTATCTAAGTGACAATCTCCTCTACGAGTTGTAACTTATCTATGTGAGTGGTACAATTCCTTTCCTTTATAAACCAAGTTGAAGTGTGCTTTCCTGACACATTTCCTTTTCCATTACTTCACTCAAGGCTTTAAATCTCGGGACGAGATTTCTTTAAGGGGGAAAGGCTGTAACACCTCTGGTGTTATATTAACTAAAACATGCCATGTCGTCATATGCATCGCAAAGCATTCATGTTTAAGTCAACCCTAATGTGCATTAACTAAAACAAGTTTATATTTCATAGGTTGATTGCGTTTCTGGAATGTTTGGTCACATGAAATAATAAAACCCTATTTTCGAATGTCATCGCAAATGCTTAGTTTATACTCTATGTACTTGAGGTGTAAACTGTGTTTACACTAGTGTCAAGCATAGTGTATAAGTCTAAGTCCAACCCTAAAAATGATTTACATATTTGAAATTAAATTTGGATTCCAAAGCTTATTTCTGAGTCTGGCTATTCAAATTTAAATTCAAATTGGAAATGCTATAAAAGGTTTTTCAAAAGTCAACTTGGTCAACCAAGGGTATCATTGGGTCAATGACCTAAAAATGTCCTTGGATGATGTTTGTGATCACTAATAACCAACCAATTAAGTTAGAAACCAAATTGAGTTTAAATTCTATTTCAAAAACCCTTTATTTCAAAACCTAGTTTTATCCCCTTTTCCGTAATTCAAAATCTATAAGGAATTTGGAGATACTCTAAAAAGATAGTTTGTAGATCTTAACAAGAGCTACAAAGTTGGTATATAAAGTTTTTCAAGTTTCCAAAAGGAATTTCAAATTAATTTGAAAATACAGTTTCTAGCATTTATTCCCTTTTGATTTTAAAACTATAATTCAAAATTTATGCATAATCTGACAAAACTTGGTATATGAAAAAGGTTTCGTTTGGAAAGTTAAACATTTCATATTTTTGAAGATTTTCTAGTTTTATTGAAAAATCAAAAGTAATTTCAAATGTTTATTTCTAGGGTTTCATTTCCTTTTTGAATTTGAATTCAAATTTTAAAATCTAGATAGAATTTGAGGATGCCAGTTAAAGGGAAAGTGTAGCACTTGAAAAGTTATGCAAATGATATTTTTAGAGATTTTCAAGTTCTTATGTAAATTTTGGAGTAATTTATATTTTAAAATGGATGGCATTTCTATAATTAACTCGAACAGCACCTAACCCTATCGGCGATCGCCATGGCCGGCTTCTCACCGCGCGCCGCCAACCACCGCCGCACCCACTCGACCGCCAGAGCGCTCATGGACACGAGAAACTTCATCGCCTTCGTGTCGCCAGTCCATTCATCGACTCCGTGCTATAAATACCGGTCGTCCGACGCCGTTCTTCTTTCTTCTTCCCGCCGCCGTCGCCGACGACCTCGCTCCGCCGCTGAAATTCACCGTCGATGCTCCACCTCTGTCCGATTGCGCTTGCAATTAGCTCCGCCACGTTCTCACGGTCATTTTGGGCCAGTTCGTGTTCGCTCTCCTCGCTTGAGCCACCCGCACGCCGCCTTCTTCTCCGCGGCCGGCTAGCCGAGCCGTCGTGCCATCCCCGCCATTTGCCGCCGCCGGAGGTGAATATATTTTACCTTTAACCCCGCTACCATGTTCTCCGTGTCATCTTGCTCCTGATGCGCACCTTGGTTTGAGCAGCGCATCACCGGAGACCGCCGTGACGCCGTCTTGCCATCGGAGCGCCGCCGACCGCAGCTCAACCCAGCAGCTCCGAGCCTCCATTAACGTGCGCTTCAGCGCCGTGGTGAGCTCCTGCATCTATCTGTACCATCAATTTCATCAATCTCGCATCGTAGCCGCCGGCCACCGTGGCTCGCCGCCGGCACGGCCATGCTGCTCCGCCGCGCGCGTTGCTGTTTTAGCCAGGGACCGGGAGCGACCTCATTTAGCTGCCAAACAAGCTCGCCTGAGTGCCCTGCATGAGTCCGTGTGGTCGCCGTCACCGGAAATCGCTCCGGTGAGCGACGCCGCCGCGTCCGAGCTCTGCCGCGCCGCCATGGCTGTCGGCGTGGGTGCCGCCGTCGTCCTGCCGCGCCGTTAGCTACCTCAATCGACGCGCCGTGTCGAGATGAGCCTGTAGGGACAAGTCCAGTCAACCGACGGCGCGCCGTCGGTCAGCGCGGGAGTACTGTGCCGATTTTCTTTTTCTGTTTTTAGAAAATGATTTAAATGCTATTTTCTTTGAAAAATCATAGTAAATCATATATAGCTCCAAAAATTATGAAAATTTTGTGAGAGTTCGTTATGATGTCATCTACCTAGGAAAAATATGAAATGGCAAATTTGACTACTTTTTGTATATGTTAAAATTAGCCCTTTTAATTGAAAAATGGACTTTCAATGATTTTTAATAAATAAAATAATTGGCTTTTAATTCTGAAATTTATTTTGCCATCTAATTAGGCTAAGAGATTTCTAAAATAAAATTTTGGGCTTGATTTGATAACTTTAATTTTTATGCCTTTATTTAATGCTTTTAAATAATTAATTAACCCTTTAGTTAAGCTTAATCATTATAGGATTTGATTGCCTTTGAGATTGATTGATGACCTTGGATCATTAACCCTAATGACCTTTGACTCTTTAATTAATTGTTTGCGCTTATCTTAATCATATCATTAGGGCTTAATTAACATTATTTTATGTGTTTAATTAATCCCAAAAATGGCGTAGTTTACCCTAATGAGCTCGATAAACGAAGTTTTGTTAGCTTGCAACTTTATCGTGAAGGAAAGTTGTACTCGATCCCTTAATTTCATCATGCATCCATCAAGCATCATGTTTACTATTCCATCATGTTGAAGCATATTAATTATCGAATAGTTTTCGTTAACGGAGAATTAACGTTATCAACCAGATTCGAAGGAAGAGCAGATTCAAGAATCGGGAATTGATCCAGAGTTTGAAAAAATCTACCCCGAATACCAAGGCAAGCCCCGAATGCATTCAAACCCTATTCTATTTATAAAAGTTTTACCGCTTCAGCTATGATATGTTGCATTAAGTAATAGGAGTTGAGTGAAAACCCACCAATTGCATTACCTGTCTTATTTCCTTATATCTTGATACCTGCTTTGGAAGATAAGTAATAATGCTTAGCCCTGCTTATTTATTTAACTATTCAAAGGCAAAAGAATGAAAAAGATGAGATTGGTTTTCTTGTTGGAATCTTGATATTAGTAATAAATCGAGTCCGGACGGCGAACTTGCACCGAGAATGGAGTCCCTTTGTAGTGTTTCCATCTATTGATGCCCTAGGTCCCGTCCGATGGTGATCTGTTGATATCAAGAAATTAGAAAATCCACATGCATGAAGTGATATACGGATGGTTGGAGCCGTGTATATCATGGAGTGACCTAGCGTGTGGCCAGAGATCCCATCTGTGTCATAGTGTGTTTTACTGTGGGGTTTAAGCTCCCATGTATCTCGGTACGCTGGGCCGCAGAGCTCACGGGTGCCATGTGGTGATATACGGCTGCGGTTGTTATCTCGGTATATCGGTTACCTGGGGTGCATCAAAGTTAAAGTCTCTGGTATTCTAGTGACCTAGGTCCTAGCTGGGTATGAAAATGGATTTGAATCGCCATTGCTTCTCGGAGAAGAAGACTCGATCACTGTTCATCATCGTAGTAACAACTTGAACAATGATTAAGGTTTATTAATGAAGTTGGTTGATAAATGGAGCTAGTCCAAGCAACCTTTTATCTCCTACAGACCTTACCTTGTCCCTTTAACCTGCATTTCTAGAATCTCCACCCTTCTCTTTCGTCAGGTCAGTCTTGTTGAGTACTTTTGTACTCAGGGTTTGTTAAACCCTTCTCTTTCGACTTCCATTCCTGCTGCATGACAGTCGTCGAGGAAAGCGACGGCGAGTAAGGGTGTTTAGCTCTTGGGCAGAGCTTACTGTTTGGTTTTGTAATAAGGTTATGTACTGCTACTCCACTACTATTATGGTTTGTAAATTTAAACTTATGGATGTAAATATTTAAAACTCAAAGGTTTGTGAACTTATGTTATTGTAAGTCTTCCGCTGTTTTACTCCGTTGTATATTATTTATATCAAACTATGTAATACAGCAATGTCTCTCTACAATGATTGATCCTGCTCGGAGAATCGTGGATGATTCGGGATTTACCCGACAGACTTTTTAAGTCGTATGGAACACAGTCATGGTTATTTGGAGTCTGTTTAGACAATAATCATGCGTGTGGGCCATATGATTTAGGAGGTTCTGCCACAGTAGGCTTCGACGAAAGAGGCTTATGCCCACCCGGGGGGCTCAACCACTTGAGAACACCTCGACAAAAAGCACATAGAGCCCTTGGAGGAGTTTTTCTACTCCTCCAAGGCCTCGGGAGCTACCCCCAAAGGGTACGCTCGCGCGCACCCATCGGAGAATGACAAGTGCTACGACTCTAGTTCATGAGCCTCTGCGTGAGTGCCAGCACTCGCATAGAGACTCAGGGGCTAATATAGGGTGCCTGTATCAGGGGAACCCTAAACCCAAGTCTAGACAAAATAATCTCTAAATAATTAGCATAAATCTCTGATAAAAGCTGACCACAAAGCAAGCCAGTGGCTCTCTAAAAAAGACAAGACCCAACACTCAGGAAGCAAGCCATACTGGGTTGGCCCACAAACGGACGCACCGACCCATGCGAGCCCCACCTCGACGAGGGCCCTCGAGTAGTAGAACTCGGCATGGGTGGTCGACCCCTCGTCGAGTGACGGATCTCCACACGAGCGGACGACTCCCCATCGATTGCCACTCCCCCTTCATCCACCTACTTCTTGTATGGGATCTAAGGCATTTAATGCTCCCACCAACTCCTACCTAACCTCATGGCTATAGCATCATCACAGTAGCCCAGTACAAGGGTCAAATCCACCTTTTACCGCCCATCCCTGGAGAAGCGACAAATCATGCTGTCACTACTCCCATGTACTGTGCACTATGTCTTGTCAGGTACACCCTTGAGATGCAATCATCAACATCCATACCTCATTTCCCAAGGCATGGTGTTATCTGCCCAGCCTTGGCCCCCCTGTACTACCCCTCAACTTGGACCTCAATGCCTCCAGTCAGCACTCCAACAACTCCTAGTGTGACATCAACAGGGACTCACACGCCCTCCACAAGAGCCCATGTCTTTCACCGACCATCACCGGCGTCATCATGATGCGCCTGAAGGACAGACATCATCTCCAAGCATGTCGTTATAGAGCAGGCCATGCCCGGTGCATGCATCTAGAGAAACCATGACATGATCATCATCACTGATGAGGACATCACTCCATTGAATGCACAAGATGATCCTCCACTGGACATTCAAGGTCCAATCACAAGAGCTCGCGTACGACAATTAAATTTATAGGTGAGCTCGTTCTTAAGGAAGTCTTTTTATGATTTTGAGAATAGATTGCTACCTAATGATTATATTATACTTAGGAATCATGGAGAGGACCAAGGGATGCATAAGGGATGGCTTTGAGGCATGGAGGACCAGCAAGGGCGCCCAAGTCAAGGTGGAGGCCCAAACTGAGTCGACTTCGAGCCTGTTTCAGAGTCCAAGACTAGTGTGGAGTAAAGTGGACGCCCAGGACACATCCGGACTCTATTTTTGATGATCCACCTATGGATGGAAAGATAATTTCATAAGGAAGCCAATGGCATTGGTTTGAGGTCAAAATTCCTTTGGAGTCATCGGGAAACATTAAAACAAGTTAGCGTCTAGAATCTATTCCGGTGCTGCGTCACCATTTTTGGTCCGTTGGGCCGTGTATCATTGTTGTGTATCATTGTTGAGCCCATTAGGGGGCGCGTCCAGGGGTGGCGACGACCCTTAGACCTTTATAACCAGCCGCCGCCTCTCTCGTTAGGTTTTGGGTTTTGCTTAGATTATTTTGTTCACAACAGTTTTGCCGCGCCGTCGGTTTGTGAGACCCCAACTCGTGAGATTAATCATTCATCTGTAATTGGTTGCATTCTTTGGTGTTCTTGCTTGTGTTCTTTGATTAGCAGGCAAAGGACTCAGCCTTCATGGCAAGGTCGACTGTGCTTCAACGGTTGATAACCAGAGGAGACGTGGTGCTGCGATTGCGGGGTTCAGAGCCGAGTTGTTCGGAAGCTGGATCGAATTGTGTCGTGATTCCACCAAATCGAGAGTTATCAGAACCTTTCAGAAGATCGAGAACCCTAGTTCACATCAAGTGGTAATCAGAGCTTCAGGTACACCATCAGGTTCGCCCTTACCCTAGTTTAGTTTGTTTTCGCCTTCGTCCTGTAATCCAAAAAAAAGCCAAAAATAGTTTAGTCTAGGTCTTTCCCTTATCCCAGAACCACGTTTGGCCTTTGCATAGTTCTTGTCAGATTCCGTAGTGTTGAATTTGTGTCCTGGTCAGGGTCTTGTTGCTGGTTAGGTTGTGTTAGAGTCCAGTCATGTGTTTTTTCCCATCGTTTCCATTCAACGCTGCCCCCTTCCACCGTCCCAAACAACAAGTCGAATCCACCATATTACTCGACTTGCCCCGCATAGCCGCCTTGTGTCAATTCTCGCCGCCGTGCAAACCCTAGATAGGTCGCTGACTGCTCATTGTTGCTTGCATCGCAGCCCTCCTTGCATCATCAGCTGAATACCTACTGCTGTGATCGGTGTTGGAGTTTAGGGACGCTTCGCCCTAACTGTCGCCGCCGTGTTGTGCCTTCCGAGAAACATAACTTGAGATACCTTCGGTAAAATAGGCATAACTTTTGACTCGTTTATCAGAAAAATTTGAAATTTTTACAGCAGCTTCTTGACTCCATTTGGTTCTTGACTCCAAAAAAATTCGGCAAAATAAAGAAAAAAAATTGATAAGGTTCTTGCACGCTATTCAGAGAATATGCTGATTTTCTGTAGACCACATTCCACCTCTGTTGTAGGTGAAAATTTTTGTGGTTGCATCTTTTGTCATACTTGTTCAGAGAAAAATTTAAAAAAATAGTGTAAAAAAAAGTTTGTTTAGAGAAAAAAAGGAAAAAAAGAAAAACAAAAAGGAGTTGCTTGTTCTATGATTGCGTGTGCTACATTGCGCTTTGTGCTTCATTCATACTTGTCTCTCCATCATACTTGTGCTTCCTTTGTCCTTGTTCACACACATTTAGTACTTGGAACACGTTAGGCCAGCAACGAGAACAAGTAATTGGGACTATAATTCAATATTACTTTCTGTCTTTGAATTGTGTACCACTCACATATTTTTTGGCCAGCCTTCCTAAGCCCCACATATACTTTTGGACAGCAAAAGTCGTGACACCCATAATCTCAGCGCTACGTCTTTCAGGTATCCGTGCCCTGCTGGTAAGAACCGGTTGGAACTTGTTAAGGTGTTGCCTTTTGCTCTAAATTTGAGAGGCACCACTCCACATTTGTAGAGGATTATTAGGGATAACTTTCACCGTTTGCTGCTTGTGTTTTGTGTCTACAATGGCAGGTGATGCAGGAGAGAATTCACCCAAAGAGTTTTCAGAGTGTGTCAGCCAAAAGCAACTACAATCTGTTATAAACAATGCTCAGAAGGACTTGAATGAGACAGTAACCAAGGCTGTAACTGCTGCACTCATTGATCTCAAGATTGGCAACACCCTTGATAGATTGGATAAACGATTGTCCACGCTGACTGATAGGGTAACTGCTTTAGAAGAACCGCCACCACCTGAAGAAAATAATGATGGCAGCAATGCTGGCGATGAGGTATATGATGCTGATGGTAATGTTGATAGAGCAGCGACAAGAGAAAATAGATTACGTCATCGTCTTCGTACTCATGCTCCCGATGATCCTTATGCTAAGGTTAAATTTACCATACCTTCTTTTTTGGGACATTATGATGCCGAGGAATACCTTGATTGGGAGATGACAGTAGAGCAAAAATTCTGTGCCCATCTTGTGCCTGAGCAACATCGCATTAGACAAGCCACTAGTGAATTTAAAGATTTTGCTATCATTTGGTGGACTGGTTTAGTTGCAGATAATGTCCAACCTCATACATGGGAAGAACTTAAGTTTGCTATGCGTGATAGATTTGTGCCACCATCGTATCATAGAGACCTACGTAAAAGACTAATGTGTTTAGAACAGGGACATAAATCTGTGCAGGATTATTATGGTGAACTTCAGAAAGGTTTGATGCATTGTGGCATAGTGGAGGGAACTGAGGATTCTATTGTTCATTTTTATGCAGGTTTGAGGGAGAAAATTCAGGACATAGTTGATTATAAGGAATTTAACATGGTCAACCAGTTGTTTCAATTTGCTATGCTTGCAGAGAAGGAATTGCAGGGGCGAGATAAGCAGGCCAAGAGCAAGGCTGGCACCTCATACACACCACACACGGGAGCATCATCAGGATTTCCCAAGGCATCCTCCTTCCGCGCCCTCTACCAGCGAACAAGAGGACGTCTTCTGCGCAATCTTCTGGTTTAGGTAAAAATTTAGTGCAGGAACCATCGAAGAGTGCATCTTCTATTGCCTCAACAGGACACACTCCTAGCATTCAGTGTCATCGGTGCCATGGTTACGGACATGTGCAAAAGGACTGTCCAAGTGGGCGGGCATACATTGCTACAGAGGATGGGTACATCAGCACCTCTGACGTGGAATATGATGATGAAGAACAAGATGTTCAAGAGGAAGGTGAGGTCTTTGGTAGCAAGGACACATCAGCCTACATGAGTGTCATTGTGCAGCGAGTGCTTAGCGCACAAGTACAACAACCTGAGAAGCTGCAACGCCATAATTTGTTCCAAATTTTCTTTGTCATCAACAACCGGCGAGCATGTGTCATCATTGATGGGGGTAGCTGCAATAATTTGGTGAGTTCAGATTTGGTCAAGAAGCTTGACTTGTCTACACGTCCACATCCCCATCCATACCATATTCAGTGGTTGAATGATTCTGGTAAGGCTAAGGTAACAAAAACTTGCAGAGTTTCTTTTTCCATTGGTACCTATGTTGATTACGTTGATTGTGATGTAGTACCTATGGAAGCTTGTTCACTTTTATTGGGTCACCCTTGGGAATTTGATAATGATGCTGTTCATCATGGTAGAAGTAATACATACACTTCTGTTCATAAAGGAAAGAAAATTACTTTGGTGCCAATGACCCCAGCTGAAATTGTACAAGCTGATAAAGAATGAGCTGCTAGTTTGCATGATGTTAAATCTGAAAATCAGCAAGTTGTAAATTCTGTTTACCCACCTAAAAAGGATAAGTTCACACCTAATTCTATGGTCAAGGACATTAAATTGAAAGGTGGTGTTATGCTTACAAGAAAATGTGACCTTGCTGAAATTTCTAATGATGATATTTGCTATACTTTGGTTTGCAAACGAGCTTTGTTTTCTCTTGATGATGTTGTTAGTTCGAGACCTCCTGCTGTCACTAACCTTTTGCAGGAGTATGAGGACATTTTTCCAGCTGAGATACCCTCAGGGCTGCCACCTATGAGAGGAATAGAGCATCAAATTGATTTGATTCCGGGAGCGACATTGCCAAACCGTGCTTCTTATCGAACCAACCCTGAAGAGACTAAGGAGATTCAGCGACAAGTCCAAGAGCTTTTGGACCACGGGTATGTACGAGAAAGCCTTAGTCCTTGTGCTGTTCCTGTGATTTTGGTTCCTAAGAAAGATGGTTCTTGGCGCATGTGTGTTGATTGTAGAGCCATTAATAATATTACTATTCGATATCGTCATCCTATTCCTAGGCTTGATGACATGCTTGATGAGTTATGTGGCTCTGTAATTTTCACTAAAATTGACTTGCGTAGTGGTTACCACCAGATTAGAATGAAACTTGGAGATGAATGGAAAATAGCTTTCAAAACTAAATTCGGGTTATATGAGTGGTTAGTAATGCCTTTTGGTTTAACTAATGCACCTAGTACTTTTATGAGATTGATGAATGAAGTTTTAAGGGCTTTTATTGGGCGATTTATGGTAGTTTACTTTGATGATATCTTGATTTATAGCAAGTCTTTGGATGAACATATGGATCACTTGCGTGCTGTTTTTAATGCTTTACGCGATGCACGCTTATTTGGTAAAATTGAGAAGTGCATCTTTTGCACGGATCGAGTCTCTTTTCTAGGATATGTTGTTACTCCACAGGGAATTGAGGTGGATGAGACAAAAATTGAAGCCATTAGGAGCTGGCCAGTACCCCAATCCATCACACAGGTGAGGAGTTTTCTTGGTCTTGCAGGTTTCTATCGCCGCTTTGTCAAAGATTTCAGCACCTTTGCTGCCCCATTACATGAGTTGACAAAGAAGGGCGTGGTGTTCCAATGGGGTAAGGCGCAAGAGGAGTCATTTGAGACGTTAAAAGATAAGCTTACACAGATACCATTGCTGCAACTTCCAAACTTTGGTAAGACTTTTGAGTTAGAATGTGATGCTAGTGGAGTTGGCATTGGAGGTGTTTTGATGCAAGATGGTAAACCTGTGGCATACTTTAGCGAAAAATTGCATGGTCCTATTTTAAATTACTCTACGTATGATAAGGAATTGTATGCTCTTGTACGTTCTTTAGAGACATGGCATCATTATTTGTGGCCTAAGGAATTTGTTATACATTCAGATCATGAATCACTTAAGTATCTTCGTTCTCAAAATAATCTGAATCATCGACATACTAAGTGGGTTGAATTTATTGAATCCTTTCCTTATGTTATCAAACACAAGAAAGGAAAGGATAATATAATTGCTGATGCTTTGTCTAGATGATATACTATGTTGTCCCAACTTGATTGTAAGATTTTTGGGCTTGAAACAATAAAAGAACAATATGCGCTTGATCCTGATTTTAAAGATGTGTTGCTGAATTGTAAAGAGGGCCGTACGTGGAACAAGTATGTGATAAATGATGGACTTGTGTTTTAGAGCTAACCGTCTATGCATTCCAGTTGGTTCTGTTCGTCTTTTGTTACTACATGAAGCACATGGAGGAGGATTGATGGGCCATTTTGGTGCTAAAAAGACGGTAGCTGTTTTGGCGACACATTTCTTTTGGCCACAGATGAAGAGAGATGTTGAGCGGTTCGTGGCGCACTGCACCACATGTCAAAAAGCTAAGTCTCGCTTGAATCCACATGGGTTGTATATGCCTCTCCTGTTCCTTCTATTCCTTGGATAGATATTTCGATGGACTTTGTTTTAGGATTGCCTAGGACCAAGAGGGGAAGGGATAGTATTTTTGTGGTTGTGGATCGATTTTCTAAGATGGCACATTTTATACCATGTCATAAAAGTGATGATGCAACTCATATTGCTGACCTCTTTTTCCAAGATATTGTTCGTTTGCATGGTATGCCGTCTACTATTGTTTCAGATCGCGACGCCAAATTTTTGAGTCACTTCTGGCGAACTCTATGGAATAAGTTGGGCACAAAATTGTTGTTTTCAACAATTTGTCACCCACAAATAGATGGACAAACAGAGGTAGTGAACCGCACTTTGGGCACCATGCTGAGAGCTGTTTTGAAGAAAAATTTAACGATGTGGGAAGAATGTTTGCCTCATGTGGAGTTTGCTTACAATCGGGCGACACATTCTACCACTAAGGTAAGTCCTTTTCAGGTAGTGTATGGTTTTAACCCTCGTGCTCCAATTGATCTTTTGCCTTTACCTACCAATGAAAGAACGCATAGTGATGCTAGTGCACGTGCTGAATTTATTTGTAAGTTACATGAAATCACTAAAGAAAATATTGAAAAGATGAATGAAAAGTATAGAATTGCTGGTAGTGAAGGTAGAAAAGAACTTAAACTTGAACCAGGTGATTTAGTATGGTTACATTTGAGAAAAGATAGGTTTCTAGAGCTGCGTAAGTCAAAATTAATGCCAAGAGCTGCTGGTCCTTATAAAATTATTGAGAAAATAAATGATAATGCATACAAACTTGAGTTGCCACCCGAGTTCGGGGTTAGTCCTTCTTTTAACATTTTAGATTTGAAGCCATATTTGGGAGAAGAAGATGACCTTGAGTCGAGGATGACTCCAATTCAAGAGGGGGAGGATGATGAGGACATCACTCCATTGAATGCACAAGATGATCCTCCGCTGGACATTCAAGGTCCAATCAAAAGAGCTCGCGCACGACAATTAAATTTACAGGTGAGCTCGTTCTTAAGGAAGTCTTTTTATGATTTTGAGAATAGATTGCTACCTAATGATTATATTATACTTAGGAATCATGGAGAGGACCAAGGGATGCATAAGGGATGGCTTGGAGGCATGGAGGACCAGCAAGGGCGCCCAAGTCAAGGTGGAGGCCCAAACCGAGTCGACTTTGAGCCTGTTTTGGAGTCCAAGACTAGTGTGGAGTAAAGTGGACGCCCAGGACGCATCCGGACTCCGTTTTTGATGATCCACCTATGGATGAAAAGATAATTTCATAAGGAAGCCAATGGCATTGGTTTGAGGTCAAAATTCCTTTGGAGTCATCGGGAAACATCGAAACAAATTAGCGTCCAGAATCTGTTTCGGTGCTACGTCACCGATTTTGGTCCGTTGGGCCGTGTATCATTGTTGAGCCCATTAGGGGGCGCGTACAAGGCTGGTGATGACCCTTAGACCTTTATAACCAGCCGCCGCCTCTCTCGTTAGGTTTTGGGTTTTGCTTAGATTATTCTGTTCACAACAGTTTCACCGCACCGTCGGTTTGTGAGACCCCAACTCGTGAGATTAATCATTCATCTGCAATTAGTTGCATTCTTTCATGTTCTTGCTTGTGTTCTTTGATTAGCAGGCAAAGGACTCAGCCTTCTTGGCGAGGTCGACTGTGCTTTGATGGTCGATAACTAGAGGAGACGTGGTGCTGCGATTGCGGGGTTCAGAGCCGAGTTGTTCGAAAGCCGGATCAAATTGTGTCGCGATTCCACCAAATCGAGAGTTATCAGAACCTTTCGGAAGATCGGGAACCCTAGTTCACATCAATCACCCCCTCAACGTCATCACCTATGATAGCCCTAGGGTTCCTGTACATCTGAGCCTCCCCTTGGCCTATAAAAGGGGACGCTAGGGGCTAGTTTGAGGCAATCGAACAACAATCAGACAGCACTCTAAGGCCTCTGAGCTCTGTAGCTACAAGGCGTAGGCATAGCATTCCTAGACTTAGGCTTTGTTCTCCACCTTCATTCTTATTCGCTCACTTGTATCCCCCTGTACAAGCACTTCGGTGCAGGATAATACAATCTCCCTCCCTCCACTGGACGTAGGGCCTTCTCTTGCCCGAACCAGGACAAAAATTGTGTGTTCATCTTGCATCACCATCTGGATTAGGGAGCATGCATCATTTCACTTGTTATGTTCTTGTCCGTGGGATAGAACACTGACAAAAGAATTCTGAGGTTAAGCGTGCTTGGCCTGGAGAAATTTAGGGATAGTGACCGACCGGGAAGTCTTCCTGGGTGTGCACAAGTAAGGACAAAGTGCATAGAAAAGACAAGTGTTGGTCTGTGAGGGCAATCTATGTCCTAAATAAGAGGCTGGATGTAAGCAGGCCTAGCCTCGAGCAGGCGGGACGTTACAAATAGGTAACACCTTGGCCTAGGGCTTAATAGGATTAATAGGATACTCAAACCAACAAATTGCAACTTCTTTTTTCAGAAGCTCATCACTAAAGAACTCTGAGGTTAAGCGTGCTTGGCCTGAAGCAATTTAGGGATGGGTGACCGACCAGGAAGTCTTCCCGGATGCGTACGAGTGAGGACAAAATGTGCAGAAAAGACTAGTGTTGGTCTGTAAGGGCAATCTATGTCCTAGATAAGTGGCTGAATGTAAGCAGGCCTAGCCTCGAGAAGGCGGGACGTTACAAATGGCATCGGAGCCAACCCTTGCAGTTTCACGGGCATGTGTGTCAGTTGCGCAGGCATGGTGTGCATGGCTGGTGTGGATCCGGAGTGGTCACACAACATGACACATGCGCTGGCACTGGACACACGGATGTGGCCAAGAGGGGACGTTCCTGGCCTGGGGTTGATCAACGAGGACGTCGGTCTCCTAATGGGTGAGTATGTAACACCCCTATCCATGGCTTAATAGGATTAATAGGATACTCATACCAATAAGTTGTAACTTCTTTTATGTAACATCTCGGCCTAGGGATTAATAGGATTAATAGGATACTTATACCAACAAGTTGTAACTTTTTTTATGTAACACCCCGGCCGAGGACTTAATAGAATTAATAGGATACTCATACCAACAAGTTACAACTTCATTTTCGCAAGCTCATCACTAAAGAACTCCGAGGTTAAGCATGCTTGGCCTGGAGCAATTTAGGGATGGGTGACCGACCGGAAAGTCTTCCCGGGTGCGCACGAGTGAGGACAAAGTGCACATAAAAGACTAGTGTTGGTCTCTAAGGGAAGTTTATGTCCTAGATAAGCAGCCAGATGTAAGCAGGCCTGGCCTCGAGGAGACGGGACGTTACAATAGTGAGTTAAGAGCTTCTATAATATTGTTCTAAGCATGAATGACTATCGGAGTTTTATTCTTGAAAACTAGTCAAAACCTTAACTGTTCCTCAGTGGTGACAAATTCCTACCACAACCATATATGCTTACATGATTGAAAACCATCCATATAGGCTATTTATTTTGTATTGAGTTTGGTCAAGTCTTGTTGACTTTTGTTGAGAGACTTTTCATGCTCCTAAGATCAAAATTTCACGAACGCCATATTTATTTTGCTGCTTCTACACTGGAAGTACGCACAAACATGCTCACCATTGACCATCAAAATAAATTGCTCCATGCTCTACATTTTTAGTATCTCTCTCTGTAGTATGAATCATTAGATGAGACACAAAAAGGCTAGGAAAAATATATAATTATAGAAGGATACATGAAAGTCCTTAGTAAAAATAATAATAATAATAAATTGCTAGCCGTGTCTCAATAGAAATAAGAGAGAGATCCTATAAAGGAGAATTTTTAGTCCACCATAATACCACACACTTCCAAATCTTGATCTAGGGGTATGGCACTTCTCTCTGAAGGTCTGAGCTTTGACTTTACAACATATGCAAAGTAAGTATGCTATTTTATTCATTCCTAACTTAAGCTCCACATAAACCTTTTTAGAAGTAGGATGGAAGGAAACTTTACTATGTACCTTGGTGAGGAATCATACACCACTGAGCAACATGAGAGTACCATATGAGGAACATTAAGTTTTCTTTTGAAAAATATTGTAAAACCTCCTGTATGAAACTTGCAAGGAATAAGAAAATTAGTGCTCAAGTCTAACTATTCTGTCGCTTAGACGCCCAAGACAAAGGAAAAGACATAAGCCCCATGAATGACTAAGGTAATATGGGTGAGTTTTAAGAGCTAAATTTTTCATGCTAGGTGAAATGTTTTGTTATATGCATGGTACTCTTCAAATGTGAACATTGTAGCAACTCCTAATCCACCGAGAATAAGTTTAATTGTTTGCTCGGGACGAGCAAAGGTTAAGCTTGGGGGATCTTGTTGATGGTGATTATGCCATAAAATTCCACATCAAAACACCATCAACAGTCCTAGAAAAGAGGAAGAGTGGCATGACATAGACATGCCACTTGTATTCTTAGTATTTGGATGCAGAAATATTCAAAATGGCAGAAAAGGAGCACCAGGACCCACCAAAGGGGGTCGGCCAACTCCACCTTAGGGAGGTCTCGGGCATAGTGACATGGTAGGATCCATGGGAAGCCTGATAGAGTCATTCTCCACCCTCACATAACATTTGTGTTTTCAATCAAGGGTGAGAAGTGAAGTGACAAGGATTGATGGACCCACAACGAAAGATCCAAAATGATCACATGCGACTTGCTCAATGACATGTGGGGACATAAGGGGAAGCCAGCTGGTGGGCCCACCCTATCAGGGAAGGGTTAGCCGACCCCCTCCATGTGGGCCCAAACCACCAGCTCGCTCCATCGACTTCCAACATGCCGCCATGCAGTGCCCATAATCTCAGATGTCCATTCAAAGTGGTTCATGAGGCGGTTTATCTAAGGGTGGAGAGATGGGGAGCACACGGATCGCTGATGTGGCACCCCCTCTACTCCCCCTATAAATACAATCTGCCTCCACCACCCCAAGACATGATTTGAAGGATTCATTCAAGTGAGATACCAGTCATTGGTATAGTTGTAGTTTTAGTCTAGTGTGGGAGTTAGAGTCGAGTCGAGCAAAGCTCGGGGTCTCCAAAGTCGTCTACTAGAGAGTCTGGTATTGCTCTTGTATCTTTCTCTTGTAAGACTTTCTTTATTCAGTTTGATGTCTAGAATATATGGATGCTTATAATTCAATAAGTGTGCAAGCTCATAATTTTGTCTATATATATAATATGTATGCATGGTTGTTTAAGGTTGTATGCATGATTGATTTTGATTAATTTATCATGATGAGTTGCTGCTATGATTGTGTTGAGAATGTTTACTTGCTGGTCTTATATATTCATGACTTGTTGTTTGTGCATCTTGAATAGTTTAGATAAGAGAATGCAGTAGATGACATTGCTTATGGTACATGTTCTTGGATGATGTTGACTACCTTGTAGAAGTAATGTGCAACCATTCATGATCATCATCATATTCCATATCCATTCCATGTGCATTCCTCATATTCATATGCCATATGAATCAAACAGGATTGCATGAGAGGACACTAGTCGCAAAACCGTCAAGCTAGAAGGAGAAGTTCCTGCATAGGAGGTGATCAGGAACAAGGAGCAAGATGTGGAGTTGTATGAGTGCTTGGAGATTCAGCCTCTCTCTTCGAAGGAAGGCAAGCCCAGGAGGATTTCTCGCTGTGGTTTGCAAATATCTAACTTGCGTCCTTTACTTGTTTGATGCATTAAGTTATAGGTGTTGCATGAAACTATTGATGCATTACTTATATTCCTTGTCTACCTCGAGATATACTTTATACCCTGTTAGGTTCAGGAATCAATTTCTCTACTTAGCCCTGCTTAAATTAGATTGGTAGAAGTCGGGTGATTTCCTGTCATCCGTGAATTATAGGTGGTGACTCAGAGATAATTGGCTACAATGTTATCTTAGAATAACCATGTGGAGTAATAAATCGAGACTAGGCAGGATTGGTGCTGTGGACAGAACTGGAGGTTGTGTTGTTTTTATCCCGTCTGTGTCGAACTAGGGCCCCGTCCGTTGTACGTCCTCAAGTCATATTGAACGCATGCCCCATATTTAGCTAGAAGGATAAGTCATTCTGACCGCGAAGCCGTAAGCTATTTGAGCTGAGAACCGACCTGCTGAGCGCATTGTATTGGAGATGATGGGGGCTACGGGGGCACGGTGGTAAGGACTGAATATAGTATGGTATGCCCTGCTAGTAGTCGGGCGATCCCTGGGTACGATGGTTCCTGTTGGACATGCGAGTTTACTCGAATGGTTGGTCGGTGACCTAAGGTGACCAAGGAATAGGTTGCCTGTGTTTATGTGGGGAATACCTCGCCACCTGGTTAGTAATCGATTCGAATTGCCATCGTTCCTGGAAAGTGAACACTTGACTTGAGCAGCGGCATTGTAGTCAGAACTTGAACAAAGAGACGAGATGGTTATGATGTTGATGTTGAAAGATGCTTAACCAGAAATGGTTACTATTCTTGCTAAATAATTTATACCATGCTTGTTTAGTTAAGGTGCTAATCTAGCATGATAAGGTCAATGACTATAAAATGCAATGCTAGAAGGTTATAATAATTATTCTTAATAAGCTCAAGCTTTTTCTACAAATATCTGAGTCAGCTACCCCACTTATAAATCCTTGCATACTCCTTGGAGTCACTTTATTTTTGGTTTATGATGAGTAAGTCTAGCTGAGTACATTCTCGTACTCAGGGTTTTATTCCCACTTGTTGTAGGTGTTCAACTAGGTTGATGTGGCTACAAGATGGGTTTCTATCCCAATATGGGAGATAATCAGACCTTGGACATGGTCATTTCTTATATCTTACCTCAGTGCTTTTGTTGGATTTGATTATGAGCTGGGCCATATTTAAACCAAATGTGAGTGTGGGTGTTTTAAAGTAATTTGCTTCCGCTATACTTTATTTAAAAAGGTGTTGTAATAATCTTTTGTAAACTCTGATGTAATTGAGATATGTGCGAACTTTATGTAACATGTGGACTGTGGTTGCGAAACTATATATGATCTTGGTTTTGAGTTGGTTTGAAATCCTTCGTGATTTCATGGACTATCGGGTTTATATGGGTTTAGGAGCAACTTAAGCTATCTTGGCAGGTTAATTTGGACTTAAGCTTATATAAATTGGGCGGTTCTGTTACAACTAGCATCGGAGCAAGGTTTAGTATATTACTGTTCACTTGTGTATTTTTAACAAAAGGGGTTTTGGTTTACAAAACTAATTGCAAACATAGATGGCGGGGGTGTGAGTAATTGGTGTTTTCAGCTTGTTCGAAAGGTGCGTACAATTTTTACGTTGAATTGCATTCATGTGGGACTTGATTTTTCTACAGGTACACTAACAAAGAAAATGTGTAGAATGATTTAATTACGTATAATGAGAGCATGATGTATGCCACCGCATAGCACATTAGATGTATTAGGTCGTGAGGATGAATAGAACGTACATGCATCATGTTGCATGTTCATCCATGTTATTGCATTGTCTCTTTCCTTAATAATTGAATATCTCTTTTTGATAAAATCCACCAATTTAGTATCCATTCTCAAGAGAGTCGCAACTCGATACAGATGGCTCACATGAAGTGCATTGCTTGCAAGTCCACAGGTAGAAGAGTTCCACATCGCCAGCTTACCACCAGAGAGCCACATGGTACAAAAAAGTTTCTGAAGGAGTTTGGTATGCCTTCACTGCTATGGAGGGTTTTGCACTCTGTTGGGTACCGAGAGAACCTTGTTATCAGTGGACCAAATAACAAGAGACTGAGAACCAGAGTTTTATCATAGTTGAGGTTATGGTCCTAGCAAGAGAGGAGCATGAGACTGTCTGGTGTGGCAGACTCTTTATGGCACAAGGCTTGACACCATGGTAATTTGCCAAAATGAGGTAGCCTACATGCTCTGAGAGACTTTCTGAAGCAGTTTCTAGAAGAGGTTGCTCATGCTACCACTGGTGTGTTTCTGAAGGGTGACCCATACCACGTGGTGTGACATCAGCTTAACAGAACTACACTAGTGAGAGATGCAGATGAGGTTGAGAATAGCAATGGTCCAGCCATTAGTGCTATGTACGGTTGATAATGACTTACTCTTGCTTGGAGGGTGTGGTTGACCATATGGAAATCACTTTCCATCATGCTTATGTTTGGAGGTGTGAGATGTAGGAGGAATTTGATACTGCATTAAATAGGACAATGGAGCAGCTTGCACATATGACAATTGCTAGGGATCAAGCTGTTCAGAGAGAGGCAATAACTGTACAGGAGATCCTTCATTTGCAGGTTCTGATTAGATAGTTGGTTACTGCAACTACAGACTATCGCCCAGTGCTTAACCTAGTGCTACAACAAAGGAATGAAGCATGGAAGATGGAAGCTTATCCTAGGGTTCAGTAGTTTGTGATAGAGAACTACAATAATGCTATACGTGAAGGCTTACATGTGTTGAATGACCAATTTAGTCCAGTTGACCTTCTTGATCATGGTGTGATAGAGCTTGAAGTTGTTTCTGCTGATGATGATATGGCATTCGGTGCAGATTAGCAGGAGGTGCCTGCTATAGTAGTTCTCGATGAAAACGATGAGGATGACAACATCTCTAATGCCGATAATGACCACAAGGAGTTAGTAGATGTATCTCTCATCAATGTTGCTTTTGTAGTCGCTTTATGTATGTCATGTAATCATAAGGAATCACTTATAGTGTGTACAGTTGATGATGTACTTTTCTTGTATGGCCTGTCCTTGAAGTCCATACCATGTGAATCTTTTATGCCATAACCTTGAATTTCTTTCATGATTATTCATGCTTGGTCTCGTCCTTAAATCTTTGGCCATCCCCCCTCTACCCTTAGAAGGTTAGTTGACCTTGGTTCTTTGATGTCGCTTCACTTAGCTAAATTTCCAAATGGCTTTATATTTGGTAATCACCTTGGTAGGCATGAGACATATTCATTTCATCTTATGCCATGTTTCATTCTTCTATCCCCTCCTTGTTATCCCTTAACCTTGCGATCACCATTGTTTGCTTAACTTTTGTCTTGCATGTGATGCTTATCCATGTAAGATCTGTTTGTGTCATGTGGGATTTCATGTTGGTAGTAAGTTTGGTAATGTGTCTTGATTAATAACTGACGGTGCCACGACAAAACCGAGAGCCTCCTGTGGGTGCACACACATGGTTGTGTTGCTCGGCATGCACTGGTATCATGGTTTTAGTCATGATCCATTGTGGGAACTACACCAATGTGTTATCTTCGCATGAACTCTTCCTTGGTTATCCCTCTATATCCTTTCGATAGACCCTTATTAGACTATTTGTAATGAAGTTTTCTTCTAGAGTTGCAAGAAGATGGTCCTTGGGAGAACAGGTCACTGACATGAACATTAACAACCACCAGAGATGGTAGACAAGTGATGCAGCTGACCATTTCCATGAGTGATGCTACCTTCTGCTAGATTTGTGTCACACAACACTCATGTTGGGCAAGTTATCAGATGAATGAGGATCAAGGTAGATCTATGCTTTTCATATGTTATCCCTTATGCTCATGATCCTCTACTCAGTTCTAAATCTTTTCATGTATAGTGATCATTCAAACAAGTTAGCCCTTTAAGGTGTGACTCCTTTTGGTTAACTTCAAGAATGGTCATCTACATTGTCAACAACTACAATTGTTGGCTACAAAAGTTGAAGTCTTGAAGCTTTTTGTGTTGAGAGACAACTGAGTAGTTACCTATAAGAATACTGTATGAAGTGGCTCAAACATTATTGGAATAGCACTAAACTTTGTGAACTCACTCCTTCCTTTGAGTACTTCCAAATGCCTAGTTGGTTGGAGGATTTTCTAAGCAAAGTGTCGGCTATGAGAATAGTTCATTCATGAAGGTTGCTGAAATTCCAAAACAGAGCACTTGTGGTATATGTATTGTTAAAGCACCCCAAAAGATGTCTGTTTGGACTGACGTTTGGTCCATAATCAAAGGACTTATGGATCTACACGTCCACTAAGTTTTAGGTATAATGGAGCTTCCATTTGAGAATAAAGAGTAGTTTCCCAAGAGGGAGAAAATCTGCAATATTAATATTGTTCCTCATGTTGGATGGCGGTGTATGTATGGATGAAAATAGTACGGATATTTTTTGACCGTATTTGATATTGAATTCATTTAGAGGGGTTGTAATCCATCCGTATCAGAGTCCGGACAATAAGCATCCGATACCGTATCCATATCCGAATATTAAAATCACATATTTATGATGTCGATATCCAACCCTATCTTATCTGACATGGGTCACACTATCTGTATTCGAATCCGAATTCGATAAGAAATATGAAAACAAATGTGGTATCAATGATATCCATCCGTATTCGATCCGTTTTCATTAGGGGGTGTATGTACCAGTGTAATGATGGATGAGTATAATATATTTTGCTGCTGGTATATCCTAATATGTAAACAAATGGACTCCTTACTCTCATGATGCATTACAAAAGCTACTTGGATTGCATCCTTGGTTTTGGGGACTTGCTTCTTTTATATGGAAGGAAGCCTCAATGCCAAAAGTAATCCAACAAAGCTAGTTTTTCTTCCTGAGAATTGACTTAACCCTTGTGTATTTATATCATAAAAAACTATACTCAATCTGAATAGTAGTGTTTGGATGGGCTAATTGGTGTTTTACCCAAGAGGTTGCATTGGATTCAACTAAGAGGATTATCACTGCTGGATGAGGATTTTTAAGAGTAATGGTTTAGTGAAGTTAGATAGCAAGTCACCATATACTAAATGGAATCTGATAATGCAGTGTTGTCATCAGGAAAGAGAGCTGCACACATGGAGTCTTGTGTAGTTAGCCATTGCTTGGTGCCTGATTAGTGTCTATACAAGTGATGACAAACATATGCATCACTTGTGAATTGGTCTAGTTCTCACTGTCTCAAAGGATGTTATCATGTTCATGATTTCAGTTGTATGACAAGGTGAGATATGTTGTGCCTACATACGATGGAGTTAGTATGTTGTGCTCCAAAACAATCCTCCCTTGTCACAAGGAAAAGTACTTGGAAGGCTAGTTCTTTGGATGTACTCCCAAAATAACATGGCTTCATGAGAGTCAATGAAGGAAATTCTTCAGACAAAACCTTCTAAAGATATACAACATTAGAATGTTGTTGTAGCTGATTCTCTTCCTTGATAGTTGGATTTATGTAGCCTTGGTTATCACTCCACAAGATGTGTGAGTTTATAGAAATGTCTCCTAGCGAAGTTCTAATCTTTCTTTTCAATAAGAGTCTTGGAAATTTGCTATTGAGCTAATTCCTGGGGTTGAACTAATTTCAACAAGGTCGTACTGGATGCAACCCAATGAGTTTACAAGTTTTAAGGTTCAATTATGGTACTATATATTGGATGAGAGTCTTATCTGGCTAATTTTTTTAGACAAAAAGGTGTGAAGTAACTTTTCGTACATTACGAAAGTTGCTAACCGCTACTCTTGCTATCACGCAATTGGATCTAAAGGAACCTTTTGATATGTTATATAGTGCATCCAAGTTGGTTTTGGATGTCCTGTTACACATGATGGACGGGTAATTGCTTGTGTCTCACACTAGTTGAGAATGCATGAGGCCAACTACTCAATATATAACTTGGAATTAATAGTTGTTGTACATGCTTTGATGGTAAAGAGACACCACTTGCTTGGAAATATTTACCACGTCTATGAGAATCATAAGCATCTCAAGTATATCTTCACCCAACTGAAACCGAATATGAGGTGAAAAAGATGGTTCGAGCCAATTAAGGATTTTTACGTGAAAGTGCACTATCATCCAGACAAGGCAAATCTGAATTTGGACAAGGCAACTGTATTTGGAGATAGTTTCTTTGGATGCATCCCAAAGTGCTGTAGAATATTAAAATCATTTTCTCTTGAAATGCAAAAGCATGGAAGACCGAAGTCTGAAAAGGAACATTCTTATATCAAGAAGAAAATTCCTATGGAGCCAACTAAGCATCTTTGGGATTAGCAAATAAGCTATCTTATGGGAGTCTATCGCCTTACCACGCCCGCTCACTGCCTACATCTTAAAGCTAATAAGATTGACCATCGCAACATGATGAATGGTACATAGAGAAGATTGTTCGGTTGTATGGTATTTCGAAGACTGTTGTGTCTATCCAAGGACAACCATTACAACTCAAATTTTGAAACATCTACAATAGAGTGTTCAACAGTTTGGAGTGAAGAGAAAGATCGCACCAAAGTATGGTTGGACCATACCAAATCCTACAAAGTGAGTCAAGATGGTTTTCAATTTGCAGCAACCTCCAGAAGCGAGTACAATCTTTTCGTGTATCATATGTCATAGCTAAGGAATGTTACCTCTTCCAAAAGAAAGGATCGAGTCACATGGATCCAATGTTGGATCAGTGGTAGGAAAAAAATCATTTTGGATCTTGGATAACAAGATAGTGACATGGAATCATGTCGTAAAAGTGGGATAAAGTGTCGAGGACCATCATGACAGGAGATGCCATCTGCGTGACGAAAAAGTACATGTGTCAGGTTTACCGCTTTTCAAAAATCAAAGGTAATAACACAAATCTCAGGATCAGATTTCTATAAGGAGGGAAGGGCTTTAACACCCTGGTATTAAGCATGCATAAACACTGGCATTCATTAGTATAAACATCATTATGAATGGCATTAATAAAAATGTTAAATGTCATTTCATGTTTGATGCTTGAATTGTTCAAAAATGTGCTTAAATTGCATGTGAGCATGTTAAGTAGTACAAGTGGTTGATGATTGTCCACTAAAACAACCTAGACATGATTAGGGCACCAAATGAACCTAGATTTATGATAATGACTTTGGCTAATTAAGCTTTGATGTCATGGTTGACCAATGTGAACCTTGAGAGTGACTTTGTTTGACTTGTTCAAAAGTTGTAGCTAGAGTTTATGAATGTTAGGGCACCCTTAATTAATTTTGTATAGAATTTTATAAGGAACAAAAGTTGTAATTATCACTTTTCATGAAAATGATTGGAAAATGTTCGAGAAGGGTGAAAAAGGCAGGTTTGGGGGCTGTTTTTCAATTAAAATGAATTTATGAGGTATTTTCATTTGGAATTTTGTATTTCAAAATATATGTAGAATCAGGCCATGATCATTTAAGAAGAAATGTTCTACTCTTCGAGTGCTACATTTTCTCAATATGAGTTTTGGCTAATTCGGCATATATTTGGAAATATGAGGTGAGAATGATTTTTCTAAAGGCTGCAGAAAACTATTTTTGTAACGGCTTCTCCTTGGCCATCAGGAAAATGGCCAGTCGAAAATATCAGGCTGACCGGCCTTAGGCTGCTCTTGCCGCATGGCATCCTCTCACTGGCGACCCTGGGCAGTGCTGGGCCGGCCACGCATGTTTAGGCGTCGCAGTG
Organism: Bothriochloa decipiens; assembly: GCA_023333625.1. Classification (NCBI taxonomy): domain Eukaryota; kingdom Viridiplantae; phylum Streptophyta; class Magnoliopsida; order Poales; family Poaceae; genus Bothriochloa; species Bothriochloa decipiens. The sequence goes on from CM041628.1 coordinate 51,273,962, forward strand.
CCCTCACTCACTCCCTCAGTCTCTCATTTCCTCCTCTCCACTCCCCTGCCCTCGCCTTCTTCCTCCACGCACAGAACCGCAGGGCACCATTGCCGCCGTTGAAGCATAGCCGCCGTGGAGCCTCCACTTCACCATTTCATTCCTTGTCTTAGCCCACGCTAGAGCTTCGCCCCACTCCACACCACGTCCCTAAGCTCGCAACGTCTCAAATCATCGATAGTAGGGGCTGAATCGGCCGAGTTCCTTACCGCCACCATGGCTAGAGCTCCGACCGCCGCCTACGTAACACCGCTCCCTGCCTTCCACTGTACCTTGCGTGCGCTTTAGCCGATGAATACCGTCATCGGTGCGCCGCCACTACCATGGCACATGGTTGTAGGCTGCCGGCGCCTGTGGCCAGGGCACCTCCGGTCTCCTCTGGCCGAGCCAAGGGCACCTGCGGGCAAGCGGTGGCCCCTTGGTAATTTGTAGGCCCTGCCCCTCCATCACCGGCCACTTTCTCGGCCAGAAACGCCGCATCTCCGCGCCTCCTCTGCTGCATCCCCGCAAGAAGTACCTCGTGCTAGAATTCAAGAAATGGCGAGGGTCGATCTACAAAGTTGCAAGAGAGAGATTTATAGATATGGTGTCGGTTAATTTTGGGAAATTTCAGGATCCTTGATGAAAAGTGGTTGCCTTTATGAATTTCGTTTTTATTTAAAAATGAATTTCAGAAATGTTGTTTAATCTTCTAAAATGCATATCCCAATGATTATTGATCCAAATGGAGTGATTCAAGTTTTTGTTGTGCTTGTCTGGAGCAGATCTATCTGTTAAAAATATTGCATGTTAGTTTTGAGATACTTTTACATGTAGCTTTATTGTATGTGCTAAATGCTTATAATCTTTAGAAAAGCATAGTAAATCCTATATTGCTCTAAAAATGTGATTCCAGTTTTGTTAGTCTTTTTATGATATGCTTAATCTCTGAAAAATGTTTAATGGCTATGTTAGGTGTAAACATTGCTCTATTTATTTATAGTGCTATTTTTCCTAATATGTTTAGAAATTTATAGTAAATAATATATGAGGAATTTGTGCATGATAATTTTTGTGGGTTGTTCTTATGCTATGGAGTAGCTAATAATGTTATGAGAGTTATTGTTTGACATGTTTCATAGTGCAAAGTATTTTATGCTTATTTAAATGTGTTGTCTTGTCATTTTTGTGTAGACTTGAATACTTACTGTTTTGACCTGAAATTTTTATGGTAGACTCTAATTGAAGGACCAAAACGACAATCAGAGGGGGGTGAATGGGAGCCAGAAACTTTTTCTTCAAAAAACCCCGACTAGGTAGAAACACTGTTGAGCACCACCAAGCCAAGGCAAGAAAACTCGACTAGGGAGACCGAGCACCTTCGAACCAATGCAAGAGAATAGAATAGAAACAGAGAACAAAATGCAACTACTCGGGAGCTGGTCAGGAACTGAAAGAAACCTGGTCGATAATTGGTTCAGACCACATCAACCACGGTGGTCGGCAGCAAAGCAGAAGCTAGTCGGTTAGGCTGGTCGTGACCAAGGCAAAGACTGGTCGGGAGCCCACGACCTAGAATGGGAGGCGCTTCAGCACTACAGTGCTACTGCTGTTCTCCCACCACTGGCATCACCAAAGCAGTTAGCCGACCACCGACTCAAGAACCAGAGAACTTAGGTCAAGGGAAAATGTTGCTCCACGGAGCTCACTCAGCACCTAAGCGCACGATGCTGGTAGCACTGCTATCAGTCCCTACACGGGAATCCCTCATGTAGTCAGAAAGAAAAGAGTCAAAGGAAACTCAGGAAAACCACCTGCTCGGAATAGCAGTGACGCGAGAGAAGTTCACTAAAAATTGAATCTGACCAGCGCAGATCGATTCCAGACTCCGCTCAGGTAATCACAAGGGAGAATGAAAGCTATCCCCAAGAAATCGAAGCCCAATTTGAACACAGTGGCTGAGAATCACAGATCTGGGCCGAAGAACACAGTTTCCCCCGAAACACAAATTTCTCGGTTTCTTGATGCACGAGTAGAATTGGTTCAATTCCCTTGAGGATCTAGTTCATCACTCGACAAAGCATCAATCAATGCAAAAAGATTGACCCAAATCGGTCAAAAACCAATGAATCAAAGTTCATCCAACACACCACAAAAAGTCAACACAGCACAGAGAAAAAGCCGAGTTTACAAATCAAAACCAAAAAGCCCAGAGGGCACGAGGAGGATTCAGGCCTCCATTCCCACACAAATATATGGGTAAAATTCTTGTTCTTGGACCTCTACAAAAATATGAACAGGAAAAGGGGAAAACCAAAACAGGCAGAGAGCAGCGGTGGCGACAGAGTGGAGAGGTGGGAAAGAGGTGGGTCTAGTGGGGGCTTTCCACTCCTATTTATATGCCTACTACACAATTCCACTACTACCCCTAGATATTATTAGTGCGAACCAACTAGCCAAGGGTACTATGGTCTAACTCAGGATTTCCTGATCCGACGGCCATCGCCCCTTCTCACTGGTAGCCTTGCCTCGATGCAATCTCCCTGATGTCACCACGTGCCATCCGTCCGCATCGGGACCACCCGAATTTTGAGGCACAAACCCGTGAAACCTGCCGCTGATGGTTTTGAGGCTAAACCACCAAACCGTCCATGAGTATCATACCTCGTACGCATCCCTCGCTGATGGTTTTGAGGACAAACCACCAAACCTCCTCGCAAGTAGCGTAGCTTGTACGCGTCCCCTGCCATATACACTTGCGCTCGTTGATGTCCCAAGTGCCAGCCACTGCGGCTGGCCACCCGGCCGTCTGGTCCATCGGTCCAAGCCTCGCGTCCGCCTTTCACCACACCTGGTCTGTCAGCACGGCACATCCTACTTCACCTTCACCCGACCATTGCCACCGCCTCCTGACTCCACACCTGCACATCACTAGCCAAGAGACACGTTTTGACAGATAACCCTGTGCTAGGGGATCAGTAAAACCACCAGGACTAATCACCAACCAAAGTGTTGGACATGTTGATAATTGCTCATCACACCAACAAAAGCTGGTACACCATGATATGGAAAATCATGTGTCCGTAATCTCCCCCTTGATGAGTGCATTGTCAATAGCAACACAAAGCCAGAGAAAACTCACTCAAATGACCAAAAGCCAATGAAAAGCTCAAAATGGTCACTTGCCATGAGCAAAGCAAAGAGCAACAACAACAAGCTCAAAAACACATGAAAATAGCTAGACCCTCTAGGTAGAGGCAAATGGCTCTACACGTCTAGCAACAGCAAATGTGCAACTCCCCCTTGACAAGTGCATCAACCTCATAAATTTGTGGAAACATTCTCCCCCTTGTTGACAAAAGCACTTATCGAGTGGACAAAAGAGAAGCTCCCCCTTAAAATATGCTATGAAATGCACAAAATGTACAATGCACACATACCAAGCTTCAGGAGTATAGCAAGTTGAATAAAATAACGCTCAAGTTGGTACAACACATGTATTACACCAGGCACAAGACAAGGCCAATGCTCAAACTGATCAAATAAAATGGACTATGAATCATAAGCATTTTGACCAGTTTTAAACATATCTCATAAATGGGGTTCACCAAAGAGGATAGCGCATAGCAAATATAAGCAGGAGATCAAACTAGTGCTAACACATGTATACAAAAGTGAACTACCCCATATAACGATCATACATCATGTCTCAAGGAAGCATTTAATACTTGTAGCTTCAACATTGATCAGAGTTTTATAGCAGAGAACAAGGTTAATTTTAGACATGTGTATGTGAGAGTATAAAACTGTCCGCCAAAAGATTTTATTATTTTAATCATATTTTTCAACCACGCCGAGTTCATCCCTTGTGCAAGTAGGAAGCCGTCTCGTCATGAGTGGTTGTGGACTAGCACTAAAATTCCCAAGTTCATCTCACTCGAGCGAATGAGAAGCAATCTCGTGACACTGCCGTGGGACAGTAAAGATCCAACTCCAACACATTTTCATCATTACTTGGCTTAGACATCAAATTTTAGCACAAAGATATCAAGAGATCCGAGCTAAATATATGATTCAAGTAACATGAGACATAGCAGCTGAAGCATACATGTGAAAGCAGACTGGATCTCAATACATCCTACACATGCTAGTTGCCATCTCAAAAGTGAACATTTTTCAAATTTCATCATTCATTAAGCAAGTTCACATTTATAAAACAAGCTTAGCTCATAACATGTATCAAGATGATCAAAAAGAGCCTAAGCTACTATAGCCATCATGTATCCATAAGACATATCAAAAAAGCATAACCTTAAACAACAAGCTACACAAGTGAAGCTAAGCACATGATATATGATGCATGATGAGATGCAATGCAATATGATACAAAAGCAAAAGCAAAAGAAGGAGAAATAACTGCTACTATACAAGATACAAAGCATCCCATGACTAAAAAGGGAAGCAAACACCCAATTCCCCACGCAAGTGTGCAAACTAGGCTTGGTCGAGATGTTTGGTGAAAATGTCAGCTAGCTAGCGCTCAGTGCGAATGTGTCTCAAATTTATGGTTCCCTTCTCTTGGATACCTCTCAGAAAGTAGTACTCACCTCAATGTGCTTTGTTTTAGCATGGAGCACTAGGTTTTTGGCTACACTTATGGCACTAGTTGTAACATCCCAGATGTTAGTAAGCAATTAAAATTATAATCAAGTTCATTATTAAGAATAATCATTGAGCATCATGACATAAATGCATTCATGTTTTAGTAATGTCTTTGATATGGTGCATTGTTTTATACATGAAATGATGAGTTGATTGCTACTTAAAAACTATTTTCAAAACCTTGTTTTATCCCTTTTTCTATATTTTAAAATCTATAAGGAATTTTGAGATACTCTCAAAATATAGTTTGTAGATCTTGAAAGGAGCTACAATATTGGTATTCAAGGTTTTTCAAGTTTCCAAAAATAATTTTGAATAAAAGTGAAAATACAGTTTTCCAACACTTATTCCCTTTTCAATTTAAATTCATATTTCAAAAATTATTCAAAATTTGGGAAAATTTCTGTATGAAAAGTGTTTGGTTTGATAATCTGAACATTTCATAGATTGGAAGATTTTCAAGTTGTTTAGAAAAATAAAAAGTAATTTCAAATGTTTGCTTCTAGAGAATTGACCCTTTTCGCATTCTTTTTAAATTTGAATTCATATTTCAAAATCTGTGCAGAATTTGAAAATGTTTCTTAAATGAAAAGTGTAGCTCTTGAAAAGTTATGCAAATGATATTTTTGGAGATTTTCAAGTTCTTATATAAATTTTGAAGTAATTTGTATTTTAAACCGGGTGGCAATTCTGTAAATAATTCGAACAGCACCTAACCCTATCGGCGAACGCCATGGCCGGCTTCGCATCGCGCGCCGCCGTCCACCGCCGCGCCTTCCCGGCCGCCCGAGCGTTTTCGGATGCGAGAAGCTTCACCGTCGCCGTGTCACTTGCTCCTTCATCGCCCCGAGCTATAAATACCGACCGGACGTAGCCGTTCTTTTCCTTTCTTCCTCCCACCACCGTCGCCGACGATCTCCCTCCGTCGCCGAAATTCACCGCCGACGCTCAACCTCTGTCCAATTACTCTAGCCCAAAGCTCCGCAACTTCTTTACGTTCCTTTTGGGCCAGTTCGAGTTTTCTTTCATCGCCCGAGCTGCCTGTACGCAGACCTCTTTCCCGTGGCCGGTCAGTCGAGCCGCCGCGCCATCTCCGCTGTTTGCCGTCGCCGGAGGTAAAAATATTTTACCTTCGACCCTTTTATCGTGCTCTCCGTGTTATCCTGCGTCTGATGCGTACCTTGGTTTGAGCAGCGCATTTCCGGAGGTCGACGTAACACCGTCGTGCCATCGGAGCGCCGCCGCCGCCATCACCGCCGTCGACCGCAGCTCAACCCAGCCCCTCCGGACCTCTATTAACGTGCGCATCAGCGCCGTGGTGAGCTCCTGCGTCTATTCGTGTTATCAATTTCATACATCTCGCATCGGGAGTTGTTGAAGTGTATTCCGGAGTCGTCGGAGTCCTGCTCGAGGGCTCGACCGACGAATCGAGGGGGTGACGGTCAAGTCGAGGTACCGAGTCGAGGGCTCGACCGACGAAATCGAGGGGGTGACGGTCAAGTCGAGGTACCGAGTCGAGGGCTCGGCCGATGAATCGAGGGGGTAACGGTCGAATCGATGGATCGAGTCGATGTGTCGAGTCGAGGGGTACACTGTTCTCGAGGGATTGAGTCGAGGGGAGGCTCGTTCGTCGGGCAAAGTTCCGTACTCGAGGAGAGGCTCGTTCGTTGGGCGGAGATCCGTCCTCGAGGGGAGGCTCGTTCGCTGGGGAAAGTTTCATCTTCGAGGCTGGTCCATTCGCTCGAGCGAAGTTCCGTCTTCGAGAGGATGCCCGAATTGTAACCTCGAGTGTACAGTGCCTAACCACTCGATAACTCCTCGAGTATGACTTGGCTTCGAGCCGTCATAGCCGTCCGTGAGTTAGCCCGGCATGCCTTAGCCTGCAGACCCTCGAGCGTCGATAGCTAGCTCGAGGCATCGCCGGTCAACCCCGGCGGGGTCGGTTGTTGACCCGGAGTTACTGTGCCGATTTTTTCTTTTTTTCCATTTTCAGAAAATGATTTAAATGCTAATTTCTTTGAAAAATTCATAGTAAATCATATATAGCTCCAAAAAATTCTGAAAATTTTTGTGAATGTTCCTTATGATGCTATATACCTAGGAAAAATGTGAAATGCCAAATTTAAGTACTTTTTGTATATGTTAAAAATTAGCCCTTTTAATTGAAGAATGGACCTTCAATGATTTTTTTAATAATTAAAATAATTGGCTTTTAATTCTGAAAAATTGTTTGCCATCTAATTAGTCTAAGAGCTTTCTAAAATAAAATTTTGAGATTAATTTGATAACTATAATTTTTATGTCTTTATTTAATGCTTTTAAATAATTTATCAACCCCTTAACCTAATCATGCATCCATCGAGCATCATATTTATTATTCCATCATGTAAAGCATATTAATTATCGAGTAGTTTCCGTTAATGGAAAGTTAACGTTATCGCTCAGATCCTAAGGACGAGCAGATTCAAGAATCGGGAGCTGATCCAGAGTTTGAGAACCTCTACCCCGAACATCAAGGCAAGCCCCGGATACATTTAAACCCTATTCTGTTTATAAAAGTTTTACCGCTCCAGCTCTGATATGTTGCATTAGTAATAGGAGTTGAGTGAAAACCCACAAATTGCATTACCTGTCTTATTCCTTATTCCTTGTTACCTACTTGGAAGATAAGTAGTAATACTTAGCCCTGCTTATTTATTTATTTGTTCAAAGGAAAAAGAATGAAAAAGATGAGATTGGTTTTATTGTTGGAATATTGATGATAGTAATAAATTGAGTCCGGACGGCGAACTTGCACTGGGAATGGAGTCCCTCTGTAGTGTTCTCGTCTGTTGATGCCCTAGGTCCCGTCCGATGGTGACCTGTCGATAATCGAGAAACTAGAAAATCCACATGCATGAAGTGGTATACGGATGGTTGGAGCCGTGTATGCCATGGAGTGACCTAGCGTGGGACCAGAGAAATCCCATCTGTGTCATAGTGCGTTTTACTGTGGGGTTTAAGTTCCCATGTATCTCGGTACGCTGGGCCGCAGAGCTCACGTGTATCATGTGGTGATATACGGCTGAGGTTGTTATCCCGGTATATCGGTGCACCTGGGGTGCTTCGGAGTTAAAGTCTCCGGTATGCTCAGTCACCTAGGTCCCAGCTGGGTATGAAAATGGATTCGAATCACCGTTGCTTCTCGGAGAAGAAGACTCGATCACTGATCATCATCGTAGTAACAACTTGAACAAAAGTTAAGATTCAATAATGAAGTTGAGTGATAATGGGAGCTAGCCCAAGCAAACTTCTCTTTCTGTAAAGCTTTTCTGCAAAATTTCTTATCTCTTACAAGCCTTACCTTGTCCCTCTAGCCTGCATATCTGCTTCCTCTACCCTTCTTTTTCGTCGGGTCAGTCTTGTTGAGTACTGTTGTACTCAGGGTTTGTTGAACCCCTGTTGCAGGTGCTAATTGGTGTTCAAATCAAGTTCATGTCGGTGGGCTCGACGTGATCTAGTTGTCCCCTCCCAACTTAGGCGTTCTACCTCAGTTGACTTCTGAAGTTCTTCTCTGCTTCCGCCGCTTCCGCAATTAAATTCAAGTTTGTAAAAGTTAACTTTTTCATATATTTTGTAAACTTAATGTTATTACTCTCCCGCACTCTGATATATGTTTTATCATAAATGTGGTAATGTTGTAGCTACTCCGTTGTTGATCCTGGTATAAGTTGACAAATGTGGTTTAATCGGGGTCCTTTGAGGGCACCCGACAGAGCTTTCTAAGTTATGTGGAACACATGCATGGCTATCAGAAGTCTTGGAGACAATGATAGGTGCGTGTGGGCCATATAATTTAGGAGGTTCTGCCACACTAGTGCTGTCATAGTAAAGTGGCACTCGGGTGAAATCTAAGCCAAAGTCTCTCAAAGTAGCAACTATCTAAAGTAGCTGAGAACAACAAGCGACAGCAGCAACATACTCAGCCTCACAGGTGGATTGGACTATGGAAGATTGCTTGCGAGAGGACCAAGAAACAAGAGACGAACCAAGAAACTAACAGGTACCAAAAGTTGACTTTCTCTCAACACGACAGCCAGCATAATTAGCATCAGAATAACTAGAAAGCAAGAGGGTGGAAGTGGTCGAATACCAATGAACGAACTCAAGAGTGAAACGGAGGTACCTCATGATCTGCTTGATGGCTTGTCGGTGAGACGTGCACAGTGAAGACTGAAATCATGCACAAAGATAGACCATGAACTGGATGTCCGGCCTTGTAGCGGTACTCCTTCAGGTACAGTAGCTACCCAATCTTGCAGCGGTACTCCTTCTGGTCCATGGCTTCAACCTCAACATCAGCATCCAAAGCAGTGGTAGTCACCATGGGCGTCGAAAGAGGCTTGGCCTCGCCCATGTCAAACTTCTTCGGCAGGTCCTCAGTGTACTTGCCTTGATGCACAAATGTCCCTTCCTGAGTTTGTTTGATTTGCAACTCGAGAAAGAATGTCAACTAGCCCATCATGCTCATCTCAAACTCCCTGCTCATCAAATCAGAAAACTTTGCCACAAGGGCATCTGAAGAGCCACCAAAGATTATATCATCCACTTATACTTGCACAATGAGAATGTCTTTGCCTTGCTTGAGGAGAAACAAAGTTTTATCAATAGAGCCCATGGTAAAACTCTTCCCAAGCAAAATGGACTTCAATCTAGCATACCAGGCTCTAGGGGCTTGTTTAGGACCATACAAGGCTTTGTGTAGTTTGTAAACATGGTTTGGGTGCTTAGGATTTTCAAAACCAAGGGGTTGCCTCACATACACCTCCTCCTCTATGTACCCATTGAGAAAAGCACTCTTGACATCCATCTGATACAGCTTGAACCCCTTCGAAGCTGCAAAGGCTAAAAGGATCCTAATGGCTTCTAAATGGGCAATAGGAGCAAAGGTTTCCTCAAAGTCTATCCCCTCTTTCTGGCAAAACCCCTGAGCAACCAACCTAGCCTTGTTCCTAACTATCACTCCATCTTCAATCTGCTTGTTTTTAAACACCCACTTGGTACCTGTGGGATGACACTGTGGAGGTGGAGGAACTAGGACCCAAACTTGGTTTCTCTCAAAGTTCTCAAGCTCCTCATGCATGGCATTGACCCAATCAGCATCAGATAAAGCGTGTCCAATATATTTGGGGTCAAAATTGGCAACAAAAGCAAAATGTGTGAAATGAGAGATTTCATATGACCTGTTGCGAGTGACACGCTGGTTGAGGTTACCATCAATGTTTTTCGGAGGATGAAGGTGCTAAATGTGTAATGGCGCTGCCCTTCATGAAGTAACCTCCCCCTCAATTGCAGCTGGAGCTCCCTCAGGTGCAAAAGAAGGAAACTGTTCATTCGGCCCCCATGACGTCAAAGATGAAGGATTGGGGCCATGAGCTGAATTTGTCGTCACAGGGTCGACAGGGGCAGCCAGTGGAGTTGGCTCAGGAGCACCCCAATCGACATCGTCCTACTCCTCCTCCACAAAGATGCTTTCACCCATCTCCTGATCACCTACACGCTCAAAGACAGGAGAAGAACAAGGTGTGGTTTTGTCAAAGGTAACTTCATAAGTTTCCATGATGCGGTTAGTCTCAAGATTAAGTACTCTATATGCACGTGAGTGAGTTGCATAATAGAGAAAAATGCCATCAGAAGAATGAGACTCGAACTTGTCCAAGTACCTTGCTTAAGAATAAAGCACCTACACCTAAAAACTCTGAAATAGCTCACCTAGGGAGGACGCCCAAACCACAACACATAAGAAGTCTTCTTTGTAAAAGATCGAAGGAAAATGTGGTTTGAAACATGACAAGTTGTGTTGATCGCTTTGGCCCAGTACTGCCTAGGAGTCCTATGCTCATCGAGCATCGTCCTGGCCATCTCAACAAGGGTCCGATTCTTGTATTCAACAATCCCATTCTGCTGGGGCACATAAAAGGTGAAGAGAACTGATGCTCAAGACCCAAAGATTTGCAAAAAGCTTCAAAATGAGAGTTCTTAAATTTGGTGCCATTGTCACTGCATATAGCTCTCAATGGCATTCATGGGAATCTCATTTTGTAGCCTAAGAATCAACTCCCGCATGTGGAAAAATGCCTCATCCTTGGACTCTATGAAAAAAGACCCAAGAATAGTGAGAAAAATCATCCATGATCACAAGAATGTACCACTTCTCACCATCCCACCAAACCCGAGCTAGACCTACAGTGTCCATGTGAAGAAGCTCACTGGGTTGTTTGGTCACCACTTGGTTCACAGTGGAATGAGAAGCAGCTACCATCTTCCCATGATGACACGGGTGACAAACCAAGTCCTCCTCAAACTTTAGCTTAGGCAATCCTTTGTTTAGATCAAGAGAGCTCAATCTTGCAAGAAAGTCAAAGATGAAATGACCAAGCCTCCTATGCCACTTCCAAAGCTCAGAAGAAGAGCCTGCCACCAAACACCGATAAGAGCCAAAAGAGCGAGAAAAATCGGCATGAAAGACAAGCCCAAAAGGCATAATTGAGCAAATAAGATCACCATGAGAATCTAAAATGCAAGAAAGGCCCAGCTTAAAGCATACTTCAAAGCCATCTCTAAGGAGTTGTGAAATCAAAAGCAGATTAAAATGCAAACTTGAAACCAAAGAAACATCCTTGAGCATAAAGCTCTCATTGAGCCTTACCGACCCATGAGAAAGAATCTTACCCTTACCATTGTCCCCAAATGTGATGTACTCCTTGGAGGTCATGGGGTTGAGGATGGAGAACCAATTTGAGTTACCGGTCATGTGGCGTGAACACTCAGAATCAATAAGCCATATGTTCTCCAAGCCTCCATGCTGCAACAATAGAAAGACATGGGATGAGCAAATGATCCAACACTGGGGTTAATAAACTTAGGAGAATATCAGTGCTGGGTCATCTGCCCTGGAAAAGGGTTATGAAAAACACCATACATGCCATGTCCTGTGGGAGAGAAGCGATCACCATGAGAAAGAAAACGTGGTCCGCCAGAAGTGTAGGACTGAGAGCCACTACCATGGGACCTAGAGTCATATTGAGAATGACTTGGTCCATGCCGGGCACGGCCATCACGTGGTCCCACAAATTGAGGCCTAGTACTTCATGGTCTTGTACCTCTTGGTCTAGTGTCACACCTCTGAGCAGGTGAACCATGCACCCCGTGAGAAGGGTGATGCATGTTCTGCTGGTAAGCTCAGACTTACGCCTCTCATCTCTCTTCCTCCTAAAGCAAAACTCAAACAAGTGACCATCCCTCTCACAATTGTCACAGTGGTACACCTCTCTCTTGGATGGTGGATGACCGACTCTGTTGTGGGCATGGTTCACTCTTGGAGGTGGTTTGGCTTTAGGAAGGGGCTTATCAGAGATGTTTGGTAGAGTGTTAAGTGGGTTCCTGAGGTGGTTAGGTTTTGGAATCCACACTTGTTTCTAAGGTGGAGGCTTGGGAGACTCTTCAAGCACTCCATGCTTCACAATGTGCGTGATTGGCTCAGAGGGCTTTGGTGGGTTAATCATTGTGAGCTTGGGAGGATTTGTGTGTTTCTTACTTGTGCTCAAACCACTATGTTCACCAACCTTGCCAAAGACATTGTTACCCTTCCCACCTGAAGCAAAGCCTAAACCAGTTGTGTCAGTACCCCTCTTGTACTGACTCATCATCATGCCTAACTGTGGCTCACTACAAAAAAGCCAACTCAACATGTGCCGAAGGAATGTGTTTTCTTCTTCGATCTTTGTCTTGTCATGCCTACAGTTAGCAAGCTCTAGCTCCAAAGCCTCACAGCAAAGACACTGAGCACTAGTACCACCCACACTAGGCTTCTCAAGAAAAGAGATCCTAGCAACCTTCTCAGATAGCTCAGTGCTCAACTCAGCACAGGACCTGCAAGGACCTAACAAAATAGGCTTAGCTCTAGCCCTATCCAACTCCTCAACCAAAGCAGAGTACTTAGACTACAAAGAGACAAGACTAGACATGTGGACAGTGCATTCATTGCACTCAGTCTTGTTAGGCAGAACAACTTTCTCCTTCTTGACACACTCAAGTTCATCTAAAGCTCTGAGATACTTAGCCTTAAAGCTATTGCATTCTTTAGCAGCACGAATGAGCAAAGCATCTTGCTTAAGCATGGTGTCATTAGCTGATTCATGCTTAATGAGAAGAGATTCGATTGTGTGTTCTACCTCAGGCTCAGAGTTGACCTAGTCATCATGGTTGGTCATGGCGTCATCAAATTCCATGGTGCAGAAACCTCCTTGGCACTTGTTGGCATAGAAGCTCAAGCTGTTGAACTTGTTCTTGACCTTCTTCTGAAGCTCATCTCACTCAGAGAAGAGGTACCATCAGAGTTGACATCACTGAAAGACACGACAAGGGCTTGCTGCTTCAACTGCTCGAAAAACTTCTTCATGCGCTCGGGGTTGAAGTTCTTCTTGGACTTGTACTTGTCCTTGTGCTTGGAGTGGTTGGGCTTGCTGGAGTGGCTCTTATGATTGTTGGGGCAGCTGGCAACATAGTGGTCGGATCATCGTTCATCCTTTGGACGGATCCACTAGTAAGAGGACTCCTGATAGAGATGGATGTTCCTGATCACCGCTAGAGTAGTAGTCGCCTTCGTAGACGTGGTGTCTAGGTTGGGGTCTACCTTCGTATGTTGCGCATGCCCATGGGCAGAGGTGTAGGTGGCAGGTGGTGATAGCCCTATCCATTCATACCAGCATTCCCCCACATTTAGCTGTGGAATAGCGCTGATGCTGATATCGCTTGGCAGACCAAGTGCGTCAGTGGACCTGAAGCAAGCAAGTAGTGGGAAAGTTACCATCACTTATATGTGTTTGATCTTAGAAGAACCTCTATACCCAAGCTACTCTTCATCTTATCATTCTAGGAGAACTAGTTTAGAGATCTCTTACACCTCCGTTCCCTGTGGAAATATGATACCCTGAATACTTTCGGGTGAAGGCTACAACGGTACTTCTGTGCATTTATGGACTTTTCTACTAACGCTAAGAACCACCAACAACATACATGATGGAACCAACTGCTGAGGCGTATGGAACCTTACTCATGCGCTTGTGCTCAGCATCAGCGAAAGGACACTACTTATCACTGAAGCACACACCATGTCACACAGGCAAGAACCCTTTCTTGGACTATTCCATGCTAAACTACTTCAACATCTTGTCAGTGTACGTGTCTTGGCTTAATCCTATTAGCCTTTTTGACCTATCTCTATAGATCTTAATGCCCAAGATGTATGTTGCTTCTTCATAGAAAAACTATTATTCAGTGAAGTCTTTATGGATTGCAACATAGGAATGTTGTTCCCGGTAAGTAATATGTCATCCACATACAAGATCAGAAACACCACGGTGCTCCCACTTTCCTTCTTGTAAACACAAGGTTCTTCTTCATTCTAAACGAAGGCAAACCCTTTGACGACCTCATCGAAATGAAGATTCCAACTCCGAGATGCTTGCTTTAACCCATAAATGGATTTCTTAAGCTTGCATATCTTTCCAGCATTCCTAGGATCAACAAAACCTTTAGGCTGTATCATATACACGTCCTCTTCTAAATTCCCATTTAGAAAGGTTGTTTTAACATCCATCTGCCAAATCTCATAATCAAAATACGCAGCAACAGCTAGAATGATCCAAATAGATTTACACATCTCTACTGGCGAGAATGTCTCGTCGTAGTCAACCCCTTGAACTTGCCGAAAACCCTTTGTGACAAGCCGAGCTTTATAGACGTGAACATTTCTGTCCATATCCTTCTTCTTCTTGAAGATCCATTTGCACTCAATGGGTCTAACCCGTTGAGGCGGGTCAACCAAGTTCAAAACCTAGTTGTCTCCCATGGAATCTATCCCAGATCTTATGGCACTCTGCCATTTCTTAGAATCTGGGCCCATCACTGCTTTCGTAGAATTTATAGGTTCGTCATCATCTAATAACAATAGATCACCACGCAATTCACGAAGTCTTGCTGATCTTCATGGTTGGGACGGATTACCGACCACAGGTGGTTGGGATGAACCGACCACAGGTGGTTGGGGTGGTGTACCAACCACGGGTGGTTGGGATGTACCGACCATGGGTGGTGTACAGACCACGGGTATATCAACATGTTCTGCTACATTAGCATCACTCGTCGGGTCATTCACTAATGACTCATCTTGAACTTCTTCAAGATATACCTTCCGACCACTCCTATCTCCTTGGAGAAACTCTTTCTCTAGGAATATACCATTCCGAGCAACAAACACTTTGCCCTCTAATCAGTTATAGAAGTAATACCCTAAAGTTTCCTTTGGATATCCCACGAAGAAAACTTGTCCGATTTGGGTGCTAGCTTATCAGACATCAACCATTTGACATAAGCTTCGCAACCCCAAACTTTTAGAAAAGACAAACTGGGACACCAACCAGTCCACATCTCATATGGTGTCTTCTCTATGGACTTAGATGGTACCCTATTTTATGTGAAAGCGGATGTATCTAGAGCGTATCCCCAAAATGATAAAGGTAGGTCCGACCAGCTCATGATAGACCGAACCATGTCCAACAAGGTCCGATTACGGCACTCGGACATGCCATTTCTCTGCGGTGTTCTGGGCGGCATAAGTTGTGGAACAATTCTGCAACTCTTAAGATGATTGCTAAACTCATGACTCAAATATTCGCCTCCACGATCAGTTCGCAAGGCTTTAAATTTCTTCCACATGGATTCTCTACTTCATTCTAAAATTCTTTGAACTTTTCAAATGTTTTAGACTTATACTTCATTAAGTAGACATATCCATATCTACTAAAGTCGTCAATAAAACTAATGAAGTATTGGAATCCACCTCTTGCTGTTGTGCTTAGTGGAAAACCTATGAAAGGCACCTTGGTCATCTTGCTGAGCAGACAAGCTCATCTGGTAATGAGTTCCAACAAGCCAGATGCTCTCTCAGGAAAATTGTGAAAGGCACCTTGGTCATCTTGCCGAGCAGATAAGCTTCACATGTCTCATAAGATTCAAAATCAAATGAAGTTAGAAGCCCATCATCATGGAGCCTCTTCATGCGATTTTCACTTATATGACCCAAACGACAGTGCCACATGTATGTGGGACTTAACTCATTAAGCCGAGGCCTTTTAGCAGTAACATTATAGACAGGAGCATCACCAAGATTT
Organism: Bothriochloa decipiens; assembly: GCA_023333625.1. NCBI lineage: Eukaryota > Viridiplantae > Streptophyta > Magnoliopsida > Poales > Poaceae > Bothriochloa > Bothriochloa decipiens. The sequence continues at coordinate 51,289,855 of CM041628.1, forward strand.
AATATAAATAATCCATTCACAATGGATGTGAAAGCCACAAACATGTAATTCTTGGAGATCAAACAACCATTGTCCTTACTCACAAAAGAATAACCATCCTTCATCAAACATGAAGGTGATACAATGTTTCAACTTAAGCTAGGAACAAAGTAACAATTATTCAATTCCATAATAAATCCTGATGGTAGGTGAAGTTGCATCGTCCTAACGTTCAATACAGCAACTCTTGCATTATTGCCCATGCAGAAGTCAACCTCTCCCTTTTCACACTTCTACTTCTTATCATTCCCTACATCGTATTGTAAATATGAGCAATGGATCTGGTATCGAATACCTAGGAATTGACATAGGAGTTAGCAAGAAAAAGTCTGTAACATGAACGACAGGGGTACAAGTAGCAGTAATACCTTTACCGCCGCATATGTCATCCATCTGTGGTGCATCCTCCAAGGCTAGCTAACACAGATTGGCTCAAGGCCATTACATTAATTGACAATACATCTAAGGCTCCTGCCTATATTATCTTCATGACATGCAAGCCATGAACTAATTACATACATGCATCTCATACACATAAGGGCTATACCAATCATGAATTTCTGCAAAACCGAGTTAGCCGATATCTATACGTCTAATGTTGCATGACCTAAGGCTCAATTCGATCAATCGCATGTGCTCGGCACTTGACCTAAGGCTCAATTCGATCAATCTGATTGATCTCAAACTCACCATGACTGGTTTTACATGTATCAATTAACTCGGATGGCGGAATTCTGACCGGTACGGGTAGATCATTACAAGACCAACATGGCAAGACGACGAACCAAGATCAGAGAAATAGTGCATATCATCATATGAGCACAGCAGGACCTATAATAAATCAGCTACGGCTCTGATACCACTGTTGGGTTATGGGGGTACTATGCTAGCCAGAAAACAAAACTTTTCTACCTCAAACCAGGATCTACTGCTAGATATAGGTCATAGGATTACCACTAGACGCGCAGGTGCAGCGAAAGACTCGATGTAGTTGAACATGTCATAGTAGTGCCATGCAATTGCGTGGTCATCCGTCAAGTACACCCTTCACTTGCGGATCTCCCAAGCACGTTCCCGACCATGTTCAGCAAGTAGCCGGCCGGTCCAACTGGGCGTCGACTAATTGCCGACCACCATGACCGACCAGGTTCATCCCTGTGCGACAGATGTAGCACCTCCGAGGTATCACACACGTATGAGGAGAAGCAATGCACAACCGGACTGCTAGGTCCATGAGGAGCAAAGGCGTGAGCGTGGGGTGGGCGATGGCGGCTGAATAGATTGATCAGATCAATCTCGATTAGTTCAATCCACAGCCTTGCCCCTACCCATTGCTTACATATAGGTATCCCCTTGCGACCCCAACCTGGAGGCCCACAAGGAAACCTAAGCCTTATCTAATCCGGGTGCAACCTGAATTAGGCTTCCAACCCTTAAGCGTGCGACCCTATGGGTTCGTGTACACATAGACATGGACCTAGTACTCTACTTGCCCAATAGTTGACAGTGGCCTCTAGCAAGACGTGACAACTCCTATGCGCACACAAAGATCATATCAAACGAACCACTACGACCACGTACAAGTTATTCCCTTTGCCACTGATATATGGTTCAACTCGTGGGTTAACACTTAAACCCAAGCATGGCCATGCATTTGGTGATTCAATCACTTGAGTGATCCAGTGATATCTCCCTCATACAGAGAGGGGCAAATTCAATCTTACTATCCATGTCTCATAGCATGCTTTTCGACCACTCGAAGAGCACCTTTATAACTACCCAGTTATGGAGTAGCGTTTGGTAATCCCTAAGCAGTCGTTTCACATCTTGAGTACATACCATAATCTCAGGTCTAAGGACATAACATACATGACGTGAATAGAGACAATCTCTTGTCAGGTCAGTCCAGCCTACATGTCTCACATGCGCCCACATTATTAATTTGACATCTCCATGCCCATGACTTGTGAAACATAGCCATCAACAAATACATGTGTTGGTCTAATATTCAAGTGTGTTCTCATAAGAATGCCAACCAGGGATAACTTTAGAACAACCATTCAAGTAGTTGAGTTCCACAAACAATTCACATAATTACCAATCAACACAACTTGTCTATAATGGATATTCAATGAACACTTTAATGAATGTCATAGATACAACCAGAATGTCATCATCTCTATGATTACCTCTAAGGCATATTCCCAATAGGCACACCCTACTTGACCTTCTCTCGACCGTCGCAACCGCCTCCGGACTCTACACCTGCACATCACTAGCCAAGAGACACGTTTTCACACATAACCCTGTGCCAGGGGATCAGTAGAACCACTGAACCAACAACCAACCACAAGTGTTGGGAATATGCCCTAGAGGTAATCATAGAGATGATGATATTCCAGTTGTATCTATGACATGCATTAAGTGTTCATTGAATATCCATTATAGACAACTTGTGTTGATTGACAATTATCTAAATTGTTTGTGGAACTCAATTACTTGAATGGTTATTTTAAAGTTGTCCCTGGTCGGCGTTCTTGTGAGAACACACTTGAATATTAGACCAGCACATGTATTAGTTGATGGCTATGTTTCACAAGTCATGGACATGGAGATGTCAAACTAATAATGTGGGCACATGTGAGACATGTAGGCTGGACTGACCTGACATGAGAAAGTCTCTATTCATGTCATGTACATTATGTCCTTGGACCTAAGATTGTGGTATGTACTCAAGATGTGAAACAGCCTACTTAGGGACTATCAAACGCTGCTCCGTAACTGGGTAGTTATAAAGGTGGTCTTCAGGTGGTCGGGAAGCATGCTATGAGACAGACAATCAAGATGGAATTTGCCCCTCTCTACATGAGAGAGATATCACTGGATCACTTAAGTGATTGGATCAATAAATGCATGGCCGTGCTTGGGTTAAGTGTTAACCCAGGAGTTGAACCATATATCGAGTGGCAAAGGGAATAACTTGTATGTGGTCGTAGTGGTTCATCTGATATGATCTTTGTGTGCACATAGGAGTTTTCATGCCTTGCTAGAGGCCGCTGTCAACTATTGGGTGAGTAGGAGTACTCGGCCCATGTCAATGTGTGCGTGAACCCATAGGGTCGTAGGCTTAAGGGGCTGGAATCCTAATTCAGGTTGGACCCGAATTAGACAAGGCTTAGGGTTACTAATGGGCCTCCAACTTGTGAACTCATTGGGGATGCCTATATAAGCAAGGGGAAGGGGCGTGGCCAGGAGGTTACACGCCTTTAACAGCCGCCATTGCCCTCCCCGTGCTCGTGCCTTTTGCTCCTCGTGGACCTAGCAGTGCGGAGGCGCATCGCTTCTTCCCTGCACGTGTGGGATTCCTTGGAGGTGCTGCATCTGGAGCATGGGATGAACCACGCGAGGGGGTTGATGTGATGGACAACCACGCAACTGCACTGCCTGCTGCGATGCGTACGACTACATCGAGTCGTCTTCCACCGCACCTGCGCGTCTAATGGTAATCCCGTAACCTGTAACTAGCATTAGATCCTGGTTTATGAGGTAGAAAAGTTTTGTTTTTTGGCTAGCGTAGCACCCTCATAACCCTTCGATTGCTGCATATTTCAATTATCAGATATGGCAAATGGATGATAAAACAGCCTTTCTAAATGCGTATTTAGAAGAGGACGTGCATATGATACAGCCCGAAGGTTTTGTTGATCCTAATAATTCTGGAAAGATATGCAAGCTTAAGAAATCTAGTTATGGGTTAAAGCAAGCATCTCGGAGTTGGAATCTTCATTTTGATGAGGTCATCAAAGGGTTTGGCTTCTGTCAGAATGAAGAAGAACCTTGTGTTTACAAGAAGAAAAGTGGGAGCGCTGTTGTATTTCTAATCTTGTATGTGGATGACATACTATTGATTGGGAATGATATTCCTATGTTGCAATCTGTAAAGACTTCACTGAATAATAGTTTTTCTATAAAGGATTTAGGAGAAGCAACATACATCTTGGGTATTAAGATCTATAGAGATAGGTCGGGAAGGCTAATAGGATTAAGCCAGGATACTTACATTGACAAGATGTTGAAGAGGTTCGACATGGAATAGTCCAAGAAAGGGTTCTTGCCTATGTCACATGGTGTGCGCTACAGTGATAAGCGGTGTCCTTCCACTGATGCTGAGCGCAAACGCATGAGTAAGGTTCCATACGCTTCGGCAGTTGGTTCCACCATGTACGCCATGATATGTACTCATCCAGATGTAGCCTATGCTCTAAGTGTTGTGAGCAGGTATCAAGCCAATCCTGGTGAGAGTCACTAGACGTTGGTTAAAAACATTCTTAAGTACTTGCGAAGGACTAAGGATGTGTTCCTAATCTATGGAGGTGAGGAGGAGCTCGTTGTAAACAGTTACACCGATGCTAGCTTCCAAATCGACGGGGATGATTCACTATCTCAATGAGGTTTTGTGTTCACAATAAATGGTGGTGCAGTTAGCTGGAAAAGTTCCAAGCAAGAGACGGTGTCCGATTCTATAGCAGAAGTCGAGTACATTGCAGCTTCTAGCGCTGCAAAGGAAGGTGTTTGGATGAGGAGGTTCCTCATTGAGCTTGGTGTGTTTCTGAATGCGTCGGGCCCATTGAATTTACATTGTGATAACAATGGGGCGATTGCAAAGGCTAAATAGCCTAGGGATCACGAGAAGAACAAACATGTACTCTGGAAGTTTCATCTCATTCGAGAGTTTGTGCAACAAGAAGAGATCAAATTGTGCAAAATACATATGGATTTGAATGTAGCAGATCCTTTAACAAAGGCTCTTTCATAGCCTAAGCATGAGGCGCACATGAGGTCTAGGGATTAGACATCTTAGAGATTAACTCTAGTGCAAGTGGGAGACTGTTGGGAATATGCCCTAGAGGTAATCATAGAGATGATGATATTCCAGTTGTATCTATGACATACGTTAAGTGTTCATTGAATATCCATTATAGACAACTTGTGTTGATTGGCAATTATGTGAATTGTTTGTGGAACTCAATTACTTGAATGGTTATTCTAAAGTTGTCCTTGGTCGGCATTCTTGTGAGAACACACTTGAATATTAGACCAGCACATGTATTAGTTGATGGCTATGTTTCACAAGTCATGGACATGGAGATGTCAAACTAATAATGTAGGCACTTGTGAGACATGTAGGCTGGACTGACCCAACATGAGAAAGTCTCTATTCATGTCATATACATTATGTCCTTAGACCAAAGATTATGGTATGTACTCAAGATGTGAAATGGCCTACTTAGGGACTATCAAACGCTGCTCCGTAACTGGGTAGTTATAAAGGTGGTCTTCGGATGGTCTGGAAGCACGCTATGAGACATAGACAATCAAGATGGAATTTGCCCCTCTCTACGCAAGAGAGATATCACTGGATCACTCAAGTAATTGGATCAACAAATGCATGGCCGTGCTTGGGTTAAGTGTTAACCCACGAGTCAAACCATATATCGAGTGGCAAAGGGAATAACTTGTATGTGGTCATAGTGGTTCGTCTGATATGATCTTTGCATGCACATAGGAGTTGTCACACCTTGCTAGAGGCCGCTGTCAACTATTGGGCGAGTAGGAGTACTCGGCCCATGTCAATGTGTGCGGGAACCCATAGGGTCGCACGCTTAAGGGGGCTAAAAGCCTAATTCGGGTTGGACCCGAATTAGGCAAGGCTTAGGGTTACTGATGGGCCTCCAACTCGTGAGCTCATTGGGGATGCCTATATAAGCAAGGGGAAGGGGCATGGCTAGGAGGTTACACACCTTTAACAACCACCATCGCCCTCCCCGCGCTTGTGCCTTCTGCTCCTCGTGGACCTAGCAGTGCGGAGGCGCATCGCTTCTTCCCTGGACATGTAGGATTCCTCGGAGGTGCTGCATCTGGAGGACTGGGATGAACTGCACGAGGGGGTTGACATGACGAACAGCCACACAACTGCACTACCTGTGGCGGCACGTATGAATACATCAAGTTGTCTTTCGCTGCACCTGTGCGTCTAGTGGTAATCCCGTAACCTGTAACTAGCAGTACATCCTGGTTTATGAGGTAGAAAAGTTTTATTTTGTGGCTAGTGTAGCACCCTCATAACCCTTCAGAGGCATAGCAACTAAAGCATACATGTGAAAGCAACATGGATCTCAACACATCCTACACATGCTAGTTGCCATCTCAAAGGTGAACATTTTTCAGATTTCATCATTCATTAAGCAAGTCCACATTCATAAAACAAGCTTAGCTCATAACATGTATCAAGATGATCAATAAGAGCCTAAGCTGCTATAGCCATCATGTATCCATAAGACATATCAATAGGAGCATAACCTCAAACAACAAGCTATACAAGTGAAGCTAAGCGCATGATATATGATACATGATGAGATGCAGTGCAATATGATTCAAAAGCAAAAACAAAGAGAGACAATGAAAGACTGCTATACAAGATACAAAGCATCCCACAACTAAAATGGGAAGCAAACACCCAACTCCCCTCACAGGTGAGCAAACTGGGTTTGATCAAGAGGTTTGGTGAAAATGTCAGCTAGCTGGTGCTCGGTGCGATTATGTCTCAAGTATATGGTTCCTATCTCTTGGTTGTCTCTCAAAAAGTGGTACCATAGCTCAATGTGCTTGGTTTTAGCATGGAGCACTGGGTTCTTGGCTACACTTATGGCATTGGTGCTATCACAGTAAAGTGGCACTCGGGTGAAATCTAAGCCGAAGTCTATCAAGGTAGCAACTATCCAAAGCAGCTGGGAGCAACAAGCGGTAGCAGCAACATACTCAGCCTCATAGGTGGATTGGGCTATGGAAGACTGCTTGTGAGAGGACCAAGAAATAAGAGACAAACCAAGAAACTAACAAGTACCAGAAGTTGACTTTCTCTCAACATGACAGCCAGCATAATCAGCATCGAAATAGCTAGAAAGAGAGAGGGTGGAAGCGTTTGAGTACCAAAGACAGAACTCAAGAGTGAGGAAGGTACCTCATGATCCGCTTAATGGCTTGATTATGAGACGTGCGCGGTGAAGACTAAAAGTGCGCACAAAGACAGACCGTGAACTGTTAGTGTTTTGACCCCGGGGGTCAACACCAACGAGTAAATTCGTAATTGTGTGCTCCCTTAATCCGATGGGTGATGCAAGAAGGACACGGCGATTTATCCTGGTTCGGGCAAAGAAGGCCCTACGTCCAACGGGGGGAGATAGTTCGTGTTATCTTGCACCAAAGTGCTAGTACAGGGGTGAATACAAGGGGGTGTGAGAAGCGTGAGCCGGAGGTCGAGCCCTTCGGGCGCTTAGCTCTCTACTTCACACTATCTCACAGTGTTATTTTGTGATCTAAAGCGTATGATGCCCTGGATCTCTCTCGCTAAAGTCTCGGTGCCTCCTTTTATAGGCAAAGGAGGGGCACAGGAGTAAATGTTTTTAGGCTCACGTGGTTGGTGACGTATGACGTTGATGCCAATCATGTAGGTGCTGCTGTAGAGGTGTACGTCAACATGGGAGGTCCTTCAGCCGTCATGTCAGAAGTTGTTGAAGTGTTGACCAAAGTTGTTGAAATCCCACTCAAGGGTCAGCGTGACGGAGCCGAGGGGCGACGGTCAAGGCCTTAGGTCAAGTCGAGGGGGTCGAGTCTAGGGGGTCGAGGCCCATCGGATAAGGCCGAATCCTAGGAGATGCGGGGAATGTGTTGATTTTTGCGTCTCGAGGGGGTGCCAGACAGGACACAGTGCTCTATATGGCATATCAGTGAGGTATGATCCACGGGATTCTAGGAATGGGCGGTAAAAGCAGGATTTGACTGCCATACTCACAATTGTTACTGTAACTACGACCATATGGTTAGGTGGGAGCAGTAAAATGCATTGAATGCGCCTAGATCTATACGGGGAGTAGGTATCCAAGGGGTATACTATGCTTGAGGGCTGCCTATTCGCACGGGCGAAGTTCCGTCCTCGTGGGCGGGCTTGTTTGCTCAGGCAAAGTTCCATCCTCGAGGCTGGCCCATTCGCTCGAGCGAAGTTCCGTCCTCGAGGGGTCGCCCGAATCGTACCCTCTAGCGTACAGTATGCCTTAGCCTATGGGCTTTTGAGCGATAGTGAAGGATGTCATTGGAGGGTTTGCGTTTGTGGATTTCAGGGATTAGTCCCATTAATCGAGGTTTTGGGGTATCCCTTTCCCAGGTACCCGACAGTAGCCCTAAGCCCCTGCGCGAGTGCTGGCACTCAGGCAGGGGGTCAGGAGTCAAGAGTGAGGTGTGGCTTGGATTTTTCTATGGGGGTAGCCCCTGAGGCCTCGGAGGAGTCGAAAGACTACTTCGAGGGCTTTATTTGTCTTTGGTCGAGGGGTGCTCGTCCAGTCGGGTATGGACCTCAACTGGAGTTATGGCGCTTTACTGAGGGGTATGTCAGAACGTCGAGCCCCCGGGGATTTTCGACCCTCTTTCGTCGAGGGGTGCCGGGCACGGTCGAGCCCCCGAGCCTCGTGTGGCGAGGGCATTGTCGGCCTCGGTGTTCATCTCATGAGTCCTTTCGATCGAACGTGAGGCGAGAAGCATTGGACTACCCTCGATAGGGCGAGCCTCGAAGTTCTCAGTGAGCTGGTAATGGGAAAATCCAAGTGAGAGCCCGTTCCTTGTTCGATAGAGGTCGGCTGGTGGCCCAGAGGCAGTCTCATTAAAGCAAAATGCATGGACCTACAGATACCGATTCCATTCGATAGGTCTCGGCGGCTCGATGCCTCCCTTCGGGGGATTCCATAGAAGTCTGTAGCATTTTGCCTTGGATATGTCCAAAGGGGTCTTGAGAGTTCATTCTTGAGCAGGGCCTCGTGTTGGCTCCCCCTTGGTCACCCCTGACTCAGGTGCTTGAGGGCGTCTGTCGAACCCTGGTCGAAGGCTAGCCTTCGCTCCCTCGAGGCTTGTTGTGGGGCCAGAGCCCATTTACCTTTTCCTGGAGGAATCCGTCGGTAAGTAACGTTTATTTTTCTTACCGTTGGATGCGTCTTTTGAGGAGGAGGCTTATGCGGTGCACTGGTGGAGATCATGGCGGGCCTAGGCAACGGCCTATTGCCTAAGGTGTAACACATGTATCCAGTCGAGAATCGAGGGGGAACAGTTAGGTAAACGCATTAATTGCAGGGAGTTAACTTTTTTATCACTGGATTCCGCATGTTGCTCCTCCTGGGTATAAAACTAGGGGGACAGGCATTGTGCACCCCTACCTCTGCCATCCTACCTTCACCATCGCTAGTGCTCCCGAGTTTCTACTTTCTTGCATGCGAGGGTAGGAACTTAGAGCAAGAAGTTGCGATTGGGAACCTTTCCCGTCACTCGTCCGCCGAGGAGATTCATGTTGTTGCCGCCACCGCCACGACCACTAAACAGATCTGTGCCACCACCGCTGCCATGACCCCCATCCACCAGCCTGCCGAACCCTGGCGCTGATCGACCGTAACGCAGTAGAAGTTGAACGAGCTGGTGTGAGAAGGACTTCTCTGCCCCATCACCGATCCGACTCAGCCAGAATGGATTGCGCCGCCACGGAGCCACCTGGAGCCAAACCCACCAGAGGGCTACATGGTGAGCTTCCTCAAGTACCACTATCATGGGTTTGGAGTTCCCCTAAGCGAGTTTATGTGGGGGCTGACGAACTTCTCGGTGTTGAGCTCCAACACTTCTCCCCCAACACCGTCTCCAATGCCGCCATCTTCATGGCCGTCTGCGAGGGCTACTTAGGGATGGTGCCACATTGGGAGCTGTGGCTCCATATCTACAAGGGGGAGTGGTTCGCCTCTTCGGTGGGACCAGGCGTGAGGCAGATCATCAGAGCGGGCTGCCTCAACTTTGCGCTGAAGACAGGCAAGTCAGAGGTGCCACGTGAGTACATCCCCACCGGGTTGATATCCAACTATGCCCGGTGGGACGAGCAATGGTTCTACCTCCGCAATGATGGAGGCTACCTCCCGCCGTACACTGGGCGGCTCATCACCGAGCGGCCATTCAACTGGCCGCACGGTGTGATAGGGGATCTTCAATGTCGACTTTGACCCCTCGCCACCGCGATGAGGACCCTTCGAGAGGCAGGCCTAATGGCGGGTGTGGTGGTCTCGGCCTTCCACAATCGATGGGTGCTCCCCTTGATGGAGCACCCGCTGTGGTTGGATGAGATGCTCCCCGTAGTGGTGCCCGAGGTGCTCGAGAGGTGCCGAATGTCCAATGAGGAGATATCCACCGTGGAGATCATCGCGCAGGTGAAGGGGATGGTTGTAGGTTCATTCAAGGTAGAGGACGTCAACCACCTCCCCATGCGATCGGAGGAGGGGTACCTCAACCTAGTGAGTGCCTGGACCTATGCTTTTCACGTTTACGTTTTGCCCCTTTTTTCCTTAGTCTTGTCCTTGAGACTGAGTGCCTTCATGCAGGGGGGATTGACTACCAGAGATCGAGGCCCCCGTTGAGGGAGGATGCTCCTGATCATCAGGTAAGATGCTTCGATGCCCAGCAGGAAAAGAGGCGCAAGGATGAGGAGAAGAAGAAAAAGGACAAGAAGCTCTAGGAGGGCAAAAAGCATGAGAAGCGCCGTGCGTAGTAGAGGTGCGATAGGCTCCCAGAGGAGGAGTCTCACTCAGACGATGAGGGAGACAAGGATGATGATGATGTCAATGTCGAAGGGGTGGTGGGACGTCTCGAGCTCCTTCTGTTTGGTCCCTCCCGCACTGACAGTCTTTCGGTATAGGAGGATGCACCGGAGCAGTGTGCCCCTCAGCCGGCGTTGTCAGCCTCGAAGCACCTACGAGGGAAAAGGTCATCCTCCTTCCATTGTACTCATGGTGGAACCTTGCCCAATTTGACCCGGGAGACCCGGTCCCGGTCATCGACACGGGTGGGACAGAGTCATGCCCAAGAAACCTCGTCGGAGCAGGGAGGCACGGTGACCCCACTGGCAGCCCCTAGTAGCCCTAGCCCTGGGAAGAGCTTGGCTTTGGGTAGGGCCTCAAGGTCTGCTAGTGGCTCGAGGGGGACCCAAAAGGCCTCTATCCCCTTTGGGTAATTATTATCAGTTTAAATTTCTTCTTGTTGCTTCCCCATTCTGCGGTTTATTAAGTTCTCTGCTAACCTGCTTTTCATCTAGGCCAAAGCACCGTATCGAGGAGGCGACCCTTGCACTGGCTAAGTGGCTCAGGGAGGACGTAGCCACGAAGATGAGGGCCTCGGTCACAGGTGTGACGTCAAGGCCCTTGGCACCGTGGGAGGTGAAGTGGCTGTCCTTAGCCCTTAGGGCTATGGCTCACGGTAGGCTAACGGGTTCTGCTCTTGCTGCAGGGTCGAGCGACTCAGGGACCATGATGGTGGTGACTCTAAGTCAGGGAAGACGTAGGAGGGAAGGAGTGCTCCCTTGACGTTGATGTCTGTGGTCCCTGAGCACGGCCCGACGCCAGGGAGTGGAACCACGGCGTTGGGAGCTCTTGACCAGGCCAACCCGAGGTCTCCATTTCAATGCTTGAGGTGGGAGCTTCCAAGGGTCATAAGCCAGGAACGGAGGTAGCCCTCATCGACTTCAAAGGTGAGGAGGCCATTGCTCCTCCCCCCTTGACAGGAGAGCAGAAGCCATGGCCGACGGGGCTACATGAGTTGGAGGCCCTGCGGAAGCAGGAGCAAGAGGCCCTGCAGGAAGAGGTGTTGCCGTGAATGCAGCAGGAGGAGAAGAAGTCGTAGGAGTGGCAAGAAGAGGAGGAGTTGACCAAGGGCCGGCCCCAGCATCAGTAGGTATAGCAGACGCCGCCGGGGGACATGACACTGCTGGACCTATCGGCGCAGCAGCTGCCCAAGCCATCAGAGGGGAGGAGGAGACCTCAGGACTCCCAAAACAATGGGTGTCCATGATCACCCTTGATGAGCTGTTGATATAGCAAGAAGCGGGGTTGAAAGCGTTGATGATTCCATACCCGTCGGGGGCGCAGCTCGAGGAGAAGACCTCGGCACCGAACCCGTCGGGAGACATGTTGATGGCGGACCTGCTGGCACCACAAGATGTGGCATTGGGGGGAGCGACGGCCTCGACCCCTTCGCTGCCTCCGGAGGCACCTAAGCCAGCGTCGACCTAGCCACCGCAACCATCAACGACGTCATTGGAAGAGCCAGTGATTTCTGGTCCACAGGCGGAGCGGTTGGAGGAGACAGTGGCCATGAGTCCTTCTGCTTTTCAACATCAGAAGGAAGGAGAGGATCCCCCTACATGCTAAAGTAGTCGTCGTGTTGGGGGCTCCTGGCCCATTGAGGAGGTCGACCTCCGACCCCATGCTGGGAGATACTAGCATCGCATTGGAGTTCCCACCCCGGCCGAGTTGGCAGAGCGCCAAGGCATCCCATGCGATGTGGCAGATAAGATCGAGTCCTTGGCGCGAACCAAGGTCAAGACGGTCCTCCCACATTGGGGCAAGGAGCGCATCATGCTCTGGGAGCTCGGTGACTCCAGCGCTCCCGGGATCGTGATGGATGACGCAGCGGAGGTCAAGCACTGGGAGGACGTGGAGCAGTCCTGGGCATGGCTGCAGCATATCCTCAAGCTGGGCGTCGAGCTTGTTGGAGGTCTCGACTAGAGTCTCAGGGTAAGTCCCTATTTAGATCACATATGGTTTTTGGCTTTCTCCGTATGGATCACCTTAACCCACGATTTCCTATTTCCAGGACGTGCGAAGGCGTTCCCACTCCAAGTCGTACTTCCTCCACGAAATGCACGAAATCTGCACAGAGCAAGGTGGCCGAGGTCGAGGAGGAGGTGAAGCAGGCCAAGGAGGAGGCCACCCGGGCGAAGGAGGATGCCGAGGCAGCTTTGGGCGAAGCCGCCCAAGTCAAGGAGGAGCTTCGACGGGCTAAGGAGGAGGTCGACGCGGCCAAGGGTGAAGCAGAGAAGGCCAAAAGTGAAGGCACTCATGCCCAAGAGCATGTCAAGCTACTCGCGGAGGAGGCTCGAGGCTCCGTGGAGCGTATCCGCTTGCTCGAGGCCAGTCTGGCTCAAGTCTCCATGGCGCGTGACACTCTCTCCGCCCTGGTCAAGGAGGAGAAGTGTCAAGCAATAGCCTAGAGGCCAAGCTTGAGGCAATGAAGGCTACCCTTTGAGAGAAGGAACAAGCCATCATCTTGGCTGGTGGCGCCCTTGAGACCCTCCAGTGCGAGAAGATGGATGTGATCTGCGCTTTCAAGGAGGCCCAGCGGGAGCGAGACGAGGTTTGAGAGGAGTGCGATGCCATGCTAGAGGACCGCAGCGTCCTCAAGACCCACTGTGCCAGTAAGTTCCTAAGTGGGCTTTGACCTTTTTTCTTTCTGTATGACTTGTTTAACTCTTGTTTTGTCTTTCAGGCCTTGAGACCGAGCTACTTTCCACTCAGGCCATGCTAAGGTGCTGCAGAGAGCCTCATGGTGGAGGGGGCACTTCTCGGCAGGTTTTGAGTTGCCATCAATAGTCTCTACACCTCCTGGGAGGTTGAGCCCGTCGAGGAGGCCAAAGAAGATATCTCAGGGGCCGCGCTCGTCGACTGGCTCTATGACCTTGATGCCATCCTTTGGGATTGCGTGCGGGGGACGAATCACACCGGTGTGAAGTGGGCACTGGCAGTGGTTTCCTCCAGCTTCGTCTTCGACATGGACATCATCACCCAAGGCTTCATCCCTGACATCTCAAAGACCGATGCCGAGAATGAGGAGTGATGCCGAGGGCTGATCCAGGATGCTAAAAGGATGGGGGAAGCGCTGGTGAAGCTGTTCAAGGATGAAGTCCTCCCCCCGAAGATGCGAGAATGAACTTATAAATAAATGTACTTCTTATATTCGCCATGTGAAAATGTACGAAACATGCGAGAATGTACAAGGGCATCGGTGCCCTAGGGGTAGAAATGACATAGCTGTTTGATGTTCCATGTGTTGGTGATGGTTTCACCCTTGTTGTTCACTAGCTTGTACGTTCCAGGCTTCAGCACCTCAGCTACAGTGTATGGGCCTTCCCATGGTGGACTCAGCTTGGGATGCCCCTTGTTGCTCTGTCGTCGATGTAGGACGAGGTCTTCGACTTGGAAGTCCCTCGAGCGCATGTGCTTGTCATGGTAGCATCAAAGTTTCTACTGATACCTCACGAAGTGAATCAGCGTCATCTCCTAAGCCTCCTCGAGCTGGTCGATGGCGTTTGCGAGGGCTTCTTTGTTGGTTTGCTCGTTGTAGGCTTTTAGTCGAGGGGAACCATACTCGAGATCAATGGGGAGGACGGCCTCGGACCCATAGACCAAGAAGAATGGTGTGAACCCCATGGCTCAACTAGATGTTGTTCTTAAGCTCCACAGGACCGAAGGCAGCTCTGCGGCCCATTTCTTTTCATGCTTGTTAATGCAGTTGAAGATTCTTGGCTTGAGGCCCTGCAAAATCACGCCATTGGCGCGCTCGACCTGGCCGTTAGCTCGAGGATGAGCAACCATGGACCAGTTTACACGGATGTGATGGCAATCATAGAAATCCAAGAACTTCTTGCCAGTGAACTGTGTGCCGTTGTTAGTGATGATGATGTTCGGGACCCCGAAGTGATGGATGATGTCGATAAAGAACTCGACCGCCCGCTCGGAGTGGATGTTGCTAATAGGCTGGGCCTCGATCCACTTGGTAATCTTGTCGACAACAATGAGTAGGTGAGTGTACTCCTTGGTTGTCCTCTTGAGAGGCCCCATGATGTCGAGCCCCCAGACCACAAATGGCTAGGTGATGGGGATCATCTGTAGGGTGTGAGCTGGGAGGTGCTTCCACTTGGTGTAGAATTGACACCCCTTGCATGAGCGGACAATGTTGATGGCGTCGGAAATAGCGGTTGGCCAGTAGAAACCCTGTCAGAAGGCGTTGCCGACGAGGGTCCTTGGCGCTGCGTGGTGGCCGCAAGCCCCCAAGTGTATGTCCTCCAGGAGCCTCCTGCCTTCTTCAATAGTGATGCAACGCTGAAGGATACCTGATAGGCTTCGCCTTAGAGTTCCTTGCCATCACCGTAGATGATGTAGGACTTGGCCCGTCGCGTGATCCAACGAGCCTCGGTCCGGTCTTCTGGGAGTTCCCCTCGAATGAGGCAGTCGAGGAAAGGGACTCGCCAATCTGGAGGTGGGCTCGACGGAGGAGGTGTCCCCTCGATCTCCATGACCTTGGTCCTAGTTGAGGGGACCTCGGTTGAGGCCGCAGGGTCGAGTTTCGAGGGTGTGGTGCCAGCCCCCGAGCCCAAGTCTACGGAGGGCTCGAAGAGGTCTCTCGAGAATACATCCGGAGGTACAGTACCTCGGGTTGATGCAATCTTTGCGAGCTCGTCTGCAGCTTCATTGTAGCATCGAGCAATATGATTGAGCTCGAGGCCGTGGAACTTGTCTTCCAGTTTGTGCACTTCATTGCAGTAGGCTTCCATCCTGGCATCATGGCAGCACGAGGCCTTCATCACTTGGTCGACGATGAGTTGCGAGTCACCTCGAACGTCAAGGCGTCGGACCCCGAGTTTGAGGGCAATACGCAACCTATTGACAAGAGCTTTGTACTCCACAATGTTATTAGAAGCAGTAAAGTGGATGCGAATGACGTAGCGCATGTGAACTCCAAGGGGTGAGATGAAGAGCATGCCCACACCTACTCCTATCCTCATGAGTAAGCCATCAAAGTACATTGTCCACAGCTCAGCTTGGATTTAAACTAGCAGCAACTGGGGGTTGGTCCACTCAGCGATGAAATCCACCAGCACCTGAGATTTGATGGCCTTCTGTGGTGCGTAGATGATGGTCTCGCCCATGAGCTCGACCGACCACTTAGCAATCCTTCTAGCAGCCTCCTGGTTTTGGATGATTTCCCCCAAGGGGAAGAAGACACCACGGTAACCGGGTGGATGAGGAAGTAATGTTGGAGCTTGCAACGCATAGGGACGATGGCGTAGAGCTACTTTTGCACCTGTGGGTAGTGGGTCTTGGTTTCCAAAAGCACTTCACTGATGAAGTAAACCAGCCACTGGGTGGGCAGGGCGTGCCCTTCCTCTTGCCTCTCGACCACTATGGCCGCGCTGACCACCTGAGTGCTCACGGCGACATAGAGGAGGAGAGGCTCGGGGGGTTCAGTCGACATCGCCGGTCGAGGAGGGATGAGGATCGAGGCGGAGGTTAGCATGCTCTTGAGCTTGTCGAGGGCCTCCTCGGCCTCCGCAGTCCATGCGAAGCATTCGAATTTTTTCAAGAGGCGATTCAGGGGTAGGGCCTTTTCCCCCAAACATGAGATGAAACGGCTGAGAGCCGCGAGGCAGCCCGTGACCCTCTGTACGCCCTTGAGATCTTGAATCGGCCCAATTCATGTGATGTGTATGACCTTCTCGGGGTTGGCCTCGATCCCGCGCTGGGAGACGATATATCCGAGGAGCATGCCCCGAGGCACTCCAAAGACACATTTCTTGGGGTTAAGTTTGATATTCTTGGCTCGAAGGCACCCGAATGCAATTTCAAGGTCATGGATGAGGTTGTCAACTTTTTTGGATTTTGACCATGATGTCATCGACATAGGCCTCGACCGTGTTGCCTATGTGTCTGCCAAAGACATGGAGCATGCATCGCTGATACATCGCCCCAGCGTTTCGAAGGCCGAAGGGCATGGTGATGTAGCAATACATGCCGAAAGGTGTGATGAAGGAAGTCGCGAGCTGGTCAGACTCTTTCATCTTGATTTGGTGGTAGCCAAAATAAGCATCAAGGAATGAAAGGGTTTCACATCCCGCGGTAGAGTCATCAATTTGATCAATGCATGGTAAAGGAAATGGAACTTTGGGACATGCTTTGTTTAAGCTAGTATAATCAACACACATTCGCATTTTTCCATTCTTTTTCTTAACTAACACGGGATTAGCTAACCATTCAGGGTGATGAGCCTCCTTGATGAATCCAGCTGCCAAAAGCTGGTGTACTTTCTCACCGATGATCCTACGCTTCTCCTCATCGAAGTGGCACAGGCGTTGCTTCACTGGTCTGGACCCGACTCAAATTTCCAAGGCGTGCTCAGTGACTTCCCTCAGTATGCCCGGCATATCCAAAGAACTCCATGCAAACATATTGGCGTTTGCATGAAGAAAATCAACGAGCACTACTTCGTATCTGCTCTTGAGGTTGGCACTAATCGTCAGCACTTTCTCGCCGGAGCAGCTCGGGTCGAGGGGACTTTCTTGGTGTCTCAAAGCTGGCTCGAAGCTACCGGTGTGACGCTTGGGGTCGGGCACCTCGTCGGCAAGGCGCCTGAGGGTCAAGGCTATCATTGCGTTTTGCTCGATGGTCTCTCCGTACTCGATGCATTCGACGTCGCAGTCGTACGCATGCTCGTAGGAGGAGCCGATGGTGATGACGCCTCTGGGCCCTAGCATCTTGAGCTTGAGGTAGGTGTTATTTGGGATCGCCATGAATTGCGCGTAGCCCGGTCGGTCATTGATGGCGTGATAAGTTCCAGGAAACCCGACCACCTCAAAGGTGAGGGTCTCTTTCCTGAAGTTGGCGGGGGTGCCAAAGCAGACAGGAAGGTCGATGCGGCCGACGGGAAGAGCCTTCTTCCCTGGTACGATGCCATGGAAGCCCCCGGCGCTGGGTTGGAGTTGGCACCTCTTGACCCCAGGAGGTCGAGGGTCTTGAGGTAGATGATGTTTAGGTTGTTGCCGCCGTCCATGAGGACCTTCGAGAGGCGGGTGTCAATGATGATTGGGTCGACGACGAGCGGATAGGCCCCGGGGTTGGGGACATGATCCGGATGGTCATTGCGGTTGAACATGATGGGCGCATCAGACCAGTCGAGGTAGTGGGGTGTCGTGACTCAGATGGAGAAGACCTCTCAATGCTCCCTCTTATGCTGCCAAGGCATGAGCTAGGTCGAGGGGCCTCCATAGATCATGTAGCAGTCATAGACTTTGGGGAATTTTTCATCTTCCCCATTGTCCCCCTCATTACCGTCCTGGTCTTTCTTATCATCACCCTTCTTGATGCCCAGTTGCTCGAAGTGCTTTCGAAGCATGCGGCAGTCCTTGAGCTTGTGTTTTGCACTGTCCATGTGATAAGGGCAGGGCTCCTCGAGCATCTTGTCGTAGATGGCCCCCTCGGGGGAACCCAAGGTTTTTTGCACTCGGCTGCTACGACGAGATCGTCGTCTGCAACCTCACACTTGCCTTGCTAATTCTTCTTCTTCTTGTTGTTGTACTTCTTTGAACCTTTGCTCAAGCCCCCAGCGTCGGCTGCTAGTGCCTTTCCCTTGTCCTTCTCATCGCTGAAGAAGGCTCCGACCGCCTCCTCGCTAGCCGCATAGTTGGCGACCACATCCATGAGCTTGTCAACAGTGTTGGGGTGGTTAGGCCCCAACTCGCGGACTAGGTCCTTGCAAGTCATACCCGCAACAAATGCTAGAATGATATTGAGATCAGAGATGTGGGGGAGTTTGGTTCAAAGCTTGGAGAAATGTCGAGCGAAGTCACGAAGAGACTCCTTTGGTTTCTTCTTGTAGTTGTGCAGTTCCCAGGAGTTTCCAGGATGCACGTAGGTACCCTTGAAGTTCCCCTCGAAGATCCAGACTAGGTCAACCCAGTCATGAATCTGGTCAGGGGAAGCTCCTCGAGCCACCTACGCACGGCGTTGGATAGGAACAGGGGAAGGTGATGTATGATTGTGTGATCATCATGTGCCCTACCCGCCTGACAAGCCAGTCAAAAATTGGCTAGCCAGAGCTCAAGTTTGTTTTCGCTATTGTACTTGATGATGCTTGTAGGGGGGCGAAACTTGTCAGGCAGCTAGGCATTGCAGATCGTCCTGCTGAAGACTCGAGGACCCGGTGGCTCTGGGCCCCGTTGGTATTCATCGCTGTCGTAATGCCCCCACGATGGGCATTGTACCCTTGATCCTCGGCATCCCTGTATTTGCGCTTGCGGTTCTCGATGATATCAAGGCGCGCATCACGCGTGGCACGGTTGTTGATGATAGATCTTGGGCTGGTGTCTTCTTCGCTTAGGGGGCCACCTCTTGATCAATCGAACCGTCCCTTTTAGGCCGGGAGGGCTCATCCTATGATTTGGAAGCTGCCCCTTGACGCCTCGAGGCTGAGCTCTCAGCTTGTTGAACAGCAACAACTTGGAGGAGACCCTCGATCTCGTGTTGTATCCGTCGAGCTTGTGAGTTGGACGGCGTGGCAATATTGCAAAGAAGCATAGCCGTCGTGACAATGTTCTGGCTTGCTCGAGGGTAATGGTTGATGGGATGTTTGGGTGCCCCACCCTCGTTGATCTGCCAGTTGACCTCTCGGGCCCTGGCTCGGGCTCTATCACTAGGTGGTGGTCACTCCTGCTCGAGGGTTCGCTCAAGCTGGCACAGTCATTCCTGGTCATCAGCGAGTTTAGCCTGCAACTTCTAAATTTGTGCCAGCTGTGCGTCCTCCTTGTTAGGACTGGGGCATGCCTCTCGGGGTGTGACTGGTTATCAATCCTCTGCTCTGGGGAGAGCCCCTGTCGCTGCAGCTGTAGCCGCATTGGCCATTGGATCGACAGTGTCCTAATTGGATGCGTCGTCACCATCGATGTGGAGACACTCACGAGTAGGATCCCTATGGTCAGAGCCAGAGTTGGGGTCGCCGCAGTAGAAGACGGGGAATTGTCCCCATGCCTCCTATTATAGCTGCTGTCGGAGTGTGCCGATGGTGTTCCGCCTGGGGCCAGGCTCTCTCGTGAAGCCCAAGTCCATGGAGGCCGGCATGACCGTCCCCAAGTCCATCATTGCACAAAGGAGGGCACCTGGGCAGTCCTCTATCGTACTCATGTTGGAGTGGGTCATGGTCGAGAATGTCCTTGCGGCATTGTCGAGACCGAAAGAGAACCATCGACGATGCTCGAACAGCTCGTGCGGAAGTAGGCTCAATGGAGTTGGAGTCGCATGCATCGAGGGAGTTCTACCAGGCCCCCTTGACAAGTGCATTGCGAAGGTGAAGTTGGGGTCATCGTGGAGCCCTGCTGGTCTGCCCTCTGCTCCTGAACTCAGGTCAGATAATCCCCCAACAAGGGGCTCCTCATCACCGGTCAGGAGCGAGGGGAATGCGGCGACGGGCACCATCCTCGGCTCAGATTAATGGTGATGACGGCGTCGATCGCGCCTCTTTTTGGTTGCGGCAGCATGGTGGCGAGACCGACGAGTGGCCCCTCCTAAGCGTTGGGGCATACTGCAACCTCCGCTTGGGTCACTGTTCAAGAGCAGGGTCATGTCATAGCCCTGACCGAGGGACATGAACTCCAGGCTCCTGAACCAGATCATCGTAGCGCGCGGAAGTGGTAAAACAGAGTCGCCTATCTGGAAAAAATGGCGGGAAATCATTGGTAACATGTAGAACGCCTACTTGGCGCACCAACTATCGGTGTTTCAACCCCCGGGGGTCAACACCAATGAGTAAATTCGTAATTGCGTGCTCCCTTAATCCGGTGGGTGATGCAAGAAGGACACAGCAATTTATCCTGGTTCGGGCAAAGAAGGCCCTACGTCCAGCGGGGGGTATAGTTTGTGTTATCTCACGGTGTTGTTTTGTGATCTAAAGCCTTAACGTATGATGCTCTCGAATCCCTCTAGCTAAAGTCCTGGTGCCTCCTTTTATAGGCGAGGGGCACAGGAATACATGTTTTTAGGGCTAACATGGTTGGTGACGTATGACATTGATGCCGATCATGTCGGTGTCGCTGTAGAGGTGTACGTCGGTATGGGAGGTCCTGCAGCCATCGCGTCGAAAGTTGTTGAAGTCCCGCTCGAGGGTCAGCATGACGGAGCCGAGGGGTGACGGTTGAGGCCTCAAGTCGAGTTGAGGCGGTCGAGTCGAGGGGGTTGATGCCCATCAGATACGGCTGAATCCCGAGAAATGTGGGGGATGTGCTGACTTATGCGTCTCGAGGGGGTGCTAGACAGGGCATAGTGCTCGGTATGGCGTAACAGTGAGGTACGATCCATGGGATTCTAGGGTAAGGGTGGTAAAAGCAAGATTCGACTGCCATACTCGCAACTATTACTGTAACTGTGACCATAGAGTTAGGTGGGAGCAGGTAAAATGCATTGAATGCACCTAGATCCATACGGGGAGTAGGTAGCCGAGGGGCATACTATGCTCGAGGGATGCCTATTCACATAGGTGAAGTTTCATCCTTGAGGGCGGGCTCATTCGCTCGGGCAAAGTTCCGTCCTCGAGGGTTAGCTCATTCCCTGGGCAAAGTTCCATCTTCGAGGCGGGCCTGTTTTCTTGGATGAAGTTCCGTCCTCGAGGGGTCGCCCGAATCATACCCTCGAGCATACAGTCTCAGTCCGCGTGGTAGCCCATCGAGCAGGCTGTGGCTTTGGGCTATCGACGCCCGTTCGTGGGCCGGCCCAGTATGCCTTAGCCTGTGGGATTTTGAGCGATAGTGAAGGATGTCGATCCCATACACTAGTTGCCAACCTCCAGTAGACTTTTTCAGCCCTCAATAATTTTTGATGGAAGCTGAACCCCAACAACTGTATCTTTGGCATCCATTCTGGGATCCTGCTCGGCAACATCGTCAGCTAGGATGGCATACGCCCAAATCCCAAGAAGGTTCAGATTGTGCTGGACCTGCAACCACCACGAAATGTCAAAGATATCCAGAAACTCATTAGCTGCATGGCAGCCCTGAGCCGCTACATCTCCCGCATGGGCAAAAAAGGGCTTCCCTTCTTCAAGCTGCTCAAAGCTAAGGAGAAATTCGAGTGGACGGCAGAGGCTGACAAGGCTTTCAGATAGCTCAAGGAGAACCTGGCAACTCCCCCAGTACTCACGGTGCCACAAGAAGGTGAGGAGCTTCTCCTCTATATTGCTGCCATAACTAATGTGGTCAGTTCCGTAATGGTGGTCGAGCGCCACGAACCCGGGCACATCTATAGGGTGTAGTGCCCAATTTACTACGTTAGCGAGGTTCTTAACGAAACTAAGCAGCAATACAACTACATGCAGAAACTGCTATACACACTCCTGATCACCAAATGGAAGCTCCTCCATTACTTCCAAGCCTACAATATCATGGTGGTCACAGAAGCTGCACTTGGTGACATTCTCTGCAATAGAGATGTTAGTGGCTGTATCATCAAATACGCGTTAGAGCTCTCCAAGTTCACATTGAACTTCTGTAGTCACAATACTATGAAGTCTTAGGCCCTAGTCGATTTCATTATGGAGTGGTCAGACCACAGCTTGCCCCTGGTCGACACGTCTCTCGACCACTGGAAGATGTATTTTGATGGTTCCTTGAACATCGATGGCACCGGGGCAGGAGTATATTTTATCTCTCCGTCCAAGGACACGCTTCGCTATGTCTTGCGTATACATTTCAAAGCATCCAATAATGTGGCAGAGTATGAAGCGGCCCTGCACGGTCTTCACATTGCAGTTGAGCTGGGCATTAAATGGCTCCTGGTGTACGAAGATTCTGCTCTGGTCATCCATCAGGTCAACAAAGACTGGGATGTGGTCAATGAAAAGATGGATGCCTACATTGCCGAAATTCACAAGCTGGAGAACAAGTTCTATGGACTAGAGTTCACCCACATACCATGTACTGAGAACACAGGTGCTAACAAACTGTCTAAACTCGGATTGTCCCGAGATAAGATACCACCTGGTGTTTTCATCGAAGACTTGCTTAAGCCTTTGATCCCCGATCAGGCTTATGAAGCACCTACACCTAGTACCGCTACCGACCAGCTCGTAGCAGCACTCAGCAGTAAAGAGAGAGAGGTACAAGACAACTACTCCAGCTAGTAGGGGTCTGACGAGGTAGTAGGCAGCCGCCAGTTGATGAATCAACCAAGCAGGCAGCGCCTCCCTAGCCCGACTAGAGAGAGCACTTTGTCAGATACCTGAATGACCACCTTGTTCCTGAGGATAGGATCAAAGCCCAACAGCTAGTCCCCAGAGCCCATGCCTATCCCATGGTTAATGGCGAGCTAATGCGCAAGGCCCTAAGGTCTGTGATTTACCAGAAATGCATCACCCAAGCAAAGGGTTTGAAGCTTCTAAAAGATATTCATGCAGGCACTTGTGGAAACCATGCGGCATCCCGGACGCTGGTCGGCAAAGCCTAACAAGTAGGGTTCTACTGGCCAACAGTCGTCTCTGACGTAGAAGACTATGTGCACCGGTGCAAAAATTTCCAAATGTTCGCCAAGCAGATTCATGTCCCTCCACATGAAGTCTAGATCATCCTGGTCACTTGGCCATTCTCATGCTAGGGACTTGACATGATTGATCCTTTCAAGAAGTCTCCTGGTGGACACACGTGTGTTTTCATGCTCATCGACAAATTTTCCAAATGGATTGAGTACAAAGCCATCAAGAAAGCCTTGTCCGAGAAAGCAGTACAGTTCCTTGATGATGTCATCCATAGGTTTGGCATACCCAATACCATCATCACTGATTTAGGCTCCCAATTCCCTAGTGATGAGTTTTTTGACTTTTGCGATGATGATGGCATCACAATCAAATACGTGTCCATCGCTCATCCTCGAGCAAATGGATAGGTGGAGTGAGGTAACAGTATGATCCTCGACGCTCTACGCAAACAGGTATACCGGGACGACAAGGATCTTAAACTTGGTCGGTGGCTCAAGGAATTACCTGCCATGGTCTGGGGACTCCGTACCTAGCCCAGTCGCAACACTGGAG
Source organism: Bothriochloa decipiens (assembly GCA_023333625.1). Taxonomy (NCBI): domain Eukaryota; kingdom Viridiplantae; phylum Streptophyta; class Magnoliopsida; order Poales; family Poaceae; genus Bothriochloa; species Bothriochloa decipiens. The sequence goes on from CM041628.1 coordinate 51,313,645, forward strand.
TTTCCCTGAACTTCATGGTGTTTGGATCTGAGGCTATCCTACCAGCCGAGGTTGCACTCCTTTCACCACGTGTCCAGCATTACGATCAAGAGGCCTCCAACGCTGCTAGGGAAATCGACATCATTGTTAAAGAAGAGGTAGCGCTCGGGTCCTGTGCTCAGACGGCCAAGTACTAGCTTCAGGGTGTCGTTACTATAACCGCAACGTCAAAGGCAGGCTGTTCGTGCTCGGTGACATAGTGTTATGATGAATCCAAGGAACAGATGGTCTACACAAGCTGTCATCCAGATGGGAAGGGCCGTTTAAGATCAAGGCTATCACGCGCCTGACGTCCTATCGGTTAGAGATAATGGAGGGTGTTGAGGAGTCCAATTCTTGGCACATCGACCACCTCATACGCTTCTATCCATAAAATAAGATATGTACTTAGATCTTTGTCATTTAGATATTTAATGAAGTTTCCTTTGTTGTCTTCATTTCGTATCACAATTCTATTTTTGTGCACATCAGTTAAACTTTGTTTTCTGCCCGTCGAGAACAGCTTGACAAGGCACTGTCTTGAAGCATCTTACGATGTGTTTTCTGCCAGGAGGTTAAATGCCTTTAACAGCCGCCGTTGCCCTCCCCACGCTCGGGCCTTCTGCTCCTCACGGACCTAGCAGTCCAGAGGCACATCGCTTCTTCCCTGCATGTGTGGGATTCCTTGAAGGTGCTGCATCTAGAGCACTGGGACAAACTGCACGAAGGTTTTGACGTGACGGACGACCATGCAACTGCACTGCCTGCTGCAACGCATACGACTACATCGAGTCATCTTTGGCTGCACCTGCGCGTCTAGTGGTAATCCAGTAACCTATAACTAGTAGTAGATCCTGGTTTATGAGGTAGAAAAGTTTTGTTTTCTGGCTAACGTAGCACCCTCATAACCCTAAAGTGGTATCAGAGCTATTACTGCCTCGTTATAGGTTCGGTTTTGGGCATATGGTTGATATGCAGGAATAGTAGATGCGATCTACTAGGATTGGTTGCACATGTTGATAAGATCTATTTGTGAAAAGGGGTGGTAGATGGAATCTGTTTTCATGCTCTTGTTGTGTGGCCGTGTAACGATGTACTCATACTGGTCGGTTTAATCCACCACCTGAGTTAAGTAATACACGTAAGACCATACATGTTGGGTATAGATCAATGGGATTGATCTAGTGAAAATAAAGGGACTCCGAATGGTTCGGATTCAGGTTAATGAGATCAATCTAATGAGATTTTCATAGAGATTCCATAGATGCGATCTGTGTAATCCGGTTTGGTTTTTAGGGCGCTGCCCTAAAACCCATGGGGGGCGTCCCCCCTCGACCCCCCGCCCGCTAACCGGGGACCGCCGTTGCTACCTGTCATAGTGCATAGAATTGTTCTACACCTAACTTGTTTTTGCAGGGTATGATGTGATTGGTATGGCCCATGTGTATGTATGTAATTTTTCATGGCCTGCGTGTCATGTAAGCAACACGACTAGAGCCATATGTGTTTCCATTTGATGTATTGGCCTGTGCGCCATCTTGTGATTTCGCGACTATGTAATTAGTATAGCTTGCGGCAAGATAGTTCTTGGAGGACTTATCACATAAGGATGGCACACATGGATCGTGGAGATGGAGATCACCATGATGGCCAAGATGATGAAGATGGAGATTACCATTCATTAAAGGGCAATACCATGTCACTATGTGTGAATGTGATTCTCATTACTATGTTCTACTTTCACATGCTATTATGTTTTGTCTACATGAGTGTGGTAGTGAAGTAGAACGATCCCTCAGCAATGTTTAAGTTGAATGCTTCCCCAAACCTTGCACTATCATAAGTCTTGCACAATCGGTGGTGGGTCTATAAAATTAGGGTGCCACTAGTTTTCCTTGACTAGGCAGGTTCGTATCGGATACTTACTGCAAGAAGGTTTAGTTACTTGAACAAGGTCATCCTAATGGTTAGGGATCTTGAAGCATGGTAAGGTTGAGTGCTTGGCATAGGGATGCTAGCCCAACAACAAGAGTCATATGAGATATGATTAGCAAGGTGTTGCTTACCGATCTACCATATCGACCAACGGTGATGCTAAAGCTCACTGGTTGAGATGTTAGTTGTGGGTCTTGAATCACTAAATATCAATTGAGGAATATTGATTTTAGTGGCAGTATATTCTATTTGATATAATTTACTCCTTCATGGATACATTCTCTTAGTATTTTGCATTACTTTTGTTGTAGATGGCCGCTCGCAATCAATCATTTTCTTTGCGTACAATTCTTGAGAAAGATAAGTTAAATGGAACAAATTACGCGGATTGGGTCCGCAACCTGAGAATTGTTCTTAGGGCTGAGAAAAAGGAAGATATTCTAGACACCCCATTACTAGATGAGCCTGAAGACACCTACTGCTGAAAGAACCACTTATAGGAAAGCATGCAATGCTGATCTTGAAGTGAGTTGCCTTATGCTTGCTTCCATGGAATCTGATCTGCAGATGCAATTCGATAACAATCACTCAGTGAACGATATGATCGTGGCGCTTTAGGAGATGTTCTGCACGTAGGCCAGGACTGAAAGGTTCAATGTCTCTAAGGCGCTTGTGGAAACCAAGCTTGCAGAGGGTGCAGCAGTAGGACCACACATAATCAAGATGATAGCTTACACTCAAAGGTTGGAGAATCTAGGCTTCCCAATCGACCAAGAGTTGGCTACTAATTTTATCCTCTCGTCTCTTCCGCCTAGCTATGGAAACTTCATCTTGAACTACCATATGCATGGGGCGGAGAGAGGCTTGAGTGAACTGTGTGGTATGCTGAAAATAGCAGAAGCCGACATCAAGAAAAGTGCCGGCAGTAGCCAAGTGTTGGTGGTCCAGAACAGACCTCGGTTCAAGAGGAAGGGCAAGAAGAAGGGCAAGGCTAAAGATGAGATCTCTAAGCTGAACCCATCTGCTGCTAAGGCTGGACCATCTGCAAATTCTGATTGCTTTTATTATAAGGGGAAAGGTCACTGGAAAAGGAATTGCAAGGAGTACTTGGTGTCCTTAGTGAAGGATGGCGGTGGTAAAGGTATTACTGCTACTTGTACCCTTGTTGTTCATGTTACGGACATTTTTCTCGCTAACTCCTATATCAATTCCTGGGTATTTGATACCGGATCAATTGCTCATATTTGCAATACGATGCAGGGAATGATAAGAAGTAGAAGCGTGGAAAAGGGAGAGGTTGACTTCTGCATGGGCAACAATGCAAGAGTTGCTGCGTTGAACGTCAGGACGATGCAACTTCACCTACCATCAGGATTTATCATGGAATTGAATAATTGTTATTTTGTTCCTAGCTTAAGTCGAAACATTATATCACCTTCATGTTTGATGAAGGATGGTTATTGTTTTGTGAGTAAAGACAATGGTTGTGTGATCTCCAAGAATGACATGTTTGTGGCTTTTGCATCCATTGTGAATGGGTTATTTATTTTAAATCTTGATGATGCACCTGTCTATAATGTTAGTGCTAAACAGCCTCGGCTTAATGAGTTAAGTCCTACCTATATGTGGCATTGACGCTTGGGTCATATAAGTGAGAATCACATGAAGAGGCTCCATGATGATGGTCTTCTAACTTTGTTTTATTTTGAATCATACGAGACATGTGAGGCTTGCCTGCTAGGCAAGATGACCAAGGCGCCATTCAAAGGATTTGCTAAGAGGGCGTCTGACTTGTTGGAACTTGTACATACTGATGTATGTGGACCAATGGCTGGGGGACGGAGTTGGTGTTGTTGGTGGTGAAGCACAGCTATAAAGTCACAAACATGTTTTCTTCATAACAAGCACAAAATCAAGAACATGCAAGATACGTGAACTCATTTACCTGGCTGACCGCCGGAGACCTCCTCTGAATCGTGGAGCTGCTCCCTCGCTTGAAGCACCTGGGTCCCTACCTGACACCCCATTGCCATGCCCGAGGACTCGGTGCACCACCTCACACGCTCTGCTCGTCTCGGTAGGGCGCACCGAAGAAGTCGGATCTCTCGCCGCCTCTTGGATCGATTGCTCAACTTGCCCCTGGATAGTAGAGTAGAAGGCCTCTTCTTCTTGGCGGCCTCCGCCATGGGCCGCTTACCTGCTGCTCAATGCCTGGCCTGAGCAGCAGGGACTTCATTGTCATCAGGGCTAGAGACGCTAGTGGTCTCCTTCCCTGCTTTAGTCTCATCCCGGCAGTGGATCTCCTCTCTCCTACGCTGGTAGGCCTGTGCCTGACCTTGAGGCCATGGCTCTACCAGCACAGCAGGAAAGAACACCTTCTGGTCCTATTCAAGCAAAGTTTGACAATTAGAGAATCCACATTATACAGACATTGTCACATACTAGCATACACTAATCAAATCAAAATGTGGAACTGGTCGGCTTACCTTTGGTGGTGGTCGGGTAATGTCATAGGGCCGAGCACGCTGCTCTGAGAAGCTGGTGCTAGGGTCAAACTTCTCAAATAGAGAAGCCATCTGTCAGTTCAATGCCACCAATGAAAGCTTCTCCTAGGTCTCCTAGGAGGGGTCAGCCCACCCAGCATACTCGAACAGGCGGTTCACCCATTCTTTGCACGGCTGGACCCGACGGACCCACTAGGTCCCGGTGACAAGCACGCCATTGACAGTCTTGTTGTCAATCAAGGTCAGCAGCTCTTTCACCTGGTACATCTCATCTGGTGTTGGCTGCTCTGACCACCTAGGGTTGCACTCTGGCACCTGCGTGATGTCGTAGGGCACCCTTCTCTGTGGACACATGATTTTCCATATCATGGTGTAGCATCTTTTGTTGGTGTGATGAGCGATTGTCAACATGTCCAACACTTTGGTTGGTGGTTGGTCTTGGTGGCTCTAATGATCCCCTAGAAAAGGGTTATGTGTCAAAATGTGTTTCTTGGCTAGTGATGTGTAGGTGTGGAGTCCGAACGTAGTGGCAAGGGTCGGGTGAAGGTCAAGTAGGGCGTGCCGTGCTGACGGACTGAGTGCAGTGAAGGGCGAACGCGAGGCTTGGACCGAGGGACCAGATGGCTGGGTGACCAGCCGCGATGGCTGACACTTGGGACATCTACGAGTACAAGTGTACATGGCGGGGGACGCGTATGGGCTACGCTACTCACGAGGAGGTTTGGTGGTTTTTCCTCAAAACCATCAGCGGGGGATGCGTATGAGGTACGATACTCGTGGAAGGTTTGGTGGTTTGCCCCCAAAACCATTGGCGGTAGGTTTCGTGGGTTTGCACCTTGAAACCCGGGTGGTCCCGATGCAGATGGACGGCACGTGGCGACATCGGGGAGATTGCGTCGAGGCAAGGCTACCGGTGAGAAGGTGCGGTGGTCGTCGGATCAAGAAATCCCAAGTTGGACCATAGTGCCCATGGCTAGGTGGTTGACTCTAATAATACCTAGGGCAGAAGTGTTATTGTGTAGTAGGCATATAAATAGGAGTGGACAGCCTCGACTAGACCTACCTCTCGGCCGCACACCTCTCAGCCATCGCCACTGCTCTCTGCCTGTTTTTTGTTTTTCCCTTTTCTGTTCATTTTCTTATAGAGGTCCAAGAACAAGAATTTCACCCAAGTATTTGTGAGATATTTTGTGTGGGAATGGAGGCCCGAATCCTCCTCATGGCCTCTGGGCTTTTACTCTTTGATCTGTGAACTTGGTAGGTTTCACCGTGCGCCGTTGACTTTTTGCAGTTCTGCTGGACGAACTTTGATTCATCAATTTTGGAGCGTTTTGGCTCAATATTTTTGCGTTGATTGATGCTTTATTGAGTGCTGAACTAGATCCTCAAGGGAATTGAACCAATTCCACTCGTGCATCAAGAAATCGAGCAGTTGGCATTTTAGGGGAAAACTGTATTCTTCGGCCTAGATCTGCGATTCCCGGCCACTGCGTTCAAATTGGGGTTTGATTTCTTGGGGATAGCTTACCTTCTCCCTTGTGATTGCCTGTGTGAAATCTGATATCGATCTATGCTGGTCAGATCTAGTTTTCGCTGAATCTCTCTCTTATGTTGCTGCTATTCTGAGCAGGTGTTTTCCTAAGTTTCCTTTGACTCTTTTCTTTCTGTCTGCATGAGGGATTCCCGTGTAGGGTCTAACTACACTGCTACCAGCATTGTGCGCTTAGGTGCCGAATGAGCTCCGTAGAGCAGCACTTGCCCAAGTTCTCTGGTTCTTTCGTCGGTGGTCAGTTAACTGCTTTGGTGACGCCAGTGGTGGGAGAATAGCAGTACTCTGTAGAGCTGAAGTGCCTCCCACTCTAGATCATGGGGTCCCGTCTAGTTTTCGGTCAGCTTCTGACCACTTTCCCACCACCGTGAGCCATGTGGTCCTGACCAGTCTTTGCCTTGGTCCCGACCAGTCATTCCGACCAGTCTTTGCTTTGGTCCCAACTAGTCTTTTCGATCAGCTTCTACTCTATCACCGACCACCATGGTCGACTTGGTTTTGACTAGCTTTCTGACCAGTCCCTGTGTTGTTACCGACCACCGTGGTCAACTTTGTACTAACCAAGTTTTACCGACCAGATTTTATCTTGTGACCGATCATTGTTGTCAACGTGGTCCAGACTAGCTTTTACCAGCTCCTGTTCTATTGCTGACCACCTTGGTTTGCGTGGTCAGTACCAGTTGCTGACTAGGTTTCCTTCAGTTCTCGACTAGCTCTTGACTAGCTACAATTTATTCTCTGCTTTTATCCTTTTGTTTTGTATTTACTTGGAGGTGCTCGGTAGTGTTTCTACCTGGTCAGGGTTTTTGAAGAAAAAGTTTTTGGCTCCCATTCACCCCTCCTCTGGTCGCCGTTTTCGGTCCTTCATTCTCCCTTCCACATCCTGGCTCATATAGAACCAGCGCGTGTTCCATCCTTTCATGGCAGTCCGGTGCTGACTTCCTAGCCAGTGCATCTTCATTCCATCCTGAAGATGCACATAGCACCCTCCGGTTATCTGGGACCCCCTAGATTCAGCACCTTTCTTCCTCAGCAGGAAGAAGTGAGTTGGGGTCTGGATTGCAGATAGAGATCATCCAATAGGTGTAGAGGTCCTGGAGAAACCCATTCACGGGGACAGGGAGAATCCTCACCTCAGGGCTCACGCCACACCTCCATCTCCCGCGGTGGAGCAAGCCCTCCTCGATGAGTACTTGTAGCGATTCCTGCGTGGAGGTTGATTGCTGCCATTGCGCCTCCAGTGTGCTAGATCCAAACAACTTCCTTGCCTTCTTGGCTCCCTTCTTCGCCATCTCTGATGAGGACGGTGGAGGGATGGTTGAGCGAAATGTGTTGGGGGTGTGGATGCGCTAAGTCTGCTTGATTGCCTCATGGCGGTGGGAAGATTTGTAGTGGTGAATCAAAAGCGGCGGTTGTTTCTCAGAATAAGGTAGCTTAGTGCTCAAGAAGAGGGAGAGTCAGCAAGTGGCAATGGTTGCGGTTCGGAAACCATCCCCTCCCGATGGCGCCTGCTATTTATACCATTCGGGTGATGCCTCTTTGACTTCTAGGGTTGAGCCTACTTGACTTTGTGGACTCAACTTGATGGGCCGTCCTAGTCCCTATTGCGGCATGGGCCAGGATATTTTATTCCCCTATGTGCATCATTGCATGTCCAATCCCGGTTGTTGAGCACGTGCCCAGAAGTTTTGGGGTCTAAATCCCAGATTTGCTGACTCTTTCCACGGTTGATCTAGATTTTTATTCCTTAAAATCTGGGGACTGTTTTTTATGGGGTCAAATATTTTATTTCCCATACCTGGGGACTATGTGGCAGTTTTCCATCCAGTGGCGCTTACAGACTATAGTTTCTCGATGTCCTTTTTCCTACACAGTTTTGTGACTTTTGCAGTATCTGTCCTACATGCGTCCTGCATAAGTCACAATTAAAACTCTGTTTCTTGCCTACCGAGAACGGCTCGACAAGGCACTACTTCGATCCTCTTATGATGTGTTACAGCTCCGTGCTACATGGCACTAGGAGATTCGGCAGTAGCTCTCTTATGGTACTAGGTACCTAGTGATCTTGGCGGTCCTACACTTTTCACTAGTGCATCCCTAACTCACCTGACAGAGTTAGTGTAACAACCCGAAAATTCGAACTACAAAATTTTTTCGACAAAACCCTGAATGATGTGGTGCGACATGTCATCATCTACCCCTTACATGTGCATCAACCCTAGCATGTCATGCATGGCATTCATATGTTGCAAATTAATTAACATCTCATAACCATGCTCTATGTTCACATGTTACATTTTAATGTTTCAATTGTTCAATCATCATGTTGCATTAAAAAGAGTGATTTGGATTCTTATTTGGTTTATGTGTTGATTATTAAAAAATGACAACATAATATTTATTTTGATAAATAAATATGAAGGGAATAATACCCTAGCATTATTTAGGCCACGTATGCTCACTATTTTGTTGCACAAATTTAGCACACCATATATATATAAGTATATATAAAAATATATTTAAAAATGAAAAAGAAAAAGAAAAGGAAAAGAAAAGGAGGAGATCGGCCCGAGCAGCTAGCCGGCACGCACGCGCGCTCGCCTGCGCTCGCCGCTCGACCCCGAGCTGCGCGGCCCAACCAGGCCGACGGCCCAGCAAGAGCCACGCGCGTCCGCGCGCCACACCGAGCCTCCATTGCCGATGAGTCGCTGACGATGGGGCCCCAAAGTGGGACCCACGTGTCATCGCACCCGCTGAGGTCACCCGACCGGCCGCGCGTGCTCGCGTCAGCACTGTTCCCTGGCATCGCTCCTAAGCAACCTGCCTCGACCGCTCAATCCAGTGTCGCCCCGCAGGCAAGATCCTCCGCGCGCGCGCACCTGCACGGTCGCCGCAGTGGAACGCTGGCACCGTATAGAAGTTAAACACCCAGCGCTACCTAGCCCCCTCTCGCTGTTCTCTGGACCCAGATCGAGCCTCAGCTGCTGACATGGACATCCCTTGGCCGCTCGATCAAGCAGAAGCCGTGATCGACCGTCCGTCGGCTACCTACCACTGCGTCCGCCCTATAAAGCAAGCACCCCGGCACCCTAGGGTTCCCAGGCCGCCGCCACCGCTCTGGTGGAGCCCAATTCCACCTTGCCAGCCTCAATTGGAGAAGAGCTAAAGGAAGGGGGAAGAAAGGAGTCGGGGAAGAAGAAGAAGCCGCCGCCGAAGTTGGGGAGGAAGACCGTCGACTTAGAGCCGCCGCCGCTGCTTCAGGAGTAGGAAGGAGGAGCAGTACCGTGAGCCGGAGTCGCTTGGACTTGTACCGCACCTCCATCCTCTTTGACCCATCGATGAGCACCGCCATCGCCGCTCTCTCGAACCCTCCGCCGTGCTGTTGGCCATGGCGTTCCGCCGTGAGCACGTAGGCCCAGGTCGCTACCGACCTCACTGGACACACCCGCACACACACACGAGACCAGCCGAGCCTCCTTGGACCACGACATTGGAAGGATGCCGGAACAGAAGCCGCCCAGTTCATTGCCGCGCGCCGAGCACCGCCGTGGCAAGATCACCCAGGCGCCTTTCCGTTGAGCCATGACCGCTGTTGTTTCCGGATCCACGCTCGCCTTGATGAGACGGACCCCATGCACACCCCAGCTCCGCGTTTGCCTCGCTAGAGCACCGACCTGAACCACCTTGTCGTCGATGTGTCAGTACGTTGCCGCTCCAGAACGCCGCCGTTCACCATCGTTTCCTGCCACCATCGACCACCCTCGAGGAGCAGGAAGAAGATGGGAAGCTCCGCCGTGACGAGCTGCATCGAGTGGGCAAGATGGAGACCGTGGACCCTCTCGGAGTGCCGTTGCCGTGCACCGAGGACCTGTCGAAGCTCCGCCGTGGGAGTTGCTACCCGTGCGGACTCCGCCGTGTGTTTTGGTCACCGTCGGCACCTCGAGCAGGTATTGCGTGACTCCAACCATCCATCTATGCCACCAATTGGAGCAGGAGTGACTCGGTGTGAAGTGTACATCGAGCCGCCGTCCGCCGTAGAGCTCATCACCGGAAGCAAAGCTGCCGCCCTAAAGCCCGTCAACGTGACAATCGTGAAGTCCCAAAACCGATGGGCGGGTTAATGGCGCCAGAGATCCTTTGTGGCACCAGCAATCGAGGGTTTCCCCACCGCCGATCGCCGAGGGGGAACTCCATGTTAGAGCCGATCTCGTCCGAGACAGATCACGCGCACAAACTGACCCCCGAGTTTGACCCTTCGACAAACCGACCCTCAAGTTTGACACCTCGAGCACCGTCACCCTCGAGGCGCTGTCCGCCGTAAAGCACGTTGTCGGAACCAAGCCCCCAACTTGATGACCACCTACGTGTCCACCTTTATTCGATGTATGGATTATGGATTCAACTGTTATCGGGTAATGTGATTTAAATGGTCATATTGCACTCCGACACTGTGGATTTCCCTTTGCAGAAATCGAGGTCATTTCTGTTGGTATCAGAGCCATACTTGACCTTAGGACAAAACCCTAGAAATGGACGTTAGTACAGGACAAACCAGTTTTTCTTTCGGTTATATACCGACCCTGCATTTCTTCTTATGCAAGGTTTCTCTATTGTTACTAACTTGCAGATGACAAGCTTTGGACCCCCGCTTGGACCATTGAGCAGCATGCCCAAGGCTGAGTTCACCTACGAGGGACAAGAGTTCCCAGGCTTTCCGTACACCCTGCGTCGTGTTTTGGGAGTACTCGGAGTGCCTGTCGAGGAGATCAAGTACACCTGCACTGGAGCACCGAACTCAGGAGGAGGAATCAAGGGTTATGTGGTCACTCACCTGGACATCCCTGCAAGTCAGACTCTGCCCTCAGTACCAGCTCTCCTGGAGATGACAATTGAGGACTCAATCAAAGAAGGAATCCAGTCTGTGTCACTCAAGGCTCTGCGTGAAGTGATGAAGATCGCTTACGAGCACCTTCACAACACAGAGTTTTGTCTACTTCCTCAGGCCTTGAACTCTCTCCTCACACCAGAGCAGCAGGATGATCTGGTCAGGCCAATCATCCTAGCTGAGACCAGTCTTTGCAACCGTGCCTCCGCCGCTCACCTCTTTGAGCAGAACCGCTACATAGAGCACCTGGAGAAGAAGAGACGCCTCGACTGCAACACTCTGATGGAGTACCAGGAGTTCTGCAAGCAGGAAGCTAAGGAGAAAGAAGAGCTCGAGGCTACAGACGCCTAGCTGAAGGACAAGCTCGCACGTCAGGCAAGGGCTCACAGAGCTGAGGTCGCTGACCTACGACACAAGGTTGAGGACATTGGGCTCCGAAACTACTACCTCGATGCAAGAGTTCTCCAGTTGGAGGGAGAGAAGATGGACAAGGATATGGAGATCAAAGAACTATAGAAGAGAAGACAGGAAGATGGCAAGAGAAACTTCACCGTGTAGTGTGAGAAGTCAATGCTCGTAAAAGCCCTGAAGAAAGCAGAAGCGAAAGCACAGTGCAACCAAGGCCATCTGATAGCCCTGATGATTCAGAATGAGACCTTGGTGGACAGATACAAGAGACTCAAGACAGCTTGGAAGAATGCCGACGAGAGACGCTGCCAGGAGTACGCTGAGTTGCGTGACAGACTTCCTTTGTCAGCCAGACGCAAGGACCCCTTTAAGGAAACTTTCTAGATTGGCCACTCTCTCTTGAGGCACGACCACTGTCTAGCTCCCACCAACCTACCACTTACCAAGGAGTTCGGAGAAGCTCAGGCTTATGTGAAGCGCCTTCACATGTCACAGGAGGAGTTGACAGTTCTCGGCAACCGTTTTCACCCAGGAGTATAAAACGCGCCGATGTATGAGTCAGAGTAGTGTGGACCCTGCGTGGCCACGTCATGAGTTAGAGTTGAGCTAGCTTGTATCCGTGAGTTACCTTCTCGTAGTGCGAGTCTCGCACGTCATCTAGCGTAGCTGCTAGAGATGATGCCATGTAATGCAACCATGTAATGAATGATCAATCTTATCGCATTTTATGTCTCTTATTGCTTCTTTGTATGAGTGTTGGATAGATTAAATGTTTTCCCTTAAATCGTTGAAATCATTTAATTATATAAGTACTAAACAGTTGTCGACCCATGTCGCAGATGTCTACACGTCGCTCCGCACATCTGGGCAACCGTCCGCCTCCACCCGAACCCGAGCTTGGGCATGGAAGACGCTATGGACGAAGGGGAGGTCGTGTTCCACCCATCGACCTCAACCAGGGTGGGAACGATCGCGAGCGGACCCCGCAAGCAGGAAGTGCTGCTAGAGGAGGTGATGCCCATGGCAATGGACCTCCGCCGTAGCCGATTCCGCCACCGCCAAACCTGGCGGAAGTGATGGCGCAACAGACACAGCTGCTTGCCGCTTTGGTCAATGGAGCCAATCACCGCTTTAGAGGAAATCTGAATGACTTCCAGAGGAAACTTGAAGGTTTTCTAAAGCTCAGGCCACCCACTTTCGATGGCACCTACAAGGAACCACTGGAAGCTGATGATTGGCTTTGCGAGATCGAGAAGAAGCTGGAGCTTACCACTTGTACCCCAGAGGAGCTAGTCGGGATCGCTGCTCACCACCTCACTGGAGCTGCGCGTTCCTGGTGGGACAGCTACCGCCAAGCTCATGAGGACCCTGATCACATCACCTGGGATGAGTTTGCAGATGAGTTCATCGAGTCCCATGTTCCTGAGGGAGTCATGGAGCAGAAAGAGGAGGAATTCCGTAACCTCACCCAGAAGGGATGTGACATCTGTGAGTACACCAACACCTTCACCAGTTTGTTGCGCTATGCACCTCTGCATGTCGCGACTTCTGAGAAGGAGAAGATCTCGCAGTACAGAAAGGGTCTGAACCCCAAGATCAAGGTAGCCCTGGGAGGCACCAAGAGTCACACACTTCATGACATGATCGATCGTTGCATCTAGATCGAGAAGGACCAGAAGGAGGCAGGAGAAATGTCCCGAAGGGAGAAGAAGAAGTCCGAGGGCTTCTACCGTTACCATGAGTGTAAGAGGTTCCATCGGGACAAGACGTCTAGCCATCCTCATTACGGCAAGGACTCTACCTATGGCTCGGGTAGGAGTGGTGGTACCTACTTGGCTGACCACTCACGCTTATCCCGTGACCATCGCTCCTGCGACCGTTACTCTCGACCATCGCTCTCGTGACCGTGTTGGGAAGGATCGCTACCCCCGTGAGCACTCATCGCAGCCACGTCACAGGACTGATCACTCTGCACCTTTTCGTGCTACGCCAAACTCAGGCAGCTGGAAGGCCGCTGCACCAACCCCCATAGGCAGTGTGCCGTTCACTTGCTTTGGTTGTGGCAAACCTGGCCACAAGGTGTTTGACTGTCCTGAGAAGACACCCGCACCTACTGCACCCAAGTCTCAGTACCATGGATCTGCAAGCCGTGGTCGTCTCACGCACATGAACGCAGAAGAAGCTCAAGCTGCCCCAGATGTTGTGTATGGTATGTTTCTTGTTAATGGCATTAAAGCATCCGTTCTATTTGATTCTGGAGCTACATGTTCATACATCTCATCTAAGTTTGCACGAGAGAGTAAGATACCTATCACTCCACGTTTGGAGCCTATAGTCACCAATTCTCCTCTTGGTGAGATGAGAAGCACCCATATCTGCAAGGGAGTGAAGCTTTCTATCGAGGGTCTAACCTTTCGAGCTAACCTTACCCTTTTACCATCAAATGGTTTGGATGTCATCCTAGGCATGGATTGGCTTACCGAGCACAAGGGTTTGATTTCTTGTTCACCTAGATATGTTCAGATAACTCATCCTTCTGGCCAAGCAGTCAGATGTGCACCTCAGAAGGATAAATCAGTATCTGTTCTATGTGCCCTGAATGCACTCAAGTCACAGGAAGAATCTTAGAAAAGGGAGAAGACTCTCGTGGATGTCCCTGTTGTCAGGGAATATGAGGATGTGTTTCCAGAAGAGTTGCCCGGCATGCCACCGGATCGTGACGTTGAGTTCATCATTGATCTTGTGCCCGGAACCGGTCCCATCTCTAAGCGACCGTACCGTATGTCAGTGGATGAGCTAGAAGAGCTCAAGAAGCAGTTGAAGGAACTTTTTGATAAGGGCTTTATTAGGCCTAGTGCTTCGCCCTGGGGATCACCTGTTCTGTTTGTGAAAAAGAAAGATGGTTCGATGAGGATGTGTGTTGATTACCGCAATCTCAACACCATCACCATCAAGAACAAGTATCCTCTGCCAAGGATTGATGACTTGCTTGATTAGCTTCATGGTGCTAAGTACTTTTCAAAGATTGATCTCAGATCTGGTTATCATCAAATGAAGATTTGGGAAGAAGACATTCCCAAGACAGCTTTTGTCACACGCTATGGGCAGTATGAATTCACCGTTGTATCCTTCGGTCTCACGAATGCCCCGGCCTATTTCATGAACATGATGAACAAAGTGTTTATGGAGGATCTTGATCAGTTTGTTGTGGTTTTCATTGACAAAATTCTGATTTATTCACCTTCTGCCGAAGAACATGAAGCACATTTGAGGATAGTGCTCGAGAAGTTGTCCCAACACCAGTTCTATGCTAAGATCAGCAAATGTGAGTTCTGGCTTGAAGAAGTTGCTTTTCTTGGTCATGTACTCTCAGCAGATGGAGTTGCCATAGACCCTACAAAGATAGAGGCTGTAAAAGAATGGGAACAACCTCGCAATGTGTCTGAAATCAGGAGTTTCTTGGGATTGGCAGGGTACTATCGCCGATTCATTGAGAACTTCTCGAAGATAGCTCATCCTATGACAAATCTCTTGGAGAAGATTAATGAGTTCGAGTGGACACCGGAGTGTGAACATAGTTTCCAGACTCTAAAGGAGAAGCTAACCACCACACCTATCCTAGCCTTACCTGATATCACTAGTGACTTTGTTGTCTACTGCGACGCCTCTCGCCAAGGGCTAGGTTGTGTGCTGATGCAGAATGGGAAGGTTATTGCTTATGCTTCCCGACAGCTAAAGGAGCACGAGCAACAATACCCCACGCATGATCTTGAGCTAGCAGCTATTGTGCATGCTCTAAAAATCTGGAGACATTATCTTATTGGCAACAAGTGTGATATATACACCGATCACAAGAGCTTGAAGTATTTCTTTACTCAAGAAGATCTGAATATGAGACAGCGCAGATGGCTAGAGCTAATCAAGGACTATGACATGGAGATTCACTACCATCCAGGGAAAGCGAATGTAGTCGCTGATGCTCTTAGTCGCAAGACCTACTGTCATGCCCTATTCTTATCGACCCTGCCACCTGAATTGAAGAAAGAGGTTGAAGATCTTCATCTTGAGATAGTACCCCATGGGTTGTTGCACGAACTTTGTATCCAGTATAATCTCACCGAGCAAATTCGTGAAGCTCAAAAGAGTTATGAAGAAATGGAGTACATTCGTGGGTTGATGAAGCTAGGCTATAGCCCCGAATTCAGAGAAGATAAGCATGGAACCATCTGGTTCAAGGATAGAATCTGTGTGCCCAGCAATCCTACTTTGCACAAGGAAATCCTGTCAGAGGCACATGACTCTAAGTATTGCATCCATCCCGGTGGTGCAAAGATGTATCAAGATGTGAAGAAGCATTTCTGGTGGAAAGGCATGAAGTCAGACATTGCAAGACATGTGGCCGAATGTGACATCTGTAACAGAGTCAAGGCCGAACACAGAAGACCCGCTGGATTACTCAAACCACTCGATGTTCCTGAATGGAAGTGGGAAAGCATATCCATGGACTTTATCATGGGATTACCTAGATCTCAACAAGGTCATGACTCTATATGGGTAATAGTCGATCATCTGATGAAGGTAGCACCTTTTATACCAGTCAGAACTACGATACGTGCAGAGCAGTTGGCAGATTTGTACATCAAGGAGATTTTGAGGCTTCATGGAGCTCCTAAGAGTATTGTGTCAGACCATGGACCACAATTCATGTCCCGATTCTGGCAATCTCTTCACGAGTCCATTGGGACTGACCTTGATTACAGCACTACTTATCACCCGCAAACAGATGGTCAGACAGAAAGGTTGAATCAGATTCTAGAAGATATGCTTCATGCCAGTGTTCTCAAATATGGAACAGATTGGGAGAAGTATCTGTCGTTTGCTGAGTTCTCTTACAACAACAGCTACCAGGCAAGTATCAAGATGTCACCCTTCCAGGCTCTTTATGGCAAGCCATGTAGAACCCCGTTGATGTGGAACCACCCAGGCAAAAGAGCAGTCTTTGGCCCTGCCAAGATCAAGGAAGCCGAAGAAGGAGTAGCTCAAGTTAGAGAGAACCTGAGGATCGCTCAAAGCCGACAGAAGAGCTATGCCGACAAAAGGCGACGAGACCTTGAGTTCAAAGTTGGGGATTTTGTCTACCTCAAAGTGTCTCCAATTCATGGTACAATCAGATTCCATGTAAAAGGAAAGTTGGCCCCAAGATATGTTGGACCGTATTGTATCTGTCAGAGAGTTGGGAAGCTTGCATACAAGCTTGAACTACCTCCCGAGTTAACAGGAGTACACCTCGTTTTTCATGTCTCACAGTTACGCAAGTGCTTAAGGGTACCAGAAGAGGAAGCAGTCACCACTGATGTGCTGGATATCCAGGATACTCTTGAGTACAAGGAGCACCCAATCAAGATCTTGGGTTATGACACCAAATAGACCCGAAGCAAGTATATCCCTATGTGCAAGGTTCAATGGAGCAATCACTCTGAACATGAAGCGATGTGGGAAGATGAGAATCAACTTCTGCTACAGTATCCTTACCTCTTCGAAGGGTATGACACCTCTTAAATCTCAAGGATGAGATTCCAATGAGGGGGAAGGACTGTAACAACCCGAAAATTCGAACTACAAAATTTTTTTTGACAAAACCCTGAATGATGTGGTGCGACATGTCATCATCTACCCCTTACATATGCATCAACCCTAGCATGTCATGCATGGCATTCATATGTTGCAAATTAATTAACATCTCATAACCATGCTCTATGTTCACATGTTACATTTTAATGTTTCAATTGTTCAATCATCATGTTGCATTAAAAAGAGTGATTTGGATTCTTATTTGGTTTATGTGTTGATTATTAAAAAATGACAACATAATATTTATTTTGACAAATAAATATTAAGGGAATAATACCCTAGCATTATTTGGGCCACGTATGCTCACTATTTTGTTGCACAAATTTAGCACACCATATATATATAAGTATATATAAAAATATATTTAAAATGAAAAAGAAAAAGAAAAGGAAAAGAAAAGGAGGAGATCGGCCCGAGCAGCCAGCCGGCCCGCACGCGCGCTGGCCTGCGCTCGCCGCTCGACCCCGCGCTGCGCGGCCCAACTAGGCCGACGGCCCAGCAAGAGCCGCGCGCGTCCGCGCGCCGCACCGAGCCTCCGTTGCCGATGAGTCGCTGATGATGGGGCCCCGAAGTGGGACCCACGTGTCATCGCACCCGCTGAGGTCACCCGACCGGCCGCGCGTGCTCGCGTCAGCACTGTTCCCCGGCGTCGCTCCTAAGCAACCTGCCTCAACCGCTCGATCTAGTGTCACCCCGCATCGACGCGCGCCCACAAGCCACCTGGACTGACCAGCCCGCGTAAAGTTCCCACGGCCGCAGGCAAGATCCTCCGCGCGCGCGCACCTGCACGGTCGCCGCAGTGGAACGCTGCCACCGTACAGAACTTCAACACCCAGCGCTACCTGGCCCCCTCTCGCTATTCTCTGGACCCAGATCGAGCCTCAGCTGCTGACATGGACATCCCTTGGCCGCTCAATCAAGCAGAAGCTGTGATCGACCATCCGTCGGCTACCTACCACCGCGTCCGCCCTATAAAGCAAGCACCCCGGCACCCTAGAGTTCCCAGGCCGCCGCCACCGCTCTGGTGGAGCCCAATTCCACCTTGCCAGCCTCGATTGGAGAAGAGCTAAAGGAAGGGGGAAGAAAGGAGTCGGGGAAGAAGAAGAAGCCACCACCGGAGTTGGGGAGGAAGACCGTCGACTCAGAGCCGCCGCTGCTGCGTCGGGAGTAGGAAGGAGGAGCAGTACCGCGAGCCAGAGCCGCTTGGACTTGTACCGCACCTCCATCCTCTTCGACCCATCGGTGAGCACCGCCATCGCCACTCTCTCGAACCCTCCGCCGTGCTGTTGGCCATGGCGTTCCGCCGTTAGCGCGTAGGCCCACCTCACTGGACACACCCGCACACACACACGAGACCAGCCGAGCCTCCTTGGACCACGACATTGGAAGGATGCCGGAATAGAAGCCGCCCAGTTCATTGCCGCGCGCCGAGCACCGCCATGGCGAGATCACCCAGGTGCCTTTCCATTGAGCCTTGACCTCCGTTGTTTCCGAATCCACGCTCGCCTTGATGAGACGGACCCCATGCACACCCCAGCTCCGCGTTTGCCTCACCAGAGCACTGACCCGAACCACCTTGTCATCGACGTGTCAGTACGTTGCCGCTCCAGAACGCCACCGTTCACCGTCGTTTCCTGCCACCATCGACCACCCTCGAGGAGCAGGAAGAAGCCAGGAAGCTCCACCGTGATGAGCTACATCGAGTGGGCAAGATGGAGACCGTGGACCCTCTTGGAGTGCCGTTGCCGTGCACCGAGGACCTGTCGAAGCTCCGTCATGGGAGTTGCTGCCCGGGCGGACTCCGCCGTGTGTTTTGGTCACCGCCGGCAGCTCGAGCAGGTGTTGCGTGACTCCAACCGTCCATCTACGCCACCAATTGGAGCAGGAGTGACTCGGTCTGAAGTGTACATCGAGCGCCATCGCCATCGAGCCACCGTCCGCCGTAGAGCTCGTCATCGGAAGCAAAGCTGCCGCCCTGAAGCCCGTCAACATGACCGTCGTGAAGTCCCAAAACCGATGGGCAGGTTAATGGCGCCAGAGATCCTTTGTGGCACCAGGAATCGAGGGTTTCCCCGCTGCCGATCGCCGAGGGGGAACTCCGCGTTCGAGCCAATCTCGTCCGAGACAGATCACGCACACAAACTGACCCCCGAGTTTGACCCTTCGACAAACCAACCCTCGAGTTTGACATCTCGAGCACCATCACCCTCGAGTCGCTGTCCGCCGTAAAGCACGTCGCCGAAACCAAGCCCCCGACTTGATGACCACCTACGTGTCCACCTTGACGACCCGAGGATGATGCACGGGTTAGCGAAGTCCTGGAGCAGCCCCTCGCCGGATGTATAACCTCGCTGTCACCGGCCGAGCACCATTGTGGAAGCAGAGCAGTTTTCCGTCTTCGACCATGCCCTCAAGAGCATAACCTCGAGAGTATACTCCTCGAGACCATACCCCTCGAGACCGTAACCCTCGAGACCGTAACCCCTCAAGACCATAACCATCGAGACCTTACCCTCGAGCCCTTTTTCTTTTCAGAAATGGTTAAATCTTTGAAAATTCATATCTAATTCATACGAGCTCAGAAAATTATGATCCACATATCCAAATTTTCTATAAATCAAGCCCTATCTATCTAGGCTATGTTTGAGTGTATTTGGATCTTCTATTTTGCATTTGTTCTTTGTGCTAATCTATAGGGTTTGCTTCTGTGACCGTTAAATCTCGTTACAGGCTCGAGCGAGGACAAGCTTGATGACAGTGACTACCAGGAGAAGTCCGACAGCTACGTCAGTGAAGGTGCCACACACCATCCAACCTCATAGATCCAATTACGCATGACAACTATAGTATGGCTAGTGCTTTACATTCATGTTGCTATAATGCTATGCCTATGCTAGGACTGCATGATAGAGTATTTATTTGATGAGCCCTACCTTGTTGTAAACTATCACCTGCTTACCCACTGTTATGATAGCCACCTACTTATCTGCTATGCTTATATTTCTATACTTCACTCGCTTACATTTTGATGCGATGTGATGAACCCGGGGAAGGCCTGGAGGGTGCCAGGCTGGATGTGTGAGTTGATGTTTCAGATGGGCATGTGAGCTGATGATGTTGTATCTGGGTTTGGGGTGGGGCTTACAGCAGGGAGCCAGGATCTATGACGAGCTTTTGGAGCAAGTCTTGCCAGGGAATGGTTCTAGACATTCCCATGAGAGGAGCCTATGGCGGGCTAACTGAGATGTGATGGTGGTCCTTGGGTGTGATCCTCTGAGAGGTGGAGCCCGGGATGAAGGTGCCGTGGTAGCACGTTAAAGATAAACCCTGATGAAGATATCCCGGTTTGGTCAAATCTAGGAACTGTTGCGCTGGTATCCGGATCTAGGAATCTCTTGCTTTCCACTCGCTCTCCATGGGGGGAGATGGCCGAACCACTGGATAGGTCGATGCCACTACTGCTAGGGGAGAAGTGATAGGAAGGTATATGCATGGATGGAGCTAACACCCTACCGAGACGATCATGGCACCCCCTTCGGGAGTGGGTACATGGCATGGCATCCTCTACGGGAGCGGATACATGCTCTCTTCATAGTTCAAGTGATCCAGTGCTGGATGGTAGAGTGGCATCGCCTATGGCAGTAGGCGCTCGGAATCTACCTAGGTGCGCGTGTGCATCGGTGATGGTTATCTGGTGGATTAGTGAAACCTCTGCAGAGTGTATGGTTGATCGATCGATACATATGCCGAATCCTCGGCTATGGACCTTTCCTATGTTTCGCATGCACCAGACTAGTGAGTGGAGTGTTCTACCTTCCTCTGAGTGTGATTTCCGGTCGTGAGCCAGTTTGAGGGCTGCGGGCCGTTGAGGCAAGCCAAGAGGGAGTTGGCTTGTCGACCAGAGTCTGAGAGGGTGTTGGGGGAGATGAGATGATGCTACAGATATGAATGGAAATAGATGAAGGGAATGGGTTTGTGTTTAAAACTTGTTTATTATACTTTTGTTTTATATACTTGAACAATTCATAGGAAACCCCAGCCTTATAGGTTCCTTTTGAGATACCCTTATTTTTGCATCCACTTCCACAAAGCAATGCATAGGGTGGGAGTGTGGCCAGTACAAATCATACTGAAAATTTAGTTTCAGGTTCAAGGAGTGAGTACTCATCTGGGGAGTACAGTGATTGAGGGTTTCGTGTCTACGCTCAAGTTGGAGAGAAGAAGATAGCTTCCGCACCTCAAGCTTTTACTGTTTTGCTGCATGAACTCTGATTCCGCCCCTGTGGCGATGTAATAAGTTATTGTAACTCCCTCTATTTGCTCTCTTTTGTTCGATGTATGGATTATGGATTCAACTGTTATCGGGTAATGTGATTTAAATGGTCATATTACACTCCGACACTGTGGATTTCCCTTCACGGAAATCGAGGTCATTTCAGTTAGCTCACTTCAAGGGTGGGGGGCAAAACTTAATTGTCGACATCATTTTTTCTACATATCAGACATCTAAAACGACATAAATGTTATCACCTACTTAACATGCCTAGATCAATTTTTTGTGCATCATGTACTACCGTTCTTTGTGTTTATTTTTCAGGGCAAGGTTCGGTTGCCAAGCACACTCCATACGCTTGGGGACTGGATCAAGGATCATCATTCAGGTGGTCACACCACCTGGCATATGGACTTCACCGCTGACCAGTTGGGCTGCTACTGCTTACCGCCCAATTGGTCCAACTGCTTGTTCCCCACCACCCAATTGGCACCGCACAGCCTCGTCTCTGACCTCACGTGGCTCGGGAACTCATCATCGTCACCTCAGCTTGGTGCCACACATCGCACAACCTTGTCTCTGACTTCGTGCTGCTTGGGGACTCATCATCGTCGGTTCGGCTCGGTGTCACATACCACACAGCCATGCGCCACACAGCATGTGCTCCATCCAGGACTTACCTGGGGACTCTGTATTCGACTTGCCACCTAGAGGTGTCTATGGAACAATGGTTCTTGGTGTCCCTTGACCTGATCCAGCCTGAGTTCTGTTTCCTAAGCAGAAGGCCATAGGTTCATACCTAGGATTTTGCATCAACTTATCATTTGGCATACAGACCAATTAGCGTTGTGTTGAGTTTTTCTCAAAAGTTCAATACAACATATCCTATCTTCTATTGAGCTTGGGGACTATGTGGGCCCACGTCACCTCGTGGTGACTTGGGCCTATCTTCTGTTCCTGGTTCGGTACCCTTTGCCCATACAGATTGTTCATGTTAACATGTTAGTGATACTTCGTGTCACGTGTTAACATGGGCCCACGTATCAGGACGTGGAAATATTTTTTCTTTTTCTTGGAACACCATGCATTTTTTGATAGGTCACCTTCCTTGATGGGAGCTGTGGTCAGGAGCAGACTTATGAACTGCTCAGGTGAAGCTGATCAGCATCTTCACTGGTCGACTACGTGGTCAGCATCTTCACTGGTCGGCACTACATGGTCAGCATCTTCACTGGTCGGCGCTACGTGGTCTGTATCTACACTACTCGGCATAGGTCAAGACTGTGACTCTCTCAAGATACATGGTGCTCTGGGACTAGCTATGGGGTATAGACCTCGTATACCCTCGCAGCTAGAATTTGGGCTACTTGGTCCAGACGGCCTAGACCACAAGACGAAGGCTGGTCCATCATCATCCTGATCGGTGGGCCGGAGGACAAGACAGAGCCCGTGGTCTGCTATCAACCTGGCCAGTGAGCCGCACTAGTGCTAAAGACTACTTGGCATGCAAGAAGTCTTGGTCGGTTAGATCTGTTCGTGTACTTCAAGGATATGACGCAATGTAACCGACCACAGGGGAAACCCTAGATATGTAACCTTGCCCCCCACTATATAAGGCGGGCAAGGACCCCCTAGAACAGGACCTTTCTCTTTCATCAGATTTGATCTCATCTGGTCGGATCTCTTGTACTTCGGTACTCATCAATCCAGCAGTAGAGACACAGGACATAGGGTATTACGCTTTCGAGTGGCCTGAACTTGGATAAACATTGGTGTTTGTCTTGTGTCTCACATCTAGATCGTAGGTCTTAGCACGCTCCCACTGCAATCTACTACCTTAGGGTATCCCGTGGCAGACTGCCGATGAGGTTTCATCGACAGTGTATTTTTGGTGATCTAGTTCATCACTCAACAAAGTATCAATTAGCGCAAAAGGATCAAGCCAAATCACTCCGAATCTGATGAACAAAAATTCATCCAAAAATACCTCCAAAAATCAACACCGCACAGAAAACAGACCAAGTTCACAGATCGGTTAGAAAAAGCCCAGAGGGCACGAGGAGAATTTGGGCCTCCATTCCCACACAAAATATCTCACAAATACATGGATAAAATTCTTGTTCTTGGACCTCTAACAAGAACGCGAACAGAAGGGGAAACAGGGTACAGAAAGGAAAAACCAAAAAGTGACGGGGGTAACAGAGGTAGTCTAAGTGGGAGGAAGTCCACTCTTATTTATATGCCTATTACACAATTCTACTTCTGCCCCTAGATTTTTTTAGAGTGAACCACCTAGCCAAGGGCACTATAGTCCAACTCGAGATTTCCTGATCTGACGGCCACCGTGCCTTCTCACCAGTAGCCTTGCCTCAATGCAATCTCCCCGATGCTGCCACATGCCGTCCGTCCGCATCGGGACCTCCACTCAGGTTTTGAAGCCCAAACCTGTGAAACCCATTGCCAATGGTTTTGAGGATAAACCACCAAACCGTCCATGAGTATCATACCTTGTACACATCCCTCGCTGATGGTTTTGAGGACAAACCACTAAACCTCCTCGCGAGTAGCGTACCACGTATGCATCCCCCGCCGATGGTTTTGAGGACAAACCACCAAGCCTCCTCGCGAGTAGCATAGCCCATATGCATCCCCCATGTAAACTTGCGCTTGTCGATGTCCCAAGTGTCAGCCACTATGGCTGGCCATCCAGCAGTCTGGTTCGTCAGTCCAAGCCTAGCGTCCGCCCTTCACCGCACCCGGTCCATCAGCATGGCACGCCCTACTTGACATTCTCTCGACCATCGCCACTGCCTCCAGACTCCACACCTACACATCACTAGCCAAGAGACACCTTTTGACACATAACCCTGTGCCAGGGCATTAGTAGAACCACCAAACCAACCACCAACCACAAGTGTTGGGAATGTTGACAATCGCTCATCACACCGACAAAGATGCTACACCATGATATGGAAAATCATGTGTCCGTAGACTCATTTTTTGAAGATCTATTGAAGGAGTCCTTTATCATTAAGATACTTCATTTGAAGTCATTTCATAGGATTACTGTTGATGGTGGATATACCATGAAAATCCACACTCAAAACACCATCAACATGCCTTGGTTCCAAGGAAGAATAGCATAACATGAGCATATTTTATCAATAAGTAGTTCCACTTGTACTCTTAGCTTGTGATTTCAGGAAACAACAAAATGCAGCTTAGTGGGATCCAATGAGGGGGTCGGCTGACCCCCTAGTGAGCTCACCTTGAGCTGAGCTTCGAGCATGATCCATGTCAAGGTCCATGCAGTCCAATTCAACCCTCAGATCGACTTGTGTTTTCATCCAACAGCAAAGGATTGTTGCACATGGATTGATGGGCCCACAAAGAAGCAAGCAACATGACAAACATTTGGAAGAACACTGAGCCACTTCACATGACAGGTGGGTACACCTTCTAGAAGATCTAGCTGGGCCCACCTGCCAGTGAGGGGTCGGCTGACCCTCACTTTATGGGCCCCAAGGTCGGTTGGCCCCCCACCGCCTTCTCGCATGCCTCCATGCAGCGTGGTTGATCCTGGACATCGACTTAAGGCGGTATTAAAGTCAGTTCGTCTAAGGGTGTAGAGAGGAGGAGCACATGGATCACTGACGTGGCACCCTCTTTGCTTCCCCTATATAAGGAGGTTGCCACCACCCTTGGAAGGGATCACACAACACTTGATCCATTATCCAAGCTCCAAGCTAGAGGAGTAGTAGTTAGTATCATGTGGGAGTTAGAGTCGAGTCGAGCAAAGCTCAGGGTCTACGGAGTTGTATAGCTCTTGTATCTTTCTCTTTTTGTAAGACTTTCCTTTTATCAATATATTAATTCTTGCTTTACTTTACTTAGTATTTACTTAGTGCAAGTCTATATTCTTATAGTCTTGTTGTGTGCTTGTCTTAATAGTACAGTTGCCTTAGTTGGATTGGTTTCCTGTAACCAACTCCTTGTGTGTGTATCATTTACCTACCCTTTCCTTTTATCCACTTACCCCCTTCTACAATAGTTGGTACAAGATTGTAGTAGATACAAGGATCCCTTTTCCCTTTTGTTAAATATTCCTAGCCACTGCTTTCTACTGTGATAAAACAAATAACAATAGCTTGGAATACTCATCCTCAGTGAAGTGCTACATCGGTAGATTATGTGCGCTTGTAGAATCATCCAATAGACATTAGAGTTACCCCTCAGGCCTTTTCTGGTGTTAGTGCCAACTTTGGTAGTGATGCTAAGAATTACGAACACTACATTTTCTTCCTTCTTTAAGATACTAGCTAATGCATTCCCAGAGTTTAATACACTACCAATGTCTTACAATGAAGCAAAAAAGATAAAGGAAATAGGTCTTGTAATTCTATCCATGGTGATGGTATAGCCTAGGGTTATGGTGACAATCAGTTGGACAACACTGGTGATGGTTCAACCTGGGGTCATGTGGGCAGTCAGGTGGATAGCTAAGGCAATGGTAATGTTGAAGAAAAAGATGAAGCTACAATGAACATATACTGTGATGGTTTATGATAGCACCCTAACCCTCTTTGCCCTGTTGTTTGTGTTTAATAGTTTACTATATTATTAGTGTCGAATCAAGTTTTCTTTAGCTCAATAGGTGTTGTTTTTTGTTCATGTACACTAAGAAGAGGAACCATAGGCAAGAGGGAATAATAAAGGAGCCCAGCTGCAAAGGATGTCCCTATCTATGCGTGCAAACTATCGGTGGTCATCAAAAAAGGGGACATAAGACCACTAGATCATGTTATTGCTACAAAGTTTGCAACTTAATGCAACATTATAGTGAGGAACTATATTCCTGTTTTTCCCAAATGGAAGGACTACAAGGAACCATCTGCGATCATGATCCACAAATTATTTAGGATGCACTTAGCTGTAGGTCCCTATGGAATACCATTGCTGCTTTAATCTCCAATGACCTTACCAATACTCTTATGTTCCAATTACCAATCTTTTCTTTGAGTTGAAATGTTATCTATGAATAGTTATGAATAGGTTTGCTAGGCAAATTAATTTAATTCTAACATTTAATTTGAATACTTATCCATGCAGATTTAGAATTAGGTTTGCTAGGTAAGTTTAGTTAATTCCTTTGATGGAGGTCCTCCCTTAACAATAATGAATAGGCTAGAACTACTACCGTGCTACTAATTTTGTGTTCCTTCATTTCAATATGCAAATTTTGATATGAACACAAAATATAAGCATGTTAAATTAGCTTGTGCCCAAATGAAGAAGAAAGAAATTCACCAACATCGTTGTCATCTAAAGAGGATGCACTTTGATCCTTTCCTGCTCCATTTGGTGACAAAGACTTCTCTAGCCCTATTATGTGTTGAGGGTCACTAATGCTTGTTTTGACCCTCAACATTTCATCAAATAAATGACAATATAGCCTAATAATGTCTAAAAGTGCTTTGAATTTTATCTAGTTCCACTTGTACTTGGAATTTATATTTGTATATATGAAAAATACCAAAAATGAGTGCAAATGGACCATATGGAGGGAATGGAACATGATAGGGCCAACAACCCTGCCAAGGCCACGGTGCC
Organism: Bothriochloa decipiens; assembly: GCA_023333625.1. NCBI lineage: Eukaryota > Viridiplantae > Streptophyta > Magnoliopsida > Poales > Poaceae > Bothriochloa > Bothriochloa decipiens. Next base: position 51,340,458 of record CM041628.1, read on the forward strand.
CGACCTCACCTGGCAGTGCCCGACCGCCCTAGCCAGGGCGCCCGTCGTGGGGTGCTAGCTCTTGAACTCAGCCACATCACTGATCTGTGACAACACCTCCCCACATCTCCTACACCATCAAATTGAAGTCTGTTTGATCCAAAGGCTCCCGAGTGAAGTCACATGGATTCATGGGACCACCATCATACACTCTTTTCTATTACAATCTGTTCAGGATATGGTAATTTACATGTCATGTTACTACATGTTCTACTCGAATCGGGCGGTGAGTCCTTTGGCTCTCCATCCGTATTCCATCTTCTTGGGAACCTCTGGTATCTCCCATCAATAAGCCCCGAGCATTCTAGGATTTGGAACTCAGAAGCTGGGTTCCTTCAAGATGAAATCTTGGGATGCTCTTTCTTCTATTGCCACCTTGTATTCAGAGAGTGTAATTTGAAAAAATTGCACTTCATTGAGGGTAGCTCCCGAGCCTCTTGCTTTATGGAACAAAAAGCTGGAGGGTCTAGCTTGGTCTTCATCTTCTATTCATCGTCCTTTGTTTCTTCACAAAGTGTAATTTTTGAGTGTATCCCCTAAGCCTTTTGCTTTATAGACCAAAAACCTAGAGGGTCTTGATAAAAAGCTAAAAGTTTCTTTGGTGGAGGGTACTCTTGTAGCCTTATGGGGGTATAGACCCCATATATCGTTACGGCTAGACTTTGGGCTACTTGGTACAAGATGGCCTAGACCAGAAGATGAAGGCTGGTCTATCATCATCCTGATCGATGGGCCAGACAGCAAGAGGGAGCCCAGGTACTGGAGGCTACTTGGTATGCAAGGAGTCTTAGTCGGCTAGATCTAGTCATGTACTCCAAGGATACGGCTCAATGTAACCTACCACATCGGGAAATCCTAGATATGTAACCTTGCCCCCCACTATATAAGGCGGGCAAGGACCGCCTAGAATGCATCTTGATCTAAACTCATCAATATAGCAATAGAGATGCAGGACGTAGGGTATTATGCCTCAGAGTAGCCTAAACCTGGATAAACCCCGGTGTTCGTCTTTTGTCTCACATCTAGATCGTATGTTTTAGCATGCTCTTCATCGCAATCTACTACTTCCAGGTATCCCATGGTAGACTGCCGACGAGGTATCATCGACAGTTGGCACGCCAGGTAGGGCTGCGCGATCAGATCTTCAGGCGATCCAGATGGTTTTGTTCCCAACTTCCATGGACTTCAAGGCGGGCATCTTCCTCACCATCGGTTCATTCACATGGACCACTGGTGGGACAACATCCCTCACATTCATAGAGTAGTGCAGCCAGTCCCAGCTCTGGCTGTGACACAGTCGGCCCCAGCACCGACCGCACCGACCACTTCTCCAACAACCCAGATCTCGAGGCCGCCCCTAGGGTTGTTCGAACCACCCATGATGAGGGACGAGATGATGGCCACGCTAGTGGTGAACTGGCAGCTTCCTTGCTATCAGAGGAGGCACATCGACAACTCCAGCCTCATCGACATGATCGACCAGCACGGGGCAGGTCTGGTTGAGCTCCTCGATTACGTGGAGTCTGCTCCTGTGCGGCTCCATGAGGAGTACTTGGAGTTCACCCCTGTCCGACCACGCCGGCATAATCACACTGACCAGCCACATCACGTAGATCCAAATCTGCCCATGGTCCGTGGGCTACCACCTGTCTACCAGGTCAACAATGCTCAGCACCAGCAAGGATTTACGAGCTGAGCTAGTGGCCCACGTCGACCAGATCCAAATCTGGCTCCAGACCGAGCACCACTCACGCAGCACAGAGGAGGACCATAGGCCACGCACTAGGACAGGCCCCCTACTCTGGAGCAGCACTGTCAATAGCAACCCGCACCTGACCAGGGGCACCACCAGCAACACCCTACGTGCAATCAGTCATGCCATTCGCACTGACCAGGTCCAAACTCTGGCCGTCGCTTGGGCTCCGCCTCCAGTTAGGCTGGATGAGTTCATTGATGTGCATCAACATCGGCAAGCACTTACCCATGCCACTCGACAGGCCTGAGCAGAGCGAAGGTAGCAGTGCCGGGCACAGCAGGCACAACTCGCCCCGTGGCAGACAGATCCCATCACCTCTACTAGAGTCACGAAGCCGTCTTCCCGCACGGGTTGAGCAACGCAGCTGTGCCCTGTGTGAGGAACCTATAGGATGCCCCCCGGCAACCTGACGATCACCTGCTAGACCTAGATCCCAATCTGGTTTTGGTCATGGAAGATCCGAGGCCCATGATCGGCATGGTGTCTCTATAGCAGAATACTTCCAAATCAGGCGCGACGGTCCCCGAAGACAACGCGATGTTCGACTCGCCCTCTGGGCTCAACAGGACGCCCTCTATTTCTTTCGATCTTACTGAGTACCTCCTCTTTGATGAAGAGGGTCTTGAGGTCTGGAGTCGAGAAGACATCAAGGAGAAGGATCCGATCACACTGGACGACCAACCCTTTTTCACCAACACGGTGCCGGGCACCCCGAGGACTACGCCTGGTATCAATGGAGCCATCTTTGCCGTCAGCATGGATGAGCCTCCTGTCCCAAATGAAGCAGACCAGGAGAGGCAAGCAAGAGAAGACCGCAACAATGATCGAGAGTATCGACGCCTCCAGGAGGCACAAGATGTGAACACCATTAACAACAGAGGCAACACAGGCCCTCTATCGCACCGTCTTCAACACAACCTCAATGGCGAGTTCAACATCATCGAGAACCTGATTGTCCATGAGACTCCCATGGCCAACATCGCTGTGGCTATGATCAGCTCAACAACCTTCCCCTAAACACACCCAGGGTAGAAGCAATCCAGGACTTTCTGATTGCTGCCGAAGCACAAGTGGTTCAACTCCGCTCCGTTGGGTCGCTGACCACATCACATCGGTCACGACGGTCCCGGTGCAGCAGTCGACACCAACCAACAGAAAATGGCACCGACAATGAGTCCAATCATGGAGGCCCACCACTTGAGTAGCCCGATGGGCCGACGCCGATGATGCTCCATGAGAGGTGCTGCGCAATGACGAGCACCAACACGGCAATTGCCAGCATAGGCAACAGGCCAACCGACATGTCAAGTGCAACCAGGAAGTTGAGCAGCCCCAAGATCGCGACCTCCGTGATCATCTTGAGGAACGGTACTGTGCTCAGTGGCACCTGAATGGACCATCCCCATTCTCGGAAGAACTCCTAGATCGGAGACATCAAGATGTATGATGGGCAAGATGATCCTGAGCACTGGATCATGCTATACGAAGTAGCGGTCCGAGTGGCAGGAGACGACCAATACATCTTGGAAAACTACCTCCCGGTTGTCCTGAGCAATGTCGCTACCTCCTGGCTACTCCATCAGCGCACCGACAGCATCCACAGCTGGCCCCAGCTCAGGTAGATGTTCATCGACAACTTCAAGCCCACCTGCATGCAGCCGAACACCAAGTATACCTTGGCACAAGTCTAGCATCATTCACGAGAATCGCTGTGACAGTACATCCGGCAGTTCTCCAATGCATGGAATCATGTGGTCGACGTTACCCCGACGAAAGGGAGCAACCTTTTCGTTGGAGGTCTAGTTCAACCATGTGGCCTGGACCTCAAGAAGGAGTTGCTCCTCGAGCGACTGAGAACCATGGAAGATCTCCTCTCCACTGCCCACAAGTTCACTCATCTCGATGATGGGCTAAACGAGGTGGACCCCATTCCCCCAAACCGCAACTACCACCACAACAACGACCATGGCCATGACAGCAGCTAGGATCGTCGGCCGGATCGGCAGAACGATCACCGCAACCGTCGAGACAACTGTGAGCCCGACCACCATGGTGATGATCGCCCGTTCCAGTGACATGGTTAGGACGGCTACAACGGTGGTCGGCGTAACTACAATGACACCTCTGTCAACGCGGTAAAGGGCCAGAAGAGGAGAAACAATGATGAACTTGACAAGGTCCTCTGTCAGGATTGTCCCTGTCATCCTGGCAAGGGCCACACGCTGGGCGAGTGCAGGGTCCTCAAGGAGGCGCTGGACAGGATGGCCAACCAAAAGCCACGTCCGGCCCCCAAAGCCAAGGGCAAATGTCCCACCCAGCAAGAAGATGCCGACAAAGAAGAAGCTCAAGACACCAACCCACGGCATGCCTATAGGGATCCCGTGAAGAACATCACTGCCGTCATCTTTGGTGGCAAGGTTGGGCTGGAGAACGCCCGCGAGAAGAAGCTGCTGACACGAGCTATCATGGCTATCCAGGAGGCTGACAGTTATGTTGCAGATGTGAAGGTGCCCGCCTGGTCCGAGCAGCCCATAACATTCAGTCACAACGATATGTGGGCTAAAATGCCCAATGCTGGTCGATTCCCACTGGTCCTTGACCCAGTGACAGACGGTGTCCGATTCGACAAAGTGCTCATCGACGGTGGCAGCTCCCTGGACATCCTATTCTTTCCAGCCTTCAAGGAGCTAGGGTTGGACTTCAAAGACCTCAAGCCATACAATTGCCTGTTTTAGGGCATCATGCCGGGGAAACCATCATACCCCCTTGGGCAAGTCACGCTGCCCGTCTAGTTTGGGACCAAGCAGCACATTCGCATCGACCACATTACCTTCATCGTGGCTGACTTCAAGGGCATATACCACACTATCCTTGGCTAGCCCAGAATGCCAAATTCATGGTGGTTCCTCACTACGAGTACCTCGTGCTGAAGATCCTGACTAAGTAGGGTGTCCTGTCCCTACGCGGCAACATCTTCACGGCATGTGCATGTGAGTCCGATGCCTATGTGGTCGCAGAAGTCGAAGAGTTGAAGCATGCCATGGAACACACCGACCTTGGCATCAAGGAGACGCCCCCTGCAGAGCTCAAGGTTTCAGTCGGATCTATGTGGCGGCCTTCCAACAAGGCCAAGCAGCACAAGATGATCCAGCTCGATCCAAATGATCCCTCAAAGACCACCAAGATTGGGGCTACCCTTTCCCCCAAATAGGAAGACGCACTCATCCAATTCCTTTGAGAGCACATCAGTGTGTTCGTGTGGAAACTTGCCGACATGCTGGGCATCCCGAGGGAAAAGGCCAAACACTACCTTGATGTCTCAAAGACTGCTAAACCAATCAAGCAGAAGATGCATCGGTTTGCTCGTGACCGCAAGGAAATCATTTGGGTAGAAGTGGCCAAGCTCCTAGCAGCTGGCTTCATCAAAGAAGTGTATCACCTGGAGTGGTTAGCCAACCCGGTTCTTGTACTCAAAAAGAATAAAGAATGGAGAATGTGGGTTGACTACACTGATCTGAACAAACACTGCCCTAAACAGGCTTTCAATCTCCCTCGAATCGATGAGGTCATAGATTCTACTGAAGGTTGCAAGCTGCTATCCTTCTTAGATTGCTATTTGGGCTACCATCAAATAGCCCTCATGTTGGAGGACCAGGAAAAGACTGCCTTTATCACCCCCTTCGGTGCTTTCTGCTACATGACCATGTTGTTTAGCCTCAAGAACAATGAAGCGACTTACCAATGGGCTATCTAAGCCTATCTTAAGCATGAAATCACTGCTGACCTTGTCGAGGTGTATGTTGATGATGTGGTGGTGAAGACTAGAGAATCCCATACATTGGTTGATAACCTCCAAAGGACTTTTTTGGCCCTCAACAATTTTTGGTGAAAGCTGAACCCCAACAAGTGCATCTTTGGCGTTCCTTCGGGGATCCTGCTCGGCAACGTCATCAGCCAGGATAGCATACGCCCAAATCCTGAGAAGGTTCAGATCATGCTGGACCTGCAACCACTACGACACGTCAAAGATATCTAGAAACTCACCGGATGCATGGCGGCCCTGAGCCGCTACATCTCCCGCATGGGCGAAAAAGGGCTCCCCTTCTTCAAGCTACTCAAAGCTAAGGAGAAATTCGAATGGATGGAGGAGGCGGGCAAGGCTTTCAGACAGCTCAAGGAGTACCTGGCAACTCCCCCCAGTACTCATGGTGCCACAAGAAGGCGAGGTACTTTTCCTCTACATTGCCGCCACAACCAACGGGGTCAGTACCATGATGGTGGTTGAGCGCCATGAACCCAGGCACGTCTACGGGGTGCAGTGCCCAGTATACTATGTCAATGAGGTTCTTAATGAGACCAAGCAGTGATACAACCATTTGTAGAAACTGCTATACGCACTCTTGATCACCAAATGGAAGCTCCTCCATTACTTCCAAGCCTACAAGATCATGGTGGTTATAGAAGCTGCACTCGATGATATACTCCTCAACAGAGATGCTAGTGGTCGTATTGTCAAATACACATTAGAGCTCTCTGTGTTCATGCTGAACTTCCATAGTTGTAATACTGTGAAGTCTCAGGCTCTAGTTGATTTCATTGTGGAGTGGTCAGACCTTAGCTTACCCCTAGCCGATACGTCTCCCGACCACTGGAAGATGTATTTTGATGGTTTCTTGAACATCGATGGTGCCGAGGCAGGAGTGTATTTTATCTCTCCATCCAAGGACACGCTCCACTACATCTTGTGCTTACATTTTAAGGCATCCAACAACGTGGCCGAGTATGAAGCTGCCCTACACAGCCTCCATATCACAGTCGAGCTAGGCATTAAACGGTTCCTAGTGACGAAGATTCTACTCTTGTCATCCGTTAGGTCAACAAAGACTGGGATGTGGTCAACGAAAAGATGGATGCTTATGTTGCCAAAATTCACAAGCTGGAGAACAAGTTCTATGGATTGGAATTCACGCATATCTAAACTCGAATCATCCCAAGCCAAGGTACCATCTGGTGTTTTTGTTCAAGACTTTCTTAAGCCTTCGATCTTCGATCAGGCTTACAAAGCACCCGCACCTAGCACAGCTACCGACCAGCTTGTAGCAATGCTCAGAGGGGAAGCAGCAGAGGTAGAAGACAGCTACCCCGGCCAGCAGGCATCTGATGATGGTAATGAGCAGTCGCCTGGTGATGAACCAATCGAGCAGGCAGCGCCTCCCTAGCCTAACTGGAGAGAGCCCTTTGTCAGATACTGAATGACCACCTTGTTTCAGAGGACAAGTTGAAGCCCAATAGCTTGTCCACAGAGCCCGTGCCTACCTCATGGTTAACGGCGAGCTGATGCGTGTCCATCGCTCATCCACAAGCTGGTATACCTAGATAGGTTGAACGAGCTAACGGTATGATTCTCGACGTGCTCTGCTAGCGGGTATACTGGGATGACAAAGATCTCAAACCTGGTTGGTGGCTCAAGGAATTACCTGCCGTGGTCTGGGGACTGTACCCAGCCTAGTCATAACACTAGAGTTTCTCTGTACTTCATGGTGTTTGGATCTGAAGCTGTCCTACCAGCTAAGGTCACACTCCTCTCACCGCATGTCCAGCTGTACAATGAAGAAGCCTCAGACGAAGCTAGGGAACTTGACATCATTGCCAAAGAAGAGATAGAGATCAAGTCCTGGGCTTGGACAGCTAAGTACCTAGCATCAATGCATCGTTACTATAACCGCAACATCAAAGGAAGGCTGTTCATGGTCAACGACATGGTGTTACGATGAATCCAGAAGACAGATGGTCTGCACAAGCTGTCATCAAGATGGGAAGGGCCATTTAGGATTAAGGCTGTCACACGCCCGATGTCCTATCGGTTGCAGACAATGGAGGGTGTCGACGAATCCAACTCCTGGCACATCGACCACCTCATACGCTTCTACCCACAGGAAAAAGATATGTAATCAGTTCTTTGATAATCTCAATTACCTAATAAAGATTTCCTTTGTTGTTCTCTTTTCCTATCTCGATTCTGTTTTTGTGCACATATCTGTTATACATGCGCCCTGCATAAGTCTCAGTTAAACTTTCTTCTCTGCCCGCTAAAAACGGCTTGACAAGGCACTGTCTCAAAGCCTCTTATGATGTGTTATAGCTCCGTGCTACATGGCACTAGGAGATTCAGCAGTGGCTCTCTAACGGTACTAGGTACCTAGCGAACCTAGTGGTCCTACGTGGTGCACTTGCGCATCCCTAGTCACCCGATAGAGTTAGCTTGCTTCGAGGGTGGGGGCAAAATTTAACTGGCGACATTTTTAGGAAAAAACAACACATGCATAAATTTCATCTAAGAAAATAAAAAATAGCAAAATGTTTATCATTCACTTAAACATGCCTATTTATTTGCGTTAATAGGCTTAAAAGTTAATGAACACCTAGTGTTCAACATAGCTTATATACAATGTTTTATATAAATACATTGGCAACGGCCTACTGACTACTACCACCATCTCCTGCAGGATCATAGATCAGCGTCATCTCTTCGATGATGGCAGCAGCGGTCGGGTCAGACGACGCCCGGAGCTCCTCGACTTATTCATCTGTGACTTCGGGAGGGACCCCATGCTCGATGGTCGCCAGATCCACGTTCCCATAATTGGCATGGACCATGGCGTTGGTGGTCCCCTTGCCTCCTCTCGGTGCCTGGCGGATGAAGCCGCTCCGGTCGATGATGCGGCCACCCTATGTGGTGCAGGCGGCGATGATGGTGGCGGTGGTGCTGCTGCCCCGACCTGCTCCTGGTCGAGTGGTTGTTGTAGCGGTCGTCCACTGAGGTGGAGGAGTCCGTATCGGGGTGGGCCCCCTGGGTGTTGTCACGGGTGTAGGCCTCGATTTCCTCCCCGTTAGAGGCGTCATGGCCTGACATTTCCTCTCATGCTTATTTAGCATCAAGAGGTCATTGTCAGACAACTCTGGGGTGGCCTGGGCACCCCTCTTCTTGCTTCCTCCTCCTTTGCCGTCTAGGTTCAGTTTACCCCTGGACAGCAGAGCAGAAGGTTTCTTCTTCTTGGCGGCCTCCACCATGGGCTGCTTGCCTGCTGCTCGGCTCCGTGTCTGAGCAGCAGGGAGCTCTTCATCTGAGCTGGAGACATTGGCTGTCCCCTGCTCAGCTTCGGTCTCATCCCAGAGCATCTTCTCTGCACTACGCCGGTAGGCCTGTGCCTCTGAGGCCACGACTCCACTAGCACAGTGGAAAAGAACACTTTCTAGTCCTTTCCAAGCAATGTCTGACAGTTAGACAATTCCAGTTATACAAATATCAATGCATACCAGTGCATTCAAATAAAACTTTAGAGCTGGTCGGCTTACCTCTGGTGGTGGTCGGTTGATGTCGTATGGCTGAGCATGCTGCTCCAGAAAGCTACTACTTGGGTCAAACCTCTCACGTCAGCTTCTCCTGGGTCTCCCAGGAGGGGTCGGTCCGTCTAGAATACTCGAACAAGTGGTTTACCCATTCCTTGCACGGCTGGACCCGGTGGACCATCCAAATCCTAGCAACAAGCACACCATTGACCGACTTGTTGTCGATCAACGATAGCAGCTCATTGACCTGGAACATTTCATCCGAGGAGGGTAGCTCTGACCACCTCGGGTTACATTCTGGCACCTGCTTGATGTCGTAGGGCACCTGTCTCCCCTCCACATTCTGGCTCATATAGAACTAGCGGGTGTTCCATCCCTTGGCGGCAGATTGGGGCTTCGATCCTAGACAGTGCACCCTTAGCCCATCCCTAAGCCGCACATAACATCCGCCCGCTACTTGGGACCCCCAGATTCGGCCCCTTTCTTCCTCAACAGCAAGAAATGGCGGAATAGATTGAAATGGGGGTCGATGCCCAGGTACATGTCACAAAAGGCAATAAAAATGGAAAGGGAGAGGATGGAATTGGGGTCGAGATTACAAATTGAAATCCCCCCATTCATGGGTGCTCTGAGCCCTCGAGGCACCATATCCTCAAAAACTATGAATTCCCCATCTTGGGGAGTAGGGATATCCTCACCTCGTGGCTCATGCCATGCCTCCATCTCGTACGGCAACAGCAATCCCTCGTCGGCCAGCGCCTACAGCGACTCCCAGGTGGTAGTCGATTGAAGCCATTGCGCCTCTGATGCCTCAGATCCAGTTGCTTTCCTCGCCTTCTTGCTTCCCTTCCTCACCATCTCCTCCAAGATTGGTGGGTTGAGTGGATGAGTAGAGGGTGGCGGAAGTGCTACCACGTGAGTTGGCTGGATTGTCTTGTGGTGGCGGTTGGATTCCCGACAGCGGATTTGGGAATGGCAGCGGTTGCTCGGGCAGACGATGGGCTCGAGAAGATGGAACGACTGGCAATAGATATGACTGTGGTGTGGAACCGGTTTCCCCGGCGGCGCCCAGTATTTATACAATTCATGTGTGCCCTTTTAACTTCTAGGGTTGGGCCCACTTCACTTATGTGGACTCAGCTTGGTGGGCCGTCCTGGTCCCCATTTCGTGAATGGGCTGGTATATTATTTTCCCCCATGTGTGCGATTGTGCGTCCAAATCCGGTCATTCAGCATATGCCTAGAAATCTTGGGATCTAATCCTAGATTTATTTTTAGTCAATTATTTTATTTCAAAATTGGTTCTAGATTTTTTCCTTAAAATCTGGGGACCAATTTTACGGATCAAATTTGTTACTTTCAACATTTGGGGACTGCGTGGCAGTTTTCCATCAGATGGTTCTTTCGGACTACACGTTCTCGGCATCATCGACCGCTACAATAACACGTCATAGCTTTGTATCTTTTTCACTACTCAACATATATGCGCCCTAAATAAATTCACAATTATACTTTGTTTCTTGCCCGCTGAGAACGGCTTGACAAGGCACTGCTTCGATCCTCTTATGATGTGTTACAGCTCCGCGCTACATGGCACTATGAGATTCAGCAGTCGCTCTCTAACGGTACTAGGTACCTAGTGTTCCTAGTGGTCCTACGCGATTACTAGCGCATCCCTAAGTCACCTGACAGAGTTAGCTTGCTTCGAGGGTGGGAGGCAAAACTTGGTTGTCGACATCACACATGTTTTCTACATATCCAACATCTAAAATGACATAAATGTTATCACCCAGATCATTTATTTGTACATCATGTACTACCGATTTCCATGTTTATTTTTTAGGACAAGGTCTGGTTGCCGAGTACATTTTGTAAGCTCAGGGACTGGATCAAGGATCATCATTCAGGTTTTTTCACACAACCTAACACAAGGACTTCACTGCTAACTAGTTGGGCTGCTTGGTGCTTACCGCCCAGTTGGTCTGGCTCGGTGTTATGCACCGCATACATGGTTCTTGACCACATGCTTCTCGGGGACTCGCTGTTATCGTTACACGACTCAGTGCTACGCACCGTACAGTCTCATCTCTGGCTACATGTTGCTCGGGTACTCGCCACAACTACTTGGCTAGGTGTTGCGCACTGTACAACCTCATTTTCTGTTTCATGCTCCTCGAGGACTCGTCATTGCCACCTAGAGGCATCTTTGGATCAGCGGTTCTTGGTGTCTTTTGACCTGATCGAGCCTGCTTTGTCCTGGATTTACCTGGGGACTGCGCTTTCGACTTGTCATTTAGCAGTGTTTATGGACCAGTGGTTCTCGGCGTTTTTTGACCCGGTTGAGTCTGATTTCTATTTCCTAAGTAGAAGGTCATAGGTTCATACCTGGGACTATGCATCAACTTGTTAATTGGCATTGACTGCAAACTAGTTAGTGCTAAGTTGAGTTTTTTCTTAAAAGCTCAATACAACATAACCTATCTTCTATCGAGCTTGGGGACTACATGGGCCCACGTCACCCCATGGTGACTTGGGCTTATTTTTTGTTTCCTGGTTTGGTACCCCTACCTCCGTGGATAGTCCATGTTAGCATCCCAGTGATACTTTGTGTCACGTGTTAACATGGGCCCACATCTTAGGGCGTCAAAATATTTTCTTTTTCTTGGAAAAACATGCATCTTTCAACAAGATCACCTTCCTTGATGGAAGCTATGGTCGGAAGCAGACTTACGAACTGCTCGGGAGAAGCCTGGACGGTGCCGAATGATCAGTGTTAGTACTGGTCGGTATCACGTGGTTGGCAACTTCACTGCTCAGTAGGTTGGCAACTTCATTGCTCGGCACTACATGGTCGGTGGCTTCGCTACTCAGGACTATGTGGTCAGCATCCTCACTACACAACACTATGTGGTCTGCATCTTCACTGCTCGGTACAGGTCAAGACGGCGACTCCTTCAAGATACATGGTGCTCGAGGACTAGCTGTGGGGGTATAGACCCCATATACCCTTATGGCTAGACTTTGGGCTACTCAGTACAAGACGTCCCAGACCAGAAGATGAAGGCTAGTCTATCATCATCCTGATCGATGGGCCAGATAGCAAGACGGAGCCCGTGGTTCGCTACCGACCGGGTCAGTGGGTCGCATGGGTGCTGGAGGCTACTTGGCATGCAAGGAGTCTTAGTCGGTTAGATCTAGTCGTGTACTCCAAGGATACGGCTCAATATAACCGACCACATCAGGAAATCCTAGATATGTAACCTTGCCCCCACACTATATAAGGCGAGCAAGGACCCCTAGAATGCATCTTGATCTAAACTCATCAATATAGCAACAGAGACGTAGGACGTAGGGTATTACAGCTCAGAGCGGCCTAAACCTAGATAAACCCCAGTGTTCGTCTTGTGTCTCACATCCGGATCATAGGTCTTACCGCGCTCTTCACTGCAATCTACTACTTTGGGGTATCCCATGGTAGACTACTGATGAGGTATCATCGACAAGCCCCCAAGCCTTTCTCGGGTTCTTTTAATATGAGAGAACTCAGGGAAGGGTTCTTGAGTTCCTCACTAATGTACCATTGGTTGTTGATTGTCTTTACTGCTTCTGTACCTTTATGGAATATGCCCTTGGATATGCTTCTTTGTCTTGTTGCACCTTTTATTGCTTTGCCTGTGACCTTGCAGGTGCTCTTGATGGCCCTTGTATGCATGCATGTCCTCTTGTCGGCATGTAGTGACTCCGCGTCCTTGTTTAGTCATTTTAGAGCTCTGTCCTTTTCTCATGGTTGTACTTGCTTTGGGGTATCTTTTCCTCTGTAGGCTCGATGTTCATGTACCATCTTGGCCTATAAATATAGTTTTCTTGTGCCCATTTCTTTTCATTCACTTGTAGCGGCCTTGAGTTCCTCCTTTCTTCTCCATAGCGTCTTTTATAATGATGGAATTGCTGGTGTGCGAGCTTGATGAGCCCCTGGGCTTGTTTTATAACATTATTTAGTGAATGTTGTAGGTCTTGTGATAGGGGTTAGTAGCTGGCTAACTCTAGGGTGGAATTGCCTTGCTAAAGGTGTTGAGGCGGATGGTGTAGGGCTTGTGATGTACTTGGCACTTTTGTAACACCGTGAATTTTTGACCCATTTTAAAAATCACTAAAAGTTTGAACCTTTTTAAAATTATATGTGTAGGTTTCTTTTGTGCTGTGAATAGATTTTATACAATAAAATAAACTTGCTTGAGTAAAGTTGTGTTGTTTGTTTCCCCTTTTGTTTATTGAACTTATGGTGGTACCATTCTTTGATATCCTTTCAAATTCCTTTTGAGTCACCACAAATGACTATTAAATAAATTCTAGGAAAAAGAAAGGAAATAGAAATGAGCATCACAGGTTCAAACCTCTCTCACTCTCTCATGTGGGCCAAAGCCATGTCTACAGCCCAAGCAAGGCATAGCAAAGCGGCAGCCATTCTCTTCTCTATTTCCACGGACGAGCAGCACACCTTCATCTCCTTCCCCGTGATTCTAGTGTCTGCTACACGACCATGTCGTTTGGCCTCAAGAACGCTGGAGCGACTTACCAACAGGCTAAGCCTGTCTTGAGCATGAAATCACTGTCGACCTCGTCGAGGCGTATGTCAATGATGTGGTCGCAATGGATCGAGTACAAAGCCATCAAGAAAGTCTCATCTGAGAAGGCGGTATAGTTTCTCGATGATGTTATCCAATGGTTTGGCATACTCAACACCGTCATTACCAATTTAGGCTCTCAGTTCACTAGCGATGAGTTCTTCAACTTCTGTGATGATAATGGCATCAAAGTCAAATACGTGTCCATCGCTCATCCTCGAGCAAATGGACAGGTTGAATGAGCTAACGGTATGATTCTTGATGCTCTCCGCAAGCGGGTATACCAGGACGACAAAGATCTCAAACTTGATCGGTGACTCAAGGAATTACCTGCCATGGTCTGGGGACTACGTACCCAGCCTAGTTGTAACACTGGAGTTTCTCCGTACTTCATGGTGTTTGGATCCAAAGCTGTCCTACAAACCGAGGTTGCACTCCTTTCACCGTGTGTCCAGTTGTACAATAAAGAAGCCTCAGACAAAGCTAGGGAAGTCGATATCATTGGCAAAGAAGAGATAGCGCTCGAGTCATGTGCTTAGATAGCTAAGTACCTAGCATCAATGCATCGTTACTATAACCACAACGTCAAAGGCAGGCTATTTGTGGTCAGCGACAAGGTGTTGCGATGAATCTAGAAGACAGATGGTCTGCACAAGCTATCATCAAGATGGGAAGGGCCGTTTAGGATGAAGGCTATCACACGCCCGACATCCTATCGGTTGGAGACAATGGAGGGTGTTGAGGAGTCCAACTCCTAGCACATCGAGCACCTCATACACTTCTATCCATAGAATAAAGATATGTATATGAGTCTTTATTATTTAGATATTTAATAAAGTTTCCTTTGTTGTTCTTTTTTCCTATCTTGATTCTGTATTTTGTGCACACATCTTCTATACATGCGCCCTGCATAAGTCTTAGTTAAACTTTGTTTTCTGCCTACTGAGAACGGCTTGACAAGGCACTGTCTCGAAGCCTCTTACGATGTGTTACAGCTCCATGCTACATGGCACTAGGAGATTCAGCAGTCGCTCTCTAATGGTACTAGGTACCTGGTGAACCCAGCGGTCCTACACGGTTCACTAGTGCATCCCTAGTCACCCGACAGAGTTAGCTCACTTCGAGGGTGGTGGCAAAACTTAAGTGGCAATATTTTTCGAAAAAAAGAACCCATGCATAAATTGCATCTAAGAAAATAAAAAATAGCACAATGTTTATCATCCGCTTAAACATGCCTACTTGTCTGCATCAATAGGCTTAACAGTTTGTGAGCACCTAGTGCTAAGCACAACTTATATACAATGTTTTACACAAATAGATTATCAACGGCCTACTGGCTACTACCACCATCTCCTGCAGGATCATAGATCAGCGTCATCTCTTTGACAATGGCAGCAGCGGTAGGGTAAGACGATGCTCGAAGCTCCTCAACTTCTTCATCTGTGACTTCGGGAGGGACCCCGTGCTCGATGGTCGGCAGATCCACATTCTGATAATTGGCATGAACCACGGAGAGCATGGTGGAGGCCACATAACGCCCAGTTCTCGCGATGAACTCCTGCAGCGCCGGCCATAGCCTCTAGCACTGGTCGGCGACAACACTCTCCTCGCCTACAGGGTCAGCAGGGTGCTCCTCTTCCAGAAAGGTGGCCCTTAATACGTGCTTGATGTGGTCGATAATGGCCCGTATCTTTCCTCAGAGGCCTGCGTTGGCATCCTCGAGCACCCAGAACTGGGCTAGGTGGCGTTCCCTCAGGTCTGCAACAACGAAGTCATGGTGGTTAGCATACCTTGGTCTGTCTAGTATGCTGTAGACTTCACACAATAATTCTACAATGATTGACTTACCAGTCAGCACAGCGATCTATGTCTGGTCTGCTTTGGTCTGCTCCTCAGCAGCTTCCTTCTGGCTTAGCAGATCAGCCAGCTCCTATGCCATGGCCTCATTCTGGCCGACCAGTCCTACAAGAAGCATTCATAAATGTGAAGAAAGGTCAACATGGAAAGGGCAAGAGGGGTTTACTCACTATTATTGGCCTGCACCAGGGTCTCCACCTTGTGGCACAGAGTCTCTTCCTCTTGTTTGGCCTACTCCAAGATCTCCACCTTGCGACATAGAGCCTCTTCCTCCTGCCTGGCCTGCTCTAGCACCTCCACCTTGCGGTGCAGGGTGGCAACCTTAGACTCCAACTCGGCCTCCATCTCACGCTCGTGGTAGGCCTAGGCCTGCGCCTCCAACTCGGCCTTGGCTACATGGAGAGTCTTGCATTCCTCCCAAGTTGCCATGAACTAGCTGATGGTCCTACCTCACTGCATGTTGGTTTGCTGCAGTGACTGCATACACCATGGATTGATTAACAAGTTTGTGGTCAAACACTGAATTCAAAATAGACAAGCTGATCTTGGTCTGATCTTACCTTGACCCTATCAAAAAGCACCTCCATGGCATCTTGGATGCTCACCTTTAGGTCGTCGTCTTATTTCCTCATGCGACACGACCTTCCCATCCCCCAGCTTGCGTGATATAAAGACACGCTATGTGGGCAGGTCGGTGCATGGCATTCTCGGCACCTGCAGCACCTCCACAACCTCCTCAGGTGGCACCGATGTGCTCGGCCCCGCCTGGGCTGGCGTGCGCCTCGGCGGACAACCTGTGGTGGCGGTGACCAGCTGGAATGGCGTCACCCACCTATCTGGCTGAGGAGTCAGTGTCGGGGTCAGCTGAGCAGTCACTGCAGCACTGCTTATTGCCTCCCCCTGCTCTGCAGGTTGTGCTGCGCTGCTACTCGGCGCCAGCTCAGTTTACGGCGCTGAGGTCTGGCTGGGCGGAGGAGTTGGCATTGCTGATGGTGGTACTCAGCTGTAACTCACATTTTGGCCACAACAAGCAAAGAATCAGAATCAAGAATAGGCGAGATAAGCGAGCTCATTGACACTCACCTGGTTGACCACCGGATTCCTCCTCTAAACCGTGGCGCTGCTCCCTGCTTGGAGCACCTGGGGTCCCACCTGTTGCCCTGCTGCCGTGCCCGAGGACTCGGTCTAATGTCCCACCCGACCGGCTCGTTCTAGTAGGGTGCACCAGAGAGGTAGGGCCCCTTGCCTCCCTTCGGTGCCCAGCGAACGAAGCCACTCTGGTCAGTGACACGGCCACCCTGTGCAATCCAGGCGGTGGCGATGGTGGTGGAGGTGTTGCTGCCCTGGCCTGTTTTGGCCGAGTGGTTGTTGCAGTGGTCACCCGCTGAGGTGGAGGAGTCGGTGTCGGGGTGGCTTGCACGGCCCCCTGGGTGTTGTTGCGGGTGCAGGCCTCGGGTTCCTCCCCGTTGGAGGCGTCATGGGTTGACCTTTCCTCTGGCGCTGATTTAGCGTCAAGAGGTCATCGTCAGACGACTTCGGGGTGGCTGGGGCACCCCTCTTCTTGCTTCCCCCTACTCTGCCATCCAGGTTTAGCTTACCCCCGGACAGCAGAGAAGAAGGCTTCTTCTCGGCGGCCTCCACCATTGGCCATTTGCCCGCTGCTCGGCTCTGTGCTCGAACAGGAGGGAGGTCATCATCTGAGCTAGAGACGTCTGCTGTCCCCTGTTCATCTTCGGCCTCATCTTGGAGCATCTCCTCTGCACTGTGCCAGTAGGCCTGTGCCTCACCCTGAGGCCATGGCTCCACTGGCACAGTGGAAAAGAACACTTTTCTAGTCCTGTCCAAGCAATGTCTGACAATCAAACAATTCAAGTTATAGAAATATCATTGCATACCAGTGCATTCAAATAAAACTTCAGAGCTGGTCGGCTTACCGCTGGTGGTCATCGTTTGATGTCGTATGGCCGACCATGCTGCTCCAGAAAGCTGCTGCTCGGGTCAAACCTCTTGAAAAGAGAAGCCATCCGCTGGTTTGACACCTCTCATGTTAGCTTCTCCTGGGTCTCCTGAGAGGGTTCGGTCTGTCCAGAATACTCGAACAGGCGGTTCACTAGTTCCTTGCATGGCTGGACCCAGCGGACCCACCAGATCCCGAGCAACAAGCATGCCATTGACTGACTTATTGTTAATCAATGATAGTAGCTCATTCACCTAGAACATTTCCTCTGGGGCTGGCAGCTTTGACCACTTTGAGTTACACTTCGGCACCTACGTGATGTCGCAGGGAACCTGTATCCCCTCCATGTTCTGGCTCATGTAGAACTAGCAGGTGTTCCACCCCTTCGCGGATGATTGGGGCTTGGATCCTAGCCAGTGCATCCTTAACCCATCCCTAAGTCTAACATAGTAGCCGCCTGCTACCTGGGACCCCCCGACTCGGCCCCTTTCTTCCTCAACAGGAAGAAATGGTGGAAGAGATTGTAATGGGGGCGATGCCTAGAAAAAGCTCTCAAAAGGCGATAAAGATGGAGAGGGCAAGGATGGAGTTGGGGTTGAGATTGCAAATCGAAATCCCCCAATAAATACAGAGGTCCCAGACAAATCCATTCACGGGCGCTCCGAGACCCCGAGGAACCATGTCCTCGAAAACAACAATTTCTCCTTCTCAGGGAGAAGGGATGTCCTCACCTCGCGGCTCGGGCCATGCCTCCATCTCGTATGGTGGCAGGAGTCCCTCATCGGTGAGCGCTTGTATCGAATCCTGGGTGGACGTAAATTGCTGCCATTGTGGAACCCATGCGCCAGATCCAGTCACCTTCCCTGCCTTCTTGGCTCCCTTCTTCACCATTTCCTTCGGAGGTGGTGGGTCGAGTGGGTGAGCAGAGGCCGGTGGTGGTGCGAATGCATGAATTTGTGTGGCTTGCCTTGTGGCAGCCGATGGATTTGGTGCGACGCAGTGGGGAATGGCAGTGGTTGTTTGGGCATAGGAAGACGAATCACAAGAGAAGATGGAGAGACTGGTAGCGGCAGTAAATGAGGGTGCGGAACCATTTTCCCCGGTGGCGCCCACTATTTATACTATTTAGGTGTGCCATTTTGTCTTCTAGGGTTGTGCCCGTCTGACTCGTGTGGACACGGTCTGTGGGCCATTTGACCGTGGCTTGGTTGGCTGTTGTGGTCCCGAGTCCGTACGCAGGCCGAGATATTATATTCACCTTGTGTGCGTGTTTGTGTGCCCCATCAAGATTATTTCGTACGCACCCGCAAGTCTCAGGATCTAATCCCAGATTTCTTTTCAATCATGTATTTTTGTTCAAATTGGTTCCATATTTTTTCCTTAAAATCTAGGGACTAATTTGCTGGGATAAATATTTTACTTCCCACATCTAGGGACTACGTGGCAGTTTACTATCAATTGGTGCTTACGGATTACAAGTTCTCGGCATCATCGAGCGCTACAACAACACGTCTTCAAAAACAAGCTATGTATTTGTTTCAGTTTTTTCATTATCGTCCTTATTTCTACATAGTTTTGTATCTTTTTCACTAACTCATCATACATGCGCCCTGCATAAGTCACAATTACACTTTGTTTTCTGCCTGCCGAGAATGGCTCAACAAGGCACTGCTTCAATTCTCTTACGATGTGTTACAGCTCCGCGCTACATGGCACTAGGAGATTCAACAGTCGCTCTCTAAAGTGTACTAGGTACCTAGTGTTCCCAGCTGTCCTACGCGGTTCACTAGTGCATCCCTAGTCACCCGACAGAGTAAGCTTGCTTCGAGGGTGGGAGAAAAAACTTGATTGTCAATGTCATTCATGTTTTCTACATATTAAACATCTAAAATGACATAAATGTTATCATCCAGATCAATTATTTGTACACCATGTACTGCTGATTTCCTTGTTTATTTTTCTGGACAAGGCTTGGTTGCCAAGTACACTTTGTACGCTCAGGGACTGGATCAAGGATCGTCATTCAGGTTTTTTCACACAACCTGACGCAAGGACATCACCACTGACTAGTTGGCCTGCTCGGCTTACCACCCAGCTGGTTTGACTCGGTGTTATGCGCCGGATGCCTTGTTCCCAACCACCTGCTGCTCGGGAACCTGCCACTATCGATACATGGCTTGGTATCATGCGCTACACAGCTTCATCTCCGGCTTTATACTGCTCGAGGACTCACCACCACTACTTGGCTAAGTGTCACGCACCATGCAGCCTCATTTTTCTGCTTCATGCTGTTCGGGAGCTCATCTTTGCCACGCAGAGGCATCTTTGGATCAGCGATTCTCGTTGTCTCTTAACCTGATCGAGCCTGCTTTGTCTAGGATTTACCTGGGGATTGTGTATTCGACTTGTCACTCAGCAGTGTCTATGGACCAGTGGTTCACGGTGTCCCTCGACCTGATCGAACTTGATTTCTATTTCCTAAGTAGAAGGTCATAGGTTCATACCTGGGACATTGCATCAGTTCGTTAATTGGCATTGACTGTGAACCAGTTAGTGTTATGTTGAGTTTTTTCTTAAAACCTCAATACAACATATCCTATCTTCTATCGAGCTTGGGGACTACGTGGGCCCACGTCACCTCATGGTGACTTGGGCTTATTTTCTGTTTCTTGGTTTGGTACCTCTACTTCCATGGGAAGTTCATGTTAGCATACCAGTGATACTTCGTGTCACGTGTTAACATGGGCCCATGTCTCAGGACGTGGAAATATTTTTCTTTTTCTTGTAACACCATGCATTTGTTGACAGATCGCCTTCCTTGACTGGAGTCGTGGTCGGGAGCTGACTTATGAACTACTCGGGAGGAGCCCAGACGGTGTTGACTGGTCAGTGTCAGTGCTAGTCAGTGTCACGTGGTCGGCATCTTCATTGCTCGGCACTACATGGTCAGCATTTTCACTGCTCAGCACTACGTGGTTGGCATCTTCACTGCTCGGACTACATGGTCGGCATCTTCATTGCTCAGCTCTACATGGTCTACATCTTCACTGCTCAGTATAGGTCAAGACAGCGACTTCCTCAAGATACATGGTGCTCGGGGACTAGCTGTGGGGGTATAGACCCCATATACCCTTACAGCTAGACATTGGGCTACTCGATACAAGATGACCCGACCATCATCATCTTGATCGGTGGGCCGGACGATAAGACGAAGCTCATGGTCCGCTACCAACCAGGTCAGTGGGCTACACGGGTGCTGAAGGCTACTTGGCATGGAAGGAGTCTTGGTCGGTTAGATCTAGTCGTGTACTCCAAGGATATGGCTCAATGTAACTGACCGAATTGGGAAATCCTAGATATGTAACCTTGCCCACCCACTATATAAGGTGGGAAAGGACCCTCCTAGAACACATGACTTTTGATATCTCATCAATACAGCAACAGAGACGTAGGACATAGGGTATTATGTCTCCGAGCGGCCTGAACCTGTATAAAGCATGGTGTTCATCTTGTGTCTCACATCTGGATCGTAGGTCTTAGCGCACTCTTCACCGCAATCTACTACTTTGGGTATCTCGTGGTAGACTGCCGATGAGGTATCATCGACAACAACAGCTAGCATAATTAGCATCGAAACAACAGCCAGCATAATCAGCATTAGAATAACCAAAGACCGAACTCAGGAGTAAAACAAAGGTACCTCATGACAGTTTGATGGCTTGATGATGAGACGTGCGCGGTGAAGACTGAAAGCACGCACAAAGACAGACCACGAACTGAATGTCTAGTCTCATCACCGTCAGGTACAGCAGCGACCTGATCATGCTGTGATACTCCTTCTGATTCATAGCTTCTCCCTCGAGGTCTTCATCCAAGGCAATGGTAGTCACCATGGGCTTCAAAAGAGGCTTGGCCTCGCTCATGTCAAACTTCTTTAGCAGATCCTTGGTGTACTTGCCTTGGTGCACAAACATCCCTTCCCAAGTTTGCTTGATTTACAACCCAAGAAAGAAAGTCAACTCACCCATCATGCTCATCTTGAACTCCCTGCTCATCAAATCAGAAAACCTTGCCACAAGGGCATGTGAAGAGCCACCAATGATTATACCATCCACGTATATCTGCACAATGAGAATGTCTTTGCCTTGCTTGAGGAGAAACAAAGTTTTATCAATAGAGCCCATGGTAAAACCCTTCCCAAGCAAAAAGGACTTCAATCTAGCATACCACACTCTAGGGCCTTGTTTGAGACCATACAAAGCCTTGTGGATTTTATAAACATGGTCTGGGTGCTTAGGATTATCAAAACCAGGGGGTTGCCTCACATACACTTCCTCCTTTATGTACCCATTGAGAAAAGCACTCTTGACATCCATCTAAAATAGCTTGAACCATTTTGAAGCTGCAAAGGCTAAATGAATCCTAATGGCTTCTAAATGGGCAACAGGAGCAAAGGTTTCCTCAAAGTCTATCCCCTCTTTCTGGAAAAACCCCTGAGCAACCAACCTAGCCTTGTTCCTAACTATCAGCCCATCCTCACTCTGCTTGTTGTTAAATACCCACTTGGTACCTATGGGATGACACTGTGGAGGTGGAGGAACTAGGACCCAAACTTGGTTTCTTTCAAAGTTCTCAAGCTCCTCATGCATGGCATTAACCCAATCAGCATTATATAAAGCGTGTCCAATATCTTGGGGCTCAAAATTGGCAACAAAAGTAGAGTGTGCAAAATGAGAGATTTCATATGACCCATTGCGAGTGACACGCTGTTTGAGGTTACTGATCATGGTCTTGGGAGGATGATAATGCTGAATGTGTATTGGCGCCTTTCTTGATGAAGTAGCCTCCCCCTGAACCATAGCTGGAGCTCCCTTAGGTGCAAGAAAGAGAAACTAGTCGTTCGGACCCCATGAGGTTGTTGAAGAAGGATCGGGGCCTTGAACTGATGTAGTCATCGCAGGGTCGACTGGGGCAGCTGGTGGAGTCGGCTTGGAAGCACCCCAATCGGCATTGTCCTGCTCCTCCTCCACAAAGATGCTTTCACCCATCTCTTGATGACCTGCATACTCAAAAATAGGAAAAGAACAAGGTGTGGTTTCGTCGAAGGTGACTTCATAAGTCTCCATGACATGATTAGTTTCAAGATTAAGTACTCTATATGCATGTGAGTGAGTAGCATAACCAAGAAAAATGCCATCAGAAGAGCAAGACTTGAACTTGTCTAAGTTACCTTGCTTAAGAATGAAGCACCTACACCTGAAAACTCTAAAGTAGCTCACCTTGGGAGGATGCCCAAACCGCAGCTCATAAGAAGTTTTCTTTGTAAAAGCTCGAAGGAAAATGAGGTTTGAAATGTGACAAGTTGTGTTGATCGCTTCGGCCCAGTACCGCCTAGGAGTCTTATGCTTATCGAGCATCACCCTGGCCATCTCAATAAGGGTCTAATTCTTGCGTTCAACATCCCCATTTTGCTGAGGCACATAAGTTGAAGAAAACTAATGATCAAGACCCAAAGATTTGCAAAAAGCTTCAAAATGATAGTTCTTGAATTCGGTGCCATTGTCACTATGTATAGCTCTCATGGCATTCTTGGGAAGCTCATTTTGTAGCCTAAGAACCAATCCTCGCACATGGGAAAATGCTTCATCCTTGGACTCCATGAAAAAGACCCAAGAATAGCGAGAAAAATTGTCCACGATCACAAGAAACCAACATCTGACCGAACCCGAGCTGGACATACAGTGTCCATGTGAAGAAGCTCGCTGGGTTGTTTGGTCATCACTTGGTTTATAGAGGAATGAGAAGTGGCAACCATCTTCCTATGACAACACATGTGACAAACCAAATCTTTCTCAAACTTTAGCTTAGGCTATCCTCAGATAGATCAAGAGAGCTCAACCTTGCAAGTAAGTCAAAGCTCAAATGACCAAGTCTCCTATGCCACATAAAAAGCTCAGAAGAACTACCTGCCACCAAACACCGAGAGTGCCAAAAGAACAAGAAAAATTTGCATGAAAGACACAGCCAAAAGGCACAGTCGAGCAAACAAGATCACCATGAGAATCCAAAATGCGAGAAAGGCCTGGCTTAAAGCGCACTTCAAAACCATCTCTATGGAGTTGTGAGACCGAAAGAAGATTGAAATGCAAGCTCAAAACCAAAGCAATATCCTTGAGCACAAAGTTATCATTGAGTCTTACCGACCCATGAGAAAGAACCTTACCCTTACCATTGTCCCCAAAAGTGATGTACTCCTTGGAGGTCATGGGGTTGAGGCTGGAGAACCAATTTGAATTATAAGTCATGTGGCACGAACACCCAGAATTAACAAGCCACATGTTCTCCAAGCCTCCATGTTGCATCAATAGAAAGACATGGGATGAGCAAATGATCCAACACTGGGGTTAGTAAACTAAGGAGAATACCAGTGCTGGGTCATTTGTCCTAGAAAAGTGTTAGGAAAAACACCACACATCCCATGTCCCATGGGAGAGAAGTGATCACCACGAGAGAGAAAACATGGTCCACTAGAAGTGTAGGACTAAGAGCCACTACCATGGGACCTGGAGT
This sequence comes from Bothriochloa decipiens, assembly GCA_023333625.1. Classification (NCBI taxonomy): domain Eukaryota; kingdom Viridiplantae; phylum Streptophyta; class Magnoliopsida; order Poales; family Poaceae; genus Bothriochloa; species Bothriochloa decipiens. The sequence continues at coordinate 51,364,612 of CM041628.1, forward strand.
CATATTGAGAATGACTTGGTCCATGCCAGGCATGACCATCACGTTGTCTCACAAACTGAGGCCTAGCACCTTGAGATCTTGCACCTTGAGGTATAGTGTTACACTTCTGAGCGGGTGAACCGTGCATCCCATGAGAAGGGCGATGCACATTCTGTTGTTAAAGCTCAAACTCACGCCTCTCATCTCTCTTCCTCCTAAAGCAGAACTCAAACAAGTGACCATCTCTCTCGCAATAGTCACAGTGGGACACCTCTCTCTTGGATGGTGGATGGCTGACTCTATTGTGGGCATGGTTCACTCTTGGAGGTGGTTTGGCTTTAGGAAGGGGCTTATCAGAGATGTTTGGTAGAGTGTTAAGTGGGTTCCTGAGGTGGTTAGGTTTTGGAATCCACACTTGTTTCTGAGATTCTTCAAGCACTCCATCCTTCACAATGGATGTGGTCAATTCAGAGGGCTTTGGTGGGTTAATCTTTGTGAGCTTGGGAGGATTGGTGGGTTTCTCACTCGTGCTCAACCCACTATGTTCTCAACCTTACCAAAGACATTGTTACCCTTCCCATCTAAAGGAAAGCCTAAACCCATTGTGTTAGTACCCCTCTTGTACTGACTCATCATCATGCCCAACTGTGGCTCACTGTAAGAAAGCCAACTCAACATGTGCCGAAGGAATGTGTTTTCCTCTTCGGTCTTTCTCTTGTCTTGCCTATAGTTAGCAAGCTTGAGCTCCAAAGCCTCATAGCAAAGACACTGAGTACTAGTACCATCCATACTACACTTCTCAAGAAAAGCAATCCTAGCAGTCTTCTCAGAAAGCTCAGAGCACAACTCAACACAGGAATTGCAAGGACCTGACAAAACAGACTCAGCTCTAGCCCTATCCAACTTCTCAACCAAAGTAGAATACTTAGACTGCAAAGAAATAAGACTAGACATGTGAACAGTGCATTCATCACACTCAGTCTTGTTTGGCAAAGCAGCTCTCTCCTTCTTGACACACTCAAGTTCATCTAAAACCTTGAGATACTTAGCCTTGAAGCTATTGCACTCTTTAGTAGCACGAATGAGCATAGCATCTTGCTTAAGCATGGTGTCAATCATAGATTCAAATTCAATGAGGAGAGATTCGATTGTGTATTCTACCTTAGGCTCAGAGTTGGTCTCATCATTGTGGTCGGTGGAGCTATCATCAGCCGCCGTGGTGCAGTGACCTCCTCGGCGCTTGTCGGTGTAGAAGCTCAAGCCGTTGAACTTGTTCTTGGTCTTTTTCTTAGACTCATCATCACTCGAATGAGAGTCACCCTCAGAGTCAACATTGCTGAAAGGCACAACGAGGGCCCGCTGATTTGCTTCCAGCTGCTCAAAGTACTTCTTCTTCATGCGCTCCGGGTTGAAGCCTTTCTTGGACTTGTACTTGTCCTTGTGCTTGGACTGGTTGGGCTTGTCAGAGTATCCTTGTGCTTGTTGGGGTAGCTGGCGATGTAGTGGTTAGGCTCTCCACATCCAAAGCAGCCTTGCTTGTTGCCACCACTTCGTTGGTTCAAGCAGTTGTTGTGAAACCACGAGAACTTGTTGATGACCAGCACCAGCTCATCATCCCCAAAGGCCTCCATCTGCTCCTCTGTTGCAGACACAAGAGAAGACAAAGCAAGAGATAGCTATGATGGGTTAGCCGAAGAAGAACTTGAACTTGAGATACCTAACACCAAAGCCATGGTCGGGGCAGATGGTTTCTTTATCCTCGCCTGCATCTTGAGATCGATCTCGGTGGACTTGAGTTTGCTGAATAGCTCATCTATGGTGAGAGTCTCATAGTTGGCTGATTCGATGATCGCCTGCACCTTGACCTCCCAGACCCTCCAATCTAGAGCATATAGAAGCTTGAGTGCTCTCTGATGATCGTCATATGGCATTAATGCATTATTAGCTCGCATGTTGTTCACAATGGTGGTAAAGCGAGAAAACATCGAGTCAACAGTCTCTCATCAGCTTGAGTGAAATTCTCGTATTCCCTCTTGTATGTCTCATAGAGTTTGGTTTTGACATGGACTGTACCCTCATGGAAGCTTTGAAGCCTCCTCCAAATCTCCCGAGCAGTCACACAATCAGAAACACGATCAAACATAGAAATCGACAAAGCATCATAAAGCTCAGCACGAGCAATATTGTTGGCATTGTGTTGGTCGATCTGCTCTTGATTGACCCATGCACCAAGCACCTGGTAATTAGCATTCTCAATGATCTCCCAAACATGCCAATCGATCCCTTGTAGATGCGCTTGCATCCAGATCTTCTAGTACAAGTAGTTCTCCCTATTAAATTGGGGCAGCTTACCCGACCGGTGTTGCAAAGCCATGTCGCCTTCTGTGGATCATGGACTGATTAAGGTGGAAGTGATCCTTAATTGGCTCCATTACCAATTGAAGGACCAAAAAGGTGACTAGAGGGGGGTGAATGGAGCCTAAAACTTTTTTCAATAACTTCGACCAGGTAGAAACACTGCTGAGCACCACCAAACCAAGTGTCACACCCTGGTTTTCAAACTAGACCAGAGGTCATCATATGTGTACCCAGGAAGTCCACACATACAACAGAAAATAGATAAATATCAGAAACAATGTATATTATAGCAAAAACATATATATTTAACACTTACACTTATCAGAGTAAAGCTGAACGTTGACTAAGACTTCTCTTCAGTCTTCATTCTCCTTAGGGACTATTGACTGGGGGCTCCATATGCCAAACACTTCTAATACCCAACTTCTTTATCCTTCCTTTGAGAAACACTTTACTACAAACTATAGCAAGGGTGAGTTCCATGTCAAAACTCAGCAAGTACAGGTGGAAAGCAATGACATGCATGGCTTATACAAAGGTACGGCTAAAAGGTAAACTGTGGTAGCATTTTAAATGTAGAAATTAAGACTTAACTTTGCAACCTATCCTCTAATCAACTTGGTTCAAACACCTAACCCTTTATTAAGGTTCAAGTAGTATTCAATGAATCATTTATCATCACAGATATAAGCATATATCTTTAATACCATTAACCTTGAGATTGCCATCTCAAGCAACACAGGATTGTCATCCCCTTCAGATACAGAGGTAGCCACCTCCTCAAACAACATCACTATGATTTAACAATTTATTCCATTGGGCTAAGTCATGTGAGGATCTGGGCCGCTCGTGACCGTGAGCATGGATGATATATTGATTTTAACTCTACGCAGAGGTGTACACTTTCACTCCAGATTGTGATTACTCTTTCTGCCCGAGGTTGCAAATCTCTTAGCCCATTTCCAAGATAGGATGGCAGAGGTCACAACGAGGTCCTTCACAGGGTCATAGGCAGTGGTAACCTGATCCGTGATGTCCCAAGCACATGAGAGACGTACTCATAGCTGTCGCCCCGGTCTATGGATCAATCAGAACTCCCAGGCTAGAACTTGTAACACCCTTCACGCCATTGCTATGCTACCCGTCGATAAGCCACCCTCCTGCCTATGATGATCCTGCTAATAGACCAAACTAGAGCGCATTAGCCTGGAGATATACGGAAGTCCTAGGTTGCCGCTCCACGAACAGGACCTTAAGGGGGAGGAGATACGGATACCCTCGTCAACACGAGTCCCACTAGCATCCGTTTCCCCCATCTTTCACCGCCAACCAATGACGTGGACATGCATCAACTTCTCCAATGACCGAAGCTAAGAGCCCAAGGCTCAACAAGTTAAGAAGCAAGTTTTACCTTCATTAAATAGGTAAAAGGTGAGGTAGAGCACTAGCAACCAAATGACCTATCAATTAAAAACCCCCATAGGTGATATATGGATAGATTGGCTAGTCATCCCTATGGTTTGCTAATTTAAGACACAAGCAATGTATTAAGTAAAAGTGAATAGGCGCAATATGATCAAAGGTGCCTGCACTTGCCTTAAATCCAAAGTTTAGCTGCTCGTTTGGCCTCCAGCTTCAGCTGCACTTGTCGGTCCTCAGCTTAGTCTTTAGTATTAACAAACCGCTCTTCGTCTAGTCGTAGCAACCAACAACACAAACAAACACACAAAAAGGACAAGACTAAGAACAATACAGCAATCAAAAGGGAAACTAAAAATAGAACAACCTAATGGCCAAACTTGGTGCTACGGTCGCAAGAGCGCAAGAACGACGAACAACGGATCTATCATTAAAGAAAACATGGCTATCGAGGTACTTGCAACAAGCACAAAGACAAACTTTAAGATTGATACATTTACTAAAGCAAGATGTGGAACTTATAAGAAAGACATAAAGTCAAATCAGTTAGATGATGTTAAAATGTAAAGCAGGGTTAAACCTTAGTTATACTCTATTTATAAGCAATTATATTATGTAAGCCAATTAAACATTCATAATTTACAAAGCTTAGAACATGCGAGTGCATTAAAGAAAACATCATATGCTTAAAGATTAATTTAAGCAGGACATAAAGGACAAGACATGTTGATATTAAACATAGAGCATTTATGATTCAAGGTTGAACTAAGCATGCCATTAACGAAAAGGCATAAATGCTGAAATTAATCACATTAGCATAAAAGGACAATGTGAATATAAACTAAGTTACTTTTATAAATTATAAAGGATATTGAGTCATTATTAACTAGGTTAATATGATATAACATGTGAGAACACTTAACGAAGCATGACATGTTCCCAAGGTAACACTAAACATGTCATAATTAATAAAGAAGCATTTAAGTTGGTACTAGTCATATTGATAGGCATGTATGAGAACTTAAGGTACAAACCTAAATTACTTTTATACAAGAGAGCACACATTAATTAATAAACAAGATTACTTACATAACACATGATGTGACAAATATTATTGATAAGAAGCAACATACGTTGACATGATCGCAACATAAGGACAACGAAAGCATAGCCCTAGGTTGCTTTTATTTAGTTGAGCATCAACTAATTATTACACAAGTGAACAAGATTAAATGCACAGACATATGACATCATGAAGATCATTGCTAAAACAAAGCTTAAGGTCGACACGGTCATAACACAACGAGATCAAAAATATAAAACCCTAGATTACTTTTAGTTAGAAAACTATTAAATAAATATTAATCAAATTGCATTTAACCAAATAAATTCATAAATTAGTGACATGATAAACTTTACTACTCCTGCATAGACCACAACGACACAAAACTAACTCAACTAGAATCGCTCGAATCGGAGTTAAAATGGTGAAACGGCGGAGATTATACGATCGGTGGCAAAACTGTAAATAAATCGCTTGGTGGCAAAGTCGTACATACCTCGTCTTCTACCTCTGTCCATCTTCCTCTCCAGGCCATGGCCATGGCAGCCATGTTGCTGCTTGCGCCCGGGGAAGAGGCCTCGGCCCTGGCCTGCTGGACGGTCGGCGGCGGCCGGCTGCGGCCTGCTACGGCCGGCGCCGGCCGCTAGCTGTGGCCTCTGCTACGGCCGGCGGTGGCGGCCAGCTGCGACGTCCTAGGGCCAGCGGCGGCCAGCTACGGCCAGCGCGGCGGCTAGCTCTAGCCTGCTATCACCGGCGGTGCCAGCTACGGCCTGCTATGGCCGGTGACGACCAGCTACCGCGCGCGGGGGAGGGAGGACCACGTCCCTCGGCGGGGACTTGGTCGGCCGACAGCGGCCGACTGTGGCCGGCGACGGCTGGCTGTGGCCGGCGGTGGCTGGCTGTGGCCGGCGGTGCGCGGCTAGGTTTTGTGGGTGGCAGTGCGGCTTCTTCTAGGGTTGCTAAGGGGCTACGACGCACGGGGATGGCCCTCTTTATAGCCGACGGGGAAACGGTGGGGCTGAAATCGCTAGGCTTGGCCAGTTGGGCTGGCTGCGGCTGCTGGTGGTGAGGTTTGGCCACTGCTGGCTAGGCTTGGCTATTGCTGGCTGGCTGGAGTTAGCCATGGCCGACTGTGAGTGGCCACAGGTGGCTGTGGCTAGCTGTGGTTGGCCAAAGCTGGCCAGGGTTGGCCAGATGAGGCGGCTTGAGGCCAGGTGTGGCCCAAGCTAAGTAAGAGCTGGCCAAAGCAAGCTAGGATGTCTTAGAGGATGGTAAAAGGGTTACTAGACTGGAATGCTGATGATGGCCAAGTTTGGCAACTGATGCCCGGCTGCAGCTGGCTAGTACTGGCCAGAGCTGGCCAGTTAAGGCTAGGAGAGGCCAGAGCAAGCTCGGTCAGGCTAGGATAGGCTGGGGCAAGCCAGGGTTGACTAGATCTAGGTAGAGGATAGTGTCGAGCTAGAGCAATGGCCAACACTATAGAGGAAAAAGAAAACTCTCTCTCTAAGCAAGAGAAAGGATTTTTTCTGAAAACGTTTTCCCAAAACCTTCTCGAGGCAAACTTGGGTTTTCGAAGCTTTATTTTCAAATTTGAAGAAAACCTAGACATGACTTGCACAAGGTTTAGAAATTCTTTTTCACACCCAAGCAAAACAAAGCAAAGCACCAAACATAAACCCATTCAATTATTTTCTAAAATATAGGAACTGGGAACCAAAATGGGAACTGGTCTGAAAACCTGGTAGGGGCCACATTGACCATAGTTGTTGGCAACAAAGAAGAAGTTGGTCGGAAGACTGGTCAGGACCAAGGCAAAGACTGGTCAGAAAACTGGTCAGGATTACAAGCTCACAGTGGTCGGTAAGAGGTTAGAAGCTGACCGCAAACTGGTCGAGAGCCCACGACCTAGAATGGGAGGCGCTTTAGTGTTGCAGTGCTACTGCTGTTCTCCTACCACTGTCATCACCAATGCAGTTAACTATCCACCGACGAAAGAACCAGAGAACAGGAGTCAAGAACAAGTGCTGCTCAAAAGAGCTCATTTGGCGCCTAAGCGCACGATGCTGGTAGCACTGGCTTTATCCTTCATACAGGAATCCTTTTTGCAGTGAGAAAGAGGGGTCGAAAGAAACTCAGACAAAACACCTGCTCGAAACTGCAGCAACACAAGAGAAGTTCAAGGAGAACTGGATCTAATCAACATAGATTGATACCAGATTTTGCTCAGGTAATCACAAGGAAGAGAGAAAGATATCTCCAAGAGATCGAAGCCCAATTTGAACACAGTGGCCGGGAATCGCAGATCTGGGCCAAAGAACACGGTTTCCCCCAAAACACAAACTGCTTGGTTTCTTGATGCACGAGTGAAATTGGTTCAATTCCCTTGAGGATCTAGTTCATCACTCAACAAACCATTAATCAACGCAAAAATATTGAGCCAAAACACTCCAAAACTGATGAATCAAAGTTCATCCAGCAAAACTACAAAAAGTCAATGGCGCCCAAAAAGACCGACCAAGTTCACAGATCACAAAGTAAAAGCCCAGAGGGCACAAGGAGGTTTAGGGCCTCCATTCCCACACAAAATATCTCACAAATACATGGGTAAAATCCTTGTTCTTGGACCTCTACAAGAACACGAACAAGAAAAGGGAAAACCAAAAAATAGACAGAGGTAAAACTGCCGTGCTGAGAAGTGCGACAGAGAGAGGTGGGAAAGAGGTGGGTCTAGTGGGGACTTTCCACTCCTATTTATATGCCTACTACACAATTTGACTACTTCCCTAGATATTATTAGAGTGAACCACCTAGCCAAGGGCACTAAGGTCCAACTCAGGATTTCCTGATCCGACGGCCACCGCGCCTTCTCACTGGTAGCATTGCCAAGACACAATCTCCCCAATGCTGCCACGTGCTCTCCATCCGCATCGAGACCACCCGGGTTTTGAGGCGCAAACACACGAAACCCGCCTCCGATGGTTTTGAGGGCAAACCACCAAACCGTCTGCTAGTATTGTACCCCTTACGCATCCCCCGCCAATGGTTTTGAGGACAAACCACCAAACCTCCTCGTGAGTAGCGTAGCTTGTACGTGTCCCCCGCCATGTACACTTGCGCTTGTTGATGTCTCAAGTGTCAGCCACCATAGCTGGCCACCCAGCCGTCTGGTCCTTCTGTCTAAGTCTCATGTCCGCCCTTCACCGCACCCATTTCGTCAGCATGGCACGCCCTACTTGACCTTCACCTGACCACTACCACTGCCTCCGGACTCCACACCTGCACAACAGAAGCCAAGAGACACATTTTGATACATAACCCTGTGCCAGGGGATCAGTAGAACCACCAAGACCAACCACCAACCAAACTATTGGACATGTTGACAATCGCTTATCACACCAACAAAAGATGCTACACCATGATATGTAAAATCATGTGTCCTCACCTGCCTATTGCCGAACCAGGGAGAAGAGGAGAGGAAGGAGTGGAAGGGGGCAGGGAAGGACTAGAGCAGTGAAGCCGAAGCCAGACCAAGGCACCGCTATCGCTGCTGCTTGTGCCGTCGGAGGAGGAAGGCCTGACGACCGCCGCGATGGCCTGCTTAGCTTCCCTCTTCACCAAGCTAACGCCAAACCCAAGCCGTTGCCTCCATGACACGCCATGCAGGTGAGCCCGCCTTTCTCGCATCCATGCTGCCGCCTAGAGCTCCACCCACATTCCCGCTCTTTGTTTCCTCCCTCTCTTCATTAACTCGACGGTTAGCTTCACCCCATCCTGGAAACTGACTTAGGCAACTTCTTGGAGCAGGCATGGACCATAGTAGGGACCCGCACGCTTTGCAGGTCCCGGTCTCCCCGGACTCCGGCCACAGTGCACAGCTGTGGCCTTCATGGCCGTGCATGCTCCGTTAGCTGTGCGTTAGATTCTTTGAGCTCTGTGCCACTTATCGGTACGAGGAGAAGAATATGTAGCTCCATGCCATGCCAATTTGGAGCTCCATCGCTCGTCGTCGCCACCGTCTGTAGCCGACGACAGTCGGCCTAAGAGCAACTTGGACCAAATTGAAGTGCCCTGCCTCGTAGCCTTGTGTCTACAAAGACAGCGCACACACTTAGGCCCTCTGCCGTGTGCCATAGCCACCTGCTACCATGGCCATGCCGCCTCATAGCGTCACAACACGCACACCGGCTAGCCTAGCCATCGTGAGCTCATCGCGCCACCGTCATGGCCTTCGCCACCTTCTTACCAAGCCCTCGCCTTTGACCGCCTGGCTAGGAGCCACCGTTTCCCAAATAGATGCCCTAGTTAAGTTCTTCTTCGCCACATGAGGCGTATCCGTGCGCTAGCACCCGCGCCGAAGCATCGGAACCCCTCGAGCCACAGCCATACCGTTCGCTGCCACTATCGCGCGTGCGCTGGCAAGGCCGAGCCTCGAGGGCTAGCTTAGACCCCACATATGCATCTGCCTCACTCTCATGATGTCGTACCCACCACCCAAGCCTACTCCAAAGCACCACAGTGCCCGTGGCCGTGGCACCGCCGTCCCACGCCACCGCATCACATGCGCCGGTGACCTAAGACGTCTGAAGCTCGCCGCACCGCCGCCATCGCCTTCGCCTCGCCACTCCAAAGCCTTAGCCACATCTTGAGCCAGCCCAGTTGACCGGAGCCTCCGCGCCGTTCACCGCCGGTGAAGTCCGGCTGACCGCGCCACGCATAGTTAAAGGCAATGGGGAAATTTCCCCTTTCCCTGGTGGACCGGTCCACATGGAGCCAGTTGGGCTAATGGATGACTGCCACACGGACACTCTGCCTCTAGTCCACCATGAACTAGGTTCATAGGCTAGTGAGCCATAGATTAAGCCCAATATGGATCCATATCACCACATGGCTTACCCCACCACATGGATCTAGCCCTACCCAGGCCCGCCTAGGCCCGATCCAAGCCCAGTCATGTTGATCGTTGATTGGTTAACATTGACAGTTGACCCCAGTTCCACATGTCAGCGACTAGTACAGTAGGTCCCACCTGTCGGTAACTGAGCCGCCGGACCCACGCTGATGTCAGCATGACATCAGCGTGACGTCAGCCCTACGCCACCACCACTGGACCCGTAGTGCCACATGGACCAACCAGATCATGCCACATGTCAAGCCCAGAAAAATCCAGACATTTTTATTTTTTAGAAATAGATTAAATCTTTAGAAATTCATAACTAATTCATATGAACTCTGAAAAATATGAACCAAGTGTCCTAATTTTCAAAAAAATGAGCTCTACATCATAGGCATATGAGTAATTGCATTTGGAGTTATTGAATTTCATTTGGTTCTTTGTGTTGATTTATAGGGGTCGCTCCTGCGACCATTATGTCTCGATTTCAGATTCTACAAAGGAGTTGCCTGAGGAGGATGATTAGGAGCGTGCCAAGGAGTTGACAAAGGACTTTATTAACAGCTGTTCAGGTGCCACACCCCACCCAACCTCGTAGAATCCTATTACGCATGGCATAATATCTAGTTTGCTAGTGCTTTAATTATGAATATCACCTGATGATAGGTTGCATGGTAGAATTGCTTGATGACCCTTTACCATGTCCCAACCTTACCCCTGCACACCCATTGATAGGCTAGATGCATGCTTATTCACTTATGATGCTTTACTTCTACTACTCTTATAACTGTGATGTGATGCGTGGTGGAGATTATGGTATGGTATATGGTTAAGGTAAGTGGTGCCACTTTACTTGGGGAGAGTGCCGTGTGTGTCTTGGTTGCGTGGTGAGGGTTTGAGTCAATCGAACAGGATTCTACAACGAGCCTTGAGGGCGAGTCTTGTCAGGGGGTGTGTTCTACATCCCTATGAGAGGTATCTGTGGCGGATACATTATGAGGTATATGGTGATCCTGGGGGTGAGAGCCTTCGTGGAGCAAAGGCCAAGGTAGGAGGTCTGTTTTAGCATAGGGTGTTTTAGTCCCTATGAGAAGAAAATCCTGTCTGATCCCCTAGGACATGATGTATCTTGAGAACCGGAACCTTGGGACCTATTTGCTCACCGCTCGCCCCTAAATGGGTGGGGGATGGGTCTCTGACTAGCTAGGACGGTGCCACTACTACTAGGTTATTAGCAGATAGTGTCGGGAGGTACAGGCATCTAGGACCCACACCCTCCTTAAAGCTGCATAGTTACCTTGGTGGCTCGGGTAACTACGCCTCATAGTCTCAGTGTGCCAGTGGTATTTATCTAGGATGTCCCAGAACTGAGTGGTAGGGTGGCATCACACCGGTTAGAAAGCAGCCAGAATCAGCCTAGGTGGAGTGCACCATCGATGATGGTGATCTTGTGGTTACGGGAGTACACGCTCTGCAGAGTTTTGAATCTATATGTAGTCTGCGGCCTCGACATGGCCTTTCCCTCAACTTGCGCTTCTCAGGAGTAGTGAGATGAGTCCTTCTGTTCTCCCCCTGGTGTTACCCTTCTGGCTATGAGCCGCTAAGATAGGCTCCGAGAGGGAGTTGGACCTGTTGACTGAGTGCGAGAGTGTGAGATGTGTGTGATGGTGATAGGATGGGTTGGATATGTGGATGAGATGGGTTAAAAGTTGATGAACTCTATTTATAATATTGGTCCCTACTTGCATACGAAACCACAGCCATATATTAGGCCTCTTTGAATATATCCTCTGCATCCACCAAAAACTACTTAAGAAAAGCAAAGCATAGGGTGGGAGATGTGGCCAGTACAAATTGTACTGAAAATTTGGATTTCGGTTTGGATGATGGCTTGTCGATGCCCCTGAAGGATGAAAGGATTAGATGGTCTCATGCCTGCGCCAAGATGGTGCAAGACGATGCTTGCATGATATCCCATCTACTTCCATATCTATTCTGGATGCTAGATATTCTGATGATTCCACCATGTGGTGATGTACTAATTTATGTAAACCCCTCTATTGTACTCTTTTATTCGATGTATGGCTTTGTAATCAACTGTTATCGAATAATTGATGATTTGACCTCCTA